>CM056056.1:144528431-145728431 GCA_029574335.1 Rana kukunoris
CTCTCCAATCTTTTGTGTATTACAGATGACATCTGCAGTCAGGGGAGCTGCCATATCCTGTGCAAGTCCTCTGCTGATGGGGATCTAGATAGGGTCAGGTGGCCCAGGGTAACTGCTTCATGTCTTTCATCACTGGGGACATGACTAAGCCTGCTCTGGATCATTGTAGCCAATTGGGCCACTTTGGCGATAGTTCTATCGGTGACTAAATGTCATTTTTAAATCATTGTCATTTTCAGAGCATTGTAATTTTGCAGTCTACTGTACAGCAGAGCTAACAGAGAGGGAGGTAGAAGAAGAAGCGTAAGTGGGTCAATCAGATTTATTGCAGTGCACAAGGCATGCTGGTAGGAGGAGAGAGCAGCCTGACAGCTAGATTAGTTAATTTCTCTTTCACATGCATGCCTTGCCAATATATGTAATGTATAGTTTTGTTGCAAAATAATAATATGTATATTTATGTGTATTCTCTCTTATTTCTTACATCTAAAGTTGTATTTCTTTTAAAAAATGATTTAAAGTATTCCTTCGCATCCAGTACTGATGAAGTCTTACAGGCGAAACTGTCGAACAAAAATGGACGCTACTTTCAACTGTATACAATCTATTACTGTTACATACACTATTAGGTATTAGATGTATGCCTGTAACAGTCAATGATTAGTATTTATCAGTTTTTTAATTGCTGTTATCAATAAAATATTTTCTATTTTTTATAAATTATGTTGTATTGACTATTATCTCTAGCACCTTTAAAATCCCATATCCCGTTCTTTCAATATTTTCCAATAACAGGGATGTTGGTGCTGTAAGATATTTGTCTAATTGTATACTGATGACTGCCCACTATTCTTGACTAGATTAGTTCATTAGTTATCTCCTTCTATGTTCACTGTCCAGGCACTGTAGGACCATACCTCCCAACCTTTTAAGATGGGAATGAGGAACACCTATTAGCACAAGTATGTAGGCATAGAACACCTACCACACCCCCTTAAAAGAGAATTAAACAAAAAAAAATGTTAAACCCACAATTTATTTTATTTTTTTAACCACTACTATTACTTTATACTGTCTTTTGAAATATACACATGCAACAATTTAGAAACTGGATAAAAGGTTTAGCACTGGGAAATAATTTTTGAAAGATAATTAGTGCATTTTATATAGAACTATATACTGTAAATCAGTCCAAAATGAGGGACAAATAAGGAGGAAAAAGGGACAGAGGTACTTCGTTTCAAATCAGGGACAGTCCCTCGAAATCAGAGACAGTCGCTCAAAACCAGTCCCTCTACAAAAGTTTTTCTCAAACTTTTTTGTTTTGCACTGCACCAAAATGATCTAAATATTTTTAAATTACTTTGATACCCCTAAGGCCGCATACACACGAGCAGACAGATTTGTTCAAATCGGTCGGGCCGACCGATTTGAACAAATCTGTCTGCTGGGGACATATTGGTTTGATCGTGTACACACGATCAAACCAAAATCCCCGCTGCCAGACGACGCGGTGACGTGGCGGTGACGTTGACGCCGCCACGTCACCGCACCAGGAAGTAAAACACTTCCGCGCATGCGTCGAAACCATTTGGCGCGTGTGTGAGAAGACATGTCTGCTGGTTAGCGTACTAACCAGCAGACATGTCGGGCGGATGGGTTCCCAGCTGACAGATTTCAAAGCATGCTTTGAAATCTGTCGGGTGGCCAAATCCGTCGGCAGCAGATAGATTTGATCGTGTGTACGCGGCCTATCTGAAATCTAGTGGAACCAATTGCCTTCAGAAGTCACACTTATGAGTCCACCTGTGTGTAATTTAATCTCAGTATAAATACAGCTGTTCTGTGAAGCCCTTTGAGGTTTGTTAGAGAACCTTAATGAACAAACAGCATCATGAAGGCCAAGGAACACACAAGACAGGTCAGGGATAAAGTTGTGGAGACTTTTAAAGCAGGGTTAGCTTATAAAAGAATATCCCAAGCTTTGAACATCTCACAGAGCTCTGTTCAATCCATCTCAAAATGGAAAGAGTATGGCACACATGCAAAACTACCAAGATATGGCAGTCCACCTAAACTGACAGGCCGAACAAGGAGAGCATTAGAGAAGCAGCCAAGAGGCCCATGGTGTTGTGATATAAATAGTATAGTGTAGTCCGGTTAGATAATCGATATTTAGATGTTAGTATGATGACTATAAATGTGTTGTTCCGCAGCAACACACCAGGCTTTCCAGAGAATGCATTTTATTTAACTTCCAATAACGAACCAAAGTCCAAAGTCCTGTTAGGACTTTGTTAAGATACTTGTTAAGATAATTACATGTTACACATCAAAAGACGCTCGTCGATTGTCAATAGGCAAAGAGACAGGATGAGCCTATTTTACACATCAAACCATTACTCAGGCCACATGTAATCTAATTACATATTATAGGAAGCCTATTAGTATGCAAGGATGCAAAATTAGGAATAGGTGATGATTGAAGCCGTCTCCGGCTGGGGTCATTATATGTCACTCTGAAAGACAGGATGTAGATCAAAGAAGGTCAATCAAGTTGGTCAGCTATTCAGTGGATAGGAAATTTAATCCCGGAGGTGAATCTTGTCACTCAGAATATATTCTCTATGTATTCTCTGATATGAAGGCACAGGTCTAGGAAGAGATTTGAATTATATGCTCTGTTGGATTTTGTATCGCCTGTGGACTTTGGACTTTGTTCGTTATTGAAAGTTAAATAAAATGCATTCTCTGGAGAGCCTGGTGTGTTGCTGCGGAAAAACAAATTTATAGTCATCATACTAACATCTAAATATCAATTATCTAACCAGACTACACTATACTATTTATATCACTACACATGGTATCTCTGGAGAATCTGCAGAGAACCACAACTCAAGTGGGAGAATCTGTCCACATGACAACTATTAGTCATGCTCTCGACAAATCTGGCCTTTATGGAAGAGTGGCAAGAAGAAAGCCATTGTTGAAAGAATACCTTAAGAAGTCATATTTGCTGTTTGCGAGAAGCCATGTGGGGGACACAGCAAACATGTGAAAAAGTGCCCCGGTCAGATGAGACCAAATTGGAAATTTTTGGCCTAATACCAGAACGCTATGTCTAACGCTGCACATCACCTTGAACACACCATCGCTACCGTGAAGCATGGTGGTGGCTTTTCTTCAGCAGGGACAGGGAAGCTGGTGAGAGTAAATGGGAAAATGGATGGAGCCAGATACAGGGCAATCTTATAAGAAAACCTTTTAGGTCTGCAAAATACTTGAGACTGGGGTGGAGGTTCACCTTCCAGCAGGGAAACGACCCTAAACATACAGCCAGAGCTACAATGGAATGGTTTAGATCAAAGAGTCCTACATTAAGAGGGTGGTGCAACAAAATTGACGAAATATATTATAATGAATACCTAAGGTATAGAGATGGGGAAAAATGGGCAGAATTCGAAGAGACATGGGATACATGGAAAAGATTTAAGTCTAGGATGGAATACGCAGAGATGATGGAGGCTTAAGATAAATTACTATCTAGGTAAGGAATTTTCCGAACATGAGAGATGGTAGAGGCTTAACAAGAGGAAAAGAAGGAGGCCGGGAGGAGGGAGGGAGGGGGGATTGGGGGAAAGAGGAACTTTCCTATTTTTCTACCTCGAAAAAAAAAAAAAAACCTTTAAAGAAATGTTAAAGAAATTCCACATATGATGCACAACCGAAGTCGAGACAGAATCATTGAATATAACCATGAGTGGGTCTCAAGCTATGGTTAAGTCTGAAGTGGAAAAAAAAAAAAAGATCAAAGCATATTTGTGTGTTAGAATGGCCCAGTCAAAGTCCAGACCTAAATACAATTAAGAATCTGTGGCAAGACTTGAAAATTGCTGTTCACAGACACTCTTCATCCAGGGGGGGAGGCGGACTATAAATGCACGCCACACTTTCAAATATTTATTTGTAAAAAAAAAAATTGAAAACCATTTATCATTTTCCTTCCTCTTCACAATTATGTGCCTCTTTGTGTTGGTCTATGACACAAAATTCCAATAAAATATATTTACATTTTTGGCTGTAACATGACAACATTTTAAGGGGTATCAATACTTTTCAAGGCTTTTGGGGAATGGGGATCACACATGACTGCTGCTTATATTTACTGCTGATTAATCACACAATGGTCCACCCGTTCGCATCTCTTCTCTAGGGATGAGCTTCGAGTTCGAGTCAAACTCATGTTCGACTCGAACATTGCCTGTTCGCCGAACAGCGAACTGGAAAAGTCAATGGGAGAAATCTAAAGTGCTAATTTTAAAGGCTTATATGCAAGTTTTTGTCATAAAAAGTGTTTGGGGACCTGGGTCCTGCCCCAAAGGAAATGTATCAATGCAAAAAAAAGTTTTAAAAAAACTGCAGTTTTTTTGGGAGAAGTGATTTTAATAATGCTTAAAGTGAAACAATAAAAGTGAAATATTCCTCTAAATTTCGTACCTGGGGGGGGGGGTGTCTATGGTATGCCTGTAAAGCAGAATATGTTTCCCGTGCTTAGAACTGTCCCTGCACAAAATGTAATTTCTGAAGGAGAAGAAGGCATTTAAAATCACTGCTCCCCAAAAAAATTGCTGTTTTTAAAACTTTTTTTTGCATTGATACATGTCCCCAGGAGCAGGACCCGGGTCCCCAAACACTTTTTAGGACAATAACTTGCATATTAGCCTTTAAAATTAGCACTTTAGATTTCAAACGTTCCATAGACTTTAATGGGGTTCACACAAACTTTTGGTGTGTTCGCAGGTTCTGGTGCAAACCAAATGGGGGGGTGCTCGGCTCATCCCTACTCTTCTCTCATCTTACCGTCTCAGCTCCACACTGTGTGGGACAGTCAGGGACTGCGGACTCCTCTGCTCTGTCGTGGGTGGGACTGGATGTCACGTTGAGGCGTGCCATGCTCCGCACCTTATTGGTTGTAAGCAGTGTTGCTCATCTTCCTTTAAAAAAGTAATTAGTTACAATTACAAGTTACTTGCCCGAAAAAGTAATTGAGTTAGTGACTCAGTTACTTTATTGGCAAAGTAACTAGTTACTCGGAAAATTAACTGAGATTTTGTTTTAATATCTTTAATATCAAAGATGTTTATGGTCGTGGCCCTCTGACTGAGAGTGATGTGGATCACATAAACACGCGACAAGACTTACAACATAAATAGACCTGAAGTGTGCCTTGGTGGTCTGGTCAGTATGCCAAGAAAAGGGGGCATACCCAAAGTAAGTAATGGGTAGTTATTTGAAGAAGGATATGCTGAGAAGTGCCCTAAAAAAGGGAAGGGCGGGAGGGTGTCGAATGCGATTGAATGCGCAGAATCACGGACATGAGGTGAGCTGGGAACAGTTGGCCCAGTGACGTGTAGTACTGCACACTGAACCGACAAAGAGCATGTGTGAGTGGGCTGCTTAAATACCCTCCGGGCTCCTCCCATAAACTCAGGCCACCATACTGGCCTTCTTATTTATATTAACTGATTGAAGAATAAAAACACTATATACAGCATTTTAGAACATTTCGTACTGTGTACAATTATTAATATCATCATCACACTCCACCTGCCCAGGCAGCAATACTGTACAATATAGATTCAGTGTGCATTGTGAGTGACACTGCTGCAGTGCACACTGAATCTATA
The DNA here is from genome assembly GCA_029574335.1 of Rana kukunoris. Lineage (NCBI taxonomy): Eukaryota > Metazoa > Chordata > Amphibia > Anura > Ranidae > Rana > Rana kukunoris. The sequence continues at coordinate 144,534,119 of CM056056.1, forward strand.
TTGTACAGTATTGCTGCCTGGGCAGGTGGAGTGTGATGATGATATTAATAATTGTACACAGTATTGCATTTGTTGGGCCTGCCATATACTGTACTGTACTATACTGTATAACTGCACTACAAAATTCCTTTACAAATAATGCATATTTTAAAATGTTATTAGTAATAAGTTATTACTAATAACATTTTAAAATATGTGTCCTGGCACACTTCTGGCTTCCAGGTCGCAGCCTAATTATATTCATGATCCGTATTTGGCGGAGTCTGATGTCGGCGAACATCAACTAATCCAATTAGGGCTCAGGCACAGGCCAGGCAGCAAAGATGACCGTGCCCATGTGAGGTCTTCATACTTGCTTAGTGAGTAACAGACAGTCAAGCACTATGCTGGCGGAGCCTCGCGGTGTGGCCCGGCAAACAACATGAATGATCCCACGGCACACCTGCAATTCTCTACAGTTTGAGAAACACAGCTCTACAATCATTGTATGTTTATTAATAATAGCCATAGTTACCTCCTTAGAAAGACTAGATGTGTATACGATAAGACAGGATTCAGAAAAAAAAAACATTTCAATTCCTTTTTCATGCTGTAAATGCACATTGCACAAAAGTTTAAGAGAGGTGAAACTTCCTAGAGAAATTAATCTATCTCACAGGCTGGGACTCTCAATCTTCAGGGTAAAGCAGTGATATTACATAAGGGCCTTTTATTTGGCCAAGCACTGGCTGTACAGAAAATCAAGTACTTTACAGGTAAGGTGGTGGTTATTATCTCCTAGAAAACAGTATTTCTCTCTTTGACTTGAATATCTATGTAATGCCAGAAAACAGCTGTATATCAGTACTAGAGCACATCTAAGGACACTAACTTAACTTTAAAAAATGTTAACTGTACAGTAGTCTCCTTGTAAATATATATTTTCAGCAATGCATAATATATATATATATTTAGATATATAGATATTGTATATACTAACTTTCTATACAGGGTGCAGTCTACAGTGAACATTGTAAATAATTCATGCCTACTGTGTCCACAACATGATCTTCCTGTAATTCAGACTGCAGCAGACAGGGGGCAGCTTTTACTGCAGTCATCTACAGACACTGCTATAGTTATGATGTATGTGTGTAATGTTGTATCCTGACTAGGCCTTGCAATAGATTATAGAAATGAATGATAAGGCATTGGACAAGCTCTAAGACCCCTTTCACACTGGATCGGTTTGCAGGCGCTTTTGCGCTAAAAATAGCAACTGCAAACCGACCTTAAACAGCCGATGCTTTGTCTCCAGTGTGAAAGCTCCAAAGGGCTTTCACACTGGAGCTTTGCGCTATCAGGACAGTAAAAAAAGTCCTGCTAGCTGCATTTTTGGAGCGGTGAAGGAGCGGTGTGTATATCGCTCCTCCACCACTCCTGCTCCTGCCCATTGAAATCAATGGAACACCACGGCTATACTGCCACCAATGCGCCTCTGTAGAGTCGCTTTGCGGTCAAACTGCCCCCGCTAGCAGCCGAATAGCGCAGTGAAATTGGCGTTAAAGCCTTGCTAAATAGAGAGGCGCTATACTGCTGACGCCGCCCTGCCCCAGTGTGAAAGGAGCCTAAATCTTTTCATTGCACTTTTTATTGTCTACATTTTTCTCCCTGTCTTATTACATTTCTGTGAAATTTCTGAAAATGTTTACATTTTGGCAAGCTTTTACTATTTAGCAAAATTAATTGAAGATAATGAGGAAAGTGAAATTAAGGAAGCTTTCAAACACTTTAGCTCTTGTACACCCTATATCAAGGATCCTCAAACTACGGCCCTCCAGCTGTGGCGGAACTACACATCCCATGAGGCATTGTAAAACTCTGACATTCACAGACATGACTAGGCATGATGGGAATTGTAGTTCCTGAACAACTGGAGGGCCATAGTTTGAAGACACATGCCCTATATGGACTAGAACAGTGATGCAAACATTGGCAGCTCAGGTGTTTTGGAACTACATTTCCCATGATGCATCATGGGAAATGTAGATCCAAAACATCTGGGGTGCCAAAGTTCACCATCACTTGACTAGAACAATGCTTACATTTATGTTATAATCCTGTTTAATTGCCAATATTTTTTTTAATAACTTAAGATCACAAAGTAACACATTACAAAAAATGTTTTTACTTGTAAGGTTGCTTTAACTAAGGTCATATGCAAAATAAAGATTGTTCCTATAAAATAAAATGAGTAAATGCAATACAAAAATACATTGTTACATTATATTTCTCAATGACACTTGTAGATATTTTCAAATGTAATTTTGAACAGGAACAGTTCCAGCTAGTCCTATCATACAGAACAAGTCCCAACTGACATTTTGATAACTGAGATTTGCAGGCAATAGCACTCAGGTTGTGGTGGCGGGGGGACAACAAGCAGGGCATACAACTCCTCTTACTTATCCTGGACCTCCTCTTAACTATCCTGGGCCTACAAAACACTATCCCTAATGGCAACCCTAGTTTTAACTCTAACCCTTTGTTAATAAAATAATTCAGCTGATCATTATGTGACACAACAAAAGAGTTTGCAGTGGATAATTGGTAACCTCACTCCTCTATATGATAAAACATTTTCACGTCACCTCAAAAAAAAAAAAAAAAATGTATAACAACAATAATATCCAGAACAGAAACAGACAGATTCCCTCACAGTGGTGGTAAATAGGGATGACCAGAACATATCGAGACGGTTCGGCAAACATTACTAAAGTTTGAGGGCGGATTCCTAACCCCATTGAAGTCAAAGGCACGGGGGGCTGGGCCTTTCCTTGGGGAGGCAATTTTGTTTTTTAAATACAGATTGGCAAGGAGCAGCAGTTTTATTAATGTTTTAATTGAAACTTTACAAATGCAAAATTCCTTTAAATAATGTCCAAGGGATGTCTTTAACCTGCCTGTGAAGTGTTTTCAACTTACTACAATTAGACCAATATTTATGCTTTCCACCAGACCGGCCATTAATGCCCGTAGGGGGCAATTGTTAGTGAAAAGTGACGAACACAAGGGTAAAAGGCAAAGAACACATTATATGTTCTAAAGACTCTTCTGCAAGCATGGGCCGGTGCCACTGTTAACCTATATGCACATCTACAAGAAGGGCCATCAAGGGTACAAGTGCAATTAAAAAAAGTATGCCACACAAGTGCTACCATGGCAAGACTGGCCAGATCTTCAATGTTACACAGCTTCACAGCTTGCTGTTGGTATAATTGTGAACAAACAAGTCAAAGGTAAGATTATTGCAACAAGAAACAATTTCCGTGTAGAGCATATGCATCACTTAAGCCTCGTACACACGACCGGTTTTCCCACAAGAGCATTTGGCCGGGAATCCAGGCCATGTGTATGCTGCCTAGCGGTTTTCCCATCAGGAAAACAGACGGGAATCCTGACAGGAAAATAGAGAGCTCTGCTCTCTATTTTCTTGTCTGGTTTCTCGACAGAGTATTTCCTGCCGAGAAAACCGGTCGTCTGTATGGGTGAAAAAACATGCATGCTCGATAACACTTAGGCACATGCGCGGTACCATACAAGGTTAGTGTGGGGTGTAGCAAGATGGTGGCAACGGCATCGAATTTGAAGAGGCCCCGACTTGTCATAGTCGATGATATCACTGCGTTCTTGTCATTCGAAAGAACGGCGGGAATTTGTGTGGCTGTGTGTATACATTGCTTTTCAAGTCAAGCCTGCCAGGAACCCCGTTGGGAATACCAATTTTTTTTTTCCTAATTGGATTCCTTGTCGTGTGTACAGGGCTTGAAAGAGTAGAGATAGTTTCCTGCAATGTGTGAAGCAAAATGAGAGGAAGAAAAAGGAAGCCAAGGAGAAATCCCCTCCACAACATACAGGGATATACAAGGTAATACTGACATATAATCAAACACATAGGTTGGACTTGATGGACTTATTTCAACCTCACCTACTATGCAACTATAAAGGGTATCTGGGTGAAGCGAAAAGATCAGCAGCCCCAGCCAAGAGAAGCTCACTTTGTCTGAACATTTGGAAAGGAACCTGAGCTCCTTTGAGCCAATTTCAAATAAATCATGGCATAAAGTATGGCATAAAGTATGTAAAAAATGTAAGCTTCCCTAAAAATACACACGATACCCTTATTCATTATGAGAGTCTGGTATGGATTTCAAGAGGACCCCATAAAAAAAAACAATAAAAAACAGGAAAGTAGGGAGAAGGGAACAAGCGTGCGCTCATCCCTCCCATACCAGACCACATGCCCTCAACTCTTTTTTTACCATGGGATTCTCCCTTAAAATTCATACCAAAACCCCAAAAATATGGACCACACTCATTTTTTTCATACTGAAGCCTTTCTAACAACACATTTAACAGCAGTAGTGATAATGAGTGAACACCAATTTAGTTCATCAGTTTGCTCAGCCTTGATTTGGATTGAACAAGCAGCTCGTTCTTAATGGTAAGTAGAGGCATACCTCTTTGCATTGGTGGTCACTGGCAGAATGACACCCTTATATCGAAATCTCTTTAAATGATGGTGAGTTGGAACAACCTCTCCTACATTGGTAGTCAACAGGAAGAAAGTCATCCTTACAGATGTCTCCGTTAGTTGACATTGGCTCTGGAATTCTGAAAGGTCAATCTGCCAGTCCTTAAAGCGGAGTTCCACCCAAAAGTGTAAATTCCGCTTATTTGTCTCCCCCCTTCCAGTGACACATTTGGTTCCTCTCTGGAGTGGATGTCCCCACTTCTGGGAGTCTGGGCTGCGGCGAATTACGTCAGCGGCTCGGCTCCCTCCTCCTCCTTACGTCAAGTGCCTCGCGCATGCACAGTAGGGACCTGGCGTGAAGCCATAATGCTGCACTATGAGGCATTAACAGCGCTATGTGATTTTATATCTATTGAACTCAAACAGTTCAAAATCTGCTTTTTGTGAGGTGCTGCTATCCACCAGGGTCTCCTATCCTTAAGTCAGCAGCTAGCCCCAAATACTAAGAACAAATATACAAACTGCTTATACACATAAAATATAAAACAATGTAAATGCAAAAAAAAGGAAATAATGCACTATAAGTTATACATATGTGACACAACAATTCACAGGTATGTCAAAAGGGTGCTTCTTTTTTTTTAAAAAACGCATAGTCTGTATAACTATAATGTTCTTAGTGTGGAAATTCTTGAAAAATGGTTGGAAAAAATCCCCAACACAGATCCAGGTTTTCCTTCACTTGTAGTCCCCCCTCACGGTTTGGTACTCACCAGATAGACATGGTGTTAATTGCCTTCAGATTTTGAGATCTCTCTCCTGTGAAGTGTGGCTCAGCCCAGCAGCAATGTTTTCTCCTCCAAATAAATATGGATGGGGTTGGATGCATATGTGCAGCATGAGCAGTCATGTAAACAAAAACGTAGGGGGAAAGGACATAGTGTAATACCGTTTTTATTGTAAAAAAATCTTATTTTTTAAAAGTTATGCTTACAAATATAAAAAAAAAGATGTGCGCATCGGTTGCAATGTTACTGCTCACTCAGCTGGTTCTGGCGTCTCCGCTCCGTCTCCAGCTGATGTGTCCCGGGTGTAACTTGCTTCGTCTGTGCGATGAGTCGTGTAGCCACGCCCTGACGCGTTTCGTGATTGGTTCACGTCTTCAGAGGGCGTGGCTACACGGCACGACTGATCGTATTTATAGGAGGGTGCAATCCCTCGACTCCTCCCTTCTTCCACTGGCAGCAGCTTTGCAAGAGGAGATATAACACTCCCCTCTGCCCGAAACCACGCCCTGCTGCCAATAGGATTCGGAGTTCCAGTTGGCCCCTCCTCTGTGAGACAGAGCTGCTGTGTGTCATTGCTTGAAGCGTCCTCCATTTTGTCGTAGCGCAAGACAATACTATTCCCTTATGCGCTACTCTATCTTATGGGTCTATTAAGTGCTACTCCCGAGGGTTTGTTATTGTCAGCACACAAGGTTCACAGTGTAAATATCTCAGAGGACCTCGTTGCTGACATCTACGGAGAGCTATAGATAAAAGACTCTGACCAACAGCAGCTGTGTTTTTTTATATATATATAAAAGCAAGGAAAATATATGTGGTACTGAAATTATACCTGGCTATTAAAGAAATATATATATATATATAATAGTACCAATGTTACTCGTACCTTGTTATGGGTTACATCATAATGACTTACATAAGCAGTATATAGGCATTACCACTATTAAGGTAAATGTAACTAAGTCACGGTTACCATGATACTAATTGTTAACATGCATATAAGATTATCCTTAAAATTCAACATGTAAGGCACACTATAATATTCCATATAATGTCCATCTTCTATATTATTCTATTGAGAATACCATCCACACCAACACTTCCAATATCTTTATGTGTATGGCCTCTGATCTACCCTAATCCTCTGTGTTCAGTGGGGGTAGATATGAAAACACATGGTCATAGTTTTGGCCAATGAAAATAGACAGAAGAATAAAAAAATAAATAAAAAATAAAAATAAATAAAATAGAAAATAGAAAAATAGAAAAAATGAATTAAAAATAGTAGTAGTAGACATAGAGGTAAAAAGTCCTTAGATGGTCCTCCTATAAATTAATGTGCATGATATAATATTAATATGGCCCGATGCCGGATTTAATATGTTCAATGATTTTTGATTTTTAATAAAATATAGGCACAGCCTCCATATAATATCAGTAGTGCACATATTTTTAATGATTGCTTATGAAGCAGTTTAGTTTATATCTAAATCTATGTTGAGGCCATTCGGACTTAGGGTATTTGTAAGAAATATCCATTCAGTTTCTCTTTTGGATATTTCTCTTACCCTATTGCTTCCTCTCCAATTGGAATCTATTTTGTCTATCCCCCAGAACTTAAGTCCTATGGGGTTTTTGTCATGTTTTTGTAAAAAATGTAAGGAGACGCTATGATCTTCATACCCTGTGGTGATGTTGTATATATGTTCTCCTACTCTTTTACTCAGTTTTCTCTTTGTTCGTCCTATATACATCAACCCACAGGGACATTCCAAGGCATAGACCACATGGGTCGACATGCATGTTATACATTCTTTAATGGGGAAGTTTTTACCATTAGCTGTCGACATAAAATGGGTAAGGCCTCTCAAATGGGTATTTGGACCACTTCTTACAAAGCAGTGTGATTACCACACAGGCGTATTTAAAAGACACCACAAGTTTTTTAAAAAAGCTAAGGGAAGTTACCATTCCACCAGACACTGATATGTATTTGGTTACAGCTGATGTTGCATCGCTGTATACCAATATAGACCACGAAGATGCTATTTTAGCATTAAACTGGGCTTTAAGTAAGAGGGATGAACTGCCCTACATACAGAAAAAATTCTTAAAAATGGCATTGGAATTTTGTCTCACACACAACTATTTTTGGTATGGGGGTAACTTTTTTAGTCAAAAAGTTGGCGTGGCGATGGGTGCCAAATTTGCACCCAGCCTCGCCAACTTATTTATGAGTGAGTGGGAAGACAAGTGGATATTTAAAAATAGACGCAAGGAACTGGTGTTTTACCAGCGATACATTGACGATCTGTTTATCATTTGGGAAGGCTCTGAGGAATCGCTACAATTATATGCTGACGTATTAAACTCCAATAAAAATAACATCAAATTGGAATTTAAATGGGATCGACAGGAAATTAACTATTTGGATGTTACAGTAATGAGGGGACAGAACCATTACCATACAAAAGCATACTTTAAGGCGTCTGATAGGAATAGTTACATTCCTATCCAAAGTGGTCATCATCCACGCTGGTTGCGTAACATCCCAAAGGGACAGTTCATGCGCATCAGACGCAATTGCACCAATGACATGGATTATCAGAATCAGGCAAGTGTTATCAGAGAGAGGTTCATGGAAAAGGGCTATAAGAAACCTGAAATGAACTCTCTCATTGAAATAATAGGTAATTCCACACAAGAACAACTATTAGAACCAAGAACACGACCGGTGAATAATCAACATGAATGGGGGTTCATTTCACAGTATAATGAGCAATACAAGGATATTGAAATCATAATTAAAAGACACTGGGGTATACTGCTGATGGATAAAGTTTTGAATCAACAGTTACCACCTATTCCCCCATTTATATATAGAAAATGTCCATCTTTTGGAGACCAAATAGTGAAAAGAGTTTTGGATCCCCCTAAAAAACTAAAGATGTTTTGGGAGAGACCTGGATTCACGGCCTGTAGACGATGCAAGGCCTGTCGCCAGGTCTCTACCCATTTGAGAGGCCTTACCCATTTTATGTCGACAGCTAATGGTAAAAACTTCCCCATTAAAGAATGTATAACATGCATGTCGACCCATGTGGTCTATGCCTTGGAATGTCCCTGTGGGTTGATGTATATAGGACGAACAAAGAGAAAACTGAGTAAAAGAGTAGGAGAACATATATACAACATCACCACAGGGTATGAAGATCATAGCGTCTCCTTACATTTTTTACAAAAACATGACAAAAACCCCATAGGACTTAAGTTCTGGGGGATAGACAAAATAGATTCCAATTGGAGAGGAAGCAATAGGGTAAGAGAAATATCCAAAAGAGAAACTGAATGGATATTTCTTACAAATACCCTAAGTCCGAATGGCCTCAACATAGATTTAGATATAAACTGCTTCATAAGCAATCATTAAAAATATGTGCACTACTGATATTATATGGAGGCTGTGCCTATATTTTATTAAAAATCAAAAATCATTGAACATATTAAATCCGGCATCGGGCCATATTAATATTATATCATGCACATTAATTTATAGGAGGACCATCTAAGGACTTTTTACCTCTATGTCTACTGCTACTATTTTTAATTCATTTTTTCTATTTTTCTATTTTATTTTAATTTATTTTACATTTTTATTTATATACTTGTCTATTTTCATTGGCCAAAACTATGACCATGTGTTTTCATATCTACCCCCACTGAACACAGAGGATTAGGGTAGATCAGAGGCCATACACATAAAGATATTGGAAGTGTTGGTGTGGATGGTATTCTCAATAGAATAATATAGAAGATGGACATTATATGGAATATTATAGTGTGCCTTACATGTTGAATTTTAAGGATAATCTTATATGCATGTTAACAATTAGTATCATGGTAACCGTGACTTAGTTACATTTACCTTAATAGTGGTAATGCTATATACTGCTTATGTAAGTCATTATGATGTAACCCATAACAAGGTACGAGTAACATTGGTACTATTATATATATATATATATTTCTTTAATAGCCAGGTATAATTTCAGTACCACATATATTTTCCTTGCTTTTATATATATATAAAAAAACACAGCTGCTGTTGGTCAGAGTCTTTTATCTATAGCTCTCCGTAGATGTCAGCAACGAGGTCCTCTGAGATATTTACACTGTGAACCTTGTGTGCTGACAATAAAAAAACCCTCGGGAGTAGCACTTAATAGACCCATAAGATAGAGTAGCGCATAAGGGAATAGTATTGTCTTGCGCTACGACAAAATGGAGGACGCTTCAAGCAATGACACACAGCAGCTCTGTCTCACAGAGGAGGGGCCAACTGGACACTCCGAATTCTATTGGCAGCAGGGCGTGGTTTCGGGCAGAGGGGAGTGTTATATCTCCTCTTGCAAAGCTGCTGCCAGTGGAAGAAGGGAGGAGTCGAGGGATTGCACCCTCCTATAAATACGATCAGTCGTGCCGTGTAGCCACGCCCTCTGAAGACGTGAACCAATCACGAAACGCGTCAGGGCGTGGCTACACGACTCATCGCACAGACGAAGCAAGTTACACCCGGGACACATCAGCTGGAGACGGAGCGGAGACGCCAGAACCAGCTGAGTGAGCAGTAACATTGCAACCGATGCGCACATCTTTGTTTTTATATTTGTAAGCATAACTTTTAAAAAATAAGATTTTTTTACAATAAAAACGGTATTACACTATGTCCTTTCCCCCTACGTTTTTGTTTACATGACTGCTCATGCTGCACATATGCATCCAACCCCATCCATATTTATTTGGAGGAGAAAACATTGCTGCTGGGCTGAGCCACACTTCACAGGAGAGAGATCTCAAAATCTGAAGGCAATTAACACCATGTCTATCTGGTGAGTACCAAACCGTGAGGGGGGACTACAAGTGAAGGAAAACCTGGATCTGTGTTGGGGATTTTTTCCAACCATTTTTCAAGAATTTCCACACTAAGAACATTATAGTTATACAGACTGTGCGTTTTTTTTAAAAAAAAGAAGCACCCTTTTGACATACCTGTGAATTGTTGTGTCACATATGTATAACTTATAGTGCATTATTTCCTTTTTTTGCATTTACATTGTTTTATATTTTATGTGTATAAGCAGTTTGTATATTTGTTCTTAGTATTTGGGGCTAGCTGCTGACTTAAGGATAGGAGACCCTGGTGGATAGCAGCACCTCACAAAAAGCAGATTTTGAACTGTTTGAGTTCAATAGATATAAAATCACATAGCGCTGTTAATGCCTCATAGAGACATATTTTTTTACACACTTCTTTCATTATAATAGCTGCTTTTTTCTGCATACATGTTTATATAACCTATTAAATTAGAAGACCTGTCCACTGAGCGCTAGGACCAGCCTCTATCTTAGGATATATCCTGGTACATCTTTTCCATAATGCTGCACTGCCGGGTTCCCTTACTGACACTGGTGGTGGCAGCACGCGACAGCTGATGGAAACATCAGCTGTGGTGCCAACATCCCTGGACTACAGAAGCGTTCTATTAGTAAAAGTCAACAGCTGCAGTATGTGTAGCTGCTGGCTTTTAATTTTTGCAGGACTGGTTGGACCTCCGCTTTAAGGAACCAATATCAACCTTTGGAAGAACCCCAGAATTAAATGGACCCTGTTTGATTATCATTGCTTTAAAGCATAAAGGGCAATTCATTTTTTTTTAACCACTTAAGGACCGCCTACTGCACATTTACGTCGGCAGAATGGCACGGCTGGGCACATCAACGTATATATACGTTGATTTTAGTACCCAGCCGTGGGTCGCGGGCGCGCGCCCGCGACCCGGTCCGAAGTTCCAGGATCGGGACCGCGGGATTCGCGGACCCGATCGCCGCTGGAGTGCGGCGATCCATCCCTGGAGCGGAAGAACGGGGAGAGCCGTGTGTACACACAGCTTCCCCGTGCTTCTCTGTGGCCGTAGCATCGATCGCGTCATCCCTGTAATAGGGGGACGCGATCGATGACGTCACACCTACAGCCACACCCCCTACAGTTGTAAACACACACATTAGGTCACATATCCCCTACAGCGCCACCTGTGGTTAACTCCCAAACTGCAACTGTCATTTCCACAGTAAACAATGCAATTTAAATGCATTTTTTGCTGTGAAAATGACAATTGTCCCAAAAATGTGTCAAAATTGTCTGAAGTGTCCGCCATATTGTCGCAGTCACGGAAAAAATCGCTGATCGTCGCTATTAGTAGTAAAAAAAAAATAATTAATAAAAATGCAATAAAACTATCCCTTATTTTGTAAACGCTATACATTTTGCGAAAACCAACCGATAAACGCTTATTGCGATTTTTTTTACCAAAAATACGTAGAAGAAACGTATCGGCGGCCTAAACTGAGGAAAAAAAAATTTTTTATTTTTATTTATGGGGATATTTATTATAGCAAAAAGTAAAAAATATTGCATTTTTTTTAAAATTGTCGCTCTATTTTTGTTTATAGCGAAAATAAAAAAAATAAAATACTACCAAAGGTGATCAAATACTACCAAAAGAAAGCTCTATTTGTGGGGAAAAAAGGACACCAATTTTGTTTGGGAGCCACGTCGCACGACCGCGCAATTGTCAGTTAAAACGACGCAGTGCCAAATCGCAAAAAGGTGCAAGGTCCTTTACCTGCATTTTGGTCCCGGTCTTAAGTGGTTAAAGTTGTTTTTGCCTAGCAGTATAGCATGGTAAAATTATTAGCCAATTTCAGTTTTCGCCTGCCCATTTCCACTCAAAGCAGAACTAAACTTTTTATCTGTGCACCATTTATTTTTTAATATTCAAAACAAACTCACCAATCGATCCATGTCTCCACGCTTCATTTAGTTGAGATATGTCTAGCTACGGCCATCTAGAGTAAGTGCAGATGATTTGTGGAGCATTAGGTTCCTGGAATCCATCTGCCCTTATCTCAGGCATGCATGCAGGAAGGTGTGCTTAGCTAAGACAGCCCCCCACCTCCTCCAAATGAAAGATAAAAATGCCTAATGCCCCATACACACGGTCAGACTTTTGACCAGACAAAATCAGATCGGAATTCTGACGGAATCTAAACTCCAAAGGAATTCCTCTGAATTTCCAATAAAAAAAATCCGATGGGGCATACAAACAGTCAGAATTTCCAAATCCGATCGTGTGTACGATGCATAAGAAGACTTGTTGGAAGTATGACATAATTTTGGACTAGGCCGGAAACCAGGAAATAACTGAAGAAAAAAGTTTAACAAGTAAATATAATAAACCTTCCTATCTATTTACTAAAACTTACAGCATAATGCCGCGTACACACAACTGTTTTTGGGGTTGTAAAAAATTACCTTTTTAAGGGTCTAGATAAAACAATTTTTTTTCAACCAACCTTTAAAACGGCCTTGCCTACACACGATCGTGAAAAAAAAAATGCTCTAGCAAAGCGTAGTGAAGTACAACACGTACGACGGCACTATAAAGGGGACGTTTCATTCAGATGGCGTCCCCCTTTGGGCTGATTTTGCTGATTTTGTGTTAGTAAAAGACGATTTGCGCTTTTCGGTCTGTTACAGCGTGATAAATGTGCTTACTTCATTACGAACGCTAGTTTTACCAGAACGAGCGCTCCTGTCTCATAACTTGCTTCTGAGCATGCACGTTTTTTTCACGTCATTAAAGCCCACAAACGACCATTTTTTACGACGTTAAAAACGTTGTGAAAAATTAGAGCATGTACGAAATTTTTAATGGCCATTTTTTACATCGTGAAAAATGCTCTGAAGCCCACACACGTTTTTAATGACTTTAAACTAAAAAACATAATTTTTTACAACCCGAAAAATGGTCGTGTGAAATAATTTATGTTGATTGAGATCATTTACTTCCAATTTAACTTTCTTTTTGCTATTTATTTTGAAAAAACACAACCAGTTAACTACTTCCCGACCGCCCACCGCCGTTATACGTCATGACTTTAAAGATGGATATCTCGGTAACGGCAGCAGCTGCTGCCACAACCGAGATATCCATCTCTTCTGTGGGAAAAATTTCCCTCATCCATCCCCGTAGCTCTGCTGGGCGGAAGTGATGTCAAAACATCAGTCCCGCCCAGCAGCTTAAAGAGACATTTTTTTTTAATGTTATTTAAAAAATGACATTTTACATTTTTTTTTTTTTTTTTTTTTTTTTGCATTTAAGCCTAAATATGAGATCTGAGGTATTTTTGACCCCAGATCTCATATTTAAGAGGACCTGTCATGCTTTTTTCTATTACAAGGGATGTTTACATTCCTTGTAATAGGAATAAAAGTGTTTTTTTATTTTATTTTAGTGTTAAAAATTGGTAAAATAAATAAAAATAAAAACGAAAAACAAAAAAAAAATATTTTAAATCGCCCCGTCCCGACGAGCTCGCGCGCAGAAGCGAACGCATACGCGAGTAGCGCCCGCATATGAAAACGGTGTTCAAACCACACAAGTGAGGTATCGCCGCGATCGTTAGAGCGAGAGCAATAATTCTAGTCCTAGACCTCCTCTGTATCTCAAAAAATGCAGCCTGTAGAATTTTTTAAACGTCGCCTATCAAGATTTTTAAGGGTAAAAGTTTGACGCCATGCCACGAGCGGGCGCAATTTTTAAGCGTGACATGTTGGGTATCATTTTACTCGGCGTAACATTATCTTTCACAATATGTAAAAAAAAATTGGCCAAATGTATTGTTGTCTTATTTTTTTATTTAAAAAAGTGAATGTTTTCCAAAAAAAGTGCACTTGTAAGACCACTGCGCAAATACGGTGTGACAAAAAGTATTGCAATGACTGCCATTTTATTCTCTAGGGTGTTAGAAAAAAATATATAATGTTTGGGGGTTTTAAGTAATTTTATAGCAAAAAAAAATGTTTTAGTCTCATAAACACAGAGTCTGAAAAACAGGCTCGGGGCTAAAGTGGTTAAAAAGAATACGGTTTTCCTGAGAGGCAATCAAATTATTAAACATTTGAATGGCTAAGACAGCAGTCTGAGGTCTGTGTTTGGATACAAATAAAATGGATCTGCATAAAACACACAGGGGCCCTTTAAAATTGCATATGCAAGAAATATAAACCCATTAGTATTTGTCCCTGAAGCTCTAGGGTCACAGGTAATGCAGCAATACAAGGAGCTAATGCAAAGTCAGCAGGTCCGACAACTGCCACATTTCCAGTGAAGTATTGCAGAGAGGGTTAACAAACACAAACAGTGCAGGTGCTTTGTTGTGTCCCTAAGGACACATCAGCAGAGTCACACCATATGCACAATGACATGCAAAAGTCCTTGAAAAGGCTCCATCTGTTTGCAGTAGACTATGTTATATAATTGTACTGAATGTCGAAAAAAAAAAAAAAAACTCTGCAGCATTCCTGATACAACCAGTTTTTCGTTGTAAAGACATATCTTCTAGCTGGTGATAATTGTATCCAGTTCATTTGAGATAAAATGTCTCTATTATTAGAACAAATCCAGTCCTCAAATTCAGTGTCAACTGTAACATTATTCATTGATAACCAAGATCGTTCCTTTTTTTTCTCTCTTTTTTTTTTTCTTTTGACCTATATATGTCACTGCAAAAGATATATACTGCTTAAGCTGCCAGGCTGAAAATTCTGCCACTTCAAACTTAAAGGGAACATGTTTTTCTTCAATGTTTTATAAGTCATATTTTAGACACCAAAATGTGGTGGATATTACTTTTAGTCAGAAAAGCTTCTTCTATTCTCCTCTTAAATTAGAACTTAAAGCAAAAATGTTATAATTTATTTTTTTCATTTTTGGATAGAGTAAGGGAAGGTTATAACTAGAGTTGAGCGGACACCTGGATGTTCGGGTTCGATGGGTTCGGCCGAACTTCGAAAAAAAGTCCAGGTTCGGGACCCGATGTAGGTGGAAGCGGCGGTGGAGGAGGGCGAGGTAGCCAACACAGGTTTTTGTTTTTAATTTATGTATTTTTAAATTAGGGTACACCCCAAAAGAGTGAGAAAAATACAAGAACGGCTGGGTAAGGCTGGTATACGTGTCTATTCTGCACAAGGTACAGTCCTGTGGGATCCATGCCTGGTTCATTTTAATGAACGTGAGCTTGTCCACATTGACTCTGGACAGGCGGCTGCGCTTGTCTGTGATAACGCCCCCTGCCGTGCTAAATACACGTTCAGATATGGAGGAAACACTGCAAAATATATTTTTTTGCCCTAAATGGGTGTTTTTTGAATAGCACAATAGAAGAACAGTATCTAAAGTGTTTATCTCACACCTATCTCACACCTTTCCTATATTCCTACTCCCCCTCTCCCCTGATCCACCCCCACCATTACCACTATCCATGTCCTGGATCTCCTCCTCCAACTTAATGTATGCTAATTTTTCAGAGACCCACATACCATCCCCCACGTTCGCTGCAGGGGGATCACCTATTGGGCAGACTTGGCTCCGCGCCTGCTTCGTTACACTTTGGGTAAAACCTGTATGTCTATTCAATTTTTAACTCACTGCTGAACTGTATTACCTGTATTTTACAATATTTTTTATTGCATTATTGTCCTTCAGATTGGTTCTCCTGAAGAAGCGGACATCCCGCGAAACTAGTAGAGAATCGACCAATCTTTTGATGTACACTATTGTTTTTAATGCAACAGTTTTACTTAATAAATTAATTTCTTATTTCTTATATTGTTTACCCTGACCTATTTTGTACCGAGATAGTCCACACCTCAACTGGGCGGGTATGTGTTGGGTCTAGCTTCAGCAACTATTCCCCCATTCCCACCCCCCCCCCTCTTTTTCATCAATACTTGGATGATGGTACTCTATTACCCTATTAACTAGTCCTAAGTGAGGCCATACTCACACTTTTTCATTATAATTGGGTGGATAACACACCCGCTTCTCTCTTCCCTGAGTGCCTCTAACTTGTTAAATCCCAATCTATCTTTGATTCAACCCTTTCCATTACTATGTGACATGGCCATGACATTGCCTTGTATTCTGCATTGACCTGGGAAAATCTCGGTACCGATCCGGCAGATTTTTCTATTGTTATATGTTCCAACGAATCTGTTATTCTTTTGATGTCTTATATCTATATATTGATATATACATGTATTATTCTGCATGTTAATAAGAGGAAAGCTTCAGCCCTCACCTGACCCCTACTCAAGGCCATTGATGAGACAACGGTATGGATATGTTCCAGACCGTCTAGGAATTCTGTGTTACCCACACTTCCTATTATCTACTGCAGCTGCACCCATTCTGGTGCCCCCCTCTTTGCTCTATGGCACCCCGACCCATGGCTGTGCTCATAACAATATTATCATCGTCAACAACATCTTTTTTTTTTTTTTTTTTTCACAACCATATATACAATTAGACACCCATTTCAGTTCATATGACATAGGGGTACTCTGCAACTAGTATTATTACACCCCTTGGCACTACCCCCACTCCACTTTATCAGGCCCGTGGAGTAGCCATTGATCAGATCACCCATACCTCATCACCTTCTCCCATTTCTTTTTTCCCTTATTTAACCCCTTTCCCCATTTTCACACATAGGTCAAGCACTTGCTAGTGTTTGTAGCTTTTCATTTCTGCTACATTTTTATCCTAGTCCAGGTAGGCCTGCGATGTTACACTGCTCGCCCTTTGTCACCCTCTTTATATACATCTACTCTGTTCATTCATCCACCCCCTTAATTATTATTTTTTATTTTAATTTTATTTTTATATTTATAATTATATTTATTTTTATTTTTACCTTCACCGCTTATCCTGCTATTTAGTTCTATCAGTATATTTATATAACCTGGGGGAACAATACACCCCCCCCCCACCACCACCTCCTCCGTAGCCTTCCCTGAGACCTTGCAGTTTTCAATGTAATCTGCCATGCCACAAGTTACCACTAAATAGTAATCTAACTGTGGGAATCATCTTCTCACTTACTACATGATTGTAATGTACATTCTAACTATGTTAATTCAATTTTATGTTTCCTTCTTTGTAAATGGATTGCCCTCCAGTTTCACGTCGCATGCCTGCCCATGGTGCCCCCCTCCCCCCTTAGCAGCGGACGTGTGCTTCCCCTGGCGGGGATGAGCCTTAGCCCATCCCCACTTGCTCGTCCAGGCTCGGGGCTCCCCGCCCCTTGGCCTGGTTCGGCCGCACATGCGCAGTATTGCGGATCCCGCATCTGCGCAGTGTGGGGAAGCTGACCGGGTGACATCAGACGCCGCCGTTCTGACGGCGTCGAGGTGTATCCCGGTTGGGGATGCTCATTTAATGGGCTCCGGCCCGTTGGATGAGCCAGCGCGGATCTCACACAGGCTGGCTCATGTGAGTGACCCAGCTAGGCTGCTGCCGACGGCACAGCGGGGATCCGTACGGGAGCTAGATTTGTCCATGCACTACCGTGCATTGCCACGTCCATGGATACCTCCATGAGTGACAGTATACTGGCCACGCACCAGTTACACTGGACCCTGTCCCCGTACTTGGCCCCGCTCATATGCCTGCACCAGCTCCTTGCCCTGTCCTCAGCCAGCCTAATTGTTTCCCACCTACCATCGGGACCTACCCTTTGCCACCACCTTGGCTTTTGGCCCCCCATGCATCCGTGGATACGATCGGTTGTGGTGAGTCCTCATCCCCGACCCCTTCTTAGGGTCTAACCTGTCCACATTCCCTCTCTCTTCTCCTTCCTCCTGCTTTTCCTCACTCCTTCTCCCCCCTACCCCTCCCCTTTCCCTCTACCCCTGTTCTTTTTTTCTCTCCTCCCCCCGCCCTCCTTCTTCTTTCCCCCTTCCTCCCCCTCTTCCCCTACCTGGCTGTACCCCCACCTCGCTCTTTCCCCCCTCCTGCCTTCCCCCCCCCCATCCCCTCCCTTCCTCCTCCTACCCTTCCACCTCTCCCCCCCTTTTTTTACCCTCTTTCCCCTCCCTTTTCTTCCCCTCCTCTCTCTCTCTTTCTCTCTCTCTTTCTCTCCTCCCCCTTTCCCCCCTCCCTATTCCTGCTCCCCCACCCGGCGCCCCCCCCTCCTCTTCCCCTTACTCCACCCCCCCCCCCTGCTTCTACCTTTCCTATATTCCTACTACTCCCCCTCTCCCCTGATCCACCCCCACCATTACCACTATCCATGTCCTGGATCTCCTCCTCCAACTTAATGTATGCTAATTTTTCAGAGACCCACATACCATCCCCCACGTTCGCTGCAGGGGGATCACCTATTGGGCAGACTTGGCTCCGCGCCTGCTTCGTTACACTTTGGGTAAAACCTCTGGGCCAGATTCACGAACACTTGCGCTGGAGTATTTGGATATGCGCCGCGTAACTGTGCTGATGCGCCGTCGTTTCTATGTGCCCGTACCCACCAAACTAGATGCGCCCAATAACGGGTCATTTGCGACCGGCGGAACGTTCCGACGCCAGAGTATCGTCAGCGTTTATTTTCGCTGGGCGCATCAGCCGCGCCCATTGATTTCCCCTGCAAATATGCAAATGAGGGAGATTTCCCAATTCACGAACGGATTAGCACCATACGCTGGCTACATGCGCCGCGCGTATCTGGTCCGTCCGGCGCAAAGTTATTTCTACAAAAGGCTGCTTTATCTTTACTCCAGATGGTCACAGGTCAGCAGGAGAGCAGCTACAGCAGCGTTACCGACGATAGGAGCTTGCTGAACAACAACACTTGCAAGGAGGACAACACCTCTGTGTGCCAACATGCCAGGGGCAATTGTGGTCCTAGAACTACTGATGGGTCCCCCGGAACGAAGGAGGCGGGCACGTGAGAGGATATACCGCACTCGTATGAGCCTCTTTGGCATGGGGGATGAGGAGGTGTATCGCCTCTTCAGATTCAGCCCAGATGCAATACTTGAACTAACCACAACCCTGCAGGGTGACATCACCAGCCCAACACACCGCTCACAAGCAGTGCAGCCACTGGTGAAGGTCCTGGCAACACTTCATTTCCTTGCCAGTGGATCATTCCAGCCTACAAGTGGAGTGGTGGCTGGGATGTCACAGTCCTCCGTGAGCAGATGTGTGCACCAGGTTGTCCCTGCAATCCTCAGACGCATGTCCAACCAGTTCATCAGACCCACCACTGAGGAGCTGCGGCAGAAGGCAATGACAGATTTCTACAGCATTGCCAGATTCCCACGCACTGTGGGGGCCATTGATTGCACACATGTGGCCCTCCAGCCCCCCAGTGCCACAGAGCACATATACCGCAATCGGAAGCATTGGCATTCCATCAATGTACAGGTGATAGCTGATGCCCAACGCCTCATATGGCACGTCCGTGCCAAACACCCCGGGTCCAGCCATGACAGCTTCATATACCGTCAGAGCCCCATCCCAGCAGAATTTAACCAGAACATGTATGGGGGACAGCTGGCTGGTTGGTGAGTGACATGGGAGTCAGGCATGACTATCCCCTCCCGTGATGCACAACAGAAATCGCACATGCATGACTAACATTATCCTGTCTTTTCCCTTCCAGGTGACTCTGCATATGCACTGGGACCCCATCTCATGACTCCTTTCCGGAACCCCAAACCAGAGGAGAGAGAAAATACAATGAAGCACATATCAAAACCCGTGCAGTGGTGGAGCAAACATTTGGGCTCCTAAAGTCCCGTTTCCGATGCCTGGATAAGTCTGGGGGGGCCCTATTGTATTCCCCTACCTTCGTGTGTCAGATCATCGGCGCATGTTGCATACTACATAACTTTGCTATGAAAAAAGGCCTGCATATTGACATACGTGATGACCTGCCCCCCGACCCACACAGTCCCCACCTGCCAGAGGACACCCAGTCTGCTGATGGAAGAGCAGTCAGGAGGGTCCTCGCTGTAGGCATCTTTGGACACTAAACCAAAACATTAATCACACAGACAGTGCACGCGTGTACACCACTGGATCACACACACCACATGCACATCGCATTGGATTAGCCCAAGTCCAGCATGTAGGACTTGGGAGCAGTAACGCCAGCGTCAAGGCCCCAATGATGTCACTGTCCATTCACACACCTTTCACACGTCATTCATTCAGCCGTGGGGTTCACTTCACCACCACGGCCGAGGGTGACACCCCTTACTTTCAGGAGTGCCACCCCCTCACATTCACACACCATTCACACTGTCCCCTGCACTCCTGACCGTGTGCAGTACAAAAATAAATTAATAATATCATATCCTGATAATTAAAATAAACAAAATCTCAAAACCTGAGAAAAATTAAAAATAAACTCATGACCTGAGTATGTCCAAAACAAAAATATAAAAGCAAAAAAAAAAAAAGGCCTCATCGGGGATGCCGGGGGCTTCTTCTGGGGGCCCCTCTCTGACTCCGCAGCTGCCTGGATGGATGGGTGGGGGGGGGGGGGGGTCCATCTGGAGGTGGCTGATCCCCAGGTGGGCCACTCCTGGCAGGTGTGGCCTGCGTGCCCTCCAAGGCCCTGGCTATCCGTCCAAGGTAG
The DNA here is from genome assembly GCA_029574335.1 of Rana kukunoris. Lineage (NCBI taxonomy): Eukaryota > Metazoa > Chordata > Amphibia > Anura > Ranidae > Rana > Rana kukunoris. The sequence goes on from CM056056.1 coordinate 144,554,966, forward strand.
GAGTTGGTCTGGGCCTGCATCCGGAGCTGACGGGTGACCTGGTAGTGCTGGGCCCGCCGACTCAGCCTCCCCTGGTCCCGGATGGCAGCACTGTTGGCCTGGACGGCTGCAGTAAGGTGCCGGATATCCCCCTGCACCTCCCCCAAAGTGGTGACCACTGCAGCGCAGTTGCAGCTGACATCCTGCACTGCGTTGCTGAGGTTGGCAACGGAGCCCAGGCTGTCAGACACTTTCTCCAAGTGCACCGCTATGGCCCCCATCTGTTCCGTCTGCCTGGCGTGATCCCTCGCCAACTGGTCCTGTATACCATCAGACACCCCCCTGGTCTTCTGGGTCGCCTTCCTGGGGCCAGAAGATGGTTGTCCTCGGGTGGAAGGAGTCGCCCTTGAGGGGCTTCCACCAAGGGATGGGGGGGGACGACAGACGGCCCAGGAGAAGGGGAGGAGACAGACAACACTAATGAAAAGTCCTGCTCTGCCACAGCAGGATCCTCCACAACCACCTCGGCAGGTGTGGTGTGGCCACTCTCCTCCTCCACAACCTCTTCACCACCCAGTGGCTCGGGCACACGATGGCGTGGGGGGGATGGGGTGGAATGCACGCTGACAGATGATGGCCCAGCTCCGTCATCTGTGGATGACACAAAGCAGACACATGTTGGTGGTCCCACACACTTGGCACATGTACCCTCCCCCCCCAAATGCAAAACAACAAATAGGGGATTATAAAACACTTACCTGTCCGTGTGCCTTCCTCCACGGAGTCATAGCCTGCGACCCCCTCCACCTGCTCCCTCTCCAGGCAGCGAGCAACCACCTCCTCCTCTGCGGTTAGGGTGACAGGACATGGGGGACCACCACCTGTGCCCCTCTCATACCTCCTGATGGAGGCCACCTTGTCCCTCACCTTGCGCCGCAGGTCATTAATTTTTTTTTTGTATGTCCCCAGCAGTCCGGGTGGAGTAGCCCAGGACATTGACCCTGGCAGCAATCGACTCCAGGATGCCCTGCTTCCTGTCCCGGCTGGTCTTCCGGCTTTTTTTGCCATGGAGAAATTCATTATCCGTCTCCATTGCCGAAATGATCACTGAGACCTCCTGTGAAATAAAGTTGAGGTTCCTCCTCTCTCTGGGGGTAGCGGGAGCAGCCATCACAGCACAAAAGTATTCCCTGGGGTGGGGGGGGGGAAGCGGAAATACTTTTGCGCCGGAATGGCGTTTCCGCCAGCGCTTTTAAGCGCCCAGCGGAACGCATTGCGCTGACGTTTCCCGTGCAGTGGTGCCGACGGAAGTTGTGAGCATGCGCACAAGGGGGGCGAGTGGAGCCGCACTCACTGCGCATGCTCCGTGGATGATGCGCTGAACGTAAGCCTCTGCGCTGGGCTCCGCCCATCATTTACATATGATCACACCCACTTCCACTTGCGTCGGGTTACGCCAGCGCATTATCGTTACTCTGGCGCAAGTTTACGCGCAACTGCTATGTGAATTACAGGACTTGCGCTGAAAGGGTCTTCAGAGTAACGTAAATGAGAAGCGTTACTCCAGAGGAAAGATACTCTCATCTACCTGAATCTGGCCCTCTATGTCTATTCAATTTTTAACTCACTGCTGAACTGTATTACCTGTATTTTACATTATTTTTTATTGCATTATTGTCCTTCAGATTGGTTCTCCTGAAGAAGCGGACATCCCGCGAAACTAGTAGAGAATCGACCAATCTTTTGATGTACACTATTGTTTTTAATGCAACAGTTTTACTTAATAAATTCATTTCTTATTTCTTATATTGTTTACCCTGACCTATTTTGTACCGAGATAGTCCACACCTCAACTGGGCGGGTATGTGTTGGGTCTAGCTTCAGCAACTATTCCCCCATTCCCACCCCCCCCCCCTATTTTTCATCAATACTTGGATGATGGTACTCTATTACCCTATTAACTAGTCCTAAGTGAGGCCATACTCGCACTTTTTCATCTGTTTATCTCACACGTTCAGATATGGAGGAAACACTGCAAAATATTTTTTTTTTGCCCTAAATGGGTGTTTTTTGAATAGCCCAATAGAAGAACAGTATCTAAAGGGTGTATCTCACAGTAACATATGCAGTGCTGGTGTAATTTGATTTCTGAAGCAGGACTGACTCCTATCTACTGTATTTTTCTCCCTAAAACCAACACCAGGAACCTTTCCCTAAAGTATCTAAAGCAGAGTGACTTGCTGTGCTATGTAGATCGCTGAGTAATTTGATTTCTGAAGCAGGACTGAGTCTGACTCCTATCTAATTCTCTCCATCAGAGCAGCAGCAGCGGCAGCCTTTCCCTACCCTATCTAAAGCAGAGTGACGTTCTGTGCTATGTGCCTCTAGCTTATATAGAGGCTGGGTCACATGCTGCACTGGCCAATCACAGCCATGCCATTACTATTATATATAATATTAGTATGTATACTTCTAGGTCACACAAGTTAAACAAATGTTGATTGGCTGCCCTGCAGCACGCCATTACATTGCCGAACACCGAACTCGAACCCGAATTTACAGTAAATTTGTTCGGGTTCGGGTACCAATAATCCAAAAACCCTAGTTATAACCTGTCAGTTTATTTTGTCATCTGTGTCCTATTGGGCAGATTTATTGTCCCATAGCCAAAAATAGGAATGTATGGAAATCTCTCAAAAGTGATGGTGTATATCAGGGAACCTCAAACTATGGCCCTCCAGCTGTTGTAGAACTACACATCCCATGAGGCATTGTAACACACTGACATTCATAGACATGACTAGGCATGACTAGGCATGATGGGAATTGTAGTTCCTGAACAACTGGAGGGCCGTAGTTTGAAGACCCATGGTATATATGGTTGTCACCAGATTTAGTGTTCCCATTAGAAAAATGTTCCTCTATTTTGCAGGACAAATAGGTAAGAAAATCTCCCATAGAGCCGGTTTACACTGGGGCGACTAGTCAGGCGGCTCAGCCGCCTGATAAGTCGCGTCCCATTCAATGCAATGGAATCCTTCCGACTTAGAAAAAGGTTCCTGCACGACCTCGGGGGCTGCTCGGGGGACCTGCATTGACTTATATACAGAAGTAGTTTTGCTGGTCGCCTCTGAAGTCGTCCTCAGGACAACTTGCAGAGTCGCCCCCAAAGTCGTGCTGCGGAAGTGTGAACCGGCTCTTATGAAGGCCAAACAGCACTAAAAACCAGACAGGTGTTCTAAGCTTTCTGCACTCTATCCATAGTTAATAAACAAGTTTTGCCTTTAGTTATTCTTTAAAATTTCATTAATGGTGTGAAAAGTTTCCCTGTTTTCACTGCTAAGATCCACTAAATGCCACCTGTTGTCCAATAAGAATACATATACTGTCCACTGGGGCAAACTCATGGAACAGTAGGATGGCCCAGTGAAAGTCTGGCCCAAAAAAGTATAGTCAACATGTGGAACCATCATAAAGAGGCTAGAGGTATTCTGTAAAATGTAACTCTCTAAATCATGTGAAATTCCTTGAATGTTGCCAGTAAACAATAGCATAAAGTAGTGGTGGCTGCTGTTTTTTTTGGGATGAGTCTAATCCAAGGGTTATTAAATCCAAGGGTTCACATACTTTTTCCACACGCACTGTGAATGTTTACATGGTGTGTTCAATAAAAACATGGTAACATTTAATTCTTTGTGTGTTATTAGTTTAAGCCAGGGGTGGCAAACCAGTGGCCCGGGGGCCACATGTGGCCCGCAGAGCCCTCTGATGTGGCCCGCGATCTCCTTCTCTGGAATGGAGGGTTGGCAAGCCTAGATCGCAGGATTGCCAACCCGCCATACCACAGCATCAGTGTTGTGAATGAAGCTGGTGGTAGAGGAAGAAAGCGGCTGCAGAGCAGAGCCCCATAAGCTGATGCTTCCTCTACAGCGCTGGCTTTTGCCGCAAGTGGAGTCTATGGCAAAGTTCAGCTAACCCGCAGAATAGACACAGGTGCACTACGCAGCAACCGCGGTGTGGGTAAACCGCAAAACGTCAGTGTGAAAGCAGTCTTCAGGCCTTTAACAGGATTGGCCAGACCAAATGGGACCCTTAATTCACCTCTATAAAGCAACAGATGTCAGTTTATGACCGCCTACCTCCAATCCGAAAAAACAGAATATAATTCATCCCCTTTCAGCTGGTCGGATAGGAGGGCCTATAGAGTAGCTGTAACTCGTCATCCGCCCGCCCTGCTCATTGTGGCCCTCGTCTAGTTACCAACTTGCTTAAGTAGCCCTCACTCTTCAAAAGGTTGGGCACCCCTGGTTTAAGCAGACTGTGATTGTCAATTGTTGTGACTTAGATGAAGATCAGATCACATTTTATGACCAATTTGTGCAGAAATTTGTGAACAATATACTTCCAAAAGGGTTCACATACTTTTTATTGCAACTGTATAAGATATTAAAGTGATCTTAACATGTTGTCTGTATGCCTGAATTAATGTATAATTTTTTCTTTACTTTTTAAATAGTTACCGTATTTATCGGCGTATAACACGCACCCTAAATTTAGTAGGGAAGTTTCAATAAAAAGTCTTTCCATAGCACCATGCGTACAACACACAGGCACAGTTTACCCTCTATTTTCAGGGTATAACCCAAGAAAAAGTGACTAGCCATACAAAGTCTTATGCCGCGTACACACGATCACTTTATGTGATGAAAAAAGGGGGATTTTTTGGCTTAACAGAAAAGCATTGGAACCAAGTCCAGCATGTACTACCCCTCTTCCGCCACCGGGAGTCACTGTTCTGCCGCTCTGCGTCCTCTCCCTTTCAGATCAGCCTCAGACTGAGCACTGACTATAGCCTGCTGATCTATAACTGCACAAGGCGCGCCCCTGATGACACTGCAGGCACGCCCCCCCGCCCTCCCCTCCGAACGGCGCGAAAAACGTCTATAAGACGTGCGCGCGCACGCGTATGCCGGAGCAGGAAGAACATGGAGGAGCCGCGCTGCTGGAGACCCAGGACTGCAGTACCAAGCGGCAGAATCAAACCCCCGGCCAGGTAGGACTCTCCAAAAGGCCCCATAGGGGTCCTTACTTAGCCCTAGGAAGAAAGCAGCAGGTAGCTAGCAAACACAATTGTTTCTTAGACAGGGGAACCTAGTGATGGGGGAATGAGATCATCCTGTCTTCTCAGACATAGTGAGCAAGGTTGCCAATGCAGAGCATACTTAGGCTACCCCCCTTTTAGGTTACCCCGGAGAGCCTGCTGTCGAACCAAGTCCCGCAGGCTCCCCTCTTACCTGCTCCATGCTGCAGGATGTTTGTCTAGCAAAACGATCCAATCTTCTCCCATCTCCGTGGGTAGCGTAATAGACCTTCAGGCCCTGGGGTCCTATGAAGGTACCCACTGTCCTGGACCTATATAGCACCCTGGCAAACAGGAACTTATGGTCTTTACGAACTCCAAGTCCTGGGCCCAGGGTCCAGCCCTCCAAAGAGGAGCATTATAGGCAAAACCCCACGGTTTGGGGCCCGGGTACTGTCCACTTTGGCACTGAGGCTCCTTGGACAGATCCGGTTAGCCCGCCCTTAATCCCAAGGATGTGGAGCAAAGCTATTCCGTGACCAACACCTAAGACACTGGCGAAAAAACTGAGGGACTCCCTCTAGGGGAGGGGGTTATATAGGGAGGGGACTTCCTGTTTGAGATTGCCAGTGTCCACACCTGAAGGTACTCCATATAACCCATATAGTAATGAATATGCCGCTCTGTGTCCCGTGATGTACGAGAAAGAAATGGACAATCATATGACAAATGCACAGCTCATATTAACTAGTGCAGATTGACAAACAAGAAAGAAATGTGAGGTAGAAGACAGAAAGTTTAAAAAAAGGGGGGGGGATATAGAGAATATAGAGAGAACAGAGAGGAAAGAGAAGAAACACTGATCTCTGAGCACATGAGACCATGGGACAGCAAGCAATACAGGCAATAAATGGGGAGATCATTGACAAAATAAACGTTTTTTTTTTTTTTTAATCAAATGTTAAACACATCACTGGTCTCATTGACTCTTACATTTACAGCATATAATATAGGGACCCACATTTTTAAGAACAGAAACGTGAATGTGGGTAAATGCAACTCTATTCAGCAAACATGCAGCTGAATCTGGCCAAAATACACATATTAACAACAATAAATAACCCGTTGGGCAAATGTGTGGTCAATAAATCAGAAGAGAACACTAAATAGATAATTTGCTGCTTAAAGGGGAGTTCCAGCCCAAAATTGTGTTTATTAAAAGTCAGCAGCTACAAAAAGTGTAGCTGCTGGCTTTTAATAAACACTCACTTACCTGCTCCTGCGTTCCAGCGACGCGCCGACCGGGGCTCCGCTCCTCTCCCCCCCTCCCCAGCCGGCGTCTCCATCCCGACGGTGGGCACCCAGCCGTGACAGCCTTCAGGTTCACGGCCGGGCACCCACTGCGCAGCGCGGCTCGCCGCTGATTGGAGAAGCGATCGCATGGGACCTGTCAGTGTCCCATGTGATCGCCTACAGGGAGGGGCTGGTGTAGGCGATTAAGGCTTAATCGCCTAACCAGCCCCTTAGCGGAAGCAGGAAGTGGGACAGGAAGTCCCACTCCGACTGAAGCCCCCACTCCCCCCCCCCCAAAAAAAAATTACATGCCAAATGTGGCATGTAAGGGAGAGGGGAGGGGATTAAACAAAAGTTGTTTTTTTGGGTGGAACTCCTCTTTAATAAATATGTCCCATAATGTTTTCCTGAATTATCTAGTGTTGCCTTATGCCTTGAGATACTAAGTAAAAAGCATAGAAAAGGCTTGGTAGATTGTGCATAAACATTTGGCCTTTAGTACTGTGGAATCATATAGATGTTTGTTGATATAAAATAATATATAAAAAAGACATCAAACAAAACTGGCTGTACTATATGTGTTTATCTTTGCTTATGGCAAAACTAAACTCTCTTAATCAACATTTCCTATTTATAATTCGTATGCTGTTATCTTGTTTTATTATATATATTTTTTTTTTACATTTCTTCAGTTGCTTCCTTGTTTCTAGCCTAGGCCAAAATGCATCCCATTCATGAGTCTTCATGGGCATTTTTTTCTTTCATCTGGAGGAGGAGAGGAGGGGCTTTCTCAGCTAAGCCCAGCCTCCTGCCTGCATGTCTGAGCTAAGGGCAGATGGATTCCAGGAAGTAAATGCTACATGAATCATCTGCCCTTACATAACATGACTGCAGCTAGAAATGATAGGCAGGTGTTTTCCAAAAGGAATTTCTCCAGCAAATTAAGCAGTGAGTCATGAATATTAAAAATGAATTAAATAGCTTTTCGGTTTTAGTTCTGCTTTAAGTTACTAAGTTAGCACAGATGTCACATCCATTTCCATGGGTTTCCACTCTCCCTGATGGACATCTCCACAGTGGACAGGGTAGGAGTTGGAAATTATGATAAGTAGATCTCACTATTGGAATAATAATGGCAGTAAGAACAGGGACTTATCAATATTTTGTTTTTACTAGCCCTGACTCTTTGGACTCTTGAAACCTGATGGATTGTCCCCTTGACTTTTACGGGAATAAAGTTGTATCTAGACTTAGCAGTGGCGTGGGGCTTCAATTTATATTTGTATTACATTACATTACAAGCCAATGAGACCACTGAAATCCTCTGGGATGTAGTAAGTGGCGGCCCGGAAACCCAATCATCTACATCAAAATCCATATTTTAGGATGGCAATGCCAATAAGATAACCTTATGGGTCCTATGCTATTTTTCCATGTTCCTCAATTTTCATATTTTTGAATTGACCTTCTAAAGACATGAATAAATACATATGTACAAGAATGTTTTAGTCATGTAATGCCCCGTGCACACGATCGGACCTTTGTCCGACCAAATTCACATCGGAATTCCGACGGAATTCCATCAGAGGAAAAGAGAACATGTTCTCTATGTAAACTCTGATGGAATTCCTCGGAAGGTCTGATGGAATTACTCCGATGGGGCATACACACTGTCGGAATTTTCGATGGAAAAAGTCTGTCGGACTTTTTCCATTGGAAATTCCGATCGTGTGTACAGGGCATAAGTGTGGTCCGAAGATTAAAAAAGTTCTTTAGGTCATCTATTATGGTCAGTTAAAGGGAAAAAAATGAAACTATACCTACATAAAATATAAAAACTCAGACTGGTTAACGTCCTACAATGTATCTTGCATTACATACAGTACTGCGCTGTTTTTTTTGGTCATTTTTTTTACCAACATTAATGCTGACAATATTGTAAATTTTAAGCAGAGATTAATTTCCTCTGACTTTCCTGGAATTTGATTCCAAAGGAGTCAACTAATACTGTGATCACAGCTGCCTAGCAATCAAGTGGATAACTGCTATGGAAATGAAAGCACTGCTTTTCTGTGGAGATGAATGAGGTCTGATGATTAGTTGCTTTGACGCTCTCAGTGAACATACATCTGGATGGATTTTCAGAATAAGCTGACTGTGTCAGAAGAAAATAGTTATCCTATACAAACTGGCTATGTGGTGGCATCAACGGATCATCTTAAGAACTGAACTGTCTGTAGTTAATTTCAACAACCAATTTGTGGTCATTTATTGTTGGCATGCCTTGGTTTTAAACCACCGAAAAGCAAGAGAAACACTTAACTAAACTTACACAATATAACTGTGAAGCACAGCAGTGGTTTAAAGAAGGTCTGCTGAGCATAGTATATTGCAAGGCATTTGCAAACCGTAATTAAAGAAGCTACCTGGAGACATTAGCAGCTTTTCCTATGAGCTGTTAACATTATTAAAACTTGGATCCAATGGGAGGTACTGAAGGAAGGATTAGATAAATCCACCATTAGTTCTGTTTAATACTGTAAATCTGAATGTATTAATGCTTAAATATATGCTACATCCAACATACTAAAGTACACGGTGAACAAAAATGAATTGAAATTCTTTGGGCCAGATTCAGAAAGTATTTACGTCAGCATATCAAAAGATACGCTGCGTAAATACTAAGAAAGGCCGGTGTATCTTTTTTTGCTATTCAGAAAAGAAGATACGCCGGTATTCTGCTAATATAGTCTGTTACACCGTCGTATATTAGTTGCAGTTTTTACGCTGGCCGCTAGGTGGCGCTTCCGTCGTTTTACGCTTCGAATATGTAAATGAGGGATTTACGGCGATTCCTGAACGTACTTGCGGCCGGCCGTCGTAGTTTTATTGAAACCACAGGATCAGCATAGCCAACAGTCAGGAAACTAACATCTTCAGGATAAGGGTGTTGGAGTTACAACAACTTTCAGCTTAGCCTATTGACTGCAGTTCACAAACAGGACACTAGATGTCGCTAATGATCAGTGATATGTTATGCATTTTCTATGATGTGCTGTATTTCCTGTACATTGTGCTGTACTTGTTGGTTTCTTTTTCCTGTCTGTGTTTTTCTTACCATGTGAGGTGACATCTTTGCTATTGTGGTTATGTTCCAATAAAGAAGCCATTTCCCGTTACTCCACAACGTCTGATCTGAATTGACTCTGCTGCACCCAGCAATCGTACTCTGCACAAAGGGCAGCAGTGGTAGCCTCTATATTTCTTTTAAGACATAGTTTACTTTAAATTCAGAGACTGTGTCTAATAAAATAAATGAATATCTTTAACCCCTTCCCTACTGAGTCATTGTAAAATGATGTCGGCGGGAACCCTCCCTCCCTCCCTCTGGGTGGACGTCATTAGTACAGTACAGTACAGAGGAACACACATTGGTCTCCTCCCCTTGTGAGTCCCCTCCCCCTACAGTTAGAATCACTCACTAGGGAATATATTAAACCCTTGATTGCCCCCTAGTGTTATTCCCTTCCCTGCCAGTCACATTTTACAGTAATCAGTGCATTTTTTTAGCACTAATCGCTATATAAATGTAAATGGTCCTAAAAATGTGTCAAAAGTGTCTGATGTGTCCGTCGCAATGTCACGGGCACAAAAAAAACAACGCAGATCGCCGCGTGATATTGTGATATTTAATAAATCAAAAAGTAAAAAATATTGGGCCAGATTCAGGTACATCTGCGCATTATTGGACCGGCGTAGCGCACCGCCTTTACGTTAGACTGGCGCAATGTAACGGCGCAATCACCCTATTCTCGTCAGTTTTACGCAGAAATTTGCGCCTGCGCAACGTTATTTCAGAGGCGCAAGGCAGAGTAATACAAATTGGGAAGGATGTGGGCATGTTACATTGAAATGAGCCCTGACCCCATGCAAATGAAGGGCCGGCCGGCTCGTGCATGCGCACATGAAGCAGACCATGGTCAGCACCTCTGTGCGCATGCTCACAACTCGGGAACGGCGCAATCAGTGAAATTGGGCAACTTGGTGAACTACGCAGAGAGCATAAATAGACAGACACAAACACTCTTCCTTTGCAAAAGTACATCCCTTTGTATCCCTTCCTATACAGCAAGGTGCTTTTGTTCTGTTGTTTCTTAGCATTTGTTTGTTTGATTGTGACGTGTCTTTGAGATATTTGGGGACTGTTTTGCAGAGTGATTTTTGTCTTTTATGTGTTTTCTTTGTTGTTTTTTTGTTTAAATTAGATTTTTGTTGGGGGTATTTTTTATTTTTGCTTGTCAATTTTTTTGTTTTTTTGGTTCTGTTTGTGTATGATTTGGGAATGTGGGGGGTGACATTCCTGCGGGAAAAGTGGTGTCACCCTCATTTGTGGTGGAGAAGTGATCCCCAGGTCCGTGTGAATGGTGTATGAATGTACAGTGACATAATTGGAGCCGTGGCATGGCGTTGCTGATCACAAGTCCTGCATGGTGGACTTGTGCCAATCCAATGTGATGAGGATGTGATGTGTCTGTGCTAGGGACCACAGTGGTGTGCATGCATGCATTCTCATTGTGCCATGATTAATGTGTGTGTTTAACGTGCAAAGATGCCTAATGTGAGCTGGCTCCTGGCTGCTCTTCCCTCAGAAGACGGGGTAGCCTTGGTTAAGGGGGTTCCATATAGGAGTCATGAGATGGGGTCCCAGTGCATATGCAGAGTCACCCTGAAGGGATAAGACAGGAGGATGTTAGTAGTGCTTGTGCCCCTTGTGATTTCAGCATCATGGGGGGGGGACAGTCATGCCTGCCACCCATGTCACTCACCAACCAGCCAGCTGTCCCCATACATGTTCTGTTCGAAATCTGTGGGGATGGGGCTAGGATTGTATATGTAGCTGTCATGGGTGTCATGGGTAGTGTCATGTGTTGGGCTGGTGATGTCCTCCTGCAAGGTTGTGGTTAATTCCATGATGACATGAGGAGTGAATCTGAAGATGCGAGACACTTCAGAATCACTCATGCCATAGATGTCTATGCGTGTGTGATATATCCTCTCGCGTAAAGAGTGAAGAGTGAAGAGTGAGGGGCTTGTATCAGATAAGAATATTGTATTAGATTACATTAAATTTTAAAGTTTATATAAGTGTAGCACTGACCCCCGCAGGAGCTGCTGATTAAATTTTGGGCCTGCACTCTAACTACAACCCCAATGATAAGGCTCAATCCCCTTTACACAGCTGTGGTGCAATACAATACAATACTGTACAATGTGATACCAGATACCTGTTTATAACTTCAGGATCCACGAGCGGCACCTAGAGTGAATAAAGCAATACGCCACAACCCTGATATGCTTAAACAGTAGTATTCTTTTACTGTTGATAATTGGCAAGTAAAGAAACACCAGTACATAAACTGTGCTATCCTCCTAACATGGGATGAGAGCACAAAAAATTAAATCTATACAGCAATCAAATAACAAACAGTATACCTGCAGGTATATGAATAAGAAAATAAAACTAAGCCTAGGAGCTCCCCCTACTTTGTAAGGTAACCGTGAGATCTCACAAAAAAAACAAACAGTCAGTTCTTGATCTTCTTTCTTCGCTAGCTAATAATGTTTCCCAAGTAATTTGTAATCCAAACAAAACGAATAAACTTCCTGAAAAAAATGTCTCCGCAATGAGTGGGTTAACTGCCTTGGCCTTCTGGAGAGCGTCCCGAACAACTAGGCCTTCAACCTTCCTAAAGGCAACCCCTCCGCTTCTTCTTGGAAGTATGTAGTGAGGCCTGTGTGTTAGTCTAATGGCGTGTGAGGCATAACAAACTGTGGGCCGTAACCCACTCACCTAACTGGACACAGGCTCCGTACAGTCCGGCGACCTCCTCCCGTTGCTCCGTCAGCTGGATCAAACACCAGGCCAACTCTGCTGGGGGACTCCCGTCCTCCGATGCTCAATGGAAATGTCCGTGGGCCTTGTTGTTCGGTCCCGTCTCCTCACAGATCCTCTCCGGCTGCCCATGCGGTTCCAAAAAGGACCCAAGATGGCTGCTCCCACTCCTTATAAAGCAAATCCCAGCATGCACTGCGCAAGAAATTGTTCCTGGGTCTTTGATCAACTTCCTATTTACAAAGGTCAACTCTGAGAACCAATAGTCTTTCTTCTTTATTCCTCAGATAGTGGAATGCTTCTTGCATTAACAACAATTGGCCACTAGATGGCTCCAAGCACTCAACAATCTCAATGTCCATGAATGCCATCTAGGGAATGCAATATACACATTTATGTACTATATATATACATCAGCGCTACATAAGCAAAAAAAAGTTTTCCAAAAAAAAAATCCCATGCCCTCCTCAGTGCCCTCCTCAGTGCCCTCCTCCTTCTTTGCTCATCTAAAGTCAGTAGTATAGCTATGAGCATGGATGCCACTGGCATGTTGGCATACAGTTTGTTGGGCAACACGTGTGACTGCTCACCAACAGTGTTGCTTTATCTGACATGTAGACGAATTGTCTAATTTTATGCCAGCTTTTATATGGTCTAATTTTAGACAGGACATGTAGCTGTTGCGCACAGCGCGTAGCCTGCGCTGCACCAACGTTCTTTTGTGGATCCCCGTAACTCCCTCATTAGCATATTTGAATAGCAAATCAATGGTGTGTCTAGCGCAGTTTTGCGCGGACGGATGTGCCTGTCTAACGAAATTACGCTGGACAAAAAAAAATTGATTTCTTGCATATCTCGTTTTGGGAATGCCGTGCATCGAAATGCACGCGCACAATTAGACTTACGCCGCGCATCTCCTGTAACGCCGGCGTAATCGCTCTGTGAATCTGGCCCATTGTGTTTTCTTCAAAATTGTCGCTCTTCTTTTGTTTATAGCGCAAAAAAAAAAAAAACCTGCAGGGGTGATCAAAAAAAACAAAAAACAAACAAAAGCTTTATTTGCGGGGAAAAAAACATAAAAAATGTAATTTCGGTACAGTGTTGCATGACCGCGCAATTGTCATTAAAAATGCGACAGCGCTGAAAACTAAACATTGATCTTGGGCAGGAAGGGGGTGAAAATGCTCTGTATTGAAGTGGTTAAAGGGGTTGTAAAGGTACATTTTTTTTCCTAAATAGCTTCCTTTACCTTAGTGCAGTCCTCCTTCACTTACCTCATCCTTCGATTTTGCTTTTAAATGTCCTTATTTCTTCTGAGAAATCCTCACTTCCTGTTCTTCTGTCTGTAACGTCACACAGTAATGCAAGACTTTCCTGGTGTTGAGTGTCATGCTCGCCCCCTCTCTTGGACTACAGGAGAGTCAGGATGCTCTCTATGTTGCAGATAGAGAAAGGAGCTGTGTGTTAGTGGGCCTGTAGTCCAAGGGAGGGGGCGAGCATGACACTCCACACCAGGGAGAAAGCCTTGCATTACTGTGTGGAGTTACAGACAGAAGAACAGTGAGGATTTCTCAGAAGAAATAAGGACATTTAACAGCAAGATGGAAGGATGAGGTAAGTGAAGGAGGACTGCACTAAGGGAAAGGAAGCTATTTAGGAAAAAATGTACCTTTACAACCCCTTTAAGGATGTTTCTAAACTAAGTAGAATTTTAAACACACTGAAAAAACATTAAAAAAATTGTAAAAAAAAGACTATTCATTTTCAATTCGAGTTTCTAAAAATGAGTTTTGCCCAAAATGTGAAGTTATAGTACACAGATTGTATTTACTTATCATTTCGTCCTATATCTAAAATGCAAGGAGAACTCATTGTACGATTGTAAGCAGGCACATGCAAATGAACACTTTATTCCACTGCAGTCAGCGGAGCATCCAAAGGTATTGGTTTTATACCACGGATACAGCCTGGATATACAGCCATTTATAACTTGAATGCGGCTATTTAAAGACTGATAGCTGTAAGAATGCAGTGCTCTATTTTATAGTGTTTATCGTGCAGGAATTGTGAGTCCTTTAGATCCACCTAGCTGAAATTCAGGCATATAAAAAATCCACACAATTTAATACACTTCTATGTTCATTACAATCATAAAATGCATTTCTAAAAACAGCTAGTATAGAGTTGCAAATAAAAGCAGGCTCACTCCTTGAATTTTCCTGGATTTCTGCAAGAGCGGTTGCTAAAAATATGATATGACCATAATAATAAAGACTGTCTTATTTAACAAAGGCACACAACTTTTACATTGTCAAATCTTTACGAAACAAATGGTCCTTCCTGGAAATGTCAACCTCTGGGGTAATGATGTCTTGAATTGAGAGTAATATAACTCTTATTTTATTTTATTAAAAAAAAAAAATGTTATTTAACCACTTAAGACCCGGACCAAAATGCAGGTAAAGGACCAGGCCCCTTTTTGCTGTTCGGCACTGCGTCGCTTTAACTGACAATTGCGCGGTCGTGCGATGTGGTTCCCAAACAAAATTAGCGTTATTTTCTTCCCACAAATAGAGCTTTCTTTTGGTGGTATTTGATCGCCTCTGCGATTTTTATTTTTTGCGCTATATACAAAAATAGTGCGACATTTTTGAAAAAAAAAACAATATTTTTTACTTTTTGTTATAAGAAAAATCAAATAAACTAAATTTTAGTCAAACATTTAGGCCAAAATGTATTTAGCCACATGTCTTTAGTAAAAAAAAATTGCAATAAAAAAATAAATAGCTACCTAGCGGGAACAGCGACACTAATACAACGATCAGAAAAATGATCGCTTAGTGACGTTGGCAATAGGGAGTGAAAGGGTTAACTAGGGCGGTGATCAAGGGGTTACAACTTTATATGGGGGGGGGGTACGGGGGCTACTCTGAACCTAACACTAACTGCCTGTCACACTGACACTAAATACAGTAATCATACATATATGATTACTGCATTCAGTGACACTGTGACAGGGGGGAGGGGTTAAGTCTGCCTGTGTGTCCTGGTGTCAGTGTAGTGTTGTGCAGACTTACTGTGAGATGTGATCTCTCCTCAGCAGCGGTTAAAAATACCGCCGAGGGGAGAGATCACATCACTTCCCTCTTCCTGTGTTTACACAGGAGGAGGAAGTTCAGGGCGGGGGAGCGCGCGCATTGGCTGGGAGCGATCCGGAGGTGGGAATTAAAAAAAGAATGCCTCTCTCCAGGCTAGTGCATGAGATATAAAAATAACCTGTCACTCACAGCAAGGGGGCGGAACGGACTAATGTTTTTCTCTGTAAGTCCGTTTTATTTCACTGAACAATAAAAGAGCATTGCTCAGAGCTGCATTAACTCTGTGTGGCAAGACTGGGCACAGATGATAGGAAATCTTATACTGTACATTGCGACATCAAAAAAATGTTTTTTTTTTAGGCTTTACATCCACTTTTAGTATATTTGACTTGGCAATCACCTCATGTGATTTGCTGTACAGCAGAGCTCAGAAAAAGAAACGGGGAACCAGCATTAGCAGCCAATTGGGTATAGTGTAGTGTACATGTGCTGCCACCGAGCGGGCTTATAGGAGAGGAGTGCAGAGAGAGTCTGTTGTTTCTCCTTTACTATCCAATCACATGCTGGGGGTAGGGAGGTGATTAAGCTGTATCACTTAACTGCAATAGTTAAAGATTTCATTACCTACCTGAATGTATAACAAAAGCTGTGTAAATCTCAGGATCGGATGCACAAAAATACAAATCCTTCAGCAGGTAGAACGGCTCCTGTGTATACATTTCTGCAAGGAGGATCCTTTTACATTTGTCTGTTTTATAGCACTGTGTTCCATTAAAGTTTTTTTTTTTTGCTGTCACGATGTAGAGTATAAGATTTCCTATTATCTGTGCCCAGTCTTGCCACACAGAGTTAATCCAGCTCTGAGCTATCCTCTTTTTTCAGTGAGATAAACGGACAAACAGGAGAAAAACTTTTGTCCGTTCCGCCCCCTTGCTGTGAATGACAGGTTATTTATATATCTCATGCACTAGCTTGAGACAGGCATTCTTTTTTAATTCCTACCCCCACTCCTTTTTTGAAGTCATGTGGTTACTTTTCTAGATTTTGACTGGATGTTACTGATCATAGCAGAATTTAGTGTAAGGAATACACAGGAGAAAATGCATGTTGACAAGGGGAGTGTAGAGGTGGGCGGGTAATCTACTGACATCACGACTCCACCCACAGAGCTCCAGACAACAGACCTACCCACAGAATCTGCAGTTTTTCAGTTCTTATAACAGACAGAGGGGAGACATTTGACAGGTAAGGAATAAGGATACATGCACAGGCATGTATATTCTTATAGATAATTTTTGGGACCATTCACATTTAAACAGCGATTATTGCTATAAAACTGCACTGATTACTGTGTAAATGTGACTGGCAGGGAAGGGATTAACACTAGGGGGCGCTGAAGGGGTTAAATATGTTCCCTAAAGTGTGTTCTAACTGTAGATGGAGGGGGACTCACAAGGGGAGGAGATCTATGTGTGTTCCTCTGTACTGGGAACACAGCATCGGTCTCCTCACCGCTGACAGGACATGAATCTGTGTGTTTACACACACAGATCCATGCTTATGCCATGATTGCGGGCAAACGCAGGTGCCCGGCGGACATCGCGGCCGCTGGGCACGCACACCGGGTCCTGAGCAATGCGGCAGGGGGCGGGAATGCAAGGACGTCATATGACGTCCACTCTGAAGGAGGAAAGGTTACAATTTTACAATGAATCGGTAGGGAAGTGGTTAAAGGAACCAATTTAGAAAATATAAAACAAACCTTTATAACCCCTTTAAAATTCTAGCCCGCCCCTTCCTCTGGAGGTGCTATTCTGTCTTTGGGGTATCAGAGGGGTGCTGCACTACACGTCTTGGATTTAAGAAAATACTTTTAATAATGTATTCACGATTACAGAGCTGCGTTAATTTGTGTATTTAACATCTGCTTGGAGTTAAATTGAATCAGTTGTTTATCAAATAAAATCAAACATTTTTTAAATAGCGCTGGTTTTGCAACATCAACGTTGTCTAAAATGTGTATTTCCTAAATTTGCTTGCTTCATGTAAAAAGTAAAGCAGACCTTCAAGTAAAGTGCAAGGTGCACTTATCTCTGGATAACATTAGTTAACCACTTGCCGACCAGCCGCCACAGTTTTACGGCGGCAGGTCGGCTCGGCTGCGCAAAATCACATAATATTACGTGATTTAGCATTTTAGCCACTAGGGGGCGCACGCGATCGCTCGTTACAGAGCGAGAACCGGATGCTGGATGTGTAAACACACAGCTCTTGGTCCTGTCAGGGGGAGAAATTACTTATTGTCTGTTCATACAATGTATGAACAGCGATCTGTTTTTTCCCCATGTCAGTCCCACCCCCCCTTCAGTTAGAACATAGAGAGGAAACATAATTAACCCCATCCTCGTCCCCTAGTGTTAACCCCTCACCTCAAGTGACATTTTTACAGTAATCAATGCATTTTTACAGCACTGATCGCTATAAAAATGCCAATGGTTCCAAAAATGTGTCAAAAGTGTCTGAAGTGTCCGCTATAAGGTCACAGAACCGATAAAAATTGCAGATCGTCGCCATTACTAGTAAAAAACAAAAATAGTAATAAAAATGGCATAAAACTATCCCCTATTTTGTAGACGCTATAACTTTTGCGCAAACCAATCAATAAACGCTAATTGCATTTTTTTTAATGTAAAAACTGTAGAAGAATACGTATCGGCCTAAACTGAGGAAAAAAAATAGTTTTTTTTTTATAAATTTTTGGGGGATATTTATTATAGCAAAATGTAAAAATATATATTTTTTTTTCAAAACTGTTGCTATATTTTTGTTAATAGCGCAAAATCGAAAAACCGCAGAGGTGATCAAATACCACCAAAAGAAAGCTCTATTTTGTGCGGAAAAAATGACGCCAATTTTGTTTAGGAGCCACGTCGCACGACCGCGCAATTGTCAGTTAAAGCGACGCAGTGCCGTATCGCAAAAAGTGCTCTGGTCTTTGACCAGCAATATGGTCCGGGGGTTAAGTGGTTAATAATGTATTCACGATTACAGAGCTGAGTTAATTTGTGTATTTAAATTGGATCAGTTGTTTATCAAATAAAAGCAACGTTTTTGAAATAGCACTGGTTTTGCAACATCAAAGTTGTCTGAAAATGTATATTTCCTAAATTTGCTTGCTTCATGTAAACAGTAAAGCAGACTTTAAAGTAAAGTGCAAGGTGCACTTATTAAAATCTCTGGATAACATTAGTTAAAAAAAATTCCTGTAATGAAAAAGTTTTATCATATATATATATTGACCTTGCCCGCATATTTCATTCCTGGTTCCTTGGCATGAGTGATTTCACACTCCATTTAGCGAGATTCTGGAAACAATGACGATTTCAAATCGTGTGAGTTTTTTTATTTCTTTTTTAAGATTTTGCCATTGATCATTCCTTTTGAATCTCATTAAATGCATAGCGATGCCACTCTTTGTAATGTAAACATTGGTGTTAAATGGGTATATCTTTTTTTTTTTTTATTATTGATGACTTTACAATATACAATATTGATGATTATAAAATTTCCAAACGGGGACCCAGATCTAATAAGCAGACTTTGCATTTTTTATCTATTCGCATGTGATTTTGAGTACTGATCTTCGATCGTGCATCCAGGCTCTATAAAAATGTCTGCTAGTGAAGTAATCACTGTACTCTTGCCTGCTTCTTTCAGGATTAGGTTTCCTGTGGCTGCTTGCTTCTGTATTCTTTTTCCTTGTCTAGCTCTTGCAGTATTAGGTTTTTCTGCCTCCGCCTTACTTATTGCCTAATCTCATGTTCTAGAATACTTCTGCTTCCAACCGTAAAATATTGGAGCGCAGATATTATTCATTTTCACTGCCTGTACAGCTGTGGCACTCCAAGTGTGCATACCAAGCCGAGGAAATTATATATGGAAAAGTACAGCTGCCATAATACCTCATATGTAAAAGACAAAAACGCTTTATACCGTAGACTTCTTGAAACAAGAAAAAAAAAAAGGGTGCTTTTTCCTAATCTTTTCAGAAGGTCAGCCCTGCAGCCTGCAATAAATCAGAGGTGTTATTATCTGAGCCTTTGCAAAGAAAAAAACACACCCTGGGAATGGATTTTTATAAGATATGCCTTTCCTCCTTCATGGCATTTAAGGTGACCAGATTTGGAAAATGGATAACTTGTATAAAAAAGCTCTTCTGAAAGAGATTATTGTAGCTTGGATCCATCATACCCCTAGGGCCAAGATATGGATGACTTCTCACGGAAACTAGGCTGTTTTTAGGGAATTAGAAATATCACCGGCATAGTCTAAGTGGAACATGAAAGCCAAGTATTTTGTGCATGCATACGTAATCTCACAAAATATGACCAAATGAATTGAAAGTAATAAGAGCTCCTTTAGCCAGTGGCACAGCTAGAATTCTCATTCTATGGTTCTAAATGTAATACGAGTTTCGGTTTAACTGCTTTATCACCTTACACGTAATAAATGACTCCATGTGACCTTGTAACAGTTTACTGGAGTCTGCTTAACCCTTTCATGACTAAGCCTGTTTCTGACAGTTGTTGCTTGCAAGTTAAAATCTGTATTTTTTGCTAGAAAATTACTTAGAACCCTCAAACATTATGGGCCAGATTCTCAGAGGCGCTACGACGGGGTATCTCATATGCCCGTCGTATCGCCGTTTTTTCCCCCCGGGTATCTATGCGAGTTATTCTTAGAATCACTTTGGCATAGATACGGGTGAAGATCCGACAAGTGTAATTGTATTACACTTGCGGATCGTAGATGTAATGACAACTCCAGCCACTAGGTGGCCTTTACGTTGTTTTCTCATTTGCCTATGCAAATGGGGCTAATACGCCGATTCCCGAACGCTTTTACGCTGCCTCGTCGTCGCTTACGTCGTTTTCGTCCGCGTAAGGTTACCCCTGCAAAGATGTGGAGTAACCTTACGCAGTACCGTCGGATGCCGTCGGGTGCCATGTTAAGTATGGCGTCGGGTCAGCGCCGGCTTTTTCCGTCGGTTACGTCGTTTTACTAAGTCGTTCGCGAATAGGGCATTGCGTAAATGACGATCACGTCGTTTTGACGTCGGTTTCACCGACGCTTTCCGACGTGAGCTGGAGCATGCGCACTGGGCTTTTTGCCCGGCCGGCGCATGCGCAGTTCGATCGACGCGGGGGGTGCACTTAATTTAAATACAAGCCGCCCCCTTTGAATTACGCGGCCTTACGCTGGGCCATTTACTCTACGCATCCGCAAACTACGGAGCAAGTGCATGGAGAATACGGCACTTGCTCTGTTAAGTTGCGGCGGCGTAGTATAAATGGCTTACGCTACGCCAGCGAAAATGTATGAAAATCTGGCCCTATGTATATATATATTTCAATTTTTTTTTGCTACTTTAAAAAAATATATATATGATCACTTTTATTGCTGTCACAAGGAATGTAAACATCCCTTGTGACAGTAAGGCCACGTACACACGATCAGACCATTCCGATTAAACTGGCCTGAAGACCAGTTTCATCGGACCAAATTGATCATGTGTACGGCCCATCGGACTGTTGTCCATTGGACCAAAGTTTTAAAACTTGCTTTAAAATCTGTCCGATGGACACCTGTCCGTCGGACCAAAACGATGGTTAGTACACAAAAGCATCAGACCAAAAACCCGCGCATGCTCAGAATCAAGTCGACGCATGCTTGGAAGCATTGAACTTCGTTTTTTCAGCACAACGTTGTGTTCTACGTCACCGTGTTCTGCCCGATGGGATTTTGGACTGATGGTGTGTACGCACATCAGACCATCAGACCACTTCAGCGGTGGTCCGATGAAAACGGTCCGTCGGACCAGTCTCGTCGGTTTGGTCTGATCGTGTGTACGTGGCCTAATAGGTGGTGACAGGTACCCTTTATGGAGGGATAGGGGGTCTAAAAGAGAAGCCTAATGCCGCGTACACACGACCGTTTTTAATGTCATGGAAAAAAGCAAAGTTTTTCTTGACGTGATTCTTATCAAGCTCGAGCCCGGTGACGTACAACGTGTACGACGGCACTATAAATGGGGAGTTCCATTCGGATGGCGCCACCCTTTGGGCTGCTTGTGCTGATTTTGTCTTAGTGAAAGTTTAGTGAGAGACGATTCGCGCTTTTCAGTCTTCGTGCTTTTCAGTCTGTTACAGCGTGACGAATGTGCTATCTCCATTACAAACACTAGTTTTACCAGAACGAGCGCTCCCGTCTCATAACTTGCTTCTGAGCATGTGCATTTTTTTCCCTACGTGAAAGCCCAAACATGACGTGAAAAACGCTGAGAAAAAATAAAGCATGTTCTAAATTTTTAATGCCCATTTTTCACGTTGAGAAAAATGCTTTGGAGCCTACACACGATTGTTTTTAACCCCTTAAGGACCGCCGCATGTACATTTACCACCAGTGTATAGGAAGAATCCCTTCTGTTCTCCCACATAGAGGAGTTTATCGCCCATGGTTGAGACCCAGGTTCTTTCATTCTATTACTAGGGTGGGACCCACTAATTCGGGGTACTTTGTCGCAGTAAGTGGGCTTACCACTATATGACCATATAGTGTGACCGAACCCCCGTATTTTTGAATATGTTCAGGTGTTTATGTGTTTTTAACTAGCCTTGCAGGATAAATGTAATTTTTGCATGTGTACGCTATAATCTGTTTTGTACTGTATTTGGTCTTATAGCAGCACCATCTTAGATGTATAGCATTTTTAGGGTGTGCCCACCAAATATCTTTTTATATCTTTTTGCATGTACATTTACGTCGGCAGAATGGCACGGACAGGCACATCAACGTATCTGTACGTGGCTGCTTTGACGTGGGTCTTGGGTCCGATCGGGACCCCCCCGGTACAAGCGACGGTCCCGGTGGTTGTAGGAGCGACCCGTGCTAAGGGGGCGGCTATTCGTTTTTGTCCACCCCCTCCGGATCGCTCCCAGTCAATGCGCGCGCTCCCCCTGCAGTGTACTTCCACCTCCTGTGTAAACACAGGAAGAGGGAAGTGATGTGATCTCTGCTCTCGGCGGTTTTTTCAACTGCTGAGGAGAGATCACATCGCACAGTAAGTCTGCACAACACTACACTGACACCAGTACACGCAGGCACATTAACCCCTTGCGATCACCCCCCCACCCCCCTGTCACAGTGTCACTGAATGCATGTGGGAAGAAAAGGACGCAAATTTTGTTTGGGAGCCACGTCGCACGACCGTGCAATTGTCTGTTAAAGCGACGCAGTGCCGAATTGTGAAAAACCCCTTGGGTCATTTACCAGCGTATTGGTCCGGTCCTTAAAGGGACACTAAAGTCAGGTTTTTTTTTTTTTTTAAATAACAAACATGTTATACTTACCTCCACTGTGCAGTTCGTTTTGCACAGAGTGGCCCGGAAAGCTGTCTTCTGGGGTCCCTCGGCGGCTGTCTGGGCTCCTCCTCTTAAAAGCTTTCCATCTTCATGCGAGGGCGCTCGCTTGGTGGAAAGCTTTTGCGAGCGCGCTCCCGTGATACAGCGGCGGCCATAGCCGCCAACTGTATCACTCGGCCCCGCCCCCCCCGCTGCGCCGCGTCATCCGCTGTGATTGACAGCAGCGCCAGCCAATGGCTGCGCTGCTATCAATCCGCCCAGCCTAGCCAATCAACGGCCAGGCTGGGAACCGAAGAGGATGACGTGGACGTGCCCAGGAGTTTCGAACGGTCAGGTAAGTAAAACGGGCACTCGAGGGGGGGGGGGGGGGGGGCGGTGCTGTGGGAAGTTTTTTTACCTTAATGCATAGGATGCAAAAAAACTTTTACCTTTACAACCCCTTTAAGTGGTTAATGACCATTTAAAAAAATTAAATTTTTCTCGTCATGAAAATGGGACTTTTTTTTAGCTGCCCCTGAAATCTCCTCCATGTTATCTTATCAGTACATGTACGCAGGGTCGTTTCTAGGCAGTTGAGTTAAGAGGCTTTTTTTGGAAAGCAAGAAAAAAATGCATTCAGAACGGATGTTCAGAGGCATTTGAAATGCCAAATGCCTGTAACAGCTTGTAAACATGTGTAAATGTGGTAACTTATTTGTTTACAGGCGTTTTTCATTTTTGACAATTTAAAAAAATAAAAATAAATGCTCCTAAACGCAAACAGGGCTAAACGCGGCAAAACTGACGTTTTTAAAAATTGTTTACTATCTGTCAAGTTAAATCGTTCAGGAGGGTTTTTTAAATGCCCCGTGTACATTAAGCCTTACATGATGTCTCCAACTTCAAAGCCAACCTCAATGCACTGTTTTATTGGGCAACTGTATGGAAAAAGAGGTTCAAGGTTGATAAATGTAAAGTTATACACTTGGGGGCTATAAACATGCACGCATCTTACATACTAGGAGGAGAACAGCTGGGGGAATCAATGGTGGAGAAGCATCTGGGTGTTCTGGTAAATCATAAGCTTAAAGGGGTTGTAAGGCTTGTTTTTTATTTTCTAAATAGGTTCCTTTAAGCTAATGCATTGTTGGTTCACTAACCTTTTCCTTCGCTTTCCCTTCTAACTGTTTTTTTCTTTGTTTTCTTTGTCTGACTTTCTCACTTCCTGTTCCTCCTCAGTAAGCTGTTCTGGCTGACTAACCCCCAGCCAAAACAGCTCGGATGATGGGGTCAAGCTTACTGAGGAGAAACAGGAAGTGAGAAATTCAGACAAAGAAAAAAAACATTTAGAAAGGAAATCGAAGGAAAAGGTAAATGAACCAACAATACATCTTAAAGGAACCGATTTAAAAAAAATAAAAAAAAACCTTTACAACCCCTTTTATAATAGCATGCAATGCCAAGCTGCAGTTTCCAAAGCAAGCAATATCCTCTCTTAGTATGGACTGCAGTGCGAGAGATATCATTTTGCCCCTGTACAAATCATTAGTTAGACCACATCTGGAATATGCAGTTCAGTTGCGGGCACCAGTTTACAAAAAGGATATCGGGGAACTGGAGAAAAGTGCATAGAAGGGCAACCAAACTGATAAGAGGCATGGAGGAGCTCAGCTATGAAGAACGATTAGCTGAACTGAATTTATTCTCTCTTGAGAAGAGGAGATTAAGGGGGATATGGTCAGCATGTATAAATACATAAGTGATCAATATTGTGAACTTGGTGTTGAGTTATTCACTTTAACCACTTGTCCACCGCCCACCGTCAAATGACGGTGAGCGGAGGACTCCAATCTCCTGACTGCACGTCAGTCACTTAAATAGGGAATGCGCGCGATTGCATGCGCGCATCCCTGTACTGTCGGTAGCGGCGTGTCACGGAGACACCGCTCGTTACCGACAGGGATGAACAGCGGAGCGGATGCGCTGTTAACCACGTGATTGGCTGTGATGAAGTCACGGCTGATCACGCATTGGAAACACCCCCATAGTGCACGGCGCGTGTTCGCGATCGCGCCGCGCATGCCCGTCGGTGGCAGCGTGTTCCCCAGAAAAATGCTCGTCACCGACAATGGTACACAGCCATTGGTCAGGGCTGTGTACCATGTGATCAGCTGTGATCCATTCACAGCCTGATCACTAAGTGTAAACAAAGAGCTGTAACTAACTGTTACCAGCTCTTCTCCCCTCACACATCGTTTCCAGTGTGAGGAGAGAAGAGCTAGAAGCAGTGAGTTACAGTTCTGTGTTACTGTAGTATCTGCACAAACACCACATCTGTCCCTTTGCCCCCCCCCCCAATTGTCACCAGTCACCCAACAGTCACCCATAAAGTGCACCTGTCATATAAATAGACTGCCATCAGCGGTGCAACCGCCACCCACCAGTGACCGTGCCCTGTCACCGTCACCCATCTGTGACCTACCCTGTCACCCGTCACTCACCAGTGACCTGCCCTGTCACCCGTTTATGAAGAAAAATTACTAATTTGCTAAATTGTATGACAGAAACAAAGAAAAAGGCAATTTTTTCACAACATTTTCCGTCTTTTTATTTATAGCGCAAAAAATAAAAAACCCACGAGTGATTAAATACCACCAAAAGAAAGCTCTATTTGTGTGAAAAAAAGGACGCAATTTTTATTCGGGTACAGTGTTGCATGACTGAGTAATTAGCATTCAAAGTGTGAGAGCACCAAAAGCTGAAAATTGGTCTGGGTAAGAAGGGGGTTTAGGTGCACTGTTTTGAAGTCGTTAAGTTCATCACCGAGGACAAGTGGGCATTTTTTTCATCTGGAGTAAAACCGAATTTATCTCCAAATGTAAGGCTTCTTCACAGTAAGGGCTGTAAAAATGTAGAATAGACTCCCTTATTGGGGGTCCTCTGTGGCTATAGTATTGTGTGTATATATATATATATATATATATATATATATATATATATATATATATATATATATATATATATATATATATATATATATATATTCCTTCTTTGGTTGAACTAGATGGACTTGTGACTTTTTCAACCAGACGATGTGACTATGTAACTATGTAAATATTTAACTATACTCAATCTGCTGCTTCTTGAATACCCCCTTCTAGTCATTATATCACCAGTCATTAGGAGCAGGGACAGCTTATTAGAGGGCACGGGGCAGACGGCAGCTTATCAGGGGGCAACTCCAAGGCCACGTACACATTATCAGGCTTTTGCCTGGCCAAAAGCACATCGGAATTCCGACGAATTCCATCGGAGTAAAATAGAACATGTTCTGTATTTAAACTCCAATGGAATTCATCAGAATTTCTGATGGAATTTCTCAGATGGGGCATAAACACGGTCAGAATTTCCTATGGAAAAAGTCAGTCGGACTTTTTCCATCAGAAATTCTGATCGTGTGTACGTGGCATAACATAAAAAAAAGCAAAAGACCTGCCTCTACCACGCTGGCTGCCACACAGATCAGTGGCGTAACCAGAGTTATGGGCGCCCGGGGCAGAATTTTTTTTTTCGCCCCCCCCCCCCCCTTGTATAATCATCCACTCTGGTTATAAGGATCTGTAATGTATCCCTCTCAGGGCTTTCAGCATGTAAGGGGTAAATTATTGCAGGATTAATCATTTAACCCCTTACTGTAAGGGATTAACAGACTGACCCCCCCCCCCCCCCCCACAACCACAGATCCCCCATCATAGACTGAACCCCCCCCCCCCCACAATCACAGATCCCCCATCACAGACTGACCCCCCCACAATCACAGATCCCCCATCACAGACTGACCCCCTAAATAACAGACCTCTCATCACAGATGGATCCCCCCAATCACAGATAGACCCCCCACAATCACAGACCCCCTATTTAACAGACCTCAGACAGTAACCCCCACCATAGTGCAGACCTCAGACAGTATACCCCAGCATAGTGCAGACCTCAGACAGTATACCCCAGCATAGTGCAGACCTCAGACAGTAACCCCCATAATAGTGCAGACCTCAGACAGTAACCCCCATAATAGTGCAGACCTCAGACAGTAACCCCCATAATAGTGCAGACCTCAGACAGTAACCCCCATAATAGTGCAGACCTCAGACAGTAACCCCCATAATAGTGCAGACCTCAGACAGTAACCCCCAGTAGTGCAGACCTCAGAGAGTAACCTCCATAATAGTGCAGACCTCAGACAGTAACCCCCAATAGTGCAGACCTCAGACAGTAACCCCCAATAGTGCAGACCTCAGACATTAACCCCCAATAGTGCAGACCTCAGACATTAACCCCCAATAGTGCAGACCTCAGACAATAACCCCCAATAGTGCAGACCTCAGACAATAACCCCCAATAGTGCAGACCTCAGACAATAACCCCCAGTAGTGCAGACCTCAGACAGTAACCCCCAGTAGTGCAGACCTCAGACATTAACCCCCAATAGTACAGACCTCAGACAATAACCCCCAGTAGTGCAGACCTCAGACAATAACCCCCAGTAGTGCAGACCTCAGACAATAACCCCCAGTAGTGCAGACCTCAGACAGTAACCCCCAATAGTGCAGACCTCAGACATTAACCCCCAGTAGTGCAGACCTCAGACATTAACCCCCAGTAGTGCAGACCTCAGACAGTAACCCCCAATAGTGCAGACCTCAGACATTAACCCCCAATAGTGCAGACCTCAGACATTAACCCCCAATAGTGCAGACCTCAGACAGTAACCCCCACAATAGTGCAGACCTCAGACAGTAACCCCCATAATAGTGCAGACCTCAGACAGTAACCCCCAGTAGTGCAGACCTCAGACAGTAACCCCCAGTAGTGCAGATCCTCAGACAGTAACCCCCAGTAGTGCAGACCTCAGACAGTAACCCCCAGTAGTGCAGACCTCAGACAGTAACCCCCAGTAGTGCAGACCTCAGACAGTAATCCCCAGTAGTGCAGACCTCAGACAGTAACCCCCAGTAGTGCAGACCTCAGACAGTAACCCCCAGTAGTGCAGACCTCAGACAGTAACCCCCAGTAGTGCAGACCTCAGACAGTAACCCCCAGTAGTGCAGACCTCAGACAGTAACCCCCAGTAGTGCAGACCTCAGACATTAACCCCCAATAGTGCAGACCTCAGACATTAACCCCCAGTAGTGCAGACCTCAGACAATAACCCCCAGTAGTGCAGACCTCAGACAGTAACCCCCAATAGTGCAGACCTCAGACATTAACCCCCAATAGTGCAGACCTCAGACATTAACCCCCAGTAGTGCAGACCTCAGACAATAACCCCCAGTAGTGCAGACCTCAGACCTCAGACAGCGGCGTGTGTGGTTTCCCTCAAGCGCGGGCTCCTCCTCCTCTGTGGGTGTGAACAGAGAGGAGGGCCGCCGCCGGGTGTACCAAGATGGCCGCCGCTCCGGAGCTAGGCCAAAGCCGGGGACTTTCCTAGGCCGAGGCTCCGGAGCGCTCCGCGGAGCCGGTGGATGGATTCGCCCCCCCCCCCATTTTTCGCCCGGTGCGACAGCCCCCCCTGCCCCCCCCCCCCGCTACGCCAGTGACACAGATACACAGTATGGAACATATAAGGCAAGCCAAGAATGGTTAAAGATCAGCTGCAGGGACAATTACTGACCGACATTAGTCCTTTGCCCTCTGGTTGTCTTTATTTGGCACAACCATCACAGTACAGATTCCCTTTCATGGAAAGCGACATCATATTTTCAATGAGAACTATTTTGAGGTAATATTATAAGATTTACCTCAATGTAGTTTTATATAACACACATTTTATTGTTGTACTGTTAATTAGAGTATTTACAAAGATGTAGATGTTTTCCTTAATACTTCATTGTATGTAAGACTTACAGTTAGCACCCTTCTGAATGACTGTTAAAATTAAATACATTGACAAGGTAAGCCACCTGTAGAATGGATTGTGTTCAGCTATTCAGAGCAAAACAGTAAGAACAGAAGAAAATAAAGCATAATCAGTGGGCTGCATTCAAAGAAAAAACTACAGAAAAGACCCAGCATATATGGCTTCCCTTGTGTATATATATTATTGAAAACTATAGATAGAAACACATTTTTCAAAACATCACACCATAAAAATAACACTAGCCCTTTATTTTATTTATTTATTTTTTGGATTTCATAATCTGAATTTTGTGGTGTATGCATTGAATTAATTATGTGCAATTTTTATTAATGTTTAGCAGATACAGTGCCTTGAAAATGTATTCACACCGTTAAAATTTTCCACATTTCGTCAAGATACAAGCAAAAACAGTGGGCCAGATTCACATACACTTAATATTGCGCTGCGTAATTGAAATACTCTACGCTGCCGTATTTTACCAGGCTCTACACCGAATCCTGGTAGATTTTTGCCCGTACGCTACGGCGGCGTAGTCTATTTCTCGCCGCGTAATCGAAATACGCGATTAGGGGGCGTGAAGCATTTAAATTAAGCGCGTCCCCGCGGCGATCGAACTGCGCATGCTCCGTTCAGAAATTCAGAAATTTCCCGCCGTGCATTGCGCGAAATCACGTCGTTACGTCATTCGTTGTTTGAGTAGTGTCGTTTCCGAACATTCCTATTCCCGGACGACTTACGTAAAAAATTATAAAAGACGTCGAAAAACGTAGAAATTCGACGCGGGAACGACGGCCATACTTAACATGGGCTGTCTAATATTAGATTGGCTACTCACAAAACAATTGAGAGCAAGGGCACATCAGGGGTTAACGGCTGGTCGAGGGTCACAACGATCGTTTACATCTGCAGGCAGGCTGACTTGGCCAAGTCATGGGAGTTATGGAGACCCATCCTGGGGAAGCCTGGAAGAAGCGACAGGGGATCCAGAAGCTGTGTTTCCTGGATAGGACGCGCTATGCGTTTCAGCATGAAGCGCAGTCTATCGCCGTACGACCGTACCTCAGACAGTAATCCCCAGTAGTGCAGACCTCAGACAGTAACCCCCAGTAGTGCAGACCTCAGACAGTAACCCCCAGTAGTGCAGACCTCAGACAGTAACCCCCAGTAGTGCAGACCTCAGACAGTAACCCCCAGTAGTGCAGACCTCAGACAGTAACCCCCAGTAGTGCAGACCTCAGACATTAACCCCCAATAGTGCAGACCTCAGACATTAACCCCCAGTAGTGCAGACCTCAGACAATAACCCCCAGTAGTGCAGACCTCAGACAGTAACCCCCAATAGTGCAGACCTCAGACATTAACCCCCAATAGTGCAGACCTCAGACATTAACCCCCAGTAGTGCAGACCTCAGACAATAACCCCCAGTAGTGCAGACCTCAGACAATAACCCCCAGTAGTGCAGACCTCAGACAGTAACCCCCAGTAGTGCAGACCTCAGACAGCGGCGTGTGTGGTTTCCCTCAAGCGCGGGCTCCTCCTCCTCTGTGGGTGTGAACAGAGAGGAGGGCCGCCGCCGGGTGTACCAAGATGGCCGCCGCTCCGGAGCTAGGCCAAAGCCGGGGACTTTCCTAGGCCGAGGCTCCGGAGCGCTCCGCGGAGCCGGTGGATGGATTCGCCCCCCCCCCCCCCATTTTTCGCCCGGTGCGACAGCCCCCCCTGCCCCCCCCCCCCCCCGCTACGCCAGTGACACAGATACACAGTATGGAACATATAAGGCAAGCCAAGAATGGTAAAAGATCAGCTGCAGGGACAATTACTGACCGACATTAGTCCTTTGCCCTCTGGTTGTCTTTATTTGGCACAACCATCACAGTACAGATTCCCTTTCATGGAAAGCGACATCATATTTTCAATGAGAACTATTTTGAGGTAATATTATAAGATTTACCTCAATGTAGTTTTATATAACACACATTTTATTGTTGTACTGTTAATTAGAGTATTTACAAAGATGTAGATGTTTTCCTTAATACTTCATTGTATGTAAGACTTACAGTTAGCACCCTTCTGAATGACTGTTAAAATTAAATACATTGACAAGGTAAGCCACCTGTAGAATGGATTGTGTTCAGCTATTCAGAGCAAAACAGTAAGAACAGAAGAAAAATAAAGCATAATCAGTGGGCTGCATT
Organism: Rana kukunoris; assembly: GCA_029574335.1. Classification (NCBI taxonomy): domain Eukaryota; kingdom Metazoa; phylum Chordata; class Amphibia; order Anura; family Ranidae; genus Rana; species Rana kukunoris. Next base: position 144,585,819 of record CM056056.1, read on the forward strand.
CAAAGAAAAAACTACAGAAAAGACCCAGCATATATGGCTTCCCTTGTGTATATATATTATTGAAAACTATAGATAGAAACACATTTTTCAAAACATCACACCATAAAAAGAACACTAGCCCTTTATTTTATTTATTTATTTTTTGGATTTCATAATCTGAATTTTGTGGTGTATGCATTGAATTAATTATGTGCAATTTTTATTAATGTTTAGCAGATACAGTGCCTTGAAAATGTATTCACACCGTTAAAATTTTCCACATTTCGTCAAGATACAAGCAAAAACAGTGGGCCAGATTCACATACACTTAATATTGCGCTGCGTAATTGAAATACTCTACGCTGCCGTATTTTACCAGGCTCTACACCGAATCCTGGTAGATTTTTGCCCGTACGCTACGGCGGCGTAGTCTATTTCTCGCCGCGTAATCGAAATACGCGATTAGGGGGCGTGAAGCATTTAAATTAAGCGCGTCCCCGCGGCGATCGAACTGCGCATGCTCCGTTCAGAAATTCAGAAATTTCCCGCCGTGCATTGCGCGAAATCACGTCGTTACGTCATTCGTTGTTTGAGTAGTGTCGTTTCCGAACATTCCTATTCCCGGACGACTTACGTAAAAAATTATAAAAGACGTCGAAAAACGTAGAAATTCGACGCGGGAACGACGGCCATACTTAACATGGGCTGTCTAATATTAGATTGGCTACTCACAAAACAATTGAGAGCAAAGGCACATCAGGGGTTAACGGCTGGTCGAGGGTCACAACGATCGTTTACATCTGCAGGCAGGCTGACTTGGCCAAGTCATGGGAGTTATGGAGACCCATCCTGGGGAAGCCTGGAAGAAGCGACAGGGGATCCAGAAGCTGTGTTTCCTGGATAGGACGCGCTATGCGTTTCAGCATGAAGCGCAGTCTATCGCCGTACGACCGTCGTACGGCGATAGACTGCGCTTCATGCTGGAACGCATAGCGCGTCCTATCCAGGAAACACAGCTTCTGGATCCCCTGTCGCTTCTTCCAGGCTTCCCCAGGATGGGTCTCCATAACTCCCATGACTTGGCCAAGTCAGCCTGCCTGCAGATGTAAACGATCGTTGTGACCCTCGACCAGCCGTTAACCCCTGATGTGCCCTTGCTCTCAATTGTTTTGTGAGTAGCCAATCTACTGTTTACTACTATTTTCACCTCATTAAATCCCTAATTTACTACACTTAGTTTGGCGCATGTCCTTCTTGTCTATATATATTTTTCAGAGTCTGCTTCTGCATCAGGACTGTGCTGCCACTAGTGTTGCTGGATTAAACATTGAACTTTTGGGACTTTTTATTTTGACCATCTTTTGCATGGTCATCTATTTGGACTATCATTATATGGTCATTTATTACTAATTAATATTTTTTTTCCTTTGATATTGACATGGACCTTATGATCTACTAATTGTTAATTATATTATTAATTCTTTTGATTGCATTTTTTAAGTCGTGCGCCATCTACCTATATTTTGTACTGTCTAATATTAGAGCAGCAAAAAGCTGGTATAGTTTTACGCAGCGAAAAGATGACTAAAGATGCCGTAAGAGATTGCGATTGAAGATCGTAATTTCGGGGATCGCCGGCAAAAGCTCATTTGCATACCCCGACGCGGAAAACGACGGGAAGTCCACCCAGTGGCCGCAATTTTATTGCAGCGTAGATCCGAAGGCGTACGAACACGTAATCCAGTCGAATTGAAGCCCGCAGCCGTCTATTCATGGTTTGAGGTTTTCGACTAGCTAGAAAACGCGCGTAAATTGAAATTACTCCAGTCTAACACCAGTTAGACAGGCGTAATGGCTCTCTGAATCTGGCCCATTAAATGTATTTTATTGGGATTTTATGTGATGGACCAAAACAAAGTGGCACATAATTGTGAAGTGTAAGGAAAATTATAAAAGTTTATTAATTTTTTACAAATAAATATCTGAAAAGTGTGGCATGCATTTGTATTCAGCCCCCGTGAGTCAATACTTTGTAGAACCAGCTTTCGCTGAAAATTACAGCTGCAAGTCCTGTTGGGTCTCTACCAGCTTTGTACATCTAGAGAGTAACATTTGTCATTCTTCTTTGTGAACAGCAATTTTCAAGTCTTGCCACAGATTCTCAATTGAATTTAGGTCTGGACTTTGACTGGGCCATTCTATCATGAATATGCTTTCATCTAAACTATTCCATTGTAGCCTTGGCTGTATGTTTAGGGTCATTGTCCTACTGGAAGGTGAACCTCCACCACAGTCTCAAACCTTTTGCAGTCTTTAACAGGTTTTTTTCTAAGACTGCCCTGTATTTGGCTCCATCCATCTTCCCATCAACTCTGACCAGCTTCCCTCTTCCCGCTAAAAAAAGGCATCCCAAAACATGATGCTGACACCACCATGTCTCACAGTTGGGATGGTGTGTTCAGGGTGATGTGCAGTGTTAGTTTTCCGCAACACATAGCATTTTGATTTTAGGCCAAAAAGTACAATTTTAGTCTCATCTGATCAGAGCACCTTCTTCCATGTGTTTGCCGTGCTCTCCTTGCCTAGTCTGTAAGTTTAGGTGGATGGCCATGTCTTGGTAGGTTTGCAGTTGTGCCATACTCTCCATTTTCGGATGATGGATTGAACAGTGCTCAGTGAGATGTTCAAAGCTTGGAATATTTTTTTATAACCTAACCCTGCTTTAAACCTCCCCATAACTTTATCTCTGACCTGTCTGGTGTTTTTCTTGACCTTCTCGAGTCTGTTTGTTTTCTACCAAACCGTTAAGGCTTCGCAGAACAGCTGTATTTATACTGAGATTAAATTACACACAAGTGGAGGAATCTCTTTACTAATTAGGTGACTTCTGAAGGCAATTGGTTCCACTAGATTTTAGTTGAAGTATCAGAGGAAAGGGGCCTGAATACATTTGTATTGCCACACTTTGCAGATATTTATTTGTATTTCCTTTAGCTTCACAATTATGTGTTACTTTGTGTTGGTCTGTCACATAAAATCTCAATAAGATACATTTCAATTTTTGGTTGCAACATGACAAAATATGGAAAATTTCAAGGAGTTTGAATAATTTTTCAAGACACTGTACATTGTTACACCTATAATATGTGTTTATTATTTTAGGCTTTTCTGTTACATAGGTTTGCTTTATAACATGAATAATTCTAAACGTTTTAATCCAACATTACATTCACACAAAAATGGCATCTGTACCTATTTGTCTAATTTCCCTGTGTGTGAAATTACAGGGTGTGAACCATATCACTCAGATGCATAAGGTCATTAGAGTCATTCTTTAGCTGGGAAATGTTCCAGTACACATGTCTTATTCTTAGAGGAACAGCAAGCAATGTTCTATGCCATTAACTAATGCTCAAAAATATTCATTTATTTTCAGGTGCTGCCAATTACACACAGATCTCATGCATGGAAATTGGAAGACTCCAGTTTATGAGAGCCATGATATACAGTAGTACTTACTAAGTTTTGAGTTTAGGCAGAGTTCCAGCCTTATTTTTTTTATTTTTTAAATGACACCCGTGATGTTCTTACTAATATCTATCTCACATGGTTATTATACGCAATGCCTCTGTATTATTATTTTTTTTACTTTTTTTTAAACTAACCTTTATCTTTGATTGCCAGCATGCTCCCATCTTAGGTGTGGGCATGTAAAGCCCACTGGTATATTATTTCAGGATAAGGTGCTGCTGGCTACCCAGCATGCACCTTCTGATCATGTGAATAAAGCACAATGTGCTGTGCATGGATTGTTTGTCAGGTTGCCATAACAATGGCGGTGTCCGAGGAAGTTCCTGCCCTGTTATGGCAACCTAACCTATCAAGACTAAACTAAAAAAATGGTGCTTATCACTGCCTTTCATTGCGTAATTTAATGTTTGGAAATAATGTGATGCTAACAAGCAGCAATGTCCACTGACTGGGAATTGTGACACACATCTCCCAGGAGCCAGTGCCCCGCCAGAAAATGATGTACCTCACTGTGACAAGATAAACAGGAAGAAAAATAGCCCATAAAAACAAGTTGATTCGAACTAAAAACAACAAAAAATCCACCAATGATGTTTTAACTTGCTGCTATGAAGTGGATGGTGCAAAGATGGAAATGTAGGTGGAACTCCGCTTTAAACATGTTGAAATGCTCATTTAGAAAGCTAGAGCTCCTGAAGATGCTTCCTGGGTGGAGTGAAATGCATTAAGCTAGGATCACTTCCGATGAAGCGCAGATCATGGGTTTTGAATTACAAAGCAGCGTTTTTACATGCTAACACACAAGATTATTGTAAGTGGAAAGTTGGCTTTTAAATTGGTATCACATTATGGATCTCTCTTGGTTCCCTTTCCCTATACATACAGTTGTGCTTATAAGTTTACATACCCTGGCAGAATTTATGATTTCTTGGCCAATATGAATAATAACACAAAAACTTTCCTTTCACTCATTGTTAGCAAAAGGGCTGAAGCCATTTATTATCAATCAACTGTGTTTACTCTTTTTTAAATCATAATAACAACAGAAACTACCCAAATGACCCTGATCAAAAGTTTACATACCCCAGTTCCTAATACCATGTATTGCCCCCTTTAACATCAATGGCAGCTTGAAGTCTTTTGCGGTATTTTTGGACGAAGCTCTTTATTTTCTCAGATGGTAAAGCTGCCCATTCCTCTTGGCAAAAAGCCTCCAGTTCCTGTAAATTCTTGACCTGTCTTGCATGAACTGCACCTTTCAGATCTCCCCAAAGAGGCTCAATAATATTGAGGTCAGGAGACTGAGATGGCCACTCCAGAACCTTTACTTTGTTCTGCTGTAGCCAATAACAGGTTGATTTGGCCTTGTGCTTTGGTTTATTGTCATGTTGAAATGTCCAAGTACGTTCCATGCGCAGCTTCCGGGCTGATGAATGCAAATGTTCCTCCAGTATTTTTTGATAACATACTGCATTCATATTGTCATCAATTTTGACCAAATTTCCCGTGCCTTTGTAGCTCACACATCCCCAAAACATCAGTGATCCACCTCCGTGTTTCACAGTAGGAATGGTTTATTTTTCATCATAGGCCTTGATGCCGCCTCTCTAAATGTTGCGATAATGGTTGTGGCCAAAAAGCTAAATTTTGGTCTCATCACTCCAAATGACTTTGTGCCAGAAGTTTTGAGGCTTGTCTCTGTGCTATTTGGCATATTGTAAGGGGGATACTTTGTGTCATTTGCATGGTAATGGCTTTCTTCTGGCGACTTAGCCATGCAGCCCATCTTTCTTCAAGTGCCTCCTTATGGTGCATCTTGAAACAGCCACATCACATGTTTTCAGAGAGTTCTGTATTTCACCTAAAGTTATTTGTGGGTTTTTCTTTGCATCTAGAACATTTTCCTGGCAGTTGCGACTTAAATTTTAGTTGCTCTACCTGACCGTGATTTGGTTTCAACAGAACCCCTTATTTTCCACTTCTTGATTAGAGTTTGAACACTGCTGATTGGCATTCTCAATTCCTTGGATATCTTTTTATATCCCTTTCCTGTTTTATGTTCAACTACCTTTTCCCTCAGATCCTTTGACAATTTTTTTTTTTCCGTATGACTCTGAATCCAGAAACATCAGCACTGGTTGAAAAATGCAAGGATCTGTCAGGAGTCCATAAACTCATTGACCTTTTATACACACACTAATTACAAGAAAACAATCCCTTTGTGTCGACTTGTGTGCATGTTATCAGGCCAAAATCAACAGGGTATGTAAACTTTTGCTCAGGGTCATATGGGTATGTACACTTTTGCTCAGGAGAGTACAATTAAAAAGAGTAAACACAGTTGAAGGATAATAAATGGCTTCAGCCAAACACTAACCATGAGTGAAATAATTTTTTGTGTGTTTTGTTTTGTGTTATCATTCATATTCTTATGAGCACACCTGTATAGTCACATAGTAGGTGAGGTTAAAAAAAGACACAAGTCCATCAAGTCCAACCTATGTGTGTGAATATATACATATTTTTCACTGGTTGCCATTCATTGAAGGATAAAAGAACCCAATATTAATACAGACGCAATAAATACTGAGTGCGGGCACATCAAGAGGGGGGCTGGAGGGGAGCACGGAACGGCACTTCATCTGTCACTGAAGCACATTAAGCACTTTAAAGGATTATTCATAGATACTATTTATGGATTTATGCACCAAATGATAATTTAATCTCTTTATACAATCAATGATTTTATTCACTTTATTGATTCACGTTGTAGGAGAAAACTTGTAATTATATTATTTTGTTTAACCACTACACTACCGGCCATCGTCAATTAATGTCTTCATCTTCGTCTTTCACAGCCACTAGGGGGCGCATGCGCACACCCGCCGTGTTACTGGGAACACGATGCGCGTGCCCGGTGACAGCAATGGCCGCCGGGCACCCGTGATTGCCCAGTAACTGAGCATGACCATGGATCTCTGTGGGTGAACACAGAGATCCACATCCTGTCAGGGAGAGGAGACTGATGCTGTGTCCCTTATACATAGGGACACAGATCGGTCACCTCCCCCAGTCAGTCCCTTCCCCCCACAGTAAGAATCACTCCCAGGGTACACATTTAACCCCTTCCTCGCCCCCTAGTGTTAACCCCTTCCCTGCCAGTCACATCTATACAGTAATCAGTGCATATTTATAGCACTGTTCGCTTTATAAATGTGAATGGTCCCAAAAATGTGGCAAAAGTGTCCGATGTGCCCGCCATAATGTTGTGGTCCCAATAAAAATCGCAGATCCCCTCAATTACTAGTAAAAAAAAATCATAATTATGTCCCCTATTTTGTAGGCGCTATAACTTTTGCGCAAACCAGTCACTATGTGCTTATTGCGTTTTTTTTTAACCAAAAATAGGTAGAAAAATACGTATCGGCCTAAACTGAGAAAAATTCTTTTTTTTTTTAAATGGGATATTTATTATAGCAAAAAGTAAAAAATATTGTGTTTTTTTTTTCAAAATTGTCGCTATTTTTTTGTTTATAGCACAAAAAATAAAAACTGCAGAGGTGATCAAATACCACCAAAATAAAGCTCTATTTGTGGGAAAAAAAGGACGCCAATTTTGTTTGGGAGCCACATAGCACGACCGCGCAATTGTCAGTTAAAGCGACGCAGTGCCGGAAGCTGAAATTTCGCTTGGGCAGGATAGGAGTATATGTGCCCAGTAAGCAAGTGATTAAACAATACACAAATTCAAAGATACATGGGCAGACCGCGCTGCCCATTTACACCCTATAATTTAGAAACTGGTAGCAAATACATGCTAAGTTGGTAGGAACTGGGTCTATTAAAAACTAGGCATAATATTAGGGGTAATGCATAAATCCTACTTCACTTCTTCCTAATGGCACAACTTCAGTCCCTAGCTTCAAAATAAGTCTGCATGGACTGCAAAGTGGCTATGTCATAAATTATGAACATTGGGGTGAAAAGCCACTCAGCGAATGAGCTGCCTATGCTTCCAACAACACATTACTCACTGGTTTTCTCTGTATATGTTCACAATCTGCATATGTTCACAGTGGTCAATGGCAATATCATGACTACCACCACCATTCAGCTCTCTAATAAAGCCTACATTTTTTTATTTAACTGCACTATACTCACCTACGCTTTTCCCGCCAGGATGCCTGCTGCATCTTATTTAAAAAATAAATGGTATTTGAACCATAGCCAGCAGACTGTGAAGGACCAAAAGACCCCCTCACTATAAAAGGAGTCAAATCAGCCTTGCCTGCACAGTACACTGCTATGTTATTTTTTTTTTTAAATGGGAAAAACAGCATGTACCAACCAGGGCAGTTTGAAGGAATTTGGGGGGCCCAAGCAAAATGAGGGCTCTCAAGCACCCCCCCCCCACACGCAAAGCCTACATTAGCGCTATACTTATTTTTTACACCCATGTTCTTACTCCCCCCCTCCCTAGTCCCTGTGTTTTTCTATTCTCACCTCCCCTTCTTCCCTGTAGGCTGCGGCTGTAGCGTGGCCAAGCTCCTCTTCCTCCTGTCAGTCCGGTGTTCTATCATTATGGGTCCCCGGTCCCCTATCAGATAGTGCCCAAGCAGGGTACTGCGCGGTACAGGAGATTCAGTTTCCTGTGTTCCTGTCCGGACTAAAGGGAGTGAGCACTCAGTGTGCACTTCCAGTCAGTCCGGCCAGGAACAGCCAGGAACAGGAAACTGAATCTCCTGTACCACGCGCAGTACCCGGCCAGACTGACAGGACTCCAGGAGGAAGGAAGAGGAGCTCGGCCACGCTACAGCCTGGGAAGGGGAAGGGCCCCAAGCAATTGTTTGTTTTGCCTGTCCTGTAGCGACAGGCCTGGTACCAACATCAACTCACATCATCTCTTTCACATTCACAGTGAGATAGACTCAGTCGGGACAGAGGTTTTTGGAGGGGACTGAATGCTAGCCTCTTGCCTACCAACTATGGACCCTGGCATTTGAGGAAGCTATAAGCATTTAGTAAGGTGTTCTATGTAATATGTGTTCTATGTAATGCAAAAGAAGATTATTAACCACTTGCTTACTGGGCACATAAACCCCCTTCGTTCCCAGGCAAAATTTCAGCTTCCGGCACTGCGTCGCTTTAACTGACATTTGCGAGGTCGTGCAACGTGGCTTCCAAACAAAATTGATGTCCTTTTTCCCCCACAAATAGAGCTTTATTTTGGTGGTATTTGATCACCTCTGCGTTTTTTATATTTTGCGATATAAACAAAAAAATAGCGACAATTTAAAAAAATATACATATATTTTTTACTTGTTGCTATAATAAATATCCCAAATTTTTTTTTAAAAAACTATTTTTTTTTCACAGTTAAGGCCGATACGTATTTTTCGACGTATTTTTATATAAAAAAAAAAATCCCAATAAGCGACTGGTTATAGCGCCTACAAAATGGGGAACAGAATTATGATTTTTTTTTTATTATTATTATTTTTTACTAGTAATGGCGGAGATCTGCGATTTTTATTGCGACTGCGATATTGCGGCGGACATATCGGACACTTTTGACACAATTTTGGGACCATTCACATTTATACAGCGATCAGTGCTATAAAAATGCACTAATTACTGTATAAATGTGACTGGCAGGGAAGGGGTTAACACAAGGGGGTGAGGAAGGGGTTAAATGTGTATCCTGGGTGTGTTATAACTGTGTGGGGGGAGGGGGTGATTGGGGGAGGTGACCGATGCTGTGTCCCTATGTACAAGGGACACAGATCGGTTTCCTCTCCGCTGACAGCACGTGGAGCTTTGTGTTTACACACAGAGCTCCACGTCCCTGCTGTCATCTGCTCATTTTCCCGCCGATCGCATGTACCCGACAGACATCGCGGCCGCCAGGTACATGCATCGGATCCCCAGTGATGCGGCGGGACAGTGTTTACCCGCCGCGCGCCACCCAGTGTCTAGTTGGCGCCTCAGGTCCGCGCTGTTGACGTATTATGTCAATAGCGCGGGTCTGAAGTGGTTAAAAAGGTCTTAATGTGTTTATTTTAAGTAAGTCTGCAATTCTCTGAAGGTGTTCTGTGTTTATACTATGATATACTATGATAATGTGTATTGTTTGTAGTGAGCTTGGAGTTGGCAAGTCTGACCTGCAATGTGACATCTGAGTCATCCAGGTGGTTTTTTAAGGTTACTCTGTGAAGGGGTTAGCCACAAGTCAGCTGTACCTTGTTAGTTAAACCCATATGTGATGTTTTGGGTAAAAATTTGGGTCATTGCTAATGTGGTAAAAGACCTCCTTCTCAAGTGTATAAAAGCCTGTATTCGTGTTCAAATAAACTGTTTTTTTTCTGGTTTACTCAAAAAAATGGTGTTGCCTAGTTTTTGAGGGAAACTTGAGTTCCAAAGCATTGGGAAGCAGCTTCTTGGAGGAGATACCCAGTTAGGATGCTTGGATTCCGTCACATTGGTGGCAGTGGTGGGATGCTTCCTGCAGTCTGGGACATCCAAATCTCCAACTGGATCTAAGGTCTGGATAGCAGGTGAGGAGAGGTATAGAACTAGCCACCATGGAAGAAGAATTCGGAAGGAAGTTGTGAGAGATGATAGAGGGTAAAAAAGGGGAAGGGGTATTCCTGTATATCAAAAATGATGTACAAGTGAATGAGAGATGACATCACTAAGGGAGCAAGAGAGGAGTAGTGTTGCTCACGAATATTTGCGTTACGAATATTGCATATTCGCGAATAAATCGAATATCGCGGTGAATATTCGCTATTGCGAATATTCATATTTTTTCAAATTTATTTTTAAAACAGATCACATCCTAGTGATCCCCATCGACGTCTAAAAGCATTGCTGTTATGATTAGAGACCCTGGGCCGAGTAGCTGAGGCGATCCTTTTATGTTGCCGAATATTCGCAATGCGAATATTCGTATTACGAATATTCGCGAATACTTTCTCTGCCCTTCTGTGTTTTGTGTATAAAAAAAACAAAACAAAAAAAAATTAGCTTTAGTTTAGTCATATAAGTTTGTGTAAGTAGAGTTAGTGTTTAGTGCATATTAGTTTAGTAATCCAGGAAATGATCTCCGTTTTCGCGTGTTGACGAGAATTTCGCAATCAATTTCGCATTCGCATTAGCGAAATTTCGCATTCGCATTAGCGAAATTTCGCAACATTTTTTTTTGATAAAATATCACGAATATTCGATATTAACGAATATTTCGCGAATATTCTTCTATATATTCGTGAAATATCGCGAAATCGAATATGGCGTATTCCGCTCATTACTAGAGAGGAGATGGAATCCTTGTGGGTAGAGATACAAAGTGAGAAAACTAAGGGGAAGTAATACTGTGAATATGCTATAGGCCCCCTAACCAGAGAAAGGAGGTGGAGGCGGACCTCCTATTACAATTTGGATTAGCGGCAAGTATGGGAAATTTCATCATAATAGGGGATTTTAATTATCCAGACATAGACTGGGTGGAAGGAACCGCGCATTCATCTATGGCTCGCCAAATGACTTGCAGGACTATTTTATGGGTCAGATGGTAAACGCACCAACTAGAAACAAAGTGTTACTAGACCTACTGATTACCAACAATACAGACCTGATCTTGAATGTGGAAATATGGGGCAATTTAGGAAACAGCAATCACAGGTCAATTAGTTTCAGTATAAATCACACAAATAGGAAACAAGGGCAACAAAACGAATAAAGGGACTGGAGGACATTAGTTATGAGGAAAGGTTACGAGCACTGAACTTGTTCTCTCTATTAAAAAAACTTTTCCATGAAAGGGAATTTAATAAGACATGTGGCCATTCACAAAAATTGGAAGAAAATCGGTTTAACCTTAAACTGCCTAGAGGGTTCTTTACTGTAAGAGCGGTAAGCATGTGGAATTCTCTTCCACAGGCAGTTGTTTCAGCGGGGAGCATCTATAATTTAAAAAAACTATTAAACACCTGAACGACCACAATATACAGGGATATACAATGTAATACTAACATAAAATCACACATAGGTTGGACTTGATGGACTTGTGTTTTTTTTCAACCTTGCCTACTATGTAACTATGTAAGATGTGGACCAGTGTCAGGTCGGGTCCTACTGGGATGGTATGATTCTATCCGCTGGGAACTCTGTAAGGAAGAGCTAGCCCGTGAGCAGGGAAAAATTCTCTTCTCCTTTCAGGAAAGGTACTGGTCACAGTACGAAGTGCGAATGGTGTTTTTGGGGAAACAACCACACAAAGAATGTAAAGCAATATTAACCAAGCTGGTTCAAGCGGAGATGCATTTGGAAGAGAGCTATAGAGCCCTCTGCTGGTATGTAGCCCAAGTGTGCCTATGGACAGTGGACAACACCCCAACAGAAGACTTTGGCAACAGCGGCCTGGGGCTGTTATTAGAGAGGCTGTCCAAGGACCCAGACTTTGGGAGTGTTTTGGCGTGACATTTGGAAGAAATCTTGGAATACAGAGAATGGATGCTGAATGTCTTGTAAGTTCCCTAGGCACTGGAATATTTGGAGTTTCTAGCCAATCAGGAGCTGGAGATTGGCTACAGACAGCTGGGCAGAGGCCCAGGGTGAGGAGGTTCAGGTTGCAAACACTCCTGAGCAGAAGATCAGGATCCATGGAGAGAAGAAAGAGGAGGTTGTCATCTTTCCTCCCCAACAGTCAGCTAGAGTTAGAAATTAAATTTTGCTGTGGGATAGTAATGAACATGGGGAAGATGAGCTACTTTACAGGCAGACTAAGGGGACCCCCCAAGCACAATATTTAAAGTAATATTTTTATTGTTTCCACTTAAGAATGATTAAAATCACTGCTCCTGAAAAAATGTCAGTTTTTAAAACTTTTTTTGCATTCATACCCAAGCCGATGTACAGCTATGGCGATTTGTGGGATTGTGCCTCCTTGTCATAGTATAATGACAGCTGCTGGTCGGCAAGCAGTTAAAGTAGCCTTATGCAGATAGATGGTTTACCGAAAAGCCAGGAGATCAGATAAGATCTACTATACAGCTAGAGAGATCCTGTTCAGACTAGAATCAGGGAAGATATTTATAGTATTAAAGACCCCAGGTTAGATTGTGAACACCGTGGAAATCTCTAATTTTTTGAGGTGACCCCTTTAAATAAAAACACAAGTTTTTTTCACACACACTTTTTCAATATTTTATTTGTGCTTATAGGTTAGGAGTGACCTCGAGCAGACTTTACCAAGGGACCCACTATATCCAAGGCTATGCTTTTGAATGGGACCTCAATTATGGGCAGAGGGACCAAATGGCTCCGGAATTGGGTCACTGGAGCAGTCAACTGACAGGTATCTCCTCTGCTTTCAGACCTGGCCTCCGTCTTCTCAAGTCCCATGTTCCCCTAAAACATCGTCATGGCTCAGGTCCAGAACCTTTCATCAATACTGTTGGGGCACCAACAATTGTTCAACCACATTTCCTCTTAATTTGTTGACCCCGATAAAGCAATTCATTACATACTGCAAAGTGTGGCCATCTATAGTCAAACCTATAGCCAAACCTATAGTCAAACCTATAGTCTGGAAGTTATTCCAGTTGTTTACATGGACTGGTTTTCCTATGGAAATATTCACGGACCAGGGCACTTATGTTGAGAGTTATGGCTGAGGTGTGCAAGCTGTTCCGGATTAAACAGCTGCGCACATCAGTGTAACATCCCGTGTAACATCCCGTGTAACGGACGGCTTGGTGGAAAGTTTTAGTAAGACTCTTAAGTTTATGCAAAGGGATGGGAAAAACTGAGACTGCCTGTCAGGGGGATGCCTACGCAGGCATCCAATACTAGGCAACAGGTCAATGGGCTGCACTAAAGTCAATAGGCACCAGGATAGTGACAAAATATACGTTTAATAAAGGTTAAGCACACATGAAACAATCGTGTAAAACCCCCAAGACAAGCAAGCATAACACAGCAAACCCCAAACCAATAATCAACAAATATATACAAGGTGGGAGCATATATACCAGGTCAAGCAGGGATGTGAGGAACAAGGGGAAGCAGAGTCCAGGACAGGGCAGGGATCAAATCAGGAGAGTCCAGCACAAGGCAGAGATCAAATCAGGGACAGGTTGGCTCCAGCTAGCACATCAGGCAGGTAACAGGCTGACAAGGAAAATACTGAAGCCTGGATTGTAGTGCAGGGCGGGCTTATATACACCTGTAACAGTTCATCCCAATTAGTGAGGAGTCCATTCCATGGGAGACACCCGCTGGCGGACAGCAGAACTGCACCCCTGTTGCTGGGATAAACAGTGCCACCAGCAGGTGACCAAAGCTATGTCATTACTAATGTTCAGATAAAGGAACACCTGGGTAGCAGTGATCATAACATGATTTCGTTTAATGTAAACTATAAGCAAGAAATACATACAGGAAAGATAAAAACACTTAATTTCAAGAGAGCAAATTTTCAAAGCATGAGGACTGCTCTCCAGGGCTTGGACTGGGAGGGAATATTGGCACCGATGAACACAGAACAGAAATGGGAATTCTTCAAAAAGACTCTTTGGAACCTCACTGCAAAGTATATTCCCATGGGCAATAAGTTTAAAAGGCTACAGATAAAACCTATGTGGCTCACGGTTAAAGTTAAAAAAGCTATAAACAATAAGAAAATAGCTTTTAAAAAATATAAAAATGAAGGAACACTAGTGTCGTTTAAATGTTACAAAGAATATAATAGAATATGTAAAAAGGAAATCAAGGATGCAAAAATTCAAAATGAACGACAGATTGCAAAAGATAGTAGGACAAACCCCAAAAATTCTTTAAATATATTAATAGTAAAAAGGTCAAGTCTGAGCATGTAGGCCCTTTACAAAATAATCTAGAGTGGGTGACTGAGGACATAGAGAAGGCAAATTTATTAAATGCTTTCTTCAGCTCTGTGTATACAATGGAGAATGGGGGAGCTCATGTCGATATAGGGGGTGGGAGTGACACAGCCCCAAATCCACAATGGCTCAAAAGTGATATGGTCCAGAAATATTTAGACAGAATAAAGGTGGATAAAGCACCTGGACCAGATGGCATCCACCCACGGATCCTAAAAGAATTGAGCTCTGAAATTTCAAAGCCACTGTATCTAATATTTAGGGACTCATTAAGGACAGGAATAGTACCACTGGATTGGCATAAAGCCAATGTGGTGCCCATATTTAAAAAGGGAACAAAGTCTTTACCTAGTAACTATAGACCTGTTAGTTTAACTTCTATAGTTGGAAAGATACTGGAACGTTTAATAAAAGACCACATGGATGAGTTCTTGCTGGAAACAAACTATTTAAGCAGCAGACAGCATGGATTCATGAAGGACAGAAGTTGTCAGACAAACCTGATTTCCTTTTATGAAGAGGTAAGTAAAACCCTGGACAGAGGCGTGGCAGTGGACGTGGTATACTTGGATTTTGCAAAAGCGTTCGATACAGTTCCCCACACACGGCTCATGTGTAAGGTAAGGTCTACAGGATTAGATATATCAGTTTGTAAATGGATAGAAAACTGGCTGAAAGACAGAATTCAGAGAGTTGTGGTTAATGATTCTTACTCTGAATGGTCCAAGGTTATCAGCGGTGTACCCCAAGGTTCAGTGTTGGGTCCCTTACTTTTCAATATATTTATAAATGATATTGGGTCTGAGATCAAAAGTAACATTTCTGTTTTTGCAGATGACACCAAGCTATGCAGTGGAATAATGTCCTTGCAGGATGTCTCCAATTTACAAGCCGACCTCAATGCTCTGTCTAATTGGGCGACTAAGTGGCAGATGAGGTTTAATGTTGATAAATGTAAAGTTATGCACTTGGGGGCTAAGAATATTCATGCATCATACATACTAGGGGGAGTACAACTGGGGGAATCTGTAGTGGAGAAGGATCTGGGGGTTTTAGTTGATCATAAGCTCAATTATGGCATGCAATGCCAAGCTGCGGTTTCCAAAGCGAGCAAAGTCCTTTCTTGTATTAAGAGAGGTATGGACTCCAGAGATAGAGATATCATTTTGCCCCTGTACAAATCATTAGTAAGACCTCATCTGGAATATGCAGTCCAGTTTTGGGCACCAGTTCTCAAAAAGGATATCGGAGAACTGGAGAAAGTGCAGAGAAGGGCAACCAAACTGATAAGAGGCATGGAGGAGCTCAGCTATGAGGAAAGATGAGAAGAACTGAATTTATTCACTCTTGAGAAGAGGAGAATAAGGGGGGATATGATCAACATGTACAAATACATAAGAGGTCCATATAGTGAACTTGGTGTTGAGTTATTCACTTTAAGGTCAACACTGAGGACAAGGGGGCACTCTTTACGTCTGGAGGAAAAGAGATTTCACCTCCAAATACGGAAAGGTTTCTTCACAGTAAGAGCTGTGAAAATGTGGAACAGACTCCCTCCAGAGGTGGTTCTGGCCAGCTCAGTAGATTGCTTTAAGAGAGGCCTGGATTCTTTCCTAAATGCACATAATATAACTGAGTACTAAGTTTTGTAGGTAAAGTTGATCCGGGGTAAATCCGATTGCCTTTCGGGGGATCAGGAAGGAATTTTTTCCCCTCCGGTAGCAAATTGGATCATCGCTCTGCTGGGGTTTTTTGCCTTCCTCTGGATCAACTGTGGGTATGGAGTTGGGTGTATGGGAGGATGTACTGTGTTTTACTTTGTTTTATTTTTTTTATTTTTTTTATGGTTGAACTGGATGGACTTGTGTCTTTTTTCAACCTGACTAACTATGTAACTATGTAACTATGTAACATGGATCATGACAGTTCCCCCCCCCCCCCCCCAAGGAGTGGCCTCTGGACACCCCATTCTGCCCTTGTCCTGGTAGTGCACGTGGATGCAGAAGAGTCCCAAAAAGTATTTCGGTCAAAGTTCTTTAACCCATTGGGAGACCAGCCCCCCAAGTCCGGAAACGGAAACTGCATCCTACCTCCACCAGGATCTGGAAGTTGGTATCTAAGGGTGAAAACAGGCAGGGCGGCGAACTCAGGGTCATTAGACTGGGAAAGTGACACAAACTTAAGTCAGGCACCGGGACATCAGACGGGAAGCCGGGTACGTTGGACCGGAAACCAAGCACGTCAGGCTGGAAACCAGTAACCAGGACACCAAGGTGGACAACAGGAACTGGAGACAAAGGAACTGGACCTGGAGACACACGAACTGGAGAAGCAGGAACTGGAGACACACGAACAGGAACTGGAACTGAAGACACACGAACAGGAACTGAAGACACACGAACAGGAACTGGAGACACCGGAACAGGAGACACTGGAGCCGGAACTGGAGACACTGGAGCCGGAACTGGAGACACCGGAACAGGAACTGGAGACACCGGAACAGGAACTGGAGACACCGGAACAGGAACTGGAGACACCGGAACAGGAACAGGAGACACCGGAACAGGAGACACTGGAACTGAAGACACCGGAACAGGAGACACCGGAACAGGAACTGGAGACACCGGAACAGGAGACACCGGAACAGGAACTGAACTGGAGACACCGGAACAGGAGACACTGGAACAGGAACTGGAACTGAAGACACCGGAACAGGAGACACCGGAACAGGAACTGGAGACACTGGAACAGGAGACACCGGAACAGGAACTGGAGACACCGGAACAGGAACTGGAGACACTGGAACAGGAGACACCGGAACAGGAACTGAAGACACCGGAACAGGAACATGAACTGGAGACTGGGCAACGGGCACGGGCACATCAGACAGAACAGCAGGTGCTGGCACAACAGGAAGAACAGCAGGTGCATCGGACTGGATAGCAGGTACTGGACCTTTAAGCTGGGCAGCAGGTACTGGAACTGTAGACTGGGCAATGGGCACATCAGACAGAACAGCAGGTGCATCGGACTGGATAACAGGTACTGGACCTTTCAGCTGGGCAGCAGGTACTGGAACTGTAGACTGGGCAACGGGCACATCAGACAGAACAGCAGGTGCTGGCACAACAGGAAGAACAGCAGGTGCATCGGACTGGATAGCAGGTACTGGACCTTTAAGCTGGGCAGCAGGTACTGGAACTGTAGACTTTGCAACGGGCACATCAGACAAAACAGCAGGTGCTGTCATGCAAGCGGACTGGAGCAGGTTGGTTGGTGTGGAAACAGGCTGGGTTAGTGGCAGGATCGAGTGGGTTGGAAAAAAACTTTTCTTTTTCTTTAGTTTCACCACTGAGGATTTTGGTGGAACGGACGGAGGCAGTTGAGAAGCAGCAGCAGCAGAAGGGTTAAAGGCAGGGTAAGTGCAGCAGGAGGAAACAGGGGATTGGTTCTTTGTTGTTAGCAGGGTGCATTGTTCAGCAAAAGTGGGAATTGGGGGTAAAGAAAAAGACATCCCAGCAGGTTGGTAACTAGTCAAAGAAATGGATGGTTGGGAGCTGACAGGGGCTGAGTATAACAAACTGGACCAAACTTGTAATAATGGTTTCACAAAGTCAGGTTTGCACACAGTTTGTCTGACCAGAGACTGCACAGAATCAATGCATGCTGCAAGCACCTGTTGAGGACAAGCTGAGTAATGCTCATGAAAAAAGGCTGAGTCATCTTCCAACAGCCACACCAAAGATTCTACCTGAGCTGCACTAAAAGGAGGCGTATAATCATCACTTCCACTAGCAGCGTCAGACAGAGCCAACTCTGTGCAGATCCAAATCAATGGCTGCACATCCTCAAACAAAAAACTGCCACGATCAACAAAAACATGAGCCATACGGATACATTCCAATAACTGCTCTCTAGTGTGTTCCTTTAATTCCTGATAGCAGAAATCTCTGTCATCTGTTGCCAGGAGTGACAGGTACAAAATATCTTCCAGAAGCATATTTAGAATAGCAAGTGCCAGAACCAATTTCCAAAGTGCAGCCGACCTGTTTATATGGCTTCAGTATTATGTCAGGGGGATGCCTACGCAGGCATCCAATACTAGGCAACAGGTCAATGGGCTGCACTAAAGTCAATAGGTACCAGGATAGTGACAAAATATACGTTTAATAAAGGTTAAGCACACGTGAAACAATCGTGTAAAACCCCCAAGACAAGCAAGCATAACACAGCAAACCCCAAACCAATAATCAACAAATATATACAAGGTGGGAGCATATATACCAGGTCAAGCAGGGATGTGAGGAACAAGGGGAAGCAGAGTCCAGGGCAGGGCAGGGATCAAATCAGGAGAGTCCAGCACAAGGCAGAGATCAAATCAGGGACAGGTTGGCTCCAGCTAGCACATCAGGCAGGTAACAGGCTGACAAGGAAAATACTGAAGCCTGGATTGTAGTGCAGGGCGGGCTTATATACACCTGTAACAGTTCATCTCAATTAGTGAGGAGTCCATTCCATGGGAGACACCCGCTGGCGGACACCAGAACTGCACCCCTGTTGCTGGGATAAACAGTGCCACCAGCAGGTGACCAAAGCCATGACATGGATCATGACACTGCCTGTTGCTAGCTCTCCTGTTTGCTATCCAGGAAGTGCCCTAGGCCTCCACAGGGTTTCGCTCTTTGAGTTGGTGCATGGGCGGAGAACTCGCAGACTACTGGACTTTGTTAAATAGTATGGGAAAGTGACACTATTCAGCATAAGAGTGTTCATGAATATGTCTTCCAAATGATGGTCAAGAAACATTTGCAAAAAACACAGGAGGCTCAATGATGGGTCTATAATAGGGCCGTTAAAATAAGGCACTTCCAAGTGGGGGATCGCGTAGCGGTGTTGATTCCCACGGTGGAACGTAAATTCTTGGCCAGATGGCAAGGCCCCTTTAAAGTTGTGGAAAAAGTGGGGGAGGTAAATTATAGAGTCCATCAGCCAGGCAGGAGGAAACTATTAGATATATTATCTGATATGCCTACCCCATGCCCCTGTAGATGAGCTTATTGAGAGACTAGGTCCAGCCAAGTATATCACTACATTAGACCTTAACCACTTTCCCACCGCACCATAAGCATTTTACTGCTACGGCGCGGCGGGGTTATCTCGGGACGACGTCCCTGGGACGTCGTCCTTCACTTTCGCGATTGCGCGTCCCCTGGGACGCGCTCACGAAAGTGTCCGTGCTCGCCGGGTCTAGAAGACCCGGCGCATCACGGATCACGGTAAATTGCCACTGATCGCGGCCGTTTACCACGTGATCGCGCCGTCAAATGACGGCGCAATCACTTGTAAACAAACCGGCGTCATTTGATGACGCCGGTTCCTCCCTCTCCGCTCTGTACAGTGTGCGAGGAGAGGGGGGGGGAGCGGGGTGTCAGCAGCTGAGCTGTGGCTGGATCTGTGACAAATGCAGTCACAGATCCAGCCATCCCTCAAAACATCCCAGCTCTGCCATCCCCCCAGTACCCTGCAATCCCCAGTACCCTGCAATCCCCAGTACCCAACAATACTCAGCAATCCCCCAGTACCCAACAATACCCCAGTACTCAACAATACCCCAGTACTCAACAATACCCCAGTACTCAACAATACCCCAGTACTCAACAATACCCCAATACTCGGCAATACCCCAATACTCAACAATACCCCAGTACTCGGCAATACCCCAATACTCGGCAATACCCCAATACTCGGCAATACCCCAATACTCGGCAATACCCCAATACTCCAGTACTCAACGATACCCCAGTACTCGGCAATACCCCAATACTCGGCAATACCCCAGTACTCCACGATACCCCAATACTCGGCAATACCCCAGTACTCGGCAATACCCCAGTACTCGGCAATACCCCAATACTCCAGTACTCAACGATACCCCAGTACTCGGCAATACCCCAGTACTCGGCAATACCCCAGTACTCGGCAATACCCCAATACTCGGCAATACCCCAATACTCGGCAATACCCCAATACTCGGCAATACCCCAATACTCGGCAATACCCCAGTACTCGGCAATACCCCAATACTCGGCAATACCCCAGTACTCGGCAATACCCCAGTACTCGGCAATACCCCAATACCCTGCATGATACTTTGCAATACCCCAATACTCTGCAATACCGCCTATGGGGATTTTTAGGTAGCAAAGTTTGGCGCCATTCCATGAGCGTGCGCAATTTTGAAGGGTGACATGTTGGGTATCTATTTACTCGGCGTAACTTCATCTTTCACATTATGAAAAAAAATTGGGCTAACTTTACTGTTTTGTTTTAAGCACAAAACAGTTTTTTAAAAAACACGCGTTCAATACATTTCTGCGAAAATACCGTGCGAGATAAAAAGTTGTAACGGCCGCCATTATATTCTCTAGGGTCTTTGCTAAAAAAGCATATATAATGTTTTGGGGTTCTATGTAATTTTCTAGCAAATAAATGATGATTTTTCCATGTAGGAGAGAAATGTCAGAATTGGCCTGGGTGTTCCAGAATGCCTGATGGCGCTCCCTGCATGTTGGGCCTCTGTATGTGGCCACGCTGTGTAAAAGTCCCACACATGGGGTATCGCCATACTCGGGAGGAATAGCAGAATGTGTTTTGGGGTGTAATTTGTGGTATGCATATGCTGTGTGTGAGAAATAACCCGCTAATATGACAGAAACAAGATTTTTTTTTTTTTTTTTTTACAGAATTTTCAGTCGTTTTTCTTTTATAGCGCAAAAAATAAAAAACCCAGAGGTGATCAAATACCACCAAAAGAAAGCTCTATTTGTGTGAAAAAAAGGACAAAAATTTCAAATGGGTAGAATGTTGTATGACTGAGTAATTGTCATTCAAACTGTGAGAGCACCGAAAGCTGAAAATTGGTCTGGTTAGGAAGGGTGTTTAAGTGCCCAGTGGTCAAGTGGTTAAGAAGGGGTATTGGCAAATCCCGTTGACTAAGGCTGCTAGAAAGAAAACTGCTTTTTCTACCACACAGGATTTTTCAGTACAAAAGAATGCCTTTTGGACGACAAACTGCTCCAGCCACGTTCCAGCGAGCAATGGATAGGATTTTATGATTTTACCGTTAGTATGCCTCAGTGTACTTGGATGACATAGTCATTTTTAGCAAAGACTAGGAATCACACTTGCCCAAAGTCCAGGCAGTGTTTACAATAAACCCTGAAAAATGTGCTTTGGGATATACCTGGGATATATTATGAGTAGAAGGCTGGTAAAACCTCAGATCAGCAAGGTAGATGCCCCACCCCTTCACAAAGAGGCAGTTACGTGCATTCCTGGGCATGGTGGGATACTTCAGGAGGTTTGTACCCAACCTTGCCCTAGGCGGCTCCGTTAACCGATCTAAGGGTCGTTAATCAGTTATGGTTGAGTGGAATGCAGACCCTAAAAAGGCTTTGATGGAGATTAAGTCGACACTGTACCAACACCCTGTTCTGATAGTACCAAATTTTTCAAAAGAGTTCATGGTCCAGACTGATGATTCCGATGTAGAGTAGGGAGCGGTTCTGTCACAGGTTGTTCATAGGGAGGAGCACCCGGTATTTTTGCTCAGTAGAAAGTTGACATCAGCGGAGAAAAAAACAACGCTATAATTGAGCTAGAGTGTCTGACCATTAAGTGGGCTCTGGAATAACTCAGATATAATCTCTTGGGGAGGAAGTTTAGGCTGATTTTGGACCATAGGAAGAAAAGAATGGCTGCACACCACAGGAACGCTCCAACAATTTTATTCCAAAATTAGCAAATTACATTCAACAAAGAGTGTCTAAACCCAGATGGCGATGCATGCGTTTCACACTGACCTCAGTGCTTCTTCAAACCTGGGCAGAACAGGGCAGACAGCTTTCCTAACACAGGTCTGTCTTCAAACAACAATAGCAGTAGCAAGCTGCTCACACTCCACCTTCCACCTCCTACTGCATTCACCAGCCCTAGTTATATGGGCTGTGTGGACCTGGGCACACACCCTGCTGGCTGTCCACAACACCTGAACACAGGAATGGAGATCCTATCCCAACCAAGACTTTTAGGAATGTCCAAACTACAGAGCCCCATCCGGAGATAGCAAAATCTAGAGAAATGTGCCAGAGCAGTTTTCTCCTCTCAAAACCTATGCTTTGTAGCTCTGCAGTCAGCAAACATGCAAATTCTGTATCCATTTGTAATCCCTTTGCATAGTGACAGAGCCATGCTCTGTCCCAATATATATACAAGTACATTTAATAAACAGAAATATTTTTGAGTCATCATCAACAACATTGCTGTTCACACTAGCAGCTACTGGCACCAAAAAGAAGATTAACAGTCCAAACTGTATCCCAGACCTCAGACTGAAAACATTAGTTTATTAGAAAAAACAGAACAACATCAAACATCCAAGTTCAAAAGGATGCTGTAATTTAAATGGTTAAACTTTTGAGTTGACGCATACAACATATTCTTTTATCCTTTGTAGTGCATTGGCAGCTCATTTGTAACAAATGGACTGCTTCAAAACATTGTACGTTAACACGTGCCATAATGTATGCTAATGCATGTGCATTAAGGCAGCACAATGGAACACTTAGGTGTGAATTGGTCCTTGGGAAAGATTCATTTTTCCAAGGTACTTTTAGAGACTGTTGGCAATGAAGGTTAAAGAATACTTACCAAGTTACAGAAAACTGCTGCTAGAACCCAGGTGACAGCTGGAAACTGCTAATGGGAGCTCACTGTTAGGCTGGATTCATCTCACCTACCTTACATAATACATAGAGATACCTACTTTATTAAAGGTGTTAACAGTGGCGGTGCGTCCATAGGGACGCCGGAGCGCCGCCCCCTCTGGATCGCTCACAGCCAGTAAAATATACAGATTCATACACTGTATAAATCTGTATATTTTCGCCGCTTCCGCCCACTATTCAGCTGACTGGCTGTGTGGAAGTGCCTATCAAAGCCGCTGGCTCTGATAGGCTTTTCGAGTACAGCCCTGAGGCTGTAGTCAGCTTCCTGAAGCTTATCCCCGGGTAGTACCAGGCCGTGCGTTCCGAGGATAAGACTGACAGGCGTCTCAGCCAATCAGGTAATCTGATTCTGGTAATCAGTAACCTGGCTGAAGCGTCATCGAGGGCGGGACAAGGGACATCGAGGGACAGTAGAAGCCAGAAAGGTAAGTGCCAGGGGGGGTACTGGGCACAGTGGCTACAAGTGGGGGCACAGTGGCTACAAGTGGGGGCACAGTGGCGAAAATTGGAGGCACAGTGGCAACAAGTGGGGGCACAGTGGCGACAATTGGGGGCACAGTGGTGACAATTGGGGGCACAGTGGCGACAATTGGGGGCACAGTGGCTACAATTGGGGGCACAGTGGCTACAATTGGGGGCACAGTGGCGACAATTGGGGGCACAGTGGTGACAATTGGGGGCACAGTGGCTGTGTATGATGACATAGTGGTGACAATTGATGGCATGGCACAGTGGCGACAATTGGGGGCACAGTGGTGACAATCGATGGCACAGTGGCTGCGTTTGATGGCATGGCACAGTGACTGCATTTGATGGCATGGCACAGTGGCTGTGTTTTGATGGCATGGCACAGTGGCTGCGTTTTGATGGCATGGCACAGTGGCTGCGTTTTGATGGCATGGCACAGTGGCTGCGTTTTGATGGCACAGTGGCTGCGTTTTGATGGCATGGCACAGTGGCTGCGTTATGATGGCACGGTGGCTGCGTTTGATGGCATGGCACAGTGGTTGCGTTTGATGGCACAGTGACTGCATTTGATGGCATGGCACAGTGGTGACAATTGATGGCACAGTGGTTGCATTTGATGGCATGGCACAGTGACCGTGTTTGATGGCATGGCACTGTGGTGAAAAGTGATGGCACAGTGGATGCGTTTGATGGCACAGTGGCTGCATTTGATAGGTACAGTGAGGCTGCAATTGTTTTTTTTTTTTTTTTTTCGTTTGCGCCACCCCAAAAAATGTTGAGCACCAGCCGCCACTGGTGTTTAATACAAGCTAAGCCATTCATTCACATTAGCCCTGAGGCTATTCTGCTAGTTTTGCTGTGGCAACAGGCAAATTATATGGATCCACGCAGGACATACCACTTCCAAAAAATAAATAAAATCTTAATTATGGAAAGAAATACTTACTATAATTAGTGTCATACTAAAATACAGATGCACTTTAAATCTACAAAAATATATCAACGACTTGCAAAATTATTCATAATTCATAAGCCACTTTTTTTCTTCCTTCCTTCCTTACGATTCTTTGTTACAACTATTCAAATTCAAAGGATCTCATTGTTTACATGATGTTGGCAAATAAGAAATCTCTTATCCAACCCCTAGTATTATTTAGATACAATTAAAATGTGTCCAGGGTCTCTTTTACTCTTAAGCCTTTACCATCCTAAATTTAGCCTGTCCCGTGTCAGTGGTGAAAAACCTAATTAGAATTCACAGCCGAAAAACTACAAATTTAATCTGGGTGACAGTTCCTGCAAGGTTTTTGTTCAGTGAAGTGAATGAGGTACAGTGAACAAGAAAAATTAACAGCAAAAACTGATTTAGAACCCAAATCCTTACGCTACAATGATTAATTTTTATACATTCAATATATATTTATGTATTAGAAATGTGGCATCAAATATAAACCACATGCTGTTATGTACACACATATAAATTCCAATATATGGTATCAGTGTTATAGGTTTATCTTAAACAAATTTTCTGCTTAACATAAATGGAAATCTCTTGATGACACATGCTGCAGAGTTAATTGATTGATTGCCTCAGTGATCAGAAAACTGGCAAGCATGACCCCTCAAGGACATATGTGTATACAACAGTGTAGTTTAAGCTGTGGTTAATTAAAAAATGGAATGAAATGCAAAAGTAAAAGGGTATTAAATATGAGAAAAGTTTATGTGTGCATATGCATATCTACACAAGATACATTTTTAACTGATAGGATTATTCATTAGCGGGATCCACCTACAGTAGCTTATTCTGATTAGGTGTACACAGTGTTCATTATATAATACCTTACATAAAAAAAGTGATCAAACAATCCTATATACGGTAGTTTGTCCTTTAAAATCGCTTCCACAAACTGTGTCCAACACCATACAGGTGTTTAATACTCCTTCAAGAAACAACTCAACTTTTCCTTACTGTAACACTCCATGTAGTCCTCCACCACCTGGACATCCAACTTATCAGAAGAGTTGGATCTCTTAACCACTTCAATACCGGGCTTTTATACCACCTCCATACCGGGCCTATTTTGACACTTCTCTCCTACATTAAAAAATCATCATTCTTTTGCTAGAAAATTACGCAGAACCCCCAAACATTATATATGTTTTTTTAAGGAATAAAACGACGATCATTGCAACGTTTTATCTTGCACGGTATTTGCGCAATAATTTTTCAAACACCCTTTTTTTGGAAAAAAATTGTTTCATGAATTAAAAAAATAACAAAACAGTAAAGTTGGCACAATTTATTTGTATTATGTGAAAGATTATGTTACACCAAGTAAATAGATACCCAACATGTCACACTTTAATTATGCGCACACTCATGGAATGGCGCAAAAACTTTGGTACTTCAAAATCTCCATAGGCAACGCTTTAATTTTTTTTTACAGGTTACCAGTACTTCAAAATCTCCATAGGCAACGCTTTAATTTTTTTTTACAGGTTACCAGTTTAGATTTACAGAGGAGATCTAGTGCTAGATTTGTTGCTGGCACTCTAACGCACACGGTGATACCTCACATATGTGGTTTAAACGGCGTTTACATATGTCGGCGGGACTTACACGTTCGCTTCTGCCCGCGAGCTACCGGGGACAGGGGCGTTTTAATTTTTTTATTTTATTATTTTTTTACACTTTTTTTCAATTTTGTTTTCACTTTTATTCCTATTTCAAGGAATGTAAACATCCCTTGTAATAGGAAATGTGTGTGACAGGTCCTCTTTATGGAGAGATGCAGGGTCAATAAGACCCCACATCTCTCCTCCAGGCTGAAAACCATGAGATCGGTGAAAAAAAATTCATGATCTCATGAATAGTTGCTTACAGCCGCAATCGCGGCTTTGTTTACTTACGGGGACCGGGGCGTGACGTCATCACATCGCGCCCGGGTCCTCCGACGGTCATAGAGATGATTGGTGACCATCTGGTCACCAGTCATCTCTATGCTTCCTGCCTACTCCGGACGATTTGTTCTCCTGGCCCTCGAAGGCACGGGAGAGTCCGGAGAAGCACCGGATGTCCCCTCCCGGGGCCTGTAAGAACGATCAAGCCGCTATGATCATTCTTATGTTGTGCAGAATTGCCGGCTGAACAAGAGGATATCTGGATGATGCCTCTGGCTGCAGGCATCATTCAGATATTCACCCGCAAAGCCCAGGACGTCATTTGATGTCCACCCAGGATGGGAGATCCCATCTGTGGACGGGTATTGAAGTGGTTAACTACTTGTCGACCAGCCGCCGCAGTTCTATGGCAGCAGGTCGGCTCCCCTGTGCGAGAGCCCGTAGCTCTACGTCGGCTCTCGAAGCGGCCACTAGGCGTGCGCGTGCGCGCCCCCGGCTGTCCCTGACTCCCATGCGCGTGCCCGGCGGGTTACAGAGCAAAGACCGGGAGCTGTGTGTGTAAACACACAGCTCCCGGTCCTGTCAGGGGAGTAATGCCTGACTGTCTGTTCATACAATGTATGAACAGCGATCATTCATTTACCCTAGTGAGGCCACCCCCCTACACTTAGAACACACCCAGGGAACATACTTAACCCCTTCCCCGCCCCCTAGTGTTAATTCCTTCCCTGCCAGTGGCATTTTTATAGTAATCCAATGCATTTTTATAGCACTGATCGCTATAAAAATGCCAATGGTCCCAAAAATGTGTCAAAAGTGTCCGAAGTGTCCGCCATAATGTCGCAGTACCGGAAAAAAAACGCTGATCGCCGCCATTACTAGTAAAAAAAAAATATTAATAAAAATGCCATAAAACTATTCCCTATTTTGTAAACGTTATAACTTTTGCGCAAACCAATCAATAAACGTTTATTGCGATTTTTTTTTTAACGAAAAATATGTAGAAGAATACGTATAGGCCTAAACTGAGAAAAAAAATAGTTTTTTTATATATTTTTGGGGGATATTTATTATAGTAAAAAGTAAAAAAATATTCATTTTTTTCAAAATTGTCGCTCTATTTTTGTTTATAGCGCAAAAACTAAAAACCGCAGAGGTGATCAAATACCACCAAAAGAAAGCTCTATTCGTGGGAAAAAAAGGACGCCAATTTTGTTTGGAAACCACGTTGCACGGCCGCGCAATTGTCAGTTAAAGCGACGCAGTGCCGAATTGCAAAAAGTGCTCTGGTCTTTGACCAGCAATATGGTCCGGGGGTTAAGTGGTTAAAATAGGAACGTCTTCTTATGAAAACATTGAAGCTATCCTATGCACCTCCGACTAACAGGAACATCACACATCAGACATTAATCTGATAGGAAGGAAGTTTTTATATATTTTTGAGTGCATCTTATATCAGAGCTTCATAGAGGGTAAAGTAACTTTAAGGTTTCTCTAGGAGGATATGCTAAAGCTCTTTCAGACCATTGTTGTTCAAGTGGGGGGAGAACACCAAGGAAAAACTAAGTTGTTTCACAAAAAGATCTCTAAATATACCTGTGTGATAGTCAGATAGTGGATACAATTTGTGGAACCAGTAAAGGAGAGACTGTGTTTTAAAAAGAGACTATTGTGTTTTTTACATCTCTTGAGTGGAGTCACATATTTATTTATAATTGTAGCCTAGGGTAGAGTTAAATCACAAAATCTCAAAATCACTTTTTATGCAAATAACATTTATTCAATATTACGAGCACTGTTTTATTCATGTGAGATAGATCTATTTTGGATTCAATGTTATAGGTATCTTTAAAACAGCAGCTATATACAAAATTAAGATAAATTAGATTTGGGGGGGTTAAGTTTAAATTTCTATTTTTTATTATTATATAATATCCAGAAAAATGGTGAAGAATTTGGAGCAACTAATTATAGAGGGTCCAATGGATGGGTTCCAGCACTGTTACACTGTTTCCATTATTATTTTTTATGCTAACTGAAAGTTGGAAAACCAGTTTAGAGGTTAACTACTTTGGGCAGATTGTATTGTTATTGTTGTACTGTTATCTAGTATTAATGAAGTTATTGCCATATAGCAGAAATGTAATAACTGCTCTGGGCAATAGGTGGGGTACAAGTGCTGAAATAGTTAAAGTGTATCTATATATTTTTTCTTTTTGTAAGGAGTGAAATTTTGTAGTTTTGGATAGAGTACATTTGGAGGCGCAGTTTCATAGATTCCTTTACATCCTGTCTGGTAAAAAGTTTGTCTCCAGGACAGGAAGTAAAGCAAAATCAGTAACATAGGCAGAAGTACTTTATTTTTATTTAAAGCAGTTGTAAATCTATACATATATCCAGTAAAGTGACCAGCATTAGGTGATACACAGAGATGAAACCAGCACTGGTGGGCATAGATCAGGAGGCACTGATGATGAGGCAGTGATGGGAACTGATTGGCAGCACAGATGGGCACTTATATATGACAATGATGGACACTGATTACCAGCACTGATAGATGGAACTGACAGTCACGGATTTCCAGCACTGGGGGGGGGCACTAATTAGCAGTACTAGTTTGCACTTATTGGGCCGATGTCTTTCTAACAGAAGCCAGTTACTGGCTTTATACTTTTCCTTACACTCACAGCGTGACACAGGTAAGTGGCTTCTGTTGTTTACTTCCATGATCAGCTGTCATTGACTGACAGCTGATCACGTGGTAAAAGGCCCGCTGTGATTAGCCCTGTACCCTGCTCTGTGATCAGCTGAGTCTGAAGAACTCAGGCGTTCACAGAGTGCGCCACCCTGGGGCACGTGGGCTATGCGAGAACAGGAGGACGTACATGGACGCCCTCCCGACATTCAAGGTCCGCGCTGTAGCCGTCTTTCGGCTTGTCACGTACCTGGTTGGAGGCCGAAATGCCGAGAGGGCTCCCCTTGCGGCTAAGTGCAGTACACCCCTGAGGTTGGGTACAGAGGGTGTAGTGCCCAGAGAAGCACAGGTTGCCAAAAGGATCCAGAAGAGAGAGCTGGTGAGTGTCTGAAGAATGCTGGAGAATACAGTAAACACCGCTGGGCTGCAGTCTCTAGAAGTCCTTGGTAATACTTGGCAAGGTGTGCACAAGGAGCAACAGTGGAAGCCGGCTGGGGATCAAACACTGTGGATCCAGGCAGGAGATGCAGGTTTGCAGGAATAGAGACAAGCTAAGATCTTGTGTTGGAAAACAGGCAGGAACAGATAACTGAAGCGAAGTCCGTGAAACAAGCC
This sequence comes from Rana kukunoris, assembly GCA_029574335.1. NCBI lineage: Eukaryota > Metazoa > Chordata > Amphibia > Anura > Ranidae > Rana > Rana kukunoris. The sequence continues at coordinate 144,615,698 of CM056056.1, forward strand.
GTGATCAGGTGCTGGAGAAGGTAACAAGTCAGTAAAGCAAGCCAGGGGGTCAAACCAGGAGATCGGATCAGACAGGTCAGGAACAAGCCGGGTCACAACAGGAAATCCAAACAGTAATAATACAGAGACTCAGGAACTCAGGAAGGCTGACGACAATCCAGTAATTTGGATCAGACAGTGGCAGCCATTTATAGACCAGCAGGAGGATCTTCCTGTCACATGATGAGCCTATGGCTTCCATTTCTTCTACTGGCAAGATTGCCAGTACTTCTTCTATGGCCATTTCTTCTACTGGCATGATTGCCAGTACTTCTACGGACATTTCCCTGACAGTGCCCCCCCCCCCCAAGGGGCAGCCTCCGGATGCCACAACGGGCCAATGCTTCGGGATGTCTGCTGTGAAAGTCCCGTACTAGTCTAGGAGCATGCACATTGTTTGCAGGCTCCCAGGAACTGTCTTCGGGAGGGTATCCCCTCCATTTGATGAGATACTGGATCTGCCTACCTCTCCTCCGGCAATCCATAATGGCTTCAACCTCAAATTCAGTTTCCCCTTCTACCAGGACTGGAGGTGGAGGTGGCTCTTCTCTTCCAGGAAATGGACTGGGTACCACAGGCTTAAGCAGGGAGATGTGGAACACTGGATGGATCTTGTAAGTATTGGGTAGTGCCAGCTCAAAAGCCACTGGATTTATTTCTCTTTTAATTTCAAAGGGACCAATGAACTTGGGTCCAAGCTTCCGGGCTGGACATGAGAGCTTGAGGTTTACTGAAGAAAGCCAAACCTTGTCCCCAACCTTAAAGACAGGATTCCCTCTTCTTCTTTTATCATGAAACCTCTTATAGTCCTCTTGGGCTTTTCGCATGGCCTCCTGAAGTATCTTGTAGTTAGTTTGAATGAACCTTAACCAATCCTGGACAGCGGGGGCAGATGTTTCAGGTATAGTATTCGGAAGGAAGGAAGGGTGAAATCCATAGTTTGCCCAGAAAGGAGACTGATTGATGGCTGCATGCAAAGAATTGTTATATGCAAACTCAGCGCAGGGAAGAAGGGAGATCCAGTCATCCTGTGAACAAGTACAGAAGCACCGAAGATACTGTTCTAAGGTCTGGTTAGTCCTTTCTGTTTGACCATTGCTCTGGGGGTGGTACGCTGAGGAAAGACATACTTCAATTGATAGAGATTTGCAGAGATCTCTCCAGAACTTGGAGGTAAATTGTACCCCTCTGTCAGAGACAATACTATCTGGTAGTCCATGTAATCTGACGATCTCTTTAATGAACATGTCTGCTGTCTCCGAGGCAGACGGTGTGCCAATCATTGGGAGAAAATGTGCCATTTTGGAAAGGCGGTCGACCACCACCATGATGAGGGAGGCAAGTCTACTATAAAATCCATGGATATTTCTTTCCAAGGTTGTTCAGGGATGGGTAGTGGCCTCAAAAGTCATGGCATTGGAACCCTTATTGCGCTGGCACGTGGTGCAGGAGTTAACATATTTTCTACAGTCCTGTCTTAGGCTGGCCCACCAAAAAGAGCGCTGAACAAGTTCAGTGGTTCTTCGTATTCCAAAATGTCCGGCAAGTTTGTGATCATGTGACATCTTTAGGACTTGGAGTCTAACTGATTGGGGAACAAAAATCTTGTCCTGGTGCCATAAAAATCCATCTTGGCTTCTCAATGAGGACATTTCTGGGTCAGGGCACTGGGTTGAGGCTTGTTTAATCAAAGTCTTTAAGTCAGGTTGGATGAGTAAAAAATTTTGAGCGGAAAGGATCGTACTTGGCTCTGTTGTTTCAGGGGTGTTTGGAAACATTCGAGAGAGTGCATCCGCTTTCCCATTCTTGGAACCTGGGCGATATGCAAGATGAAAATTGAACCTGGAGAAAAATAAAGCCCATCGGGCTTGCCGGGGTCTTAAACGCTTGGCTGTCCTGAGGTACTCCAGGTTCTTATGGTCTGTAAAAATCATAATGGGATGAGCGGCACCCTCCAATAAGTATCTCCATTCTTCTAAGGCAGATTTAATGGCCAATAGTTCTCGATCCCCAACATCATAATTTCTCTCTGGTGGGCTCATCTTTCGGGAAAGGAAAGCAATGGGGTGAAGGAGATCCTTGGGTCCTTGCCGTTGGGACAGGATTGCCCCTGTAGCTACTTCAGAGGCGTCTACTTCCAAAACGTAGGGCAGGGTTGGAATCCGGGTGCTGTAGAATAGGTGCAGACGTGAACAGATTTTTTAATTTATCAAAGGCTGCCTGAGCTTCTAGGGACCACTGGAACCGGGTCGTCTGATGGGTCAATTGGGTGATGGGTGCTATGGTGGTGGAGAAACCCTTCACAAATTTCCTGTAAAAATTGGAGAACCCTATGAAGCGCTGGACACCCTTCTTGTCCGAGGGAGCTGGCCAGTTAAGTATTGCTTCCACCTTCTTTGGGTCCATTGCAATTCCTTCTGTGGAGATAAGACCCAGAAATTGAATAGATGTCTTTTCAAAATCACATTTGTCTGCTTTGACATATAGGCCATGTTTTCTCGTTAAAAACGTCTATGAACTCATGATAAGCGGAAGGGACAAGCAGGAGGTTATCAGGAGAAGGTTGCACGGCCAGACAGCTAGCAGGCTTACTGGAACTGGGAGGAAAACAATGTTGCAAGCAATAGTCTGAAGAAAAAGAGATTTCCTTCTTGGCCCAGTTGATTTGTGGGTTATGTGTCCGTAGCCACGGAATTCCCAAGATGATGGGAAACATAGGAGAACATAAAATGTCAAAACGGATAAATTCTTGGTGGCCGGTATCAGTAGTAGTGAAGATGGGTATGGTTTCACGGGAGACAAGTCCAGAACTGGGCAAGGAACCATCGGCCAATAGAACTTCCAGTCTTTGTTTTTTCTCATAAAGGGGCACACCAAGTTTCATGGCCAGAGATAAGTCCATAAAGCAACTACATGCCCCGGAGTCGATAATTGCTGATAGTCGAACCTCCCTTCCTGCCACTTGAAAAGAGATGGAAAGAGCGAGGTAAGAATGGGAGGATACAGAGACTTGCAGATACGTGGAACTTGGTGGGTAGGCCTTACTGGGTCTTATGGGGCAGCTGCGTAAAAAATGTCCAGCCCCTCCGCAGTACAGGCAGAGATAGGCCCGCCGACGGCGTTGTCTCTCATCAAAGGTAAGGGGAGAACGGACCAGGCCAGCTTGCTTTGAATCTCTTTTGAGACCTGCAGAACAGGCAGGCGTGGGTTCAACAGCAGGTGGAGACCTGGGTGGCCTCTTGGTAGGCTGGAAGGTTTGAGCGCGTTCTGACCGCCGCTCCCGCAGGCGCCTGTCAAGCAGAATGGCTAGGTGGACAAGTTCATCAAGAGTGCCTGGAACAGCAACTCGGGCTAGTTCGTCTTTAAGGGTCTCAGATAGTCCTTGGCGATATTGAAACCTGAGTGCTGCTTCATTCCAGCTAGTATCAGTGGACCATCTGCGGAATTCCGCTGTATAGTCCTCCACTGGGTGTTCTCCTTGCCGTAAGGCGACTAAGGCAGATTCAGTGGAGGCCATACGCTGGGGGTCATCATACAAAAGAGTCATAGCCTCAAAAAAAGTGTCCATAGTGTTCAAGGCCGGGCTCTCTGTTCCTCGGATAGTAGGGAAATTATGAATCCTAATTTCACAAACTCTGAGGAAAAAGTTCTAGGCTGGAGGGCCAGGTACAGCAGGCACGCATTCTTAAAAGCCCGAAACGTATTTCTGTCACCGAAGAATCGTTCGGGTGTTGGTACCCGTGGTTCAGGAGAAGGCATCATCACTGTATGGGTCGGGTTAGCAGATTCTTGAGGCAGGGAAGCTGATGCTGTGTTAGTGGAAGATGAGCTGGAGTCCACCAAGGCTGGAGCGACAGGCAAATGCTGCAGCCGATCTTTCAAATAAACGTAACCATCCTGGAGTTTCTGGGTGGCTTGTGTAAGGGTGGTGACTTGTTGGCACATCATCTCGAGCAGGGGAGCACCTCTGTCGGCCTCAGCCATGGCTGGATTGTACTGTCACGTACCTGGTTGGAGGCCGAAATGCCGAGAGGGCTCCCCTTGCGGCTAAGTGCAGTACACCCCTGAGGTTGGGTACAGAGGGTGTAGTGCCCAGAGAAGCACAGGTTGCCAAAAGGATCCAGAAGAGAGAGCTGGTGAGTGTCTGAAGAATGCTGGAGAATACAGTAAACACCGCTGGGCTGCAGTCTCTAGAAGTCCTTGGTAATACTTGGCAAGGTGTGCACAAGGAGCAACAGTGGAAGCCGGCTGGGGATCAAACACTGTGGATCCAGGCAGGAGATGCAGGTTTGCAGGAATGGAGACAAGCTAAGATCTGGTGTTGGAAAACAGGCAGGAACAGATAACTGAAGCGAAGTCCGTGAAACAAGCCGTGATCAGGTGCTGGAGAAGGTAACAAGTCAGTAAAGCAAGCCAGGGGGTCAAACCAGGAGATCGGATCAGACAGGTCAGGAACAAGCCGGGTCACAACAGGAAATCCAAACAGTAATAATACAGAGACTCAGGAACTCAGGAAGGCCGACGACAATCCAGCAATTTGGATCAGACAGTGGCAGCCATTTATAGACCAGCAGGAGGATCTTCCTGTCACATGATGAGCCTATGGCTTCCATTTCTTCTACTGGCAAGATTGCCAGTACTTCTTCTATGGCCATTTCTTCTACTGGCAAGATTGCCAGTACTTCTTCTATGGCCATTTCTTCTACTGGCAAGATTGCCAGTACTTCTACGGACATTTCCCTGACACGGCTATAGCGTGGACGTCAAGTGGTTAATTACCTTATTTTGGCAAAACTACCCAGAAATTGTTTTTTTTTTTAATCAAAATAATTGTTATTGCCGACAGACAAGAATACAATAGGTGCATTAGTCATATCAGTGTATACAACATTGCAAAGTCAGATTTCCAGTAATACAGGTTGACACACATTGTATAAATACAATCAATGAGATACATATCGAAGATAGCGGCATATAAAACAAGAGAAATAAAACATAACATCAAATGCATGCTTTTTCCTTTCCTCTTCCCCCGCCCCTGGGGCCAACTAAGAAGAAGTTATAAGGTGAGTGAATCAGAAAGTCTACCTAAGTTTATAAGTGGGCTTGTTAGGATAACTCTTTCCTCAATGCACATAGGTACCAAATAGTTGATGCATTAAACTCAGGTAGCCATCTACGGTATTTCTCATAGGGCTTACAATAGCAGAAGTCTATCTCTAACCAGCTGCGCCGGGGGGCCACAGAAGTATTATCCAACCAGTTCTGCCAAATACGATCAAACTTCCTAGTCACATTGCGGTGACGTTATGCTAGTTGCTCTCTGAGGAGGATGGTGTTGACATTCTGTATCCATTGGGCTTTGGTAGGTGCTGCCTGAGACATCCATAATCTTGCAATCATCTTCCTGACTAAATACAACAATCTTGAAATCATAAAATAAATACAGCTAGGGCACATCTCCTCATCTGCCTGTATTGCCCCCAACAGGCATACCAGCAGGGTAAAGGGGATAGGAAGCTGGGCTACCTCAGAAATGGTTCGGATAACCTCAGTCTAGTATCTCTGCTAGCTTGGGGCATCTCCAGGTCGTATAAATGAAGTCATCTGTATGGACTGTACGCTTTGGACACAGAGAAGAGTCTTGTCTGCCCGATGCGGACAATTTGGCTGGGGTACAGTAGGACCTATGGAGAATAAAGCCCCCATTGGAGAGGTAGTCACTTGTTGAGGACCATCTCAAAACTAGAAATGTCCTGGGTTTACAAATTAAAAAGCTATACACCTTCTGGCCTCAATATAGAGGTTGATGTCAATTGTTTCATAGCTAATTCGTGATTGTTTCGTCCCTATATTGTTTATTCCTTACCCTTATATATAGCATTGTGTCTTTTATTGCGTATTTCCCTGATTGTGTTTTGAGGGATTTTTTATTTGTTATTCACACTCCACCTATATTATTATGTCTGTAACCATTGATATATGCAGGCTCGATGTGGTGTGCAACTGACGGGTTAGACCTTTTCCCTTTCACATTTTGGAGCTATTTAGGTCTTTGTAAGGTCCCCCTTCGTTGTGGCCATTGACCATTATGATTAATTTTAATATCCATATTTGTGCCCGTGATTAGGCCCATTATGGGATTTTTTCATGGGCTTGTATCCTTAATTCCTGTTTTTTAAGATTGCGATTTATGTGATCACAGATACCATGGACCATTCCTTAGATGGAGCTTCATGGTTTTTATTATTTATCATTTTTATATTAATCCTTTTAGCATGGTTTATTTAGCTAGGCCTGCTAGCTGCATACATTGACCATCGTGCGGTCATTGCTGCCATCGTATGCCGTACTTGTGGGTTTTATGTGGCTAGTTATAGTAAAATGTTTAAGATGTCGATATGGTTTATTCCCATTCGGGGTTAATTTGCATCTAGCACACAGCTGTTTTTGCCGTTGTGTGTTATTGCAAGGAATATAACTGTTATCCTTTTTGCTAGCTTTTTTTAGTATAAACATGAGGTAATGTGATAGTGCGTTCCGAAATTGGACGCAGTTGACCATTTTTACCCACATACTTTTTAGATAATATTAATATGGCTGTCACTTTCAGGAGTGTCACACATTCTTTGATTGATTTCCGTTTAGTTTTTTTCTTTCTTCAGAGTATTGGCAGAGCGCGGTTAGCATTGCTGCTCTGGCTTAGTTCCTTTCCAGTAACCAACATGGCGATAGCGCAGCTAGGTGTCTCATCCACATCGAGGCTGCATGTGACGTCTTTTGTATATATCGCGGTGATTCAGAACGCCGCCTGTATCCCGTGATCAAGTCTTTCAGACGAAACGTAGGGAGACGACGTTCTGACGTCACCGCACACCATAATCTCTCTACCCGGAATACGGGCTGTTTGTTGTAAGCCGGCCGGCTGATGTACATATAGGCGATGTTTCTTCACTTTGATGTAAGTGCAAGTCTATATTTTTTATCCAATAAATGAAGGTTTTATGCTATGTGAGGCATTTGTTTATTATGCACCTGTGGATGACCCATCGGGAGATACATAAAGATCCAGGCTGTCTGTTGGACCTTCTCATTGATTGACACTGATTATTTCAGACCGTATCATGCTTTATATGATCTCCTATCACTAAGAGATCATTGATTTTTGGTAAGAGGCTTCTTGTGATTTCAGTGGAGGTCTCATCTGTCCCAGCACTTTTTTCCAGTTGATTTATTGGCACTTGTGGGATCACCTTCTGTTATGAACTTTTTCACTTCAGTTTATGAATTGTTTATTTTGTAATTTACACATGAACTTTATTTCACGTATTCCTTAAGATATTGTTTAACAACCCCTTTTTAGTTCACATTTGTATTATTAGCGCAATCTCTTTCTTTTGTACATGTTTTTTGTGTAGTATAACACTTTATGATCGCTGCTTTTTTTGTTACACTAACTAGCGCAATATTGTTTTCTCTACTCTATGGAGAATAAAGAGCTGTGAGAGTTTCTGGGAACCAGAAACCAAAATCACTGGGAGTGATTCCAATGGCATATCCAATTGGTCTTAATTTACCTCCCCTTTATCTGCAACCCATGATAGTGAATTTTATCTTATCTTCTAAAGTTCCCCTGCGGAATCCAATTATAGATGGGTGTTTACTAATGAGCACAGCTAGAGGTTCCACTGCCATCACAAACAGGAGCGGGGACAGCGGACACCCCTGCTGTGTGCCTCTATGCAAAGAAAAGGAGGAGGAAAGGTCATTATTTATTCTGAGTCTAGCACAGGGAGCAGAATAAAAGACACTAATCCAATTAATATTTTTTTTTCCTATGCCAAATCTAGATGGAATATCAAGGAGGTAGTGCCATTCAACACTATCAAATGCTTTTGCTGCATCTAATATGGGTCTACCCCCAGAATTATCCACAGGTGTATAAGTTTAAAACCAAGAGTCTTGCATTATTTGCTGTAGTTCGGATGGGAATACAACCCGACTGATCCCAGTGGATCAGTCTGCTAATTATTTTAGAAAGTCTATTGGCTAATAGATGAGCAAGTAGCTTGACATCTGTGTTCAAGAGGGATATAGGACAATATGAGTCTGGGATAAGTTTATCCTTCCCTGGCCTAGAGAGCACTACTACTGCTAGTATGGCCTCCTGCATGGATTTGGGGAGTTTACCTTTATTCGCTGCCTTAAAAAGAGCACAGAGCAAGGGAGGGCGGGGTGGTATTCCCATACTTAAAGGATCACTAAAGGATTTTTTTTAAGCCAAATAGCTTTCTTTACCTTACTGCAGTCCTGGTTTCATGTCCTCATTGAATATTCAATATTATATAAAAAGGGTACCTAACAAAAGAAAAGTGATCTGCAATTTTAGGAAAGGAGAAGGGAAAGGAGTAATATGATGTAAAGTGTAAAAAGAAGGTAAAGAGTGTGAAGGTCTGTTTTAAAATAACTCATCCATCGTAGTACATTGACCCCAATATGTCAAATAACAATACCACATTGCACTGCAGCAGCACATTATACAGTATCATTGTATTACAGCGTATTATGTAAATTACACTGCTATAGAAAAATCTATCAATGAGCAACTATACATTACATCACGCAGCAAGAATATAGGCTAAAATAGCACATTGTATCACTCTGCAAGAAAATAGACTGCAATATTGTCTAGCAAAACCATATTATGCTGTAAAAGTGGTTTATATTCACAACATTATTCACACACTCCTTATGGAGTGAGACCCCCTCATATTCAGTCACCACCATCCCTTGTAATGCGAGGCCCCCTAATGTCCAGCCATCACCAGCCCTTGTAATGTGAGGTCCCCTCATGTTCAGCCATCACCAGCCCTTGTAATGTGAGACCCCCCTCATATTAAGTCACCACCAGCCCTTGTAATGTGAGGCCCCCTAATGTCCAGCCATCACCAGCCCTTGTAATGTGAGGTCCCCTAATGTCTAGCCATCACCAGCCCTTGTAATGTGAGGTCCCCTCATGCTTGTTCAGCCACCACCAGCCCTTGTAATGTGAGGCCCCCTCATGTTCAGCCATTACCAGCCCTTGTAATGTGAGGCCCCCTCATGTTCAGCCATCACCAGCCCTTGTAATGTGAGGCCCCCTCATGTTCAGCCATCACCAGCCCTTGTAATGTGAGATCCCCTCATGTTTGTTCAGCCATCACCAGCCCTTGTATTGTGAGTCCCCCTCATGTTCAGCCATCACCAGCCCTTGTAATGTAAGATCCCCTCATGTTTGTTCAGCCATTACCAGTCCTTGTAATGTGAGGTCCGCTTAAATGTAGATACCATGAGCAGTGGCGTATCTAGGGTATTAAGTCATCATCATATGCGATTGTCCGTGTGTGCCAGGCATTAAATATAGTGCTCAATAAGGATTAAATAAATTATAAATATGCATAGCCATAAATATCATAAATAAAGTGTAATAAAGTGATTTGTGCCACAAGCTCATTTAACAGTCCACATTCAGTGAAACTTTGCAGTACATGAACTTTTCACTGAATGTGGACTGTTTAATGAGCAGGGGCGAACTCACCCATCGGGCACTCGGGCACTACCCATGGGCCTGGGGCTTGGGTTTTTAGGGGGGCCCATGAGAGGCTCTGCAAGACTGTAACACATACAATACATACATATATACATACATATACAATATATATACACATATATATATATTAGGGCTGTTACTGATCAAAATTTTTGTGTTCGATTAATCGTTTTAATTTTTAATCGATTAATCGACTAATTTTGAATAATTACAATTCACATACAGATCCAACTACTTTTAGCTGATCTCCTTGCAGGCCGATTCCCAGTGCAGCTATCAACCACAATGGAAAAATGGATAGCAGGATACAAAAAACACACAAAGGCAGAGCTTGATGGGAATAGCATTATAACTTTTATAGTTTTTAAGTGGGTACCCAAATAAATATTGCACTGGAGATAAATTCGATGTAGCTACATAAACTGTAAAAATGGTGCGAGTAATACCAAACGGTAGGAAAAGCAGTCATAAAACCATGTAGCTAAGTATGATACTGGTATAAAAATGTGTACAATAATACCACTGCTGAATCCAGATGAGGAGAGGTTAACATCAGTCCCTCGGCATGTAGATGTCCCATGAAGGGAACTATCAAAACTCCCAGTGGATGGCTGTAGAATCCCAGGTTGAGTCATAGAGGGAAGTGTAACAGTCCTTGCGTGTGGCAGATAGTAAGGTCCCGCCGGCATGCAGATATGAAGGCACAGCAAAGGAGCCCTTCAGATGGACACGCCAAGCCCCGTCGGTGTCCGTGACATTACTGCTTCTTCGACGAAACTCCCTGAAGGCCCAGAAGCCAGCGGAGAGGTGAGTACCAATCAAAAGAATTTTAATCGATCAAAAAGATTTTGATCGATCAAAAAAATTAAAGATTAATCGATTAATTAAAAGTTAATTTGCACAGCCCTAATATATATATATATATATATATATATTATTATATATATATATATATATATATATATATATATATATATATATATGTGTATATATACCCCAGGTGCTTATACTGTACATTACATCACCCGGGACGAACAAGAAGAGAGGAGGGGCCGGCAGAGAGCAGCGCGCCATGAGAGGTCTTATTATTACAGGCATTAGGTGTACTTTTAATTTTTTGCAAAGTCTAGAGACACCAGGGCCACCACCATTAGGGGAGGGGCAGCCAGTACAGATTTAGGGGTCCTGGACCCCAACAGGACCACAGGAGGCCCCCATGATACTCTCCTGGACCCCCCACTGTGTCCCTATCCCCAAGCAGTGTCCCCCCCCACTTGCATCCTCCTGTGTCCCCGGTCCACACTGAATCCCTCTCTGTCCTCATAACACTGTGTCCCTCTGTCTGTCCCCAGCATCCCTCTCTGTCCTTGTTGAACTGTGTGCCTTCCTGTCCCCGGCTTCCCTCTCTGTCCCCAGTGTCCCTCTCTGTCCTCATAGCACTGCATTCCTCTCTGTCCCTAGTGTCCCTTTCTGCCCCTGGTTATCTGAAAGATGGGTTTCAAATTTTTTGACAGGGGTGCAGTTTCAGTGCTTGCCATAGGCGCCATTTCCACTAGATACGCCTCTGACCATGAGACCTTTCTCCCTTTATGAAACATCCATAAAATTTATCCAGCAAATTTCCAACCCTCTCCAATAAAGACCCCACAACCACATTGGTAATCAACATAAAATCTTCTAGAACATGGCTAACAATTTAAAATGACATTCACAATGACCCCAACAATATAACAAATGCATTTACAAGGACCACCAAAGATTCACATATAATGTTAGTGTAAATACATCCATTACATTAGTAGTCAGTGCAATTTGCCCGGTTACATTGGTGGTTAGTGTTAACTGCCCCATTACATTAGTGGTCAGTATAAATTACTCTTTTAAATTGGAGAACAGTATACATTTCCCTGTACATTTGTGGTCAATGTATGTGCATTCGTTATGTTGATAGTCAGTGTACATTCACCTACAAAAATGCTGGGAATATTATATAATATATTAACCCCCCCGCAAAAAAAACGTTAGGTGGTTAGAATAGATAGTAGATGGATACAATTGTGACTAAGATATACTATCACATAAAATAATTACATTTTAATTCCTTTGGCTTTCAGACATTTTCTTTCCCAGATCGTAGCATTGTACATATAATCTGGTAGAATAAGTGACTGACTAAAGAATCATTATTCCTGGATTTACTTTGAACCCAAAATAGCACATCTTCCAAGAAGCTTAATGTCTCTGCTATGGACATGGCTTCACCAGTCCAGTAAATTAACAGATAAATTAAATGCCTGCCATAGGATATGTACTGATGCCAAGAAATGCAATTCAGGCTGATGTCAAAATCAATGTTTTGATAAGCTTGCTGTAAATTTTCCTTGCAGCATGTGTGCACTCATCCACACACATGTCCTATTTGTGCACAAGGAGTCTTATTCGTACAAACTAGAAATAGTCATTAGCAACATGAAAAACGCAATAAAGCAGTAGCTCATTCGTTTTTACAGAGCGAAAAATATATATAAAAATAACATATTTTGTTAACCTTTATTTATCCAGATTCCAGGCTTCAGTGTGTGGCTAATGAAATTCAGTAATGATTCTGGAAGTCATTTCTGAGTTCACGTATGGAACACCTTCTGAGAGGGGGGGGGGGTGCATTTGCTAGTAAATAAATGAAAGCTTAAAGGGGTTGTAAAGGTTCGTTTTTTATTTTCTAAATGGGTTCCTTTAAGCTAGTGCATTGTTGGTTCACTTACCTTTTTCTTTTGATTTCTCTTCTAAATGTGTTTTCTCTTTGTCTGAATTTCTCACTTCCTGTTTCTCCTCAGTAAGCTTTCCACCATCATCCCAGTGGTGGAAAGTCAGTCAGAGCAGCTTACTGAACAGCTTACAGAGGAGAAACAGGAAGTGAAAAAATTCAGGCAAAGAGAAGAAAGAAAAAAAAACATTTTGAAGGGATGGACAAGGTAAGTGAACCAATAATACACTAGCCTAAAGGAACCTATTTTGAAAATAAAAAACAAATCTTTACAACCCCTTTAAAGCCTTGTACACACGATCAGTGCATCCGATGAGAACAGTCTGATGGATCATTGTCATCGGTTAACCGATGAAGCTGACTGATGGTTTGATGTGCCTACACACCATCGGTTAAAAAAACGATTGTGTCAGAACGCGGTGACGTAAAACACAACGACGTACTGAAAAAAATGAAGTTAAATGCTTTCAGGCATGAGTCGACTTGATTATGAGCATGCTTGGATTTTAAACCAATGGTCGTGCCTACTAACGGTTTTGACCTATCGTTAGGTATCCATCGGTTACATTTTAAAGCAAGTTGGCTTTTTTTAACCGAAGGTTAAATAACCTATGGGACCCACACACGATCAGTTTTGACCGATGAAAACAGTCCATCAGACTGTTGTCCTCTGGCTATCCTATCGTGTGTACGAGGCCTTAGTGGTTATTTCGGGGCACTGGTATGCATAACAGGTAGGACTTGGTAGCCACCACCTCTCAACTTCCATGCCATTAAAGTAGTCTCTTTGAGCTGGATGATAAAACTGTCCATGAGAGAGTGAATCTGTCATCACTGGAAGCGGCAATGGTGATTCAATGCTTAAGAGTAGGAGGGAGAGACACTAGAGCCTCCTAAGCCAAAATTGTATATTTGCAATTAATGATACAGGAAGCTCCACTGACAGCCTAAGAACTCTACCCTTCCACTGCTGTCTAGGCACAGTACAAATCTTGCTCCTCTTTCTAAAAAGAGTGAGTGACAGAAGTTCTTTGAACACTACTCAGTTCAAGTACATTCAATACTATTTCTCATAAGCTTAACATCCCATGACTTAACATCCCATGACCTTAAGCAGCCTGCTATTTGAAATTCGTCCCCCAACCTTTCTAGCTAGGGTCTGATGTGATAATGATGTGATAATGTTCCATCTGAAAACAATTGGTCAGTTATGAAGAACCAAGGATATGCCGGAACTGTTCTGCATGCTCTGGGGGAGAAGTACAGACTGAAGGCAAGGGACTTAAACTGGTAAAGGAATTGAGGATGAATTGGGACAAGTAGGTGTCTGATAAACCTACAGAGCATCCAGTCTCCCAGATTTAAGAATATTATAATTGATTGGACGTTTTCCATCTTGCACGTCTCCAACTTCCTGTGCTTGTCAAGGTTTTTTTTTTTTGTTAAACTTTAGTACTGGGCACAGATTACCTTATTTTTATCTTTATTCTTTTGCTAGGAACAGAGGTGAACCGAATCCTCATCTCCTCTGGGTAACTAGAACCTTCACGATTGCTCGTTTTTTTTTTTTTAATCCAGCTACAAACTGGACCAGAATTTTTTACTTTCCATGAACTCTTGTAACCTGGCTGACTGGAAGAGATTGAAAGGTGGACTTCCCACCTGTCAATGTTATATGATCGTATGCTTATTGAATTAAGCCCCTGCATGTTTGTCATGATGTTATACTTTTTCAATAAAAATGATTGTACCAGAGAGGTGGACTTCCCTTAAACCTCCACCAATGTCATGCAAATATAACCGATATGGCCCACTGATCCTGAAGGTATTCCCATCCAGGTGTGTGAGCAAAGCTTTACACAGGCCCCCTCTGGATTAGTGCACCCCTAAAAGGACTTCCGCTGTTCTTCCAAGACAGGAGCCTCAGATCTTTAAGGCTTCAATAATGAAAATTGGGTACTTCTCCAGTTCGTTTACTAATCTTTTTCCCGGTCCGTAGAATTTTGCCTCCTGGTATCTACTTGGGAGTCGCCACCTGTATGCTGGACCTTTTTGAATTTTCTGTTTGTCAGATATTCACCCTGACCTGCTAATGGTCACCTTTCAGATGGCTATATCCTGTCTACTCCCAAATAGATTGGATCTGTGTTCTGGTGTCCTGCAACATTTTTTTCTCTTTTTGCCAGGATCCACCAACCATGGCTTCAGCCATAATGCACTCCTTGCCATGACTGCGGGGAACACCGCTCTTGAAAAACATCAATTGATGTCCACACTACAGAGTATGCTACCCATTTCAGCTCTTACAAAGCTGTTACCACGTCACTTCTTCCAGATGGCTTATTTAAAGGGTTACTCCACTTGTTTTAATCTGCAGGGCTGCAATTTTTTGTAAAATGCAATGAAACATGACTATTTGGAGGTGCTCTGTACACAGAATGTACACAGAATGTGTACAGAACACCAAACTGAAACAAAACTTTCTGCTTGTATGATTGGCTCACTGATTTTTCCAAAAGTCTGCACCAAGATAAAAAGGTCAGATTTTTGGCATCCACTGCAATAAAAATAAAATTTTTGATAAGATACTCCCAATAGGGAATCACGTCTAAGGGGATGCCAACCCTGCCACTTCCTCAGAATACTACAGGTGCAGCAGCTGGTTAATAATTATGAAACCATTCCCATTAGACTCACTAATCACATGGGCTGGTTATTGCTGGTGTTCCGGCACCTGCAGATGCTACAGGATGTAGGAGCACTTCAGAACTAGATCTAATTTTCGGACCAGCGCCTCCTTGAATGTGACAGCAAAGTGGCATGTCTTGTCAGCTAAATTAATGATGCATCCACCATTGGAGGACACTGCAGCAGGTTGACCATCAGCTTTTTGAGGGTATACAGTTTTGACAGCCTGTTTATAAGGGCATTTTTCTCTGACCCCTTAAATTCTTCCTGGATTAACTACTCCAGTTGTTTAGTGAAGTAACCTTGTGGAGGGTTCACCCCAGGCAATTGCATCCTTAACTGCCCTTACAAAAAAGTCTCTATTGGGCTATCTTTAAAGTTTGTGGCCCCTTTAACGTTTTTAAAGGGGCCGCACACGATCAGGTTTTTTCGAAAACTTGTTCATTTTGAAGTTTGTTGGCAAAAAGTCCAACCGTGTGTACGGGTCTTAAGATAAATTCCATCTTAATATGAAAATGTTGAAAATGAAACTAAAATACGAGATTGCGAATGATCGCGCCACAATGTATTTACGAAAGTATAATTACTTTTTTAGTACAAATGCAGCGACTATTAGGGCTGGTAACTTGTGATGTTTGTAAACGGGGAGAAATGATAATGAGCGGTGAGATGATGAGCTTAATCGACATTGCCTGGGTGTCTGTTCTTATATGGTGATTTGTCTTGACTGTCAGAAGGCTCCTTCCATCTTGTGGTCCTTACAGGACTGTAGATATTGTCTCTCTTTTTCTCAATCTTCACTACTTACCTAATCCCTATACCTTAAAAGCAATGGGTGGTCTGACTGGACAGCATGTCCCGTAGAAACAAAGCAAAGCAGAAAACTAAATTGAAAAACAGCATAACACTAAGTCTCCGCTATTGCAACCTTCAAGTCGCATGATGCAACTTAAAGCAATGCCTGTGTATTCTTGAGGTCTATGGTCACAGATATGAACGGTACTCATTGGAAATCATAGATTACGGCTTGTCATTCGACTTTGCAGTGACAAGTCACACTAGTGGAAACTGAGTCCAACACAGTGATCCCAGAGCAAGCATTAAAAGGGAGATAGGACGAGCCCAGGTGAACCCAGGTGAATGCCATAAAGAGCACAATGAACGTAGAGCAACACTGAGAAGGAGATAGGGAAAACCCAGATAAATGTCATAAAAAGGGAAAACATACCTGCACACAGTGACCACATAAGCATCCAGCATGCATGAGTAGAAATCTCCACCATTTGTTGCCCAAAAATGCCATAAAACCACTTAGAACTCACGTTTGCCATTAGTGATAATATCAGTGCCTGAGCATGTTCAGATCACCATCCTGGAAAAGGTCTAGTCAGGAAACACAGAGGCTACATCACTTCCTGCCTGTCATGCTCAGAGTTTACTTGCACTGCTGCAGCCATCTTGGGAATGGCAAACGTCCATAACCTAGAGAAAATAAGTAAAAAGCATATGGAAAGCAAAAGTAAATGCTGTCACTTATGTCAAAGCTTGTTTAAGACCGGATTCACACCGTCCCCACATGCGGCTCACAGCAGGGGTCCAGTGCGTGCTGGTTCACCGATTCAGGTCTGATTTCAGCCCGAATTTTGGGTCTGTCTTTGATTTATTTATTTATTTATTTATTTATTTTAAAGTGTATTTTTGTGCGTGAACTCGAGAGAGAGAAGACGGACTGCAGGAGTTGGGAGTAGGCAGACCCTCCCCCCGGAGGCAATCGCCATCCTTCTCCATGCCCCTGGTGGCAATGGCGGGTGTGAAGGGGGGCCTCCCACTCACCCCGCCCTACCTGCTCCTCTTGGTAACCAAATGGGGCCCAACGGGACCCCAATGGGGCAGAGGGACTCCCCCTATGAGGGAGCCTAGCCCACCCAGCATGCCCCGTAGGTCCTTCGCCTCTCTTTATTTTAAGAGACCGCATGGCCAAAGTGCATGTGTTTTTTAAACCAATTTTGTGTGCGTGCAAGTGTGGTGGTTTTTGTGGGGGGGGGGGGGGGTGGGCGTACTAAGCACAGGCGTACCTTGCATAGCACACCCACCGGGAGCTGGGCTGAGACCACCAAACTCAATTCACATGTAGCCGAGACCGGGATCCGAACCCTTGGCTGCAGAGGTGAATGGCTTGTCAGCGCAGTGCCAATCACGTTGAGCCACCACAGCTCCCTTCTGTCTTTGATTTATAGTTAGCCAGTCCTATCAGGATGTGGGGGTGGGGTGAGAACTCATTGTATGCTGCCATGATGCACCAGGAAAGGTTGTTATAATCCTTGCATTGTACATAGATCACCCAAAAGGAAATGTTTTTTTTTTCCAACAAAAGTGGAGTTACGCTTTATGTGTAGCATGGACTTTTAATGATTCCTAAATGTTACAGCAGCTCCCTCCAGTTATCATTGACCTGTTTTGTGCCAAAAAGGTGCTTCATTGGAATAATTATTTGAAGCTATTGTGTAAACCAAAACACACAATATTCAAATACACCAAAACAAGGAGAAACAGTATAGTACAGTACAGTACAATGCACACTAAATTAAATAAACTAAATTAAAAGGGAGTATATTTTTTTAACAAGCAAATTTCACCTAAGCAGCTTAGAGAAGCAAACTGAGAGCTTTTGCTCTGGCAAAACACTTTGTTGATCCCTAAAGACCTTACATTTCATGACAAAATGCATGTAATCTTATACGTAATCTTTTTCGATTTTTGCAGTGTTTTGAGTGTTTTTCACTTGACGTTTTTTGGAAATGATTGGATACATTTCTAAGGTATCAGGGTGTCAGAAATGTACTGGCCCCTAATCAGGATTAGCTATACATCACACAACCTGATATGCCACAATCTCCTCCCAAGACATTGAGGAAGCCTTGGAGTCCAATGACCATAAACTCATAAAGACAGGAGTTAGAGAAGCCAAGTGGATAATTGTTGAGGATTTCCAGACTCCATACTGTAATTACACCTCTACTTACTCTGAAAATCATCCTTAACTGGTGGCGGGCCGCCGCATGTACATTTACGTCAGCAGAATGGCACAGGCAGGCACATCAACGCGTATATATATGTGCCTGCCTTGCCGTTGGTCGGGGGTCCGATCGGGACCCCCCCCCCCCCGGTACATGCGACGGTCCGGTTTGCTGGCCGAGCGATCCGGGATGAGGGCCAGCGTCACTAAGCGATCATTTTTCTTATCGCTGTATTAGTGTCGCTGTTCCCGCTAGGTAGCTATTTTTTTTACTAAAAACATGTGGCTAAATACATTTTGGCCTAAATGTTAGACTAAAATGTAGTTTATTTGATTTTTCTTATAACAAAAAGTAAAAAATATAGATTTTTTTTCAAAAATGTCGCTCTATTTTTGTATATAGCGCAAAAAATTAAAATCACAGAGGCGATCAAGTACCACCAAAGGAAAGCTCTATTTGTGGGAAGAAAAGGACGCAAATATTGTTTGGAAGCCACGTCGCACGACCGCGCAATTGTCTGTTAAAGCGATGCAGTGCTGAATCGCAAAAAGAGGCCTGGTCATTTACCTGCATTTTGGTCGGGTCTTAAGTGGTTAATCTGTCTTCTTTGTCCCCAAGATTTTGTAGGTGCCCTTGTATATACAGCCAAACCTCCTTCAACCCCATCAGCTTTGACTTCAATGTTTCTTATACCACTGTTTTTGCTTTTAAAACCCTCCTTTACTTTTCATCTTTATAAACCTAAAGTAGCCCATAGATCAGTGGTCATCAACCTTGTCCTCAGGACCCAATAACAGGCCAGGTTTGCAAGATAACTGAAATACATCGCATATCATTTGCTGCTCAGTGATTTCACTATTCTACTCTGCATCTCCCCAAGGTAATACATAAAATCTGGCCTGTTAGTGGACCCTGGGGACAGGGTTGATGACCACTGCCATAGATGACTTGATTTTCTTTTAGTCAATTCCCCCATCAACACAATTAGTGTTGAGGGGGAATGCCTCCCACAGAGATGTTGTGTTCTGCTGGCAGGAAGGGGGTGCAAGTAGCCTTACTGGTTGGAAGAACACAAAGATTACTGCTAGTGTCTATCACCGATGGAAGTAATCATATTTAGAAAAAAAATGACTGGCCGGTTTTAATCAAGTTGATCAATAAATCTTGGGTACAATCATCCTGCCTATACATACAGTAGATTGAATCTCAGCTGGCCCCAATTCCAATCTGTGTATGGCTGGCATAAGATTTGCAGATGTGGGGTGAATAGATAAAATAAGTAGCACTTTCGTGATTTCTTATGCACTGCAGCTGCTAATTTTAAATGTAATAATTTTGATATGCAGTATTTATATTATTATTTGATTCATACACTAAGCCAATTATCTTTATTAAATAGCTCTATTTATCTTAACAGAATGACTCAATATAAGCAATTAGTAAACATATGGTTGGTTTTTCTTGTGTTATCTTCAAAGCAAGGCAATCCCTATACCATTGGCAATTTATTTGTTCATTTTTACTTATATAGTCCAATGTATTTAGATATATTATGAGATATAACATATATCATATTCAAAATTAACTGTCTCACCCATGTATACTGTTTTACCCAGGTAATGCGCTTGGTTCTGGGTTATACACTAGCACAGTTTTTATAACTTATTTTCAGTTTTTGGTCATTTTGTTCTCATTTTGGTCTTTATGGTCCAGTAGGTTGGACAAGCTCCATGTAATTGCTTATTATTACTGTAGATATATACCTTAAATGGCTAACAGCCATTGTGCATTGGGCATTGGAATGTAATCAGGAACTGATAATTTAAGCCGATTAAACAAAGGGGGCTCCCACTTTAAAAAGTCTTTAACAAGTCCTAACATTGGACATCAATACAGTGGCAGTGGCATTACTCTAATTAACATCCCCTCTCAGAAAAAAAACTAACAAAGAACAGAGCTGTTTATTTGAATCTGATGTGGATTTGTATCCACCCCCAGTAGCTAACATATATATTTTCAGGATTTCCATTATTTTGCACAGGTCATTTGATCAGCTTCACTGCTTTAGCAATTACCACAGCCATTTCATCCAAGGAAAATCCTGAAAACATGACCTGTTGGGGCGCCTTGGGGACTGGAGTTGAGAAACACTAGTCTAGTCATAACTTCCTTCTAGAATGGCAGACCAATAAAACAATTTTTTTTTACTTAAGCTAGTTATGTCCTGAGTACCGTTTAGGATCTCATTGCTAGTGGAGAGTAGGTGGACCTTGTAGTCAAATCTAGCCACTCTTAAACAGGTGGGATACACTATCTTGCTACTAGGGATGAGCTCCGGTGTGTTCGCACACTCCACATGCAGAGCCGCCAGGAAGTCGGCACTGCGCTGCGCTAATCACAGGCAGTGAGACATTTCCTGATCTCTACAGCTGTGCATCGGGTTCCTGGCGGGCTCTGCACATGGAGTGTGCGAACACATTGGAGCTAATCACTACTTGCTACAAAGGAGAAATTTAGAACAGAAAGTGATGGCAATTCTCTTTTTTAAGGTCCACAAAAACAAATTAGCTGAATAGGGAATGGTTAGAATTTTGGGCAATGTTTTAATTGCTGTCTGTCTTGCTGTCCCAATGACAAATGCATTTTGCTGGGACAGGATGGGAAGAAATAACATAAAAAAATATATATATAATTAAATAATGCACAACTTGAGCCTTTTACGTCCATCCAAAGCTTTAAAGTTAGAGTGGACCAGGGAGCTAGATATAATGGAGAGAGCATATCACTATCTGCTTTTTGCTGGACATCGCAGTATTACAACACACTGCAGCTGCATTCTCCATTTAATTCATAAAATGCAGGCCAACGTGTGCAGCCTGTGGTGTCCCATATTTCTCATCGAATAAAGATGCAGTAAGACCTCCATATTTAGAGGAGAGACCAATCACATCACTTTGACAGGTCACTTTCCTATTGTATTTATTTCTGCTCCATTTAAGCAAGAGCAGCAACATTCTCCTTAGTTCTACGTTAGTTTAGTTGGTTATTATATAACAATCCCTTATCTGTCTCTCTCTGTCTTTCTCAGCAGTTACAGAAGAGGTTGCATAGCGCTCATCAAATCAAATTCCTGTGTATAAAGCAAAGCATCGACACACACACACAACTCAGACCTCTGCATTCTATGTGCACTGAATTGATGTCAAGTAAACATTATTAATTATTATTGATCTGAAAAATGATTGATGTTGTAATATATGATGTTTTTCCCTTGCGAGCATTTTGTTTGACAAGTTGCTCTAACAAAACATACACTAGTGGATTTGTTTGATTTATATCTGGGCTTAAAAGCTGTGTTTTCCACATCAGGGGGTCTCACATAACATTGTACAATATATATTTTCTTTGATCTCTGCTTACTTTTCAGTTTATCATTTCTATCCTATTAAAGAAGACATTTATTCACAGTCAGAATGAGTTCCAATGGGCGTACATAGTCCACATTCATTCATTGTTTATCATTGTGCTTGCCTGGACACACAAAACATGGCAGTACTGCAAATGTACTAATACATTTAGATATACCCATTATGGGTCATTGTTTGGCATAGCAGCATTATTTTTTCTGACAAGAACATCTATTTGTGCCATGCATTGTCTTTAAATGTATCATAAAAATTAAGTCTGCTTAATGTTATTAAAGTATTGACTAATGCCGCGTACACACGGTCGTTTTTTGCGATGAAAAAAAAACGTCGTTTTTTAAAACGTCATTTAAATTGATCGTGTGTGGGCAAACCGTCGTTTTTTGTCTTCAAAAAAACGACCAAAAAAAATTCCAACATGCTTGAATTTTTTGTGTCGTTTTTCAAAACGTCGTTTTTTGTTTCACAAAAAGTCACCGTGTGTAGCAAAAACGTCGTTTAAAACAACGTTTTTCAACCCGCGCATGCCCAGAAGCTAGTTATGAAGCGAGCTTCAATGGAAAAGAGTGGTGAACGTAACCTCGCTTTTTGTGAAAAAAACGATGGTGTGTATGCAACATCGTCTTTGAAAGTGACGTTTCAAAAACGTTGTTTTTTACTTCATAGAAATCGTCGTTTTTTTTTCATCACAAAAAACGACCGTGTGTACGCGGCATAACTCTCCTTAACCTGTCCAATAGTTCATTTACAATGTGATCAAGTAAAAAAAATACAAGACTTTTAAAATGTGGTGTTGAGAGGATAAGTAGGGGACCAAATTCAGGGGGTCCCCGGGTTACAAGCAAGACAGGGACTGTAGGTTTGTTCTTAAGTTGAATCTGTTTGTAAGTCAGGAAAAAGGTACACTTTTAAGTGTAGCTCCAGCCCAAAAAAATATTTTTAAGCTTTTTGGATCGCATAGGGAAGGGTTAACACCCCTGTAACATTTGTTTTGCTGTTTGTGCCCCTGTTCAGAAGATTTCACCTCACTTTCTGTCCCACTGACAATTGGATTTTGAAGATTTTGGAAACAAGCCTTGGTGATAAAGCATCAGTAGAGACACCTTTTTTTCAAAATAACTCTTACAGGAGTGAGTTTCCCTTCCTAGGGGTAGATTTACTCCCACTTCCTGTTGTCTCCTTCCGTTTGTAAGTAGGAGTCGTTTGTAAGTCAGATGTTTGAAACTAGGGGATAACCTGTACCCAAATCGAAAGTTATAATAAAAGCATACACATATCAAGAAATTAAAAATCTAATGTTATAAAGTGTCAACAACACAATATGACTCAAGCACAGTAAATGTAAGGGATTACAGTGTGTTTAATTAAACATAAAAAAAAATGCACCCTTGCATCAAACAAAGAGCAAATAAAGTTTCCCTTGCATGGAAAGTGGAAACTGTATCAGCACAATCCAGTACATTTATTCCCCTGTCCAAGTATATTTGGGTTTGCTTAGACCTGCTGGCTGTTCCAGCACAAGGTCTGCATGAATTTTCTCTCCAGAACACACCACCTGCATTCAACCCAGAGAAGACCTATATTATACCCCAGGTGGGGGAAAAGGTGTTTTCAGTGCTGAACTCTGAGCATACTGGTACACAGCCCTATCGCGACCACTAGCTTAACTCATTAAGTGCAAAAGACTAGGGATCAGGTGAACCCATCCACAGTGTTTGTCACTAACTGGCATGACACTGCTATGAATGGGAACCTGAGTTAGCCCCTAGGGTAATAAACATTATATATATGAAAACAAAGCAATAATATTTGTCTTTTCATCTTGTTCGGTTAACAAATGAGGGCTCCGTCTATTTTCCTTGTATTTTATTTATTTGAGTTTCAGCCTATTTTTATTATATTTATATTACAAAAGCAAAAGAAGAGTTTGCCTGCAGTTAGTCATGCTGCATATCAAATATTTGCCCCCTGTACCCTTATGCATATGAAAACTGTAAATCTAGCACCTTAAACATTGATATTTTCGGCACATGTGGAACTCGGTGGATGGGCTGAGAAAGGATATGGTAGTCCAATCCTCCTGCTGTCACTTGATGGTATGAACCAGTGTGAACTTGGTCTTGGAATGGATTGGTTGTGAGTCTATACCAACTAAATGGTGTCATGGTGCTAAGGGATGTGCACTCACATTGATATCTGAGCTGTTGTTGGAGATTTGGGTGATAAGTGTGTGATGAATAACGGATAAGGGTAGGAGATTGCAGCAAATTATGTCCCACCTATAATATTTATCTGACTATTGATTTTATTTTAATATTATAAAACTCAAAAACCTTTAGCCGTGCCCCTGCTCCAGCCTTACTCTTTATACTAACAACCCTCATCTGCATTTAACCTCCCTGGCGGTATAATTCTTTCAGATTTTTGATGCTGAAAGCGGTACCATTATTTTGCATGGAAATTTGGTGTTTTATATTGTAGACCTGTAATTCTTAGGAATAACTCACTTAAATCTGACTAAACAAGAGTCTAATAGACATCCCGGGTATGATAAAGTTTGAAACACAAAATCATAAATTATAATATAATAAATAACTCTAAATAATTATAACACATAATAATATATTAATAATAAAATTTATTCCATAATGTAATCAATTTAAAAACACTGAAATTTGCTCAGTTGCAGAATTGTCGCTGTCATTACTTTTATTGTTTGATGACGAATTTCCCCACAAATCGCTATCGCTCAATTCTGCAAGTGATTCTAATTTATTATCGCTGTTTTTCTAGCTGCTCTAAAAGCACTTTTGACATAAAGGGACACTTTTTGGTTGCTATGGACAATCTCCAGTTTCCAGGCAGAAAGAACAGTTTTTATTATATAAAAGTGCATGCAGGACACTGGGCAGACCACTAGGGACAACGGGGGTGTGTAATTATTTCATACAGTACTGTAATCTGTAAGATTACAGTATACTATGTGTGTATTGTGTTTTTACTTTTTTGAATTTGGTGCCGATCTCCGCCCTGTGCGTAGTAACGTCGCAGGGAACGGAGCTCGGCGGCATTCGGCACTGTGAATCGAGCGAGGAGGATGCTCGATCACACAGTGGGGAGACCTCACAGGATCCAGGGACAAGATAAGTAATTCCCTGCCTGTATTCTGCGATGCAATCCCTGAGTCTGGTTTGGGGTTACCGCTATTGGTGCTGAAATTCAACCCCCAGCCATACTCGGGAATACCGCTCAGCAGGTTAAAGAAGGTGGAGTTACACCATCTTTCTGCAGTTTTATCACATGAAAAAAAAGAAACAAAAGGTAATGAAATTATTATTTATTGTTAGGACACTTTAAATGCCATTGCATAGGTTCAAATAAATGAATGAATATAATTCAATCTACTTATTTAAGTTCTTTTAAACCACCCACAATACTTTCACTGTGGGCGGGCAGCACGGGCAGGCTCAGGAACTAATGCATTCATTGCTTCGCACTGGACACAGCGGATTAAAGCAGCCAGTGGATCATGTCATTGCTGCGTGATCACAATGTATACACAACTGTTATAAATGAGTTTCATTCATAACAGCTGTGCTTTTTGTAGTAATTGGCCCACATCTATCACATGGTACCTAAGACAATCACACCAACCTGTACCATGTGATTAGCTGTAGCCAATCACAGCATGTCAATAGAAAAGCAAACTGTCATTAATGGAAACCCATTCTTGACAGTAAAAACATTTGCTTTTACAGTCTCCTTCACTGTAACAGAAATCCACCACGGCCTCAGTCCATAAGTTTTTGCCAAAGCCACACCTCCTGAAATTTTAAATTTTACCCACAGGAGCTTAAAGGATCAGTAAAGGAAACATTTTTTTAATGCTAAATAGCTTGCTTTACCTTATAGCAGTCCTGCTTTCATGTCTTACATGTCCGTTTTTGCTTAGAAGTTGCTATAATCCCTTTCTGAACTCCACACTTCCTGCTTGTCTGGCTCCTTATTAAAAAAATCATGCAAACTTCTCACAGTACGTCTGATTGTGAACTAGAGACTTCAAGGTGTGTGATCAGTGTGTGTCTAAAAGAGCAGAGTACCTCCTCACTTTGAATCACTTTCGTTTCTTCCCCTGCACCGCCTGGACCCTGCCCCTTTTCTTTCTGTACATCGCCCATAAGAACACACTGAGTCTGTCTCTCAGCATCAGAAGGAAGGAGAAATTTCACCAATCGTACAAACGAAGGTAAAAGCGTCCTGACAGTTTACTAAAAAAGATGCTGTGAATATAAAAAAGATAATCTAGTTTTGTCTTGTGCAGGGTATCGCTGTGTCTGGCTGGCTGTGTGGGTGGGTTGAATACTTTGAATATTGATCGTTGGGTGGTATAGTGGGAGTTATAGTCAAATTTGGTTACAGAGCGCTCGTCCGGTTTTTTCTCAATTGCGCATGCGCCATGCGCAAAGGACACTGGGTAATGTAGTTCCCAGCATGACGGCGACGTCGCTCTCATGAACGAGCGCCTGAATCAGGAAGTCAACTGCAGAAACAAAACTACATAGAAGCATGGAAGGGGTATGAATGAATTTAATCCCTTTTCGCTTATTTTAAAAATAAATCACTAAACTATTGTCACTTTTTATGATACAGCAGGGCATTTTAGCAAATATATTTTTTTCCTTTACTGATCCTTTAATAAAGTGGGCAGAGCGAACATGTCAGGGTGTGTGGCTTTGTCGGAGACTCATAAGCAGAGGCTATTTTTAAGTTACACTAGGTTGGCTGGACAGGAGTGTGGCGCTTCTTTGATTTTATAGAAAGTAAAAAATATTGTTGTTTTTTTTCAAAAACATTTTTGGGGGGTTTTGTTTATATGGCAAAATAATAATAAAAAAAAAACAGTGGTAATCAATTACCACCAAAATAAAGCTCTATTTGTGTGATAAAAATTACATAATTAGAATTTGCATACAATGTTGCATGACCGCGCAATTATTGCCAGTTATGTAGCGCAATGCTAAATAGCAAAAAAATGGCCTTGTTATTAAGAGGGTAAAACCTTCTGGGCCGAGGTGGCTAACCTCCTCAATTCTGCACCATAGCCGAAAGATGGCTACAGCATGGCTGTCTTGTTCTGGGAGGGCATCCATGGACATCCTCCCAGAACATGCCTCCGGCGCGCACAGTGCTGAATAGCAAAAAATCATTTGGTCATGAAAGAGGTAAAACCTCCAGAAGTTTAAGTGGTTATGAAGTGGCTAAATTTTTTAATCTTTTGATTAACATTAAGTGGCCTTCAGTTATCTGTAATTTGTCTGTACATTTATAACATTCTGTACCCGTTGATTATTTAGTTTTTTTTTTAGCTAAATTTTAGTATTGGTTCTGATAATAGGAGTATCCTATATATTTTACAATGCTCTGTTTGTGTTAATATAATGCTGAATATTCGATAAGGTGAATTTTTTATTTATTAGAAGGTAGTGCCTTTTAATAGTGCTACAGAGAGAAAGAGGTGGTGCCATTTGTAGTGATGCACAACTTTTTTTTCCTTTGCATCTGGTAGCATTTTTATTTATCCACAAGATGTCACTGTGCTTTTTGCGTCAATGTACATCTGCTTCCCCTTCTAATGCCAACTCTGTTGTATTTTGCTATTTGTCCACCAGATGTCACAAGTGCTCTTGATCATTGATAAACACACTGGGCCAGATTCTCAGCGGCGCTACGCCTGCGTAAATGTATATGCGCGGCGTAATAGTAAATGTGCGCCTGCGTATCGATGCGCGGTAAACACAGAACCACATACGCGCGATTTTTTTTTCCGTCTGGGCGGCGAAAATGCATTAAGCTAGCGCGGCGTAGGCGCATAGTTACGCATCAAAAATATTCAGTTCCCATTGAATTAGCATGCAAATATGCAAATGAGGGAGATGCGCGTATTCCCGAAAGTACGCGCGTCCGGCGTTGGCTACTCGTGGTGCGCGTAACTCGAAAGCCTTGAGTAAACATACCCCTCATAAAAGCACGGGTAACTTTGCTCAAGGCCGTGTGCAAGTCAGCTGGAGAGCAACTACAGCAGCACCGTAACGGACTAGCTGAGCAATCACACTTACTGGACAAGACATTCATATGCCAATGATGCCAGGGCCAGCCATGGTCTTATCAATACTAAGGTATGCAGAGGAAGAGGAGCATAGAAGGAGGAGGAGGAGGACGGGGGCACGTGAGAGGATCTACCGAGCGCGCATGAGCCTCTTTGGCATGGGTGATGAGGAGGTGTATCGCATCTTCAGATTCAGCCCTGCTGCCATCCTGGAAATAACCACAGCCCTGCAGGATGACATCACCAGCCAGACATACCGCTCACGTGCACTGCAGCCACTGGTGAAGGTCCTGGCAACACTCCATTTCCTGGCCAGTGGATCATTCCAGCGTACAAGTGGAGTGGTGGCTGGGATGTCACAAACCAGCATAAGCAGATGTGTGCACCAGGTTGTCCCTGCAATCCTCAGACGCATGTCCAACCAGTTCATCAGACCCACCACTGTGCACCTGCGGCAGAAGGCAATGACAGATTTCTACAGAATTGACGGATTCCCACGCACCATCGGGGCCATTGATTGCACACATGTGGCACTCCAGCCCCCCAGTGCCACAGAGCACATATACCGCAATCGGAAGCATTGGCATTC
This sequence comes from Rana kukunoris, assembly GCA_029574335.1. NCBI lineage: Eukaryota > Metazoa > Chordata > Amphibia > Anura > Ranidae > Rana > Rana kukunoris. The sequence continues at coordinate 144,643,915 of CM056056.1, forward strand.
CATCAACGTACAGGTGATAGCCGATGCCAAATACCTCATATGGCACGTCCGTGCCAAAGACCCCGGGTCCAGCCATGACAGCTACATCTACCGTCAAAGCAACATCCCCGAAGATTTTGAGCAGGACATGTATGGGGACAGCTGGCTGGTTGGTGAGTGACATGGGTGGCAGCCATGACTATCCCCTCCCATGATGCACAACAGAAGTGGCACATGCATGACTACCATCCTCCTGTGTTTTCCCTTACAGGTGACTCTGCATATACACTGGGACCCCATCTCATGACTCCTTTCCGGAACCCCCAAACCAGAGGAGAGAGAAGATACAATGAAGCACACATCAAAACCCGTGCAGTGGTGGAGCGCACATTTGGCCTCCTGAAGTCCCGTTTCCGCTGCCTGGATAAGTCTGGGGGGGCCCTATTGTATTCCCCCAACTTTGTGGGTCAGATCATTGGTGCATGTTGTATTCTGCACAACTTTGCCATGCGAAAGGGCCTGCATATTGCCCTACGTGATGACCTGACCCCCCAACCACACAGCCCCCCCCCGCCAGAGGAGACCCCGTCAGCTGATGGAAGAGCAGTCAGGAGTGTCCTCGTGTTACGAATCTTTGACCTTTAAACACACACATACAGCATGGCACACAGACAATGCACGCGTGTACACCACTGATGTCCCTAGATCACACACACCACATGCACATCGCATTGGATTAGCCCAAGTCCAGCATGTAGGACTTGGGAGCAGCAACGCCACGTCAAGGCCCCAATGATGTTGCTGTCCATTCATACACCTTTCACACATCATTCATACAGCCGTGGGGTTAACTTCACCACCACGGCCGAGGGTGACACCCCTTACTTTCAGGAGTGCCACCCTCTCACATTCACACACCATTCACACTGCACCGTGTGCAGTATCCAAAAATATATAAAAAAAGCTCTTATCCAGAGCATAACAAAAAATAAATAAGCTCTTATCCAGAGCATAATACTAAAGAAAACTCAAATTAATGGGCCTGGCGGGGGCTCTGCCTGGTGCCACGGGTCCTGCCCCTCACTTGCCTGGGGGCAGCCCTAGATGGGGGGGGGGGAGCAGGTTGAGGAGGAACATCCCCACGTCCCTCCCTGGCTGCCTGCATGCCCTCCAGGGCAACCGCTATGCGGGTCTGCACAGCAGTCTGCGCCTCGATAGCAAGGCGCAGGGCCTGAACCTCCCCCACAAGTTCTGAGGTGTTTTCCTGCAGCTCCCCCAAGCTGGTCAGCGTTGCTGCGCTGTTAACAGCAACATCCTGGATGGCATCTGTTATATTGTCCGAGGATGCCAGGCTGTCGGCCAGGCGCCTCATCTCCTCCACGACCTCGGCCAGGTGTTTATTTTGCTGGTCCTGCTGTCTGACCAGCTGTTCCGGCAGGACCTGGGATACACCCCTGGTCTTTGACGTCGCCTTGCGGGGAGTGGCAGGGGACCGGGCATAAGGGGAGGATGTTGAGGGGCCGGAGATGAGGGGGGGGGAAAGAGAGGGACTGGAGAGGTTGGAGGGGGACACTGAGGGGTTTGCTACAGGTAGAGGAATAGCCTGGGCTGGTCCGGCCAACCCACCATCCTCCTCCACAACAACATAGAGGGCCTGGTCCTGGACTACCACACCCTCCTCAACCACCTCCTCCGTTGAGGTGTGCCCACTTCCCTCCAAGTCCTGTTCCAGGGGGGCAGCCAGAGGGACTGTATCTTCAGGGGATGGATCCTGATGGGCCCTGGCATCAACAGATGGCCCCGCTCCCTCCTGCACATCTGTGGATGACACAAAAGATGCCCATGTTGGTGGACCCACACACTTGGCACATGTTCCCTTCCACCCCCATACATGTACACAACAGATAGAATAGAAAACACACTTACCTGTCCTCACGGCTGGCTTCTGGGACTCATAGCCCCCAACTCCCTCTACCTGCTCCGTCTGCAGGCAGCGGGCAACCACCTTCTCCTCCTCAGTCAGGCGGACAGGGCAGGGTGGGCCCCCTCCAGTGCCCCTGGCATGCCGAGCTATGGCAGCCAGCTTGCCCTTCACATGACGCCGCAGGTCATTCATTTTCTTTTGAATGTCCTGCGGTGTCCGGACCTCATGAGAGAGGGCATTGACCTGGCACGCCACCCTCATTAATATCTGATCCCTCCGGGACTTGCTGGTCCGGGCACTGTCAGCACCATGGAGCCGCGAGTCATACTTCTCCATGGCCCGTATGACAATGGCCCTCTCCTCTGGGGAGAAATTCTTCTTCCTCCTCTCCTTAACAGCAGTTGCCATCTTGTCCAGCACAAACTTTCGCCGTCACTCTCTAAAAAATGGGAGACGTTTGCGCTGCACGGGCGCATGTGTGGGCGCATTATATACCCTGCGCCGGCGCATCGTAGGGAGGCTTTGCGCATGCGCAGAAGGCATCCACGTCACGGCGCGGGTCAACCACGTCATGGCGCGGGTCATCCATGTCACGGCGCATGCTCCGTTCGTCCCGGCCTGCATTTGCATGGGGTCACGCTTCATTATAATGCAACACGCCCACTTCCCTCCTACTTTGGAGTTGCACCGGATTACGCCCATGATTTTACGCGACGCAGGCGCATCTTGGAGCGCATTTACTTAGGGAATACGGTACTTGCCACTCCGTGTTACGTCGGCGTAGTGCATCTGAGATGCGCAACGCCTGCATAATTAGCCGCGCATCTACGAGAATCTGGCCCACTGTGTACATCTTTTTAGCTCTGTGGCAGGTACGCTGCTGAACCAATGGATATGCTCCATTGATGTTCCGGATTGTATAAGAGGCACGTGCGCGTACCCCTGATGATGTCAGTGTGACGAAACGATCATCAGGCGTCACGCACACGCATTTGCGCATGCACGATTTTCTTTCCCATAGGCTGACTGACAACAAACGGAGCTGTCCCTTTTTACTCCTTGCAAGGATATCTATCATCTCTCACTGACAGAGAGGTTTTGTATTTTTATTACTACAATAAATCCCTTTTATTATTATTTAAAACACCTGCACTATGGAACTTTTTTTCTGTTTTATTTCCATTGCGGCTTACTCACCCCCACTCTGAGTGTGTACTTCACTCATCCAAACACACACCTGCGATATCCCTGGAAGCACCTGTGAGCTGTGGATTTGAACCATCGCGGACGTGAGACGGAGGATCTTCTCAGCTATCCCGCAGGAATCATCCATCTTATTAGCCTGTTTGACCCCCCTGAGAAGGGCGGTCACAGGCTTCCTGGTAAGCCTTCAATTTACCTCCAGGTGACGGGCTGGTTTCACGTTTGGAATTATTTATCACATATTGGATGTTTCCAATCCTCTTTAAACTTTCTAAACTTGTTTTTTGGGACTCTCATCTGTGGATCTATTGGATTGAATTTATTATGGACTATTTCTTTATATGATATCTGCAGATGTCACTATTTTACTAATTTTGTTTGATTGTCACAATTTTTTATTTAATTTGTATTGATTGATTGACCTATTCATCACAATATTAGGTGTATTTTCATTTCCAGCGCTTCACTTTTTTTACACATATGAAATAAATAAAACAAATTGGTAAAATGATAGTAAATGACAAAATGTATGAGTGTGAGTAACCAGGACAGAGAGTGGGAAAAACTTCCCTAACAGGGATACAAACAAACGTACACACGAACAGTCCATCCGATGAGAAAGGTCCGAAGGACCATTTTCATCAGTTAACCGACGAAGCCAACTGGCGGTCTGATGTGCCTACATACCATTGGTTAAAAAAACGATTGTGTCAGAACGTGGTGATGTAAAACACACCACGTGCCGAAAAAAAAGAAGTTCAATGCTTCCAAGCATGCGTCGACTTGATTCTGAGCATGCGCGGCCTTTTGACCGATGCCTTTGCATACTAACGATCGTTTTTGACCCATCGGTCATGCGTCCATCCGTTCAATTTTAAAGCAAGTTGGGGAGGGGCGTGGCGGCTGGACTCCAAGATGGACGTGTAATCCAGGAGCTCCGTTCGCCCGCCGGAGATAATCACCAGCCACAGCGATCACCGGCTCCATCCGCGGCTCCTGACACATCCGTCGGATAGACGGAACACCACAGTACCGTCCGGGGTGACGAGGAACCGCAAACATCCCCAGCAGCCACAGAAGATGGACGGATTCCTCATCCCTCAGGGACGCGGATCTGCCCAAAATGGCGGCACACCACGAACAGGGAAAGGGACCGGAGCACAGCCTGACCTCCACGGGCTGCCTCCCGGCTCCCACCACCAACTCCTGGCTGCCAGCGGATCCTCCTCGGGGACGCCCAGCCCCACTACCCGCAGCCCTGTTAAATCAAAGCCGGGGAGGGACTCGCCACATAGGCCGCAACAGGACGAAGGCATGGAGGTAAGCAGGCCCCATGTTCCCACTGACGCCAGGCAAGCACGGGGGAGGGATCCCATAGCAGAATTCCCCACAGCCGACATGCCTATCTCAGACACCACACTCAAGGAGATGCTGTTGTCCCTGAGGTCATCACTGCAGGCTGACATGATCTCTGGCCTAAATGAGTGCAGGAAAGAAGTACAGTCCCTGGGCACAAGGGTACAACAGGTGGAATCCAAATTAGGGGACTTCGCTACCTCATATAACACCATGGTAGAGGCACACTCTGGGCATGGAAGGGACATTGAATGGATAAGCTCTCGGATCTCGAGGACAGATCCAGGAGGAATAATATCAAATTGAGGGGCATTCCTGAATCTGTTCCTCCCTCACAGCTCCAGCAATATGCCCAAGCCCTCTTTTCTTCCATACTGCCAGAAGCCTCGGCTCAGGATCTTCTTTTTTTTTTTTTAAAGTGTATTTTTGTGCGTGAACTCGAGAGAGAGGAGCCGGACTGCAGGAGTTGGGAGTAGGCAGACCCTCCCCCCGGAGGCAATCACCATCCTTCTCCATGCCCCTGGTGGCAATGGCGGGTGTGAAGGGGGGCCTCCCACTCACCCCGCTCTACCTGCTCCTCTTGGGAGCCCAACTGGGGCCCAACGGGACCCCAATGGGGCAGAGGGACTCCCCCTATGAGGGAGTGAGGGGGCCTAGCCCACCCAGCCAGCCCCGTAGGTCCTTCGCCTCTCTTTATTTTAAGAGACCGCATGGCCAAAGTGCATGTGTTTTAAACCAATTTCGTGTGCGTGCAAGTGTGGTGTTTTTTTTGTGGGGGGGGGGGTGGGCGTACTAAGCACAGGCGTACCTTGCATAGCACACCCACCGGGAGCCGGGCTGAGACCACCAAACTCAATTCACATGTAGCCGAGACCGGGATCCGAACCCTTGGCTGCAGAGGTGAATGGCTTGTCAGCGCAGTGCCAATCACGTTGAGCCACCACAGCTCCCGGCTCAGGATCTTCTGATAGATAGGATCCACAGGATCCCCAAACCACAGTTCCTCCCCGACGATGTCCCCCGGGACACTCTACTAAGAATCCACTTCTTCCACATCAAGGACAGACTTTTACAGGCCTCTCGCAAGCCAGGGGGTATGCCCCAGCAATACGCCTCAGTTAGAATGCTGCCGGATCTATCCAGACACACACTACAGAAACGGCGCAACCTGCTGACCATCACCAAGGCCCTACGAAACCACAACATCTTGCACAAATGGAAATACCTTGCCACTCTCACCATCACCCATGCTGAGACCACCGCCACGGTGACCACCCTGGACGAAGGGCTCTCGTTTTTACGCAAGTGGGGCATACTTCCGGACCACCCAGCCCACTCACCAGCTACAGCTGGACCACAACTGCTGCATGACGACTGGCAAGTGGTTTCCCACAAGCGCTCTTCCAAGAAAAAAGCCGGTGGTAACGCAAACCCTTGATCCACCTTCGCCACTTGTTATCTCCGGGGTCGAGATAGTGCAGTTAGCATACTCTCATTACCCCTCTTTCTCCAAGTAGCAGTTACGTCTGCACGAGGATCAGTTATGGATCCACTTATTAATATTGTTCAGTTGACATTTGCAATTTTCTTTTTTTGTTCTGTTTCATTTTTTCAGTTTTCTGTTCTGCACAGTATCGCCTGCAAGCCCCGGCCTACGGCTTCAGTGGATGTTCACACCTACCTTCATAAAAAAGCCTACTTGCCGCATAGTGGACGTCCCCCTTTGGTCACAGTGAGTAACAGCACACGATCCTCACAAAACCTTTCACAACCTCGTCACAATGACTATTAAAATATTATCCATTAACGCCCGGGGGCTAAACCACCCGGCGAAACGGTTTTCTCTGTGGTCTGAAGCCCACCGGCAGGGAGCGGATATACTATGTGTGCAGGAAACACATTTTCAGCTGCATAAGGCTCCCCACTGCTCACATAGGGACTTCCCTTTCGTGTACCTGGCATGCACGCCGGGCAGCAAGACTGGTGGAGTGTTGCTAGCCATTAGGGACTCTTTAGCTTTTCAACTCAAGGAGGTCACCACAGACGACAAAGCTAGATACATAATCCTCACGGGAGACATTAACTCTAAGCCCTACACGATTGTTACAGTGTACGCGCCCAATACACACCAGCTACGCTTCTTGCGCAAGGAAAAGAAGAGGAAAACACAACAGTATAACGAAGCTCTCTCTCAATTGAGGGAGTTAGAATCCCTAAATAAGAAATCACCCTCAGAGTCCGTAACTAAACAACTCCAGAAACATAGAGAACACCTCAGGGACATAATGTCGCAACAATACGATAAACACCTCAGCCGCCTTAAACTACATTATTACTCTAATGCCAACAGAGCAGGCAAATATCTAGCCAACAGACTTAAGGCTGCCCGCACCAAATCCAGGATAGCATTTCTGAGGCATCCCACGTTAGCGCACAAAATTATTAACCCCCAAGACATTGTGAACCAATTTGCAGAGTACTACAGTTCCTTATACAACCTACACAAAGACCCTGGTACGCCTCAACCAACTGTTGATTCTATTCAATCATTTCTGAATAAAGTACACCTACCATCCCTGACTGAGGAGCAGCTCGAGATCCTTAATTCTCCCATCCAACCTCGCGAGATAGAAAATATAATTCGCTCCCTTCCCACAGGCAAATCACCTGGCCCCGATGGCTTTTCTAATGAATACTTCAAACAGTTCAGTGGTATTCTAGCACCCCACTTAACTATTGTTTTTAATAAAATTGCGGACACTGCCACTTTGCCCCGCGAGATGCTTAAAGCCCACATAGTTACGCTACCAAAACCAGGCAAGGACCCTAATACCCCAGCGAACTTTAGGCCCATATCCCTGCTCAACACGGATACTAAAATATTTTCTAAGCTACTGGCCAAGAGGTTGTCCACTTTCATTCCTGCTCTTATACAACGCGACCAGATGGGTTTCGTTAGGGGAAGACAAACTTCCGATGCAACCCGTAGAATTATCAATGTGATTTACCAGGCCGAGAAAACTCGAACGCCTTCTCTGTTGCTCTCAATTGACGCAGAGAAGGCGTTCGATAGGGTCCATTGGACCTATATGAAAAATGTTTTAGATAAGTTTGGGTTTGCTGGTAACATTCTTAATGCTGTTCTGGCCCTCTATTCTGCACCATCGGCACAAGTATTCTCTGGAGGCTTCTTGTCAAACCCCTTTGACATCACGAATGGGACCAGACAGGGATGCCCCCTGTCCCCCACTATCTTTAACCTGATAATTGAGCTGCTGGCCGAGGCGGTCCGCACACATCCCTCGATCTCGGGCTTCCAGTTTGGCGATAAAACTCACACTATAAATTTGTTTGCAGACGATGTGATTCTGCTCCTAACTGACCCGCTAGTGTCACTAAGAGAAGCACATGCACTACTCACGTCTTTCGGAGAGGCTTCCTACTATAAAGTCAATTTTACTAAATCTCTCATTCTGGACCTAGGAGTAGCTTCTCATACTAAGAATGCCCTACAATCCCAACTGCCATACACATGGAGCACGACAGGTATCACGTATCTAGGTATTGTGCTTACGGGTCAGGTATCTAATATCCCTAAAGCCAACATGCCCCCACTGATCGCCAAGCTCGAGGCCCAGATTAGGGATATGGCAAAGAAGGAACTGTCATGGATGGGGAGGATATCGGCATATAAAATGATGATACTACCCCAAATATTATATGTATTTCGCACTCTGTCAGTCCATATACCCTTTCATTACATCAAAACATTGGCGGACCTAGGGTGGAAATATGTATGGAACGGCAAGAAAGCTAGGTGTTCTCGCAACAACCTTGTTTCGCATAAACGAATAGGGGGGGCAGGCCTAGTTGACTTGTACGACTACCTCTGGGCGGCGCGCTTGGACCAACTGAAAAATTGGGTCGCAACTACCGAAATACCGCTTTGGGTGGAAATTGAAGCGGATATAGCACCGACCTCTGACCTGACACTATTGCTTTTGGGAGACAGGTGGGATAGATGGGATCTAACCATGCTTTCGCCTCCAATGCGGGCCTCTATGAAGGCCTGGAGATTCCTCCTAGACCAACAGCACAACGCTGAGCATAACGTTGACTACAAACTCCCCTTAGTGCTTCTGGAATCTAAGATTCCAATGTTGAGAGTAGGAGATATGACTGACAGGGGGGTAACCTCTCTCTCTGACTTATATGGGGAATCTGGCTATAAAACAGCCTACCACTTAATGTCCCAATATCACCTACCGAGAGATAAACTGTATAAATGCCTGCAGATAACCCACTGCCTGAAGTGCATGGCCCCACCCAATATCACCCTACCGAGCACAGTCTCGAATTTTTACTTCACGGATAACGGTGACAGGAAGGGTATCTCCTTCTTCTACAACACACTCCAAGACAAGTTAAAGTTTTCTAAAACCACCGCCATGACAAAATGGGAATCTGACCTTGGCGCTTCCTTCTCTGACGCTCAGTGGAAGTGCGCGTTCAAAGAAATACATAAGGCTTCCCACTGTGTCAAACACTGGGAACTGGGGATCAAGTTAGCTAATAGATGGCACTATACCCCCTTAAGACTAGCCTCGTATTTCACAGAACTAACACCTACCTGCTGGAGAGGCTGCGGTCAGATAGGAAACTTACTGCACATGCTCTGGCTCTGCCCAAATGTTAAAAGCCTTTGGAACCGGGTGTTCCAGCTTATCTCCTCTTTGACCGGGTTGATCACTGCCCCTGACCCTGCCTTAGCGATCCTTCACTTAAACATAGAAAAATTCCCGCATAACGCTAGGCCAGTGGTAACGCACATACTCCTAGAATCCCGCTCACTGATCTTGAGACATTGGAAATCAAATAAGGCTATAAACATCTCTGACGTTGAGACAGCGGTGCAGAGAAATTATACGTTCGAACGTCTGCTGGCTATTAATGCTTTGAAATGTGATAAGTTTGACGATTGTTGGTCGATTTGGCCTAACCAAGTTTAAATGGGTAAATTACTATACATATGCTGCACCTTTGTTATTGATACTGTGCACTTTATCGCCTTTTATTTTTATTTTTATTTTGTTTTTCTCAATCTGTTCCTGTTCCTTGTATACCTGAAAATGTTCAATAAAAACTATTGATGAGAATTTTAAAGCAAGTTCAGTCCATTTTTATCGGTTTTGACCAATCGTGTGAACGCGGCCTAAGAGTTACAATTAAATCTTATATCTTGTATCATAATTTCAGCGTTATATAGGGCTAGATTTGATTTTAGATCTTAGAACACCATGTGATGGTAATGAGATCTGATTAACCACAAACTGAGCAGACAGAATGGGGAAGTCATACTGAACACAGTACCACTTTCATTTATCCAAAATTGACAAGTCAGAGACACAAATAGTCAGATTTAAATCTCACAATAGAGCTAGGCATTCATGGGAATAAACATATTTGAGAAACGAAGACATTGCAGTATATAGCATAATTGACAGCTCAAGTTAGATGGAAAGCAGAGAAAAGTTAGATGACAGGCAGAGGATCATAACACTTCTAGCCGTATCTTATACAGTACTTAAAGTCTGAAAAGCCTCTTAAAGCGAACGCAAACCATCCTCTATTCTTTGTACCTATAAGTAAGCCTTATTCCGGCTTACCTATAAGTACGTTAAATATCTACTAAACATGCGCCGTTTAGGAGATGTTTACTAAATACTGCACTGACGATGTCATCGGCGCATACGCGCTGAAGAAACAGCCGCCAGTGCCATTTCTTCAGAAGCCTGTGCCATGACCGGTGGCTCCGACCAGTCACACAGCCGGAGTCCATGGCCCTGGAAGGAAGATGGGCAAAGATGGATGCAGCCTGCAGCGGGATCGACACAGGCTTTATTTGCAGGTACAGTAAGTGTCACATAATATGTTTTAGTATGCGATGCATACTAGCATATTATGCCTTTACTTTGCAGGGTGAAAAAAAAAAAAAACAGCAGTGTTTACTTCCTCTTTAATACATGCTTTTCTTAATAACCTGTCATTATAACATATTTATTAACAAAATGCACACCTGTGAGTGTAGATTGTGAACTGAGACAGAACTAACAGAGCCAAACAATATATCATTTCCATAACTCTAGCTATGATGAAGTTATATTCAATAAAAGTGGTTACATTAATGTATAAGAATAACAATCATTTGGACACCAAAACACATTTATATTTACTAAGGAGAAGCAGGTTTTTAAAACACATCAGACCACCTAAGCAAAATAAGTAAAATAAGGATTTATTTTATATTTTATTTGGTCTCTATGAAATCGTAATTTAATTTGGTGCAACAATATGTTAGTTGACAGACTGCAAAACATGTCAGTGGAAATACAGATGTGTTTAGAAAAAACTGTCATTAAGGGGGTGTCTGCTAAATATGATGAAACATTTCAACACCCCTATACGAAAAGATGGCAGCTCTCAAAACTACGAAGACTGCAAAAGAATAATTTGTGAGAGCTGTGAATCTAATATAGCAGATTGAACTATTCTACAATCAAATTGTACTCTTCATGAAACCAAGCACCATTTGAACTTTTCTAAGTACTTTACACTTTCATTCCCATTTATTTTGCGGTTGACATTGTCTATTTTACAATGTCTTTTCTGTAAATATTTTTCTGAACAATTTTTTTTTCGATAACAGAATATTTAAAAATTGTTAAGTTGGGTCTCTAAATTCTCCTTTAAAAAGTCAAAATTGCAACAACAGCTACTATAAACAGCGCATTTCTGTTAAAACCCATAGTGCCAGCTACCATTTTGCATCTATAAAAGGGTTTATTGCCGAGTTAACCTGCCCAAGTCACATCAACTCTGCTGTAACTTAGGTTGTTGGCTTGTGAGCTTGAAAATCTGAAGGTTTAAAGTGTAATATCATTTACACACCAAGTTACAAAAGTTGGATAGGAGAGAAGGGACCGTGTCAGTGATATACTGTAGCTACAGGAAGTGCAGTATTATTAAGTACTACCAGGCCCATGGCCTCGAGGGAGCAAATCTGTGATCTTGGCTCAAGAATCCTTGTCAGATTTCCCAAATGGAACACCCTCTTTATTTTGTTTATTTATCAGTTGGAATATACTTTTGTGTTAAAGCGGATGGCCCATGAAAAAACAATATTAAAAGCCAGCAGCTACTAATACTGCAGCTGCTGACTTTTAATATTAGGACACTTACCTGTCCTGGAGTCCAGCGGCGTCCGCAGCAGAGGACGAGCGATCGCTCGTCACCCTGCTGCTCCCCCTCCATCCACGGTGAGGGAACCAGGAAGTGAAGCGCTCCTGCTTCACTGCCCGGTTCCCTACGGCGCATGCGCGAGTCGCGCTGCCCCCGCCGATTGACTCCCGCTGTGTGCTGGGAGCTGAGTGTTCCCAGCACACAACGGGGGACAGACGGGATGTGCCAAAAAAAAACGTCTTTTGCCCGAGACGTGTGGCCGGAAGTGGGTGCAAATACCTGTCTTTAGACAGGTATCTGCACCCCCCTCCCCCCTGAAAGGTGTCAAATGTGACACCGGAGGGGGGGAGGGTTCCGATCAGCGCAACTCCACTTTAGGGTGGAGATCCGCTTTAAGACATTTGTAAAACGGTCTAGAAATATTGTGTGAATTGTATGTGTTAACAATAAACTAATATTGTGTGGTGGTGGTTACAAGTTCACATTTTGGCAGAGGAGAATTTGTCTAGGCTTTTGGGCAGCCATTTCTTTTAGGGGATGTGAAAACCATTAAAGGGGCTGTAAAGGTATGTTTTTTATTTTCTAAATAGGTTCCTTTAAGCTAGTGCATTGTTGGTTCACTTACCTTTTCCTTAGATTTCCCTTCTAAATGTTTTTTTATTTGTCTGACTTTCTCACTTCCTGTTCCTCCTTAGTAAGCTTACCCCCATCATCCGAGCCATTCTGTCTGGGGGTTAGTCCCCGCAGGGATGTAGTCCCAAGGGACTGGGCGAGCATCCTGACTAACCCCCAGCCAGAATGGCTCGGATGATGGTGGCAAGCTTAGTGGGGAGAAACAGGAAGTGAGAAATTTAGACAAAGAAAAAAAAACATTTAGGAGGGAAATCGAAGGAAAAGGTAAGGGAACCAACAATGCACTAGCTTAAAGGAACCTATTTAGAAAATAAAAAACAAACCTTTACACCCCTTTAAATAAAGTATGGTAAATTGTGGTTGTAAAAAGTAAGGGGTGTTTACAAGGGGTACTTTTAACTTATGTGTGGATTTGTGATTGTCATTAATGTGTGTTTGATTTTAAACCAGTATAGTGTATACATTTATTAGGGGTAATATATAGTGCAGGGCTCAAAATTTCAAGCCCTGAGCTACTAGCCAGGCCTCAAGAGTTACTCGCCACCAGTTGCCCCACCTAACAGTCCATTCATACACTGCCCTGCGCCTAATTGCGCCCCTAAACACGCCCTTGTAGATTATCTCATGGAATGACACTGTTAAATGTTTTATGTAGAATCAAGTTACACAATTAAATATTACTAACAACTTTAACAAAATGGGACAGGGCACTGGGGGCAGACCAGAGGGACAGGGCACTGGGGGCAGACCAGAGGGACAGGGCACTAGAACCGGGTCTCTTCCCCATTATGTATAGTGTATACATGTATTAGGGGTTATGTATAGTTTATACATGTATTAGGGGTTATGTATAGTGTATACATTTATTAAGGGTAATGTATAGTGTATACATTTATTAGGGGTAATGCACTTTTCAGGCAATATGGGCAGCTAGAATGCAGGAAGATGTTTCATATGCTTATCAATGGCACTGGAATCTTGCTAGACAAGATACATCAAATGTAATTAAGTCTCTAGCAAAAACATTAAAATCCTTGTCAAATCAGCTATCATCACATAAATACTTAATTAGAAAAGTTTACTTTCGGAGAAACGTCAGGATTCTCAAACTAAAACTTGACAAAGGACTCACCACTATCTTATCTAATGAATCAAGGTTTATGCTAAGTAGTGATATTAGCTTTCGAGGACTAGGGTGTCAGACCACCCTACTTAACCTTTAATGCCAATCTAATTTAAAATGATTGACCTTTTATACTTTCACTGTCCTCATCTAATGCAATCCAGATGATTTAGAGATCTCTACTATAATTTTTCATTTTACTTACAGTGAATGTAAGTATCAGGCTAAATGACAAATGTGAGTAAAAGTTTTGTTAACTCTTTGAGAAGCAAAATTTGAGGAACAGAAATGCAGAAGATCTGACAATAATATATCCATCGTCTCTCTTGATTTCATTAACATTATCTGTAATGGTGCACATCCATTGTGCTTAATAGCATACATTCCAACAACTAGAAAGAGTTTGATATAAATAGGTTATTTAAAATGTATCCTGAGTAGTCTAAGATAGCATGATCCTTTCTAGTCAAGTCAGTTGCGAATTGCTAAACTTAATCCAGCCAAAGAAGCAACTAATAAATGCAAAGTCCAGCAATTGTTTATATTTCAAAACTACATGACCCACACTGATTCATGTATAATGCAATTTCATCCTAAAGACCTGAGCAGCTTTGAATAAAATGCCGATAAAAATCAAATAAGGTATTTAAAAAGGCCTAAGGATCCTTGTTCTAAGAATACAATGCATGCAGCAGTGAATTTGTTAATGGTTTCTATAAACCACAGTCATTAGAGAGAAACACATATAAGCAGGTATAACACTCCAGAGATACAGCTTATCCAGTAAAACAGATTTTGCTCTGATTTTGTTGTATCAAGGCAAAAACGTCTACAATAAGCAATTCAAACTGGAATGGCTTCTGAGCCAGGCTGAATTCCTGAGGTATACTCCACATTCATGCCTATGGTGTGTCTCGTGTGAAATAGCTCCTCATGTCAATCCATCTTCCCACAATCAATACTCACCCATCTCAGCCGTATCAAACTGGTAAATGTGAAAATAAAAATAAATAAAAAAGTCTTTCAAGATGATCTGTCCCTTCTAGCTACCAGGCTGTGAGTAAAGGGATAGATTTTATATCTCTCTCGCTCCCTCTCTGTTTCTGCCTCCCTCCCCCTCGCTTTCCATGACCCAGCTCCTCAAATACATTTAATACTCCCTAATTACTTAATCTCTCACAACAGCTTACATGACTAGCACGTAATTGTCATGAGTAGGAATGTAAACATAGAAATAACAGAGTAGCAGGGGTATGGGATGCTTTACAAGTCGCAGCTTCTATTTTCACAATGAATTCTATCTGATCTCGACAAGCCAGATATTATTTAGCTCGACACATTTACAATAAGGGTTCTTGCTCTGCTCTCTGTGCTGCACTAAAAATAGATTTATTTTCGAGGGGGAAAATTGCTACAGTTGAGAGATGATATACGGGAAAGGGAAAAAAAACAAACTGAAAATTGCATGTTTTTGGACATGGATTAAAAAAATAAAAGAAAACAAATCTGCTTTTCAGACTCATCTGCTAGTAACAAGCATCTAGGGATTTTTAACCACTACAAGTCAAGGATTTGGCTTCAGAGATAAGAAGACTAAACTCTTTCTGACTGAGGGTCCACTTCTACGGAACACCCCAATGCAAGGAAATGTACCTGTATTGAAGTACACTGCAACATATTGCCTTTAGTTATGGTGCACTGGTTACAAACATGGTACATATAACATTTTTGGTCTGTTGTTTTGCGTTGGTAGCCCATTCAGCTGAATAGGATGTGCTCACTTGCTTGCTAACATGCGCGCATTAACACACCACGACAGAACAAAACGCATGTTTGTAAAGCATTTTGCTGCGTTTTAAAGGTACAGGTAAAGGTAAACTCCACTGCTTTAAAACTATTTACATTGTCTGATGATAAAAAAACAGGATGCGCTACAAACATGAACAAAACAAAATAAATGTCCACAGGTGATAGTCATAAGACTAATGTCCATCTGATCCAATCAAAAGCAAATGAATTTCACAGTTTTAAATTAATTAAAAATGTCAACACCAGTGAAGAAAAATGTGAATAATATTGATAATCAGGGTGACACTCTATTAAGAAGTGCTGATACAAGATCCTCCACCTTGCAGAAAATAATATCCGCTTACCAGAACTCTGGTGGCCCCTTATTTAAAAGAGAACCCCAGATAGCGTGTGATTATCCACTAGGAGGAAGATGTAGAGCCAGGTCACTTATTGATCCCCATCGGCAGCAAAACAGGATTGAGCCCTCGGAATGGATTGTGTACTGGTAGAACTTTTATCTGCAGGATAGGAAGTGAGGGCAAATCTCTCAAATTGAGCCCTGGACAGTGGCTGTCAGATGTCGTGGTAACCGGGGGCTGTGGTTCATTGATCAGGATAACCAATCCTATAGTGATGTTCCGCCTGCTACCAGGTGTATTGGATGTGGAGGTAATGTGTCGCCTTCTACTATGGTTACTGGTAAGCGGCAGGCCAAGCGTCAAGGCACTCTGTTTTTTTATCATTTGTTTATACTGTGTTCGTTAGTACAGTCAGGTGCAGCTTCCTTTGAGTTTTCAGTAGCTCTCCATTATTTAAGCACTTGGTTGCTTTTTCACTATTGTTTCTTATCTTAGCGCAGTTGACTTCTCTTTTTCCTTTATTTACATTGTCTATCTTCTGAATGGCACCTACATTTTTTACAGGCATACCCCACTGTCATGATCTTACCTCCTTGCAGGCTTCTTATCACTGACATGTGCTGGCAGCCATCTTGCTTCACGGGGTTCTTATAACTTACCACACCCTGCGGCTCCTCCTTCCCACTGGGAGGAGCTGGATGCTCAGCATATATATATATATATGACGGCAGCTGCAGCATTTCCTTGCTTGGGCCTCTCGTCTGACACCCTTCTGTGATCGTGCTGCTTGTTCTTGGTTACCGACTCCTACGGACGATTCTCCTTCTCCTGATCCCTGGCTTTGTTTCACCACCTCTCTGGCTACTGACTCCGGCTTGGCTGACTCCCATTCCTAGCTATCGACCCTGGCTCCGGTGGAAGAATTTGCTGGCTGTTTGATCATCCGTTTGGACTTTAACCTTGCTGTTTGGTTTTCAATAAAGCCTTCATATTCATGTATCTGTTGTTGTACGTCTGATTCATGCTTCAGTGACACCCACTTTTTTTTCTTTTCTTATATTTTTTTTTTTCTCAGTGACACCCACTTTTAAGTACACAATGGGGTTTATTTACAAAAGCTGTGAAGCGCAAAATCATACTCACATGAGAAACCAATGAGCTTCCTTAGCAGCCTTAATTGAACAAGCTGGGTTAGAAGCTCATTGGTTTCTATGCAGAAGTGAGCCTGATTTTGCACTTTCCAGCTTTAGTAAATAAACCCCATTGTGTACTTAAAAGTGGGGAATGCGACCAGACTCTTTCTTTACAGTTTTAAAGGATGCATGGCTTAGTTTCTGTACCACAGGCTAAATACTCATACTGATGATATATATATATATTTCCTTCATTGCATTTCAATAACTTGTATTGTATTTTTTTACCTGTTGGATTATTTTTTAATTTTTTTGCCATGTTGGCTTTTGCAAGACAAATAGTCCTACTCTTGCTTCTAGAATGTATATTCTCTCTTTAAACTAATACATTGTATTGAAATTTAAAAGTGGGGTATGCCTATATATATATATATATATATATATATATATATATATATATATATATATATATATGTGTATGTATTGTAACCCAGGTGACCATTAGCTATATACCCTGTTCCAAATTATTATGCCAATGATATTTTTCTCATTTACCTAAATAATTGATGTGAACAACAGTCGCTTAAAGCGGATGGTTCACCATAAATACATATTAAAAGCCAGCAGCAACAAATACTGCAGCTGCTGACTTTTAATATTAGGACACTTACCTGTCCTGGAGTCCAGCGGCGTCCGCAGCAGAGGATGAGCGATCGCTCGTCACCCTGCTGCTCCCCCCTCCATCCACGGCGAGGGAACCAGGAAGTGAAGCGCTCCGGCTTCACTGCCCGGTTCCCTACGGCGCATGCGCGAGTCGCGCTGCGCCCGCGATTGGCTCCCGCTGTTCCCAGCACACAACGGGAAAAGCCCGTCTTTTGCCCGAGACTGCGGGCCGGAAGTGGGTGCGGATACCTGTCTTTAGACAGGTATCTGCACCCCCCTCCCCCCTGAAAGGTGTCAAATGTGACACCGGAGGGGGGGAGGGTTCCAATCAGCGGATCTTCACTTTAGGGTGGAGATCCACTTTAATTCTCATGTTATCAGCTATTAAAAAGTACAATTCAAATTTTATTGAACAAACCTTCTAATGATAACAGTTTTTTTTTTTTTTTTCAAAATAAAAAAAACTTACAATGCACTGTTCCAAATTATTACGCACAGTAAGTTTCAAAACACTTTATAGGTTGTAAAGATATGAAAATTGTCATTTGTTGTGTTTGCAGCATATTTACTGAAATCAAACACTATTCAAACAAACTTTGAACAACATTTTTACTTTTTTAACTGGTCACATTGCATTTTAACATAGGACCCCTTATTTGTTAGCAGCTTCACAAGTCTTGCATCCATTAAACTTCTGAGTTTTTGGACATTTTCTGCTTGAATTTGTTTGTAAGATGTCAGAATAGCCTCCCAGAGCTGCTGTTTGGATATAAACTGCCTCCCACCCTCATAGATCTTTTGCTTGAGGATGCTCCAAAAGTTCTCAATAGGATTGAGGTCAAGGAAGGATGGCCCCCACACCATGACTTTCTCTCCTTTTACCCCCATAGCAGCCATTGATGCAGAGGTATTATTTGCAGTAAGAGATGGTGCATTATCATGCATGAAGATGATTTTACTGAAAGCATAGTCATTCCTTCTGTACCAGGGAAGTAAGTGGTTAGTCAGGAACTCCACATACTTTGCAGAGGTCATCTTTACACCTTTGGGGCCCCTAAAGGGGCCGACCAGCTCACTTTCCATGATTCCGGCCCAAAAACATGACTCCATCACCACCTTGCAGATGTCGCAGCCATGTTGGAACAGGGTAGCCATCCACCAGCCATCCACTACTCCATCCATCTGGACCATCCAGGGTTGCACAGCACTCATCAGTGAACAGGACTGTTTAAAAATAAGTCTTCATGTTTCTGCCTAATGCAGCTGTTTCTGCTTGTGAGCATTGGTTAATGGTGGCCAAATGGAAGGTTTATGCACAGTTGCAAGACTCTGGAGGACTCTACACCTTCGAGGTCTGTGGAACTCCAAAGGCACCAGTAGCTTAAAATATCTGTTTGCTGCTATGTAATGGAGTTTTAGCAGCTGCTCTCTTGATCCGATGGATGGATCTGGCAGAAATCTTCCTCAATGTGCCTTTATCTGCACGAAACCTGTCTGTGCTCTGAATGAGCCTCAAATCTCTTAATACTGCAATGATCACGCTTAAGTTTTCGTGAAATATGTCTTCATACCTCGTCCAAGGCATTGAACTATTTCACTCTTTTCAGCAGCAGAGGGATCCTTTTCTTCCCCATATTGCTTGAAAATGGTGCTCTGCTTAATAATGTGGAACACCCTCCTTTAGTAGTTTTTACTTTAATTGGGTTCACCTGGCAATTAAATTATCACAGGTGTCCGAGATTGTTTTCAGTGATCGAAAAAAAGCCCTGAGACACAATGCCATCCGTGAGTTAAACTGAAAAACAAAATAGTTAGGGGTAGATTCACGTAGAGCGGCGTAATTTTGTGCGGGCCTAGCGTATACGCTAGGCGGCCGTAAATTAGAGAGGCAAGTGCTGTATTCACAAAGCTAAGTTACGGCGCCGTAGCGTAAATGGGCCGGCGTAAGCCCGCCAAATTCAAATGTGTTTGATGTGGGCGTGTTTTATCTAAATTAAGTGTGACCCAACGTAAATGACGTTTTTTACTAACGGCACATGTGCCGTCCGTGGACGTATCCCAATGCGCATGCTCCAAATTACGCCGCTAAGACTCATTGGTTTCAACGTGAATGTAATTTACGTCCAGCCCCATTCACAGACGAGTTCCGCAAACATCGTAAAACGTGAAAAATTTGACGCGGTCCCGACGTCCATACTTAACATTGGCTGCGCCATCTTTTTGGTGCTTTATCTTTACGCCTAAAAACACCTTACCTAAATGGCGTATCTTTACTGCGACGGCTGGGCGTACGTTCGTGAATAGGTGTATCTCGCTGATTTATATATTCTAGGCGTAAATCAGCGTACATGCCCCTAGCGGCCAGCGTAAATAGGCAGCTAAGATACGACGGCGTAGGAGACTTACGCCGGTCGTATCTTAGCAACATTTAAGCGTATCATACGCGTAAAGATACAACGGCGCAGATTCTGAGTAACGACTGATATCTACTGATACGCCGTCGTAACTCTTTATGGATCTGGCCCTTAATCTTTGTGACACCGAAATAGAATTTGCATAATAATTTGGAACAGGGTGTAGTGGTAGATGTGTTTTCAGGCATGTCACAGTAGAACTATATTTGTTTCTTGTTTAATAGAAAAGGCAACAACAAAGCAATAGTCCAACATATAATAATTCCCTCACAGGGGTTCTCTTCCAGGGATATACTCAACTGAAAATACTAGTCCGCCTGGCTCTCTCTCTAGCAGTACCGCTGCTCTTTATGCTGGCCCTCAGACCACCTCCATGCTTCACGGATGGGATGGTGTTCTTGGGGTTGTACTCATATTTCTTCTTCCTCCAAACACAGCGAGTTTAGACCAAAAAGCTCTATTTTTGTCTCATCAGACCACATGACCTTCTCCCATTTCTCCTCTGGATCATCCAGGTGGTCATTGGAAAACTTCAGATGGGCTTGGTTGAGCAAGGGGACCTGGTGTGCGCTGCAGGATTTTAATCCATGGCGGCATAATGTGTTACTAATTGTTTTCTTTGAGACTATGGTCCCAGCTCTCTTTAGGTCATTGACCAGGCCCTGCTGTTTAGTTCTGGGCTGATCCATCACCTTCTTCATGATCATTGATGCCCCATGAGGTGAGATCTTGCATGGAGCCCCAGACAGAGGGATATTGACTGTCATCTTGAACTTCTTCCATTTTCTAAAAATTGCGCCAACAGTTCTTGCCTTCTCACCAAGCTGCTTGCCTATTGTCCTGTAGCCCCTCCCAGCTTTGTGCACTTCTACAATTGTATCCCTGATATCCTTACACAGCCTTCTAGTCTTGGCCATTGTGGAGAGGTTGGAGTCTGTTTGACTGAGTGTGTGGACAGGTGTCTTTTATACAGGTAACAAGTTCAAACAGGTGCAGTTAATACAGGTAATGAGTGGAGAACAGGAGGGCTTCTTAAAGAAAAAATAACAGGTCTGTGAGAGCCCAAATTCTTACTGGTTGGTAGGTGAATAAATACTTATGAAAATAAAGGGAGAAATACTGCGCTGCTAAATGAGAGTGAGGCAGCTGCTAGCACCAAAACATACAGAAAAATATGTGAAATGGGTAAAAGTGAAAAATGTGCTGCACTAAAAAGTGAGAAAGCCCTGGTGAACAGGGTATATAAAGGTGATATGAATCAATATTAACACAATAGGAAAAAAGTGTCACAATGGGAACATGGACAAGAAACAAAAAATGGGTGAACATTAACAAAAGGTGAATTACTGTATATACGAACACCTCAGCATAAGTGACCAATGATGGTCAAAACAACAAAAATGAGAGAAAATCTGAAAATAAACTGATCTTATGAAAAAAAGTCTGGTGCAAAACTGCATACAGCAACAGATGAAATGTCAATGCAACAATGAAGTCGCTAATAAGAAAACTTCCAGCTGATTAGGGAGTGGAGTGTAGAGCTTGACGGTGGACTGGGAGATAAACAAGGAAACAATCCTATATAGATAAGTTGGATACTCACTTACTGTGTGGCGTGGACCCATACACCTTGCAGTCTGGGTCAATCGAGCAGAGGTAAGAGCCTGTTGTACCATCACTCTTACCTCTGCATGGACGCTGTCTTGCTACTTTTTGCTACTGTTGGAAGTGATTATCAGCCTTAAACCTCCTTGGAGGCATCCTTCCTTTATTTGATCGTATTCCTTGATCACCTAGAGGCGATTTAGTTTGCATGTGCAGCGCTATACAAGTTCCTCACTCACTCACTCACTTATACCATCAGCACGCTGAGCGTCCTTGCTATATTTACATTTTCTTTATATTTTAACCAGCTGCAAGTCCCTAAGCTGACCTTTAAGGGTCCCTTGATGTGGATGTGATCTCAGGCAACTTGCGGTCTCCTCATTTGGTTCATTGGGCAGTTGTGGAGCTTTTTTATTGTGAAAGTCACATCATAAAAGCCCTGATGAAGCCAAAGGATTGGCGAAACTAGTAGGGAAGATTTGACCATTGACATGCACCTTTAAACATTGCTTCCACAATAATTGTACACTGCTTTACTGTTTTGAACTAAAACTGTTTTTTTGTTTTTTTATCATATGTAACCTATTAAATGTTTCTATATTTATATATCTGCTTTGTTTTGTCTCTATCTAGGCACCGTAATAATCCCACACCCCCTCAATTTTCTTTTTACATGTCTTTTGAGTATGCTGACCATGCAAAAACTGGGATGTTTTCCTCTTCCAGGAATTGTGTACAGATTCTTGCAACATGGGGCCATGCATTATCATGCTGCAACATGAGGTGATGGTCGTGGATGAATGGCACAACATTGACCCTCAAAATCTCATCACTGCGTATCTGAATAAAATGCACCTGTGTTCGTTGTCCATAGCATACACTTGCCCATACCATAACTCCACCTCTACCATGGGCCACTCGATTCAAAACATTGACATTAGCAAACCACTCACCCACACGACACCATACACACTGTCTGCCATCTGCCCTGTACAGTGAGGAGGACACCTTGTTAAAGTGCCAGACACCATTGAATGTGAGCATTTTCCCACTCAAGTCAGTTATGACAACGAACTGCAATCAGGTTGAGACCCCGATGAGGATGACGAGCCTGTAGATGAGCTTCCCTGAGATGGTTTATGTCAATTGGTGCAGAAATTATTTGGTTTTGCGAAACCAATTGTTGCAGCAGCTGTCCGGTGGCTGGTCTCATAGAAACTTGGAGGTGAATATGTTGGATGTGGAGGTCCTGGGCTGGTGTGGTTACACGTGGTCTCCAGTTCTGAGGCCGGTTGGATGTACTGCCAAATTCTCTGAAATGCCTTTGAAGATGGCTTAGTAGAGAAATGAACATTCAATTCAAGGGCAACAGCTCTCATTGCTGCAGTCAGCATGCCAATTCCACGCTCCCTAAAAACTTGTGACATCTGTGGCATTCTGCTGTGAGATAAAACTGCACATTTTAGGGTGGCCGTTTATTGTGCCCAGCCTAAGGCCCACCTGTGCAATAATAATGCTGTCTAACCAGCATCTGGATATGCCACACCCAGGAGGTGGATGGATAATCTTGGCAAAGGAGAAGTGCTCACTAACATGGATTTAGATAGATTTGTGAACAATATTTGAGAGAAATAGGCCTTTTGTGTACATAAAAAAAGTCATAGATCTTTGCGTTCATCTTATGATAAATAGGGGGCAAACACAAAAGTGTTGCGTTTATAATTTTGATCAGTGTATATATAGTACACAGGGGGGGGGGGGATGCAAAGACAGGCTCACTTCTGCATAGAAACCAGCCAGCAGGTTGTATTGCCAAAGCTTAATTGAACAAGCTGAGGATAGAAACTGATTGGTTTTTAGGCAGAAGTGAACTTGATTTTGCACTCTCCAGCTTTAGTAAATAAACCCTTATATGGGCATGTTTGTATTTGATTATAATTTCTGAGCCCCTTTGCATTTCCCCGCAGGCAATAAATAATTTACCAGCAAATGGCGAGATTATCCATTTCTAGATGGGATTACACAGAAAAAGTTAGCTGTGTGTATGGTACTCAAAGTGAATCCATTGTTGATAGGATTTGCTAGTTGTTTTAGGCGAGTGTTGGAATAATACATTTCTGTTAAAAAAGCATGGTCATAAGCAAATGCAAGTTCACCCTATAGCACAGTTAAAGTGTAACTTCACTTTTGTGGAGAAAAAAGCATTTCCCGCTGGGTGATCTATGTACATTACAAGGATTTTAACAAACTTTGTTGCAGATTCTTACCTTTTGCTATTCAAAAGAAATCTCTGTGTTTTTCTGTGTACATGTGTTCAGTGAGTCTTATGGGAGTGGTTTCAAAATCATCAATCAGCTGCTGCACATACAGGGCACTAATGAGGAGAGCTGCTGGGTCTGCATCCCTTTAGATGTGATTTCCTATTAGGAGTATCTTATCTCACCAGGGGATGCCTGTTGCAGGGGATGCCTGAGATCTGACTTGTATCTTAGTGCAGACTTCTGGGAAAATCAGTGAGCCAATCACACAAGCAAAAAAATAGAAAAATATCTGGGGGGAGGTCTGTACACATTCTCTGTACAGAAAACCTCCAGGTAGCCATATTGCATTGCATTTTTACAGAAAATTGCAAAGCTGCAGATTGAAAATGAAAGGTTATTTTTAATAATATTCATTTACAACAGGGGTCTCAAATTATCTGGGGGCCACTGGAGGTATAAGCTGGGTGAGGCTGGGCCGCATCAAGTATTGGACCAAAATGTCACAGATTGCGCCCCTGCCGCCCCTAATGTTCACTCTCCAGGACAGTCCCTATGACCCTGGCTGCAGTCACATACACACACTCACTCTTCTCCATTCTTCTTTCGGCACTGCCAGCCAATCACATAGATTAGCGCTCAGTCTATTAGGGCAGTGAGCCAATATTCGCTCAGCCCTGATAGGCTGAGCTCTTGTTCCACCCACAGAAATTTCCTATCAGGGCTGAGCGAATATGGTTTCACATACATATAATGCCCCCATCATGTGCCCCTCACATATAATGCCCCATCATGCGCCCCTCACCATCCACCAATAACACCCCCCACCAGCAGTAGCACCGCCATCATCCACCAGCAACACTCCCATTCCCCCTACCCCCCTGTGGTAATAGCATGAGCTGACAGATGTTGGGGGGTGCTACTGCTGAAGGGGGGTTTGGATGATTGAGATCCACCAGCAACACCCCCCCCCCATCCACCTTACCCCCCTGTGGTAATAGAATGAGCTGACGGATGATGGGGGTACTACTGCTGGGGTAGGGGGGGTGTTGTTGGATGATTGGGATGCTATTGCCAGGGCAGTAGCACCTCCACCATCCACCAGAAACACCCCCAATCGCCCTACCCCCCTGTGGTAATAGCATGAGCTGACAGATGATGGGGGTGCTACTGCTGGGGGGGGGGTGTTGGATGATTGGGATGCTACTGCAAGGGCAGTAGCACCCTCATGTTATTACCACAGGGGGGGGGCTGTTGCTGGTGAATGATTAGGGTGCTACTGTTCATCAACACCCCCCAACCCCCCAGCAGTAGCACCCCCATCATCCACAAGCAACACCCCCATTCCCCCTACCACCCTGTGATAATAGCATCAGCTGAAAGATTATGGGGGTACTACTGCTGGGGGGTTGGGGGGTGTTGATGAACAGTAGCACCCTAATCATTCACCAGCAACACCCCCCCCTGTGGTAATAACATGAGGGTGCTAGCCTCCCAATCATCCAACAACAACCGCCCCCCCCCCCCAGCAGTAGCACCCCCTATTCCCCCTACCACCCTGTGATAGCATCTGCTAACTGGCATTACAGTAGCACTTACTTTGAAGGACGCTGCTGACGAGGGCGAGGGCGCTCAGCTCTTCTGAGCAACTTCACTTCAGTGCGGACGGGCGCGTGACGGCAGCGCCGCCCTACGCTGCTGACGTCACATGACGCACACCCCTGCTTTGCCAGACACAAAGATGAGTACGGGGGGGGGGGGCTGCAGGGAAAGGGTACCGCGCTGTGCTGCATGCGCTGCAAAGTATGACACTGTCCGGGGGAAGGGCTTGTCAGTGGGCCGCAAAATCTCGGTCTGCGGGCCGCAACTGGCCCGCGGGCCGGGAGTTTGAGACCCCTGATTTACAATATACGTTGTATATGTTATATTGTTATTTTTTTATTATTATTATTTTTTTCAATGAAAGTGGGGTTACCCTTTAACTTTGGTAATGGAAATAAAAAAAAAAATATGTTGCTAAGCCCCTGTCCTGAAGAACGTTACGATTATCCATGCCTATCTTTCAAATGAGCTCAAGGGTAAAAGGAAATGTCATTTAATGTATATGGTTGCAGTCCTTTATGCACTGACAAGCAAACATAAGCTATGACATAAAACACTTAACAAGGTTTACTTGGCCAAACAAAAATGGATCTGCAATTGTGCCATCTGGAATACATGTTTGTAACTTAATCTGCCTCTTTTAATCCTTCCATCATCATATTTCTAGTGGTAATTCTTCACCATTAGGATTAAAACATCAAATGGCTCTTGGTAAATGCTCTGTCAAAGTATTTTTGGTAAGATAAGAGTACTGATTGTTTCAGATCTGATTGTTTCAGATCATGAATAATACTTTTAAAGGTACATGTTTCAGGAGATCATTATCCATGCCTTATTGCTTATTGAGTCACTGACCCAATACAAGCATGTGCATATTCGTTTTTTTGATACCTGATATTTACACGTTGTTTCAAGTCATTTACCAATAGCAAGAGAAGGGTGAGGTTGACACCCTGAAGTTTGTAACTACAAATATTTAAGGCCGCGTACACACAATCAGACCAGTCCGATGAGAATGGTCCGACGGACCGTTTTCATCAGGTCACCGCTGAAGTGGCCTGATGGTCTGATGTGCGTACACACCATCAGTCCAAAATCCGATCGGGTCAGAACGCGGTGACGTAGAACACAACGACGTGCTGAAAAAGCGAAGTTCAATGCTTCCAAGCATGCGTCGACTTGATTCTGAGCATGCGCAGGTTTTTGGCATGCGCAGGTTTCCACGGCGACCAGGTAAGTATACACACTCTCGGGTTTCTTGGCGGGAAAACTGCCAAGAATCTCATGATGAGAAAATAGAGAACATGTTCTCTATTTTTCTCGTCTAGATTCTGGGCAGTTTTCTTATCGAGAATTCTGAAAGCCTCAGGCCGCGTACACACGACCGAGAAACTCGACGGGCGAAACACATCGCTTTCCCCGTCGAGTTCCTTGTTCGGCTATCAAAAAACTTGTCGAGCCAAATTTTCCAATTGCCCGTCGAGGAAATAGAGAACATGCTCTCTTTTTGGCTCGACGAGTTCCTCCACAGTTTTCTCGGCGAATAGTGTACACACGACCGGTTTTCTCGGCAGAATACGTCTCCCATCGAGTTTCTTGCTGAATTCTGCCAAGGAAACCGGTCGTGTGTAAGCGGCCTCATACGTCGCAGCGAACTTGCTTCACCCTACCTATGTCGTGGAAGCTACCGCGCATGCGTCAAAGTCATTTCGAACATGTTCTCTATTTTTCCCGTCTAGATTCTGGGCAGTTTTCTTGTCGAGAATCCTGCTCGGTATACTCTGCAGTTTTCTTGCTGGTTCTTGCCAAGTACACTGAGCGTGTGTACGAGGCTTTATACACACACTAATTACAAGCAAACAGATCACAGATGAGGATGGTTACCTTTAATAGCCATTCAAACCCCTTTGTGTCAACTTGTGTGCATGTTATCAGGCCAAAATCACCAGGGTGTGTAAACTTTTGATCAGGGTTATTTGGCTAGTTTCTGTTGTCCTTATGATTTAGGCTCCTTACACACGGAGCGGTCCGTTTTTCGGTCCGCTCCGTGTGTCCGTCAGCTCAGCGGGAGGTCTCCGCTCAGCTGTCGGCGGACAGGGCGGTCCCCGCACACTGTGCAGGGACCGCCCTGTCTCTCCTCCGCTCTCCCCCATGGGGAGTCGGATGGAAACGGACCGTCTGTCCGTTTGCATCCGATCCGTTTGGCCGGACGGAAGAAAAATAGGACATTCTTCCGCCCGCAAAAACGGATGCGGATCTGGCGGACGTTAGCAGGTGCATCATCCGCTAACGGATCCGCTTCCATAGGGGCCCATTACAAGTCCGTAAACGGACTTGTAATGAGCGGATGAACGGTCCGCTAGTGTGAAAGGACCCTTATAAAGAGTAAACACAGTTGATTGATAATAAATAGCTTCAGCCAAACACTTACCATGAGTGAACAACATTTTTTTGTGTTATCATTCATATTCTCTGAAAAATAGCCAAGAAATCATAAATTCTGCCAGGGTATGTACACTTATGAGCACAACTGTATAAAAACTAATAAGCTGCAATTTACATAATTCATAATTATTATAATTAATTATTTACTTAATTATTATTATTAATTATTTACATAATAATAATTTACTTAATACATTTTTTTCTTATTGAGTTTAGATACAATTTAAATGCCAGTGTTTAGATACACTTAAAATCAAATGGCCAGATTCAGGTAGATGAGAGTATCTTTCCTCTGGAGTAACGCTTCTCATTTACGTTACTCTGAAGACCCTTTCAGCGCAAGTCCTGTAATTCACATAGCAGTTGCGCGTAAACTTGCGCCAGAGTAACGATAATGCGCTGGCGTAACCCGACGCAAGTGGAAGTGGGTGTGATCATATGTAAATGATGGGCGGAGCCCAGCGCAGAGGCTTACGTTCAGCGCATCATCCACGGAGCATGCGCAGTGAGTGCGGCTCCACTCGCCCCCCTTGTGCGCATGCTCACAACTTCCGTCGGCACCACTGCACGGGAAACGTCAGCGCAATGCGTTCCGCTGGGCGCTTAAAAGCGCTGGCGGAAACGCCATTCCGGCGCAAAAGTATTTCCGCTTCCCCCCACCCCAGGGAAGATACTTTTGTGCTGTGATGGCTGCTCCCGCTACCCCCAGAGAGAGGAGGAACCTCAACTTTAATTCACAGGAGGTCTCAGTGATCATTTCGGCAATGGAGACGGATATTGAATTTCTCCATGGCAAAAAAAGCCGGAAGACCAGCCGGGACAGGAAGCAGGGCATCCTGGAGTCGATTGCTGCCAGGGTCAATGTCCTGGGCTACTCCACCCGGACTGCTGGGAACATACAAAAAAAAATTAATGACCTGCGGCGCAAGGTGAGGGACAAGGTGGCCTCTATCAGGAGGTATGAGAGGGGCACAGGTGGTGGTCCCCCATGTCCTGTCACCCTAACCGCAGAGGAGGAGGTGGTTGCTCGCTGCCTGGAGAGGGAGCAGGCGGAGGGGGTCGCAGGCTATGACTCCGTGGAGGAAGGCACAAGGACAGGTAAGTGTTTTATAATCCCCTATTTGTTGTTTTGCATTTGGGGGGGGAGGGTACATGTGCCAAGTGTGTGGGACCACCAACATGTGTCTGCTTTGTGTCATCCACAGATGACGGAGCTGGGCCATCATCTGTCAGCGTGCATTCCACCCCATCCCCCCCACGCCATCGTGTGCCCGAGCCACTGGGTGGTGAAGAGGTTGTGGAGGAGGAGAGTGGCCACACCACACCTGCCGAGGTGGTTGTGGAGGATCCTGCTGTGGCAGAGCAGGACTTTTCATTAGTGTTGTCTGTCTCCTCCCCTTCTCCTGGGCCGTCTGTCGTCCCCTCCCCCATCCTTGGAAGCCCCTCAAGGGCGACTCCTTCCACCCGAGGACAACCATCTTCTGGCCCCAGGAAGGCGACCCAGAAGACCAGGGGGGTGTCTGATGGTATACAGGACCAGTTGGCGAGGGATCACGCCAGGCAGACGGAACAGATGGGGGCCATAGCGGTGCACTTGGAGAAAGTGTCTGACAGCCTGGGCTCCATTGCCAACCTCAGCAACGCAGTGCAGGATGTCAGCTGCAACTGCGCTGCAGTGGTCACCACTTTGGGGGAGGTGCAGAGGGATATCCGGCACCTTACTGCAGCCGTCCAGGCCAACAGTGCTGCCATCCGGGACCAGGGGAGGCTGAGTCGGCGGGCCCAGCACTACCAGGTCACCCGTCAGCTCCGGATGCAGGCCCAGACCAACTCCTACCTTGGACGGATAGCCAGGGCCTTGAGATTTTGTTTATTTTAATTATCAGGATATGATATTATTTTATTTTTGTACTGCACACGGTCAGGAGTGCAGGGGACAGTGTGAATGGTGTGTGAATGTGAGAGGGTGGCACTCCTGAAAGTAAGGGGTGTCACCCTCGGCCGTGGTGGTGAAGTGAACCCCACGGCTGAATGAATGACGTGTGAAAGGTGTGTGAATGGACAGTGACATCATTGGGGCCTTGACGCTGGCGTTACTGCTCCCAACTCCTACATGCTGGACTTGGGCTAATCCAATGCGATGTGCATGTGGTGTGTGTGATCCAGTGGTGTACACGCGTGCACTGTGTGTGTGATTAATGTTTTGGTTTAGTGTCCAAAGATGCCTACGGCGAGGACCCTCCTGACTGCTCTTCCATCAGCAGACTGGGTGTCCTCTGGCAGGTGGGGACTGTGTGGGTCGGGGGTCAGGTCATCACGTATGTCAATATGCAGGCCTTTTTTCATAGCAAAGTTATGTAGTATGCAACATGCACCGATGATCTGACACACGAAGGTAGGGGAATACAATAGGGCCCCCCCAGACTTATCCAGGCATCGGAAACGGGACTTTAGGAGCCCAAATGTTTGCTCCACCACTGCACGGGTTTTGATATGTGCTTCATTGTATTTTCTCTCTCCTCTGGTTTGGGGGTTCCGGAAAGGAGTCATGAGATGGGGTCCCAGTGCATATGCAGAGTCACCTGGAAGGGAAAAGACAGGATAATGTTAGTCATGCATGTGCGATTTCTGTTGTGCATCACGGGAGGGGATAGTCATGCCTGACTCCCATGTCACTCACCAACCAGCCAGCTGTCACCATACATGTTCTGGTTAAATTCTGCTGGGATGGGGCTCTGACGGTATATGAAGCTGTCATGGCTGGACCCGGGGTGTTTGGCACGGACGTGCCATATGAGGCGTTGGGCATCAGCTATCACCTGTACATTGATGGAATGCCAATGCTTCCGATTGCGGTATATGTGCTCTGTGGCACTGGGGGGCCACATGTGTGCAATCAATGGCCCCCACAGTGCGTGGGAATCTGGCAATGCTGTAGAAATCTGTCATTGCCTTCTGCCGCAGCTCCTCAGTGGTGGGTCTGATGAACTGGTTGGACATGCGTCTGAGGATTGCAGGGACAACCTGGTGCACACATCTGCTCACGGAGGACTGTGACATCCCAGCCACCACTCCACTTGTACGCTGGAATGATCCACTTGCAAGGAAATGGAGTGTTGCCAGTACCTTCACCAGTGGCTGCACTGCTTGTGAGCGGTGTGTTGGGCTGGTGATGTCACCCTGCAGGGTTGTGGTTAGTTCAAGTATTGCATCTGGGCTGAATCTGAAGAGGCGATACACCTCCTCATCCCCCATGCCAAAGAGGTTCATACGAGTGCGGTATATCCTCTCACGTGCCCGCCTCCTTCGTTCCGGGGGACCCATCAGTAGTTCTAGGACCACAATTGCCCCTGGCATGTTGGCACACAGAGGTGTTGTCCTCCTTGCAAGTGTTGTTGTTCAGCAAGCTCCTATCGTCGGTAACGCTGCTGTAGCTGCTCTCCTGCTGACCTGTGACCGTCTGGAGTAAAGATAAAGCAGCCTTTTGTAGAAATAACTTTGCGCCGGACGGACCAGATACGCGCGGCGCATGTAGCCAGCGTATGGTGCTAATCCGTTCGTGAATTGGGAAATCTCCCTCATTTGCATATTTGCAGGGGAAATCAATGGGCGCGACTGATGCGCCCAGCGAAAATAAACGCTGACGATACTCTGGCGTCGGAACGTTCCGCCGGCCGCAAATGACCCGTTATTGGGCGCATCTAGTTTGGTGGGTACGGGCACATAGAAACGACGGCGCATCATCACAGTTACGCGGCGCATATCCAAATACTCCAGCGCAAGTGTTCGTGAATCTGGCCCAAAATGTGAACATCCACTTTAAATTCAAAATATCAGCATGTCACCATTTTTTCCCTGTTCTTGAATGCACTTATATGTCTTCTTGTGCTTTATTTAGTGTGCCTTGTGAGCATAAAACAGTCATGTTATATCATGGTGACTGATCAAATGAGCATACTACTCAGATTCCTCCCACTCTCATCATTAAATTAAAATAATGCAGCTGACATTCCCTCCACCTGTCACATGGAGTCAGTGTGACTTTCCAGTAACTTACAGAATCTAGAAATGTATTATGCTTGCAATCAGTGGAGTCCGTGACTGGGTTCACTTCTTTTATATGCATCATACCATTATAACAAGCATACAGCAAGGCTGATCCATTATTAACAGAAAGCAACATTTTATTTTCATATTTATTCTCTTCAAAGATCAGTATCAAAAAAAGAATTAATGAGACATGAAAAGCTTCCCGAATACAGAAAAAAGCAAAATCAATTAATTGCTGCCTTACGTCAATCAAAAATTAATTATACATGGAACATTTTGTTATGCCATTGCATTGTATTTACCAATTATTTCTCTATTCAACAACAGCCTCGGAAGACTCTAGGAGACATTTATACTCACGCTGTGCTGTACCATCATGACATTTTATGAAAGGTATAGCACTTTTCTCTTGTAATACTTTTAAGAGCTCTACTCTCCTGGCTAGGTTGAATTTTGCTTCTTTTCATAAATTAGTTCCCAAAAGTTAACAAGTAACAGCGATAATGACAGAGCACGGGGGAGGAGGGCATGAGCAATGAAGGAACAGTAATATAGACATGTCACTTTGTAAAAAAATAGTTGGGAATAGAGATTCAGTACTTCAATTATTTAACACTTATTTTGGATATAAGTGTTAGGATTGAGTAAATATTTATAGTTGCATTATTAAAATGATTGTTAAGAGCAAACAGGGCAATCACAATGGACGACATATAGCTGGATCACAGACGGTACCGCTTGTTATAGTCTTTCTGCTTACTGTCTGCAGTGTTTTAAGTCCAGTGCTCAATTTTTTTTAGAAGGAGAGCCCTATACCCTACATTAATTAAAAGCTGGTAAGACTATATATGGTCTAAATCAGGGGTCACCAAACTTTCTAAACAAGGGGCCTTCAGACTTTAGTTGGGCCAGACTGTGGCCATTGGGAGTAGAAAATTTCCCGATGTCAGTGGGAAAAAAATAATACCCCATCTTTAGTGTCAGTGGGAGGAATTGTGCCCTATCATTGGTGTCATTCTGAGGAAATGTGCTCCATCTTTGGTGTCATTCGGAGGAATTGTACCCCATTGCTGCTGTCAGTGGGAGGAATTGTGTCCCATCGTTGGTGCCATCGGGAGAAATTCGGCCCCTTCATTGGTGTCATATTTAGGAATTGTGCCCCATCGTTGGTGTCATTGGGCCCAATTGTTGATTAGTGTTGCTCACGAATATTCGCATTGCGAATATTCGCTACGAATATTGCATATTCGAGTATTCGCGAATAACGCGAATATTGCGGCGAATATTCGCTATTTCGAATATTCGAATGTTTTCAATTTTTTTTTAGAACAGATCACATCCTAGAGATCCCCATCGACGTCTAAAAGCATTGCTGGTATGATTAGAGACCTTGGGCCGAGTAGCTGCAGCGCTCATTTTATATTGCCGAAAAATCGCAATGCGATTATTCGGCAATAGCGATATCGCGCGATTATTTTATATTGTAATATATCACGAATATTCTGAGCCAATCAGAGTACTCCATTCCGCATTTCTCGAAATTTCGAAATTATTTTGTATTGTAATATATCACGAATATTCTGAGCCAATCAGAGTGCTCCATTCCGCATTTCTCGAATATTCGCAATTATTTTATATTGTAATATATCACGAATATTCTGAGCCAATCAGAGTGCTCCTTCCGCATTTCTCGAATATTCGCAATTATTGTGTATTGTAATATATCACGAATATTCTGAGCCAATCAGAGTGCTCCTTCCGCATTTGCCGAATATTCGCAATTATTGTGTATTGTAATATATCACGAATATTCTGAGCCAATCAGAGTGCTCCTTACGCATTTCTCGAATATTCGCAATTATTTTATATTGTAATATATCACGAATATTCTGAGCCAATCAGAGTGCTCCATTCCGCATTTCTCGAATATTCGCAATTATTTTATATTGTAATATATCACGAATATTCTGTGCCAATCAGAGTGCTCCATTCCGCATTTCTCGAATATTCGCATTCGCAATTCGCAATTCGCATTCGCATTCGCGATAGCGAAAATTCGCAATCATTTCATTTCCAAAAAATATCACGAATATTCGTATTTAGCGAATATATGTCGAATATTCGACTATATATTCGAGATATATCGCGAATTCGAATATGGCATATTCTGCTCAACACTATTGTTGATGCCATTACATAGTTACATAGTTGGTAAAGGTTGAATAAAGACAGCAATCCATCCAGTTCAGCCAGTGTTGGTGTGTGTGTGTGTGAGTGAAGAAATACATTTCCTATATTCCCATACATTGTGTTTGCTAAGATGCACATCCAAGAGGAGAAGAGAAGAAGAGAGTTCCCCATCCTTACCACCCTGACAGTGAAAACCCCCTTAACAGCTTAAAGTTAAATTTCTTCTCTTCCAGTCCCATCATGTGCCTCTGTGTCTTCTTACACTCCCTGGGACTGAAACGTTTCATACTTACGCTGGGATCACTATTGAAATATTTGTATATCTCTATCTTATCTCCTCTCAAGAGTATTTTCTCCAGGGAGGATAAATTTAGCGCTTGTAGTCGTTCATAATTGAGGTCCTCGAGTCCTCATATTAATTTTGTTGCCCTTCTCTGGAATTTCTCCAACTCCAGAACATATTTTCTGGTGATTGGTGACCAGAACTGGACAGAATACTTCAGATGTGGCCGAACAAGAGTTTTATAAAGTGGCAGGATTATCAATTTATCTCTGGAATAAATTCCCCTTTCAATGCATGCTAATATTCTTCTGATTTTGCTTGCTGCAGCTTGGCATTGCATGCTATTGCTTCGTCTGCCTTCTACTAGGACCCCAGATCCTTCTCCATTCTGGAATCTTCCGTAACTTGCATTTATATTTTTACCCCTCAAGTGCATTATCTTACATTTTCCATTGTTAAACTTAATTTGCCATCTAGTTGCCCCCTCCATTAATTTATTCAGGTCCTCTTGTAAAGTTTCTATATCCTGCTGTGATGTTATTGCCCTACTTATCAGCGAACACTAAGATTGAGCTATTTATACCATCCTCTATATCATTTATAATTAAAATAAACATAATTGGTCCCAGGACAGAGCCTTGGGGTAACCCACTAACCAATCAAGACCAATCTGAGTACACATTATTTATCACCACCCTTTGGACTTGCCCCCCCCCCCCATTGCCAGTTTTCAATCCAACAACAAACTGTATGGTCTATACCCACAGACCTTAGTTTGTAGATTTAGCATTTGTGGTGGGACTGTAGCAAAATACTTTTGCAAAATCCATATACACCACATCTACCGGCCTACCTTTGTCCAGATGGCAGCTCACTTCCTCGTAGAGTGTTAATAGGCTGGTTTGGCAACAGCGACCTTTTGTAAAACCCATGCTGATTACTGCTAATGATACTGTTTTGATCAGCAAATTATTGGATATGGTCCCTTATCATCCCCTAAAATAATTTACAAACTACTGATGTTAGGCTGACATGCCATTGGAAACATTGTACCCTATTGTTGGTGTCATTGGGAGGAATAGTGCCCCATCAATGGTGTCAGTTGGAGGAATGGTGCTTTATTGTTGATGTCATTGGGAGAAATGTTATCGCTTCAACAGTGGATGTGCTTTGAAAAAGTAATCCCTAATTACAGTGCCACAAGCAAGAGCCTCATAAACATGCATAAACCATAACACAAAATATAAAACAAAAAACTCTTTTATTACACATACAGAATATTGACAAAAGGTTCATGCTTGGTTTGAGATTACCTTAAAGATCATTATTAAAATAATTGTTAACTTTTTAGTAAATTGCAACCATGGATATGAAAATTCAAAGGAAAGTACAGCACAGCTTATAGTATACCTCAGCCAGGAATATGTAATGTAAAGCACAGCTAATGCTGGCCACAAAAAATCGTCCGAACGAACTTTCTAAAAACGAAAGTTTGGTCGTGAGCGCAAAACATAGTGCCATCATGTAATGACCGATAAATCATTCAGTGGACATAAAAAAAAAAAAAAAGTTTTTTTTTTTTTACATATACCTAGTGCAGAAAGTTCGGACGGGAAACACATTAACCTTCCGGTTTATCGTTTGTTCGGCAGAAAATTTCCAAACTTGTCCTTCGTTTTTTTGGCTCAAAAACGTCTAAACGATTATCGATTTTGTGCCCATTAACTGTTCGAAAAACGACCGAATTTTCGTATAGTGTATGGTCAGCATTACAGAACGCAGTGGTCAGGGATATGTGATATACAGTACATTACAGCTCACAGAGTACAGTGGTAAGAGATACGTAATGTATCTCACAAATTACAGCGTGCAGTGGTCAAGAAAATGTAATGTACAGCACAGATTAACTACTTGAGTTCCCAGCACTATTTTAACTATTTTATTTTAACATTTGGAATCAGCAGCTCCTGTGGGTCCCATCATGAGTTCAGGCTGGGACCATTGACTGTCTGTGATGGCTGGCATCCAGAACTAATCCCGGGAGCTAAAAGGTTCAGCTCCTGGGATTCTGATGCTTCTAAGGAGCATACTATAGAAGCAAATATAAACACTATGCTTTAGCAAAGTGTTCAAGCTATGAGTAAGCATCACATGATGTGAAACACGTCAGTCACCTTTTTCCTGTTGTTCACTTCATTTTGAATGCATCGCTTTGGTTGTTTTTTGGATTCTATTTGTACATTAAAGACATTGGGCCAGATTCAGGTACATTGGCGCAAATTTTGACCGGAGTAGCGCACCTCCTTTACTTCAGACCGGCACAATGTAGAGGCGCAATGTAGAGGCGCAATTACCGTATTCTCGTAGTATTTGCTCAGAATTTTGTGCCGGTGCAACGTAATTTCCGAGGCGTAATGTGGAGTAATTCAAATTGGGAAGGACGTGGGCGTGTTACATTGAAATGAGCCGTGACCCCATGCAAATGAAGGGCCGGCCGGATTGCCCATGCGCACATGAAGCAGACCATGGTCAGCACCTCTCTGCGCATGCTCAGAACTCGGGAACGGCGCAATCAGTGAGATTGGAACTTGGCCCGGTCAACTTAGTGAGCTACGCAGAGAGCTTAAATAGACAGAGACAAACGCACTTCCTTTGCAAAAGTACATCCCTTATATCCCTCCCTATACAGCAAGGTGCTTTTGTTCTGTTGTGTGTTCACGTTTGTCGGTTTGTGACTTGTGTTTTATATATTTCTTGACTGTTTAGTATAGTGTTTTTGATAGTGGTTTTCAGAGTGTTGTTTGGTGACTGTTTTTGATACTTATTTGCTGTCTGATTTTTGGTGTCTGATTTTTGGTGTCTGATTTTTGGTGTCTGATTTTTGGTGTCTGATTTTTGGTGTCTGATTTTTGGTGTCTGATTTTTGGTGTCTGATTTTTGGTGTCTGATTTTTGGTGTCTGATTTTTGGTGTCTGATTTGGTTCCAGTTTGTGAGAACATGAGTGAAAGGAAGCGAAAGTTGAATTTTTCTTTGGGGGAGAAGGGCATTCTTGCCAGGGCCATTACACAATATGGCCGTTTTCTGCACGGCCCCGAGAGTGCCAACACCACCCTGGCCAGGAAGGCACAGATATTGCAGGAAATTACCGACCAGGTCAACACGTTGAGGGGGGGAGACCCGGACACGCCAGGGGATCGCCAAGAAGATTAATGACCTCCGGCGTGTGGTCCGTGGGAAGCTGGCCAAGATTGCCGCCCATGCCAGGGGCACTGGAGGGGGCCCACCATACCCTGTTGGGCTGACTGAGGAGGAGCGTGCGGTGGCCCAGACCTTCAACAGGCAGCAAGTGGAGGAGCTGCCTGGCTTTGACTCCAGTCAGGAGGCCGTGAGGACAGGTACGTTTTTTTTTTTGGGTTGTGAATAATTTCTGATTGTGGGGGTGACATTCCTGCGGGAAAAGGGGTGTCACCCTCATTTGTGATGGAGAAGGGTTCCCCAGGACCAGGGAGAAGTGATCCCCAGGTCCGTGTGAATGGTGTATGAATGTACAGTGACATAATTGGAGCCATGGTGTGGTGTTGCTGCTCACAAGTCCTGCATGGTGGGCTTGTGCCAATCCAATTTAATGAGGATGTGATGTGTCTGTGCTAGGGACCACAGTGGTGTGCATGCATGCATTCTCATTGTGCCATGATTAATGTGTGTGTTTAACGTGCAAAGATGCCTAATGTGAGCTGTCTCCTGGCTGCTCTTCCCTCAGAAGACGGGGTATCCTCGGTTAGGGGGGGATTGTTTGGTTCGGGGGTCAGGTCATCACAGATGTCAATCTGCAGGCCCTTTCTCACTGCGAAGTTGTGCGGCAGGCAACATGCACCGATGATCTGACATACAAAGTTGGGGGAATACAACAGGGTACCCCCAGACTTATCCAGGCATCGGAAATGTGACTTCAGGAGGCCAAAGGTGCGCTCCACGACTGCACGGGTTTTGGCGTGTGCTTCATTGTAACTTTCCTCTCCTGGGGTTTGGGGGTTCCGGATAGGAGTCATGAGATGGGGTCCCAGTGCATACGCAGAGTTACCTGGAATGGAAAAGACAGGAGGATGTTAGTAGTGCATGTGCCCCTTGTGATGTGTGCATCATGGGGGGGGGCAGTCATGCCTGGCACCCATGTCACTCACCAACCAGCCAGCTGTCCCCATACATGTTCTATTTGTGCCATATGAGGCATTTGGCATCGACTATCACCTGTACGTTGATGGAATGCCAGTGCTTCCGATTGCGGTATATGTGCTCTGTCTCACGGGGGGGCTGGAGTGCCACATGTGTGCAATCAATGGCCCCCACGGTGCGTGGGAATCTGTCAATTTTGTAGAAATCTGTCATTGCCTTTTGCCGCAGGTCCTCCTGGGTGGGTTTGATGATTTGGTTGGCCATGCGTCTGAGGATTGCAGGGATAACCTGGTGCACACATCTGCTCATGGGGGATTGTGTCATCCCAGCCACCACTCCACTTGTTCTTTGAAAAGAGCCAGTGGCAAGGAAATGGAGTGTTGCCAGGACCTTGACCAGTGGCTGCACTGCATGTAAGCGGTGTGTTGGCCTGGTGATGTCCTCCTGCAGGGTTGTGGTTAATTCCAGGATGGCAGCAGGGGTGAATCTGAAGATGGGAGACACCTCAGAATCACTCATGCCAAAGATGTCTATGCGTGTGCGATATATCCTCTCCTGTGCCCTCCTCCGTGCCCTCCTCCATGCCCTCCTCCTTCTGCGCTCATCTAAAGTCAGTAGTATAGCTATGAGCAAGGATGCCCCTGGCATGTTGGCATACAGATTGTTGTCCTGCAAGTGTGGCTGCTCAGCTCGTCCCTAACAGTGTTGCTTTAGCTGACATGTAGACGGATGGTCTAATTTTAAGCAAGCTTTTATATTGCCTAATATTAGACAGGACATGCAGCTGATGCGCACAGCGCGTAGCCTGCGCTGCACCAACTTACTTTTGTGGATCGCCGTAACTCCCTCATTTGCATATTTGCCTAGCAAATCAATGGTGTGTCTAGCACAGTTTTTGCAAGCATGATGCGCCGGTCTATCGAAATTACACCGTTCGTAAAAAACTAGGGGCCAGATTCACGTACATCGGCACATTTTTTGACTGGCGTAGCGCACCTCCTTTACGTTAGACCACCGCAATGTAGCGGCGCAATCACCGTATTCTCGTTTGATTTGCGCAGAAATTAGCACCTGTGCAACGTAATTTCAGAGGCATAAGGCGGAGTAATTCAAATTGGGAAGGACGTGGGCGTGTTACATTGAAATGAGCCGTGACCCCATGCAAATGAAGGGCCGGCCGGCTCGTGCATGCGCACATGAAGCAGACCATGGTCAGCACCTCTGTGCGCATGCTCACAACTCGGGAACGGCGCAATCAGTGAAATTGGAAGTGGACCCGGGCAACTTAGTGAACTACGCAGACAGCATAAATAGACAGACACAAACGCACTTCCTTCGCAAAAGTACATCCCTTTGTATCCTTCCTATACAGCAAGGTGCTTTTGTTCTGTTGTTTATTAGCGTTTGTTTGTTTGTGACGTGTCTTTGAGATATTTGGGGACTGTTTTGCAGAGTGAGTTTTGTCTTTTATGTGTTTTCTTTGTTGTTATTTTTTTTAAATTAGATTTTTGCTGGGCATTTTTTATTTTTGCTGGTCAATTATTATTTTTTGGTTCTGTTTGTGAATGATTTTGGAATGTGGGGGTGACATTCCTGCCGGAAAAAGGGGTGTCTTCCTCATTTGTGGTTGAGAAGTGATCCCCAGGTCTGTGTGAATGGTGTATGAATGTACAATGACATAATTGGAGCCATGGCATGGCGTTGCTGCTCACAAGTCCTGCATGGTGGGGGGCTTGTGCCAATCCAATGTGATGAGGATGTGATGTGTCTGTGCTAGGGACCACAGTGGTGTGCATGCATGCATTCTCATTGTGCCATGATTAATGTGTGTGTTTAACGTGCAAAGATGCCTAATGTGAGCTGGCTCCTGGCTGCTCTTCCCTCAGAAGACGGGGTATCCTCGGTTAGGGGGGGGATTGTCTGGTTCAGGGGTCAGGTCATCACTTATGTCAATCTCCAGGCCCTTTCTCACTGTGAATTTGTGCAGCATGCAACATGCACCGATGATCTGGCATACAAAGTTTGGGGAATATAACAGGATACCATGGGGGGTTCCGTATAGGAGTCATGAGATGGGGTCCCAGTGCATATGCAGAGTCACCCTGAAGGGATAAGACAGGAG
Organism: Rana kukunoris; assembly: GCA_029574335.1. Taxonomy (NCBI): domain Eukaryota; kingdom Metazoa; phylum Chordata; class Amphibia; order Anura; family Ranidae; genus Rana; species Rana kukunoris. The sequence continues at coordinate 144,684,461 of CM056056.1, forward strand.
GATGTTAGTAGTGCATGTGCCCCTTGTGATTTCAGCATCATGGGGGGGGACAGTCATGCCTGCCACCCATGTCACTCACCAACCAGCCAGCTGTCCCCATACATGTTCTGTTCGAAATCTGTGGGGATGGGGCTAGGATTGTATATGTAGCTGTCATGGGTGTCATGGGTGGTGTCATGTGTTGGGCTGGTGTTGGGCTCCTGCAGGGTTGTGGTTAATTCCAGGATGGCATGAGGGATGAATCTGAAGATGCGAGACACCTCAGAATCACTCATGCCAAAGATGTCTATGCGTGTGTGATATATCAAGTGAAGAGTGAGGGGCTTGTATCAGATTAGATTATTATATCCATCAAGGTTTTAAAGGGCTATTGAAAGATAGTGAGACCGTGTTTGTAATGTGTATGTAATGTATTGATGTATATATGTATGTATTTTTTTTGTAAAAATGTTTATAAAAGCAAAGAATATTTTTTTGAAAAAAAAAAAAAAAAAACTTCTCCCGTTCCCTCCTCTGTGCCCTCCTCCTTCTTTGCTCATCTAAAGTCAGTAGTATAGCTATGAGCATGGATGCCACTGGCATGTTGGCATACAGTTTGTTGGGCAGCAAGTGTGACTGCTCAGCTCCTCACTAACAGTGTTGCTTTAGCTGACATGTAGACGGATTGTCTAATTTTATACCACCTTTTATATGGTCTAATTTTAGACAGGACGTGCAGCTGTTGCGCACAGCGCGTAGCCTGCGCTGCACCAACGTTCTTTTGTGGATCCCCGTGACTCCCTCATTTGCATATTTGAATAGCAAATCAATGGTGTGTCTAGCGCAGTTTTGCGCGGACGGATGGGCCTGTCTATCGAAATTACGCGGGTCAAAAAAAAGTAGATTTCTTGCGTATCTCGTTTTGGGGATGCGGCGCATCGAAACGCATGTGCAAATTTAGACTTACGCCGCGCATCTCCTGTAACGCCGGCGTGATGGCTCTGTGAATCTGGCCCTAGATTTCTGGCGCATATCGTTTTGTGGATACGGCGCATAGATACGAAGGCGCATATTTCCAATTGTACTGGCGCAGCTCCTGATACTCCAGCGTAAGTGGTTTGTGAATCTGGCCCATAGTTTTAAGGAGTGCGGCAGTCCATGATCGTCTTCTGTCCAATGCACCTGTGCATAGCCAGCACCCTTTTGGTTTAGTGGGATGGAAGCAAAGCCAAGGGATCAGCAGTTTTTACAGTGGTATCATTTCTCAGTTCACATTGGAGGGAGTGGTGACATTATATCACAGAATTTCCTATCAGCACAGAGGTTTGGAACAAGCTTTTAACCACTTGCCGACCAGCCGCCTTCATTCTACGGCGGCAGGTCGGCTCTCCTAGGCGAGAGCCCGTAGCTCTACGTCAGCTACATGCCGGGCATGCGCGCTCGTTACAGAGCGGGGAACGGGAGCTATGTGTGTAAACACATACCTCTCGTTCCTGTCAGCGGGGGGGAAACACTGATCTTCTGTTCATACAATGTATGAACAGAAGATCAGTTATTTCCCCTAGTGAGGTCACCCCCCCATACAGTTAGAACACACCCAGGAACACACTTAACCCCTTCCCTGCCCCCTAGTGTTAACCCCTTCACTGCCAATGGCATTTTTATAGTAATACAATGCATTTTTATAGCATTGATCGCTAAAATGCCAATGGCCCCAAAAATGTGTCAAAAGTGTCCGAAGTGCCCGCCATAAAAAAAAATGCTGATCGCCGCCATTACTAGTAAAAAAAAAATATTAATAAAAATGCCATAAAACGACCCCCTATTTTGTAAACGCTATAACTTTTGCGCAAACCAATCAATAAATGCTTATTGCGATTTTTTTTTAACGAAAAATATGTAGAAGAATACGTATCGGCCTAAACTGAGGAAAAAAATGTTTTTTTTATATATTTTTGGGGGATATTTATTGTAGCAAAAAGTAAAAAATATTGCATTTTTTTCAAAATTGTCGCTTTATTTTTGTTTATAGCACAAAAAATTAAAAACGCAGAGATGATCAAATACCACCAAAAGAAAGCTCTATTTGTGGGAAAAAAAGGACGCCAATTTTGTTTGGGAGCCACGTCGCACGACCGCGCAATTGTCAGTTAAAGCGACGCAGTGCCGCATCGCAAAAAGTGCTCTGGTCATTGGACAGCAATATGGTCCGGGGCTAAAGTGGTTAAAACCCTGTACAGCCTCTTCTGTTGCATAGTTGCATGGGGGTTCAGTCTCCACTGATCAGATCCAGCTTCCCATTAGGAAAAAAAATACATTTTCTATTTTATGCATATACCTGTATGCCTTAACCATGTATATTGAGATCTCAAAATATATGTATACAAACATTTGGCATGCCTTACCCTCTCCTTCCCCTGTCCAAATTATACCTTAGAAGCGGATCCCATGCTACCTCCTAGTCCTGTTTTGGACACAGAGTCAAGCAGAAGCTCATAAGGACTCTAGAAAGACTTTCCTTCTGCACTAGTGCCACAAAGGGTAGAAGTCTGATGGTGAGGGAGCCAATGTTCAGCAGTATGGGCATATGGCTACTATGAAAGAGTCCTGCAAAGCCAAGGGAAGCTTGACCTTAGTTCTGTAGACCACTGAACACCAGAGCTGGGTGCGCAGACCTTGAGGGAGACTCCAAGCAAGTATCTCAGGTGGTACCTTATGTATGCAATATAGCAATAACACCACTGTGTTTTTCCATGCTTCGCTCTGCAAGTTTCCAAAGAAAAAGCACTTAACATGCATTTACATTCCCTTTAGGCCCTGCACTTGGATAAAGTGTGTGTTTGCTCACTTTTATGCTTATTTAAAAAACTGTTTAAACAGGCAGGAACGTTACTGTGAACTACCTGCCGGGCAAATGACTCAAAACTGAATTTTCTGTATTCATAAAAAAATGCTGAGAGTATGGATCCTCAGCTGTTACACATTTGTCTAATAAAATTCAGAGAAAAGATTATAGGCTCAATTTGCAAAGCTAACACACCAGGATAAGTATCAATGTTTCATTTGAGTCCAATGAAATTTAGAAATGACAGTCACATGGATGGAAATGGAAGGCCTTAGGCCTGTGTTAAAACTGAGAACTGAGCTTTCTGTATTACAAACGGTATAAGACACTGCAACAATAAAAAGTAAGATTTACTTAACTTACAGTATGTTCTAAAACTACAATGCAGACTTGTAAAGAAAGCTGAAGAAAAATAAAATAAAATAGGCGCAGGGCAGTACGAGGAGGTTCACAGGCAGACTGGCACAGTGCGGGTATAGGCTCAGGGAGAGAAAGGGGGAGGCAGTGCAGGGGGGATAGGTTATGGAGGCTGTACTTCCTGTCTTAAGCACACGAGGAGAAGAAAAAGTTCCCGTCTGCCTAAATATTAAATTGCGTTCTGCGTATATTACAATATACTGTATATAAAATATAAATAAATAATCTATTATTTTTATATTACCCACAATAAGTGTAAGTCTTTAAAAAAGCATGTACTGTATCTCACAAAAGTAAGTACACCCCTCACATTTTTGTAAATATTTTATCTTTTCATCTTTCAGCACTGAAGAAATTACACTTTGCTACAATTTAACGTAGTGCTTGCATAACAGTGTAAATTTGCTGTTCCCTCAAAATAACTCAACTCACAACCATTAATGTCAAAAATGCTGGCAACAAAGGTGAGTACACCCCTAAGAGAAAATTTCCAAATTGGGCCCAAAGTGTCAAAATTTTGTGTGGCCACCATTATTTTCCAGCACTACCTTAACCCTCTCGGGCATCAAGTTCACCAGAGCTTTACAGTTTGCCACTGGAGTCCTCTGCCAGTCCATCACCTTTACCCTCAGCTTCTTTAGCAGTGATCGTCTTGAAGGTGTGTTTGGGGTCGTTATCATGTTAGAATACTGCCCTGTGGCCCAGTCTCTGAAGGGCCACAGGGCACTCTGCTTCAGTATGTCACAGTACATGTTGGCATTCATGGTTCTCTCAAAGAACTGTAGCTCCCCCGTGCTGGCAGAACTCATGCAGCCCCAGACATGACACTCTCACCACCATGCTTGACTGTAGGCAAGACACGCTTGTCTTTGTACTACTTACAGGAGTACTGGAGAGCAAATTACAGGAAAGCTGGAGAAGATCTTGGGACACAGAGTCCCAAAGAGAGATGGTCCCATGTTCATTCTCTGGGGAAGGACGCATTTCTTTTTTTTTCATTCAAGTTTAAGTTTATTTTCTGAATAAAGTCAGTACAATTTAAAGAACATATCAGGAAATCAATACATTTTGTTACATATCCTTAAATATTGAGAAATCATTTGCTGAAGTCATCACTTCGTCATTTCTCAACCATACCTAAATAACATTCTATCTGCGATGAAAGGAAAACAGGTTCAACAAGGGAGTAAATTCTGACCCTAAGCCATATAGTCTAACCGGGGTAGCTCCCTACCCTCCCCCAAATCCTGCAGTTCCTATCAATCCGTCTAGGGTCCCTAGTCTACAGCAGTTGGGATAAATCAAAACCTTATTGGTCCAACATATATAGAAATGAGATGGGAAGAGGACGCATTTCAAAATACAGATATCTCTTTTTTCAGGGGTATATGAGGAAGTGGATAATATATACAGTATGCAGCATAATTATAAAAAGGTAGGTATAACAGTAACATATAGAAGTAAAATATTTTTCCTTCATATATAGTAAGTATACACACATTGTTAAATGCACTCACATATATTTAGGGGATATAGCAGATGAACATTCCATCAAGTTGCAATTAAAAACAGAGAAACATAAAAAAAGGACTGTGTTCTATAGCTTCCTGCTCCAATGTCTCAACCATCAACAGATCATAATGCTGTGTAGTGAAGTTATTCTAAAGAAAATACTCTCAAATTTCTCCACCTTCCCCACAGAGATCATGGACAAAGAGACTCACTGAGGTCAAAAAAGTGGAAAGGTCATGCAAGTCAGATGGTTCTGGGATGTAGTGTAGGATTTTATAAGGTCATATATGTATTTAAATAATTTACTGAATGTATATATCAGTATAAATATATATTATTGCATGCTATACATTGCAAACATTCTTATACCTAAATACTGCAGCTGAAAAATGCAGAAGCAGAGACGCTCTTAGATGTGAAGCTGATATAGACTGTAAAAACAATGGGGTAGATTCAGGTACACGTAAATTTGCGCAGCGTATTCGAAATACCAGGCTCTAAATGGAATTCTGGTAGATTTTTGCCCGTACGATACGACGGCGTAGTCTATTTCTCGCCGCGTAATCGAAATACGCGATTAGGGGGCGTGAAGCATTTAAATTAGGCGCGTCCCCGCGGAGATCGAACTGCGCATGCTCCGTTCAGAAATTTCCCGCCGTGCATTGCGCGAAATCACGTCGTAACGTCATTTGTTGTTTGAGTAGCGTCGTTTACGAACATTCCTATTCCCGGACGACCTACGTAAAAAATAAAAACAAACGTTGAAATTCGACGCAGGAACGACGGCCATACTTAACATGGGCTGTCTAATATTATACCAGCAAAAAGCTGGTATAGTGTTACTCAAAAAAAAGATGACTAAAGACGCCGTAAGAGATTGCGATTGAAGATCGTAATTTCGGGGATCGCCGGCAAAAGCTCATTAGCGTATCCCCCGATGCGGAAAACGACGGGAAGTCCACCCAGTGGCCGCAATTTTATTGCAGCGTAGATCCGAAGGCGTACGAACACGTAATCCAGTCGAATTGAAGCCCGCAGCCGTCTATTCATGGTTTGAGGTTTCAGACTAGCTAAAAAACGCGCGTAATTTGAAAGTACTCCAGTCTAACACCAGTTAGACAGGAGTTACGGCTCTCTGAATCTGGCCCACAATGGGCCAGATTCAGCAAGACTTGCGCTGGAGTATTTCGATATGCGCCGCGTAACTGTGAAGATGCGCCGTCGTTTCTATGTGGCCGTACCCACCAAACTAGATGCGACAGAAAACGGGCTTTCCCCGACCGGCTTAACTTTCCGACGCCAGAGTATCGTCAGCGCATAATTTCGCTTGGCGCATCAGTCGCGCCTATTGATTTCCCCTGCAAATATGCAAATGAGGGAGATTTCCCGATTCGCGAACGGATTAGCACCATACGCTGGCTACATGCGCCGCGCGTATCTCGTCCGTCCGGCGCAAAGTTATTTCCACAAATAGCTGCTTTATCTTTACTCTAGACAGCTACAGGTCAGCAGGAAAGCAGCTACAGCAGCGTTACCGACGATAAGAGCTAGCTGAGCACCCCCACTTGCAGGACAACACCTCTGTCCCTGCTTGTCTGTCAACTTTTACAGCCATGGAGGAAGACATCATAGGTCTCCATAGCCGAGATGACGGCTGACAGCTCCTGGCCTTTAGAGTTCAGCTTTCTCCTGTGTTTGCAGGGAACGAGAGCAGCCATCTCAGAACAAAAGTAACTTCACTGCGGGGAGGGGGAACAGGATATACTTTAGTGCCGGAATGGCGCATCTACGGGCGCATTTAAACGTCCAACGGAACACATTGCGCTGTCGTTTCCAAGGAAGTGGTGCCGACGGAAGTTGTGAGCATGCGCACTGGGATGCATTGACAGTCGACGCATGCGCAGTACGTTCGCTGCAGGATCGCGCTTAGTTTAAATAATACACGCCCCGTACCCACCCAATTTGAATTCCGCCGGCTCATTTTTGATACGCTGCCGCAACTTTAGGAGCAAGTGCTTCATGAATAACAGCACTTGCTCCTAAAATTTCGCCAGAGTAACGTAAATGAGAAATGTTACTCCAGCTTAAAGATGCTCCCATCTACCTGAATCTGGCCCATAGTGTGCAACAATAGATGTGCTGAGTAATTGCTTCCAAGTATGTAAGCAATAGGGATGAACTTCAGAATTGCCCGTTTGCCAAATTTAGAACATTATGGGGCGTTCCCAGGAAATTTGAGCGCACGCGAAACTCTCCATAATGCACTACGAGATCGTCAATGCACCGCGAGATTGCAGAGCATTGACGGCTGCTGATTGGCCAAAGTATGCACCTGACCGCCATGCTTTGGCCAATCACAGCATACTCTGCTGTGAAAGCCATGATTGGCCAAAGGCCATTTTTTATTGTTTCACTTTAGGCATTAATAAAATCACTGCTCATGAAAAAACAGCCCTTTTAAAAACAGTTTTTTGCATTGATACACTTTTTATGGCAATAACTTGAATACAAGCCTTTAAAATTAGCACTTTTGATTTTTCACGTTTGTGTCCCATAGATTTTAACAATGTTGGCATGAATTTTATCCTTTTGGTATGTTCTGCTGCAAACCAAACCAAACCGAGGGGGGGGGGGGTGTTCGGCTCATCTCTAGTAAGCAATATGGTCAAATGAATATATATTAATAAATACATGGAGAAAAACAGAATGGTGGGTGGCATCTCACTAAACTATGTTATTAATATTATTGTATTATATAAATTACATGTACTTCATAGCATAACTATATATATGATATCTAATAAATGTCATTAGTTGTATGAAAAGGATAAAAACAAAACAAAAAACTCAAACCGGTAGATTATAGCAGTGATATTTTAGTAAATTACCACTTAAAGTGGAGTTCCACCCAAAAATGGAACTTCCACTTTATAGAAAGGTGACCCCCCTGACATGCCACATTTGGCATGTCATTTTTTTGGGGGAGGGGAGCGGAAACCCTCTCCCCCTCCGCAATCATCTGTGACACGTCACAGGTCCCAGATGGTTGCTCCACCAATCGCGCATTCGCAGTGTGTGCCCGGCTTTGCCAGGCGCCCACAGTGACAATGCCGGCACCGCAGAGAGGAGGGGGAGATGAGCGGGGCTTTGTTCCCCCCCCATTGCTGAACCCTGGGACAGGTAAGTGTCCGATTATTAAAAAAGTCAACAGCTGCAGTATTTGTTTTTTTTAGGCGGAGCACCCCTTTAAGGACCGGGCCGATTTTTCAGACACTGTGTTTACTATTAGAACCCCAAACATTATGGGCCAGATTCAGGTAGAGTTAGGCTGGAGTATCTGTGATACTCCAGCCTAACTGTCGCTTTAAGCCGGCGTTTTTGTTTTCTGTAACCAGAAAACAAGAAACGCCGGGTTGGAGTTCCGATGCGAGCAGCGTAATTGAATTTCGCCATCGCATCGTTACTTCAACTTAAAAATGGCGCCGGGGGCTTTCCCGCTGATTAACGCTGGAAAAATATGTTAATCAGCGGGAGTCGGAAATTCACGATCTTTTTCGGGGGCACCGACGCAGTGACTTTACGACGTTTCCGAAAGCGATACACGACGTAAAGATAAAGCAGCCCCCTAGTGGAGTATCCTATGTTAAGTATAGGCGTCGTCATCGCGTCGGAAAAAATAATCGCGTCGCTTGCGTAAAACGTTCATGAATGGGGATGTGACGTCATTGACGTTCACTGACAGAATTTGGAGCATGCGCACTGGGATGCATTGACACTCGACGCATGCGCAGTACGTTCGCCGCGGGATCGCGCATAGTTTAAATACACGCCCCGTACCCGCCCAATTTGAATTCCGCTGGCTCATTTGCGATGCGCTGCCGCAACTTTAGGAGCAAGTGCTTCATGAATAACAGCACTTGCTCCTAAAATTTCGGCAGAGTAACGTAAATGAGAAGCGTTACTCCAGAGCAAAGATGCTCTCATCTACCTGAATCTGGCCCTATATATATGTTTTTCTATTATATACCGTATTTGCGCAGCAGTTTTACAAGCACCCTTTTTTTCGAAAAAATCTATTTTTTTTTATTAAAAATAAGACAACAGTAGTTAGCCGAATTTTTTTATATTGTGAAAGATAATGTTATGCTAAGTAAGTTCCATATGCAAGGTTTAAAAATGTCTACAGATTCCCAGTTTTGAATTACAGAGGAGGTCTAGGGCTAGAATTATTGTTCTCGCTCTAACGATCACGGCAATACCTCACATGTGGTTTTAACACCGTTTTCATATGCGAGCACTATTCACGTATGCGTTCGTTCTGCAGATGAGCTTTTCGGGACCGGGCACTTTACATTTTATTTAAAAAAAAAAAAACTCTTATTTATTTTACTTTTTATTTTTTACTTTGACACTGTTCTTTAAAAAAAAAAAAAAAAAATGGCGCCACTTTTATCCCTATTAAAAGGAATGTAAACAACCCTTGTAATAGAAAAAAAGCATGACATGACCTTTTTAATAAGAGATCTGGGGTCAAAAAGACCTCAAATCTCATATTTACACTGAAATGCAATAAAAAGAGCATTGGGCGGAAGTGACGTTTGACGTCGCTTCTGCCAGTCAATGCTATGGAGATTTGTGGGGGCCATCTTTCCCTCATTCGGCAGCCAGCCAAACAGGGGAGAGGACCCGATTGTCTCTGTCGCTACCGGTGGCTCCGGAAAGCGGCAGAGACCACCGGAGCGTGAAGGGAGGGGGGGGATTGCAGAAACCACTTCTATCTGAAAGCAAACAGCCCACTGAAGAAGAGGATACGGTTATGACAGCTATCTGAGACATGATGGGATTCGTAGTTTCATCACAGCTGGAGTGCCAAGGTTGTATACCCCTGGTCTAGTATAAGAAATTTGATATCTGGGAATTTCCTGGCGTGTATTATTTTGGCTTGTCAGCCAAGAGATAGGTCCGGATTGCATACTTGCATAGTCTTAATATGCCTGTATGCTCTCCTCCAAAATTCAAGTTTGGTTTTTCCAATATAGAAGCAACTTCAGTCGCAGCGCAACATGTGTATGACTCCAATAGTTCTGCAGTTTGCAAAATATCTTGGTCAAAAGATTTAACCATTGGAAAGAACAGGATTTCTATGAGTGTACATATATTTACTTATATTTACAGTAGATACATGCCTCACACATCTAAGTTTCTTTGTATTGGCAGGGGTCTTTACGAGCCTTTCCTTTAAATTCACTGTTAACAAGTCTATCCAAATTGTCCTAGTGATTGATCTATTGATAACATGTGCCAGTATCTCCCCACAATGGTTTTAATGTTATCTTGTTGATTTGTATATTTAGTGATAATTCTTAAGGGATTAGCATCACTTTTACATTTTTGTAAATAAAGTAATTTTTGTCTTGGTCGTATGCTCGTTTGTATGATCTTTTTTAAAGAAGCATGGGAGTAACCTCTTAGCAGGAGCCTGTCCCATAATTTAGCAGCCTCTATTTTATAAATATTGTCTTCAGAGCAATTGCGTCTTGTTCTCAAGTATTGACTGTATGGTATGGAATCTACCAGTGCCTTGGTGTGAAAGCTTAAGGCATGTAAAATGGTGTTCCGTGCTGTAGGCTTTCTATACAGGCCACTGCCAAGGGACCTCCCTTGTTTTTTAAAACAACTTACATAGCATGCTATGCCAGCCTCTAATATAGGGCGGGGGCAGGGCGGAGACAAACACAGAAAGGGAACTGATAGGCAGGAAGGAGGGGGTGAGAGGGAGAGAGGAAAGCAGAGGGCACAGCAACTTGGAGCTTCTAGTGGGTAGCCAAAAAAAAAAAAAGCTGTATGGTATTTTTTATTTATGTTTTTCTTATTTGGTATATGTCCCCCATGGCAGTGCCTACATCCCCATTCCATTTTTTGACATCCTCTTGCCTGTTAGCTTTACAAATCACCAAAATTGATTATCCAGATTTGTCCTTTAAGACTTCAATAGGGGTTTGTTTTAAAAGGTAACTCCACTTGGAACAACAATAAAACAATACAAAAAATCTAGGATATTGTATATTGCTAAACAAGCCATGGTGTAATTTATTATTATAAAAAAAAAAATACCTTTCCTTTTAATCTGCAGCCGCTGTAATATTCTGTAAAATCCAATGCAATATGGCAACCTGGAGGCATTTTGTACACCAACGGTCTACAGAATGCCTCCAGAAATGTAAGTTCCTGCTGGTGGAATAGGTTCACTTGAAATCTACACTAAGACACACGTCAGATTTTAGGCATCCCCTGTAATGGGAATTTCAGTTTGGTGAGATTCTCCCCAAGGCTTAAATTCTTCTAAAGCAATACAGACCCTGCAGCTTTTTCCATTAGAACACTGACAGTGCAACAGCTGATTACAATGAACCAGTTAGAATCTCCCATTTAGAATTAGCATCCAAAAGGATAGGAATCTACTACAAAGTTTGTTAAAAGATGTGCAATTTACATTAAAGAGTAACTCCACTTTTGTTAAAAAAAAAACAAAAACAAAACATTCCCCTCTGAGTGATCAAGGTACATTGCAAGGATTTTACAATCCCTATCTTTTGTTTTTCTTAAGAAATCACTTGTTTGTCCATGTGGAAAGTAAATCTAATGGGAGCGTTTTTTATAATTATCAGCCAGCTGCTGCACCTGCAGGGCTCTAATGAGGAAGATTGCTGTGTCTGTATCACTTTACATATGATTTCCCATTGGGAATATCTCACCAAAAATAAAACTTTTGTTGCAGGGAATATCTGAAATTTGACCTCAGTGAGCCAATCACAAAAGCAGCTAGTTATGTGTACAGAACACCTCCAGTTAGCCATATTGCATTGCATTTTACAGAAAATGACAGCGGCTGCAGATTGAAAAGAAAAGGTAATTTTTAATAACATTCAATTGCAATAAGACTTGTGTCGCAATTATATAATATAATGTTTTTTTCCCACAAAAGTGGAGTTACCCTTTAATCTTTTTTTTTTTACTCAGACACAATTGCTTATCCCTGATCAATTGTGTGAATTTAAAGAATAATTCCAGTTTTGTTGAGGAAAAAAAAATCCCCTCTGGGTAATTAAAGGGTAAATTCACTTTTGTGGGAAACACATAACAAATAAAAAAAAATAATATCAAAAGCCCATGAGAGTAGAGACAGGAAACACGGTTCTCCCAGTATGCACACAAACTGATATCTCTCAAGCACATAGTATGTAGAATAGAATATGTATCTGTGTTCAGACTATGGGCATTAAGTTATTTATTTATTCGCATAGGCACATGTAATTCAAAGCAATTCATTCCCAACGTTCCTGAAAGATTACAAAAAGACTAAAGTTGTTTTTTAAAAGTTTAGGAACACCTGGTGTGTCAACATTAATCAGTCTGTTGCAATAGAAAGTAATAGGGCCAGAGCCTCTGTTGTAAAGTTTGGAGATGCATTTCTCCACAATGCCTTTAGCTAAAGAGGTGAATGCTTTAGTGTGCATTATCTGGGTATAGTTTCCCTTTATGCAACATAAGCCAAAATTCTATGTTTTCAAATTACATCACTATATACCAGTGCTAAATGTGTTTTGGACTGTTGTATCGACCACAAAAAATTATTTTGATAAATTTTTTTAGAAATATTTGTATAATAATTTTTTTTTTATAAAAGCATTTCTACACCCAAACAGATGCTCTGTGAGTGGCATAGGCATTCAGAATGGGTTACCAGCACGGGGGGGCATTTTTTATTGCCATAATTGTATCATAAATAAATTGAATTATTCAACTAGAAAATAATTACAAGAAACCTGTTTTACCTGGCCACTAAAGTATTTTGCATTTAAAAACTTACAGCACAGAATGGCAGCAGGTGATAGCACTAATGTTACCCCATGGTGTGAGTGATACTGAAACAACTTAAGGTCACAGAAAAGTTTCTCTCCTCCAGATGGCAATGGTTATATATTACAGACTATATAACTTTTCCTTCGAGTTTTGTAATACATAAACCATAAAAATAATGAATTCAACATCTGTCCTAGAATCTTTCTGTCTCAGTCTAGTAAACTGTATTTTTTAACATGGTAAAGGAATTCCTCAAGTCTTCTTTTGTCATAAATATTTTCAATTTACCTGGATAAAACAGATAGGAAAAATAAAAATGTGGAATATTAAAGTATACAGTATGTAAGCACAATGAGATTTAACATGTTAAAGTATTCGTTAACCCCCCCCCCCAAAAAAAATACAGATCCTGTTCCCTTAAAGCAGATTACACAGCACAGTGCTTGTGCTGTGTAATCCCCCCCCTCTAAACTGTAAAAAAAAAAACTGCCTGAATCTGCCACTTCCTGTATGCCCTCTCTGCACTGTCCATTAGACATGTGCACAGAAAAAAAAATTGTTTTTTTTTGTTCTGTTTCGTATTGTTCCTTTTTTTCGTTTTCGTTTGTTTTTCGTAAGACGCCCGTTTTCCTGTTTGTTCCCGTTCGTTTTTCGTATGACGCAATTTTTTTGTATTCCGATCGTTTCGTATTTTCGTTACTGTTTTATTTTCGTAGATGCGGGATGGTTCGTTATTCTGTTTAATTCATGTTCGTTACTTGTTAGACAATAATTTTCGTGAATTTTCGTCAATGATTTGCAGTATCTTGAAACCCTTTTCTTTTGCTATTTTCAGTCGTATGTTTATATGACATCTATAACAAAAGATTTGCATTCTGTATTTTAAATTCCTTTTTTCTGTTCGTATTTTGGATTCAAAATACAGCATGCAAATCTTTTGTTATAGATGTCATATGAACAATGAACATAGGACTGAAAACAAACAGAAAAAGCATTCAAACAAAATACAGAATGTAAATCTTTTGTTCGTTTGCCGTTTTCGTTTTGTCGTTTTTTTTTCGTTCGTATTTGCGGTTGTCCGTTATGCGGCTCATTCGTAATCTCGTAGTTTTCGTATTTTGGTGCTTTAATTTTTTCGTATGTACACATTATCCTGCGGGTACGAAAATGAACATTTTCGTACGAAAATAACATTCGTACGAACGGGAATGCACATATCTACTGTCCATGAAAATCAGTTTTGCTGAGCCCTGACCACCGTGCGCAGAGTATGTCCCTGCATCATATTATGGTGTTGCCTGACTCTTGTTATGGTCTTTCTTCTTATCTTATAAAAGTGTGTTATTATGACACTTCATGTATGCATTTCAACATTGTTGGATATGTGTTCCTGACCCCTTTGTATTCCTTTTTATTTCTGCACCACTTGTTATTCTTGATGAAAAATTTGAATAACATACAATTGACCTAAAAAATACCATACAATAGGGAGAGAATCCTGCTTTGAACATTGAAGACAACATGGCAAAAACACAAATTGTTTTAGTTACATGTCTGAGAGATGCATTTAAGGTATTGTGTTACAGAACATATTCCCAGAAACACTAATCTGGCATCACATACTCACATTTTTTCCCATGCTTTAGCAAATTGAATCATGCTTTGTGTTTTTTTTTTCCCGCTGGATCAACTGTGGGTGAAATATGTGTATTATAGGGGATTGAATTTTTTTTTTTTTTTTTATTGAACTTGGTGGACTTGTGTCTTTTTGTAACCTGACTAACTATGTAACTTTGTAACTCTTGATGTTTGTTTTTTTTTTTCATACAGTGGTAATATGTCACTACCTAGAAGTAGCAGCCACAACAGATCTCATAGGTGCAATTTGCCCCGAGATCATTACTATTCAATTTTCTCTCTTAATTAACATCCCACCATATTCAACACTCATCTTTTGACCCTGCCACTACATAGAAGGTTGTTAAACTGTAGACATGTGCAGACTGGAATATTTTGTTTCGTTTTTTCGTTTTCGTTTGGAAAATAAATTTATTTAGTTACTCCCGAAAATCGTTTTGATTTATTTAGTTTTTCGTTGGGGAATAGCTTTCGTCCGAATATCCAATAATACTTGGTTTCTGTCGAATGGTCAAAAGAATATTCGACGGAACGTCGAATCCTTTTGGTTGCTGGTGAATGATCAAAAGAATATTCGACGGAACGTATCTTTACGTCTCATAAATCAAAATCTATTCTCTGTAATGTCGAATCTATTATTTCTATAGTGTCGAATCTTTTCTCTATAATGTTGAATCTTTTCCCTATAATGTCGAATCTCTCTATATCGAATTTTTACTGCAACGAAAACGAAAATAAAGCATTTTTTATGTCGGATCTTTCGGTTTTCGTTTCTTGCACTTTCGTTATCGTTTGTTAAAAAACAGATTTTCGGACGAAAATGCATTCTAACGAAAATGAATGCACATGTCTATTAAACTGTATTCTGATTTCTACTTCAACTTCTGACCCCTGGACCCCACTCTGGTCACCCTCTTCCTCTATTCTACAATCTTTTTACTTACATCTTCAATCTCTCTCTCTCTACTAGCACCCTCTCCTCTAAAACATGCAGTGATCATTCTCCTTTTTAAAAAGCCTTCACTGGACCCCTCAAGTCTAAACCCATCTCCTTGTTCCCATTTATCTTCAAAGTCCAGTATTGCCTATTTCATAACCTTTTGCGCTGCTACTTCACTGATAATAACCTTATTGACCTCTATCAGTCTGTCCTTTCACCACAGCACTCCACACAATCTGCCCTTCGAAAACTACCTGATGACTTATGTTCTGGAAATTTTATAGATAGGCAATTCCTGTTCCTGTTCTCATATTGATTAGTGGTTCCAAATTAATAACTACTGTATTAAAAAAAACAAAAAAAACAAAAACATACACAAAAGATACACTCTGCATTTTGCAAATAACGTTCTGTTAATTCTGCAAATTTTTTTTTTTTTCTATACACATGATTACGTAGGTATTACATTAATATTACAAATGTACTTTTATGGTAACAAGGGGTATAACATAGGCAGGCTAGGAGCAGCTATATTACAAAACTAAATCTTCATTGTGACTAAAACTTACATAAAAAAACATGATTAATAAAAAATGGCCCTGTAACTTAGTTGTGGACATGCTGACTTATTAGCATACTTAAACACAGACAATTTTACATGAAATGTAAAACGTATAAAATACAGTATGACTTCAACATAGCTGAACTACTTTTCAAATCACATTAAATGCTTTACTGCAGCAGAAAGGTACTGCTGGGTGAAGCGACATTACCTAACATCGCTTTGCCTTTTGGCCACTAGGGGATAGTGCTCGCCCAAAGCCTTGCCGTCCGAGCCGATGTGAGTGTAAACACACAGATCCTGTTTTTTTCAGGGGAGAGGAGACATGTGTTCATACACAAAAAATAAAAAACACAGAGGTGATCAAATACCACCAAAAGAAAGCTCTATTTGTGTGAAAAAAAAGATGTCAATTTTGTTTTGGTACAGTGTCTGTACGGTCGGTACAGTGTCGCACGACCGCCCAATTATCAGTTAAAGCGACGCAGTGCCGTATAGAAAAAAAATAGCCTGGTCATTGAGCAGCCAAATATTCCGAGGCTGAAGTGGTTATACAGCTGCGCTCATAAGTTTACATACCCTGGCAGAATTTACGATTTCTTGGCCATTTTCAGAGAATATGAAAACTTTTCTTTCACTCATGGTTAGTGTTTGGCTGAAGCGATTTATTATTAATCAACTGTGTTTACTCTTTTTAAATTATAATGACAGAAACTACCCAAATTATCCTGATCAAAAGTTTACATACCCCAGTTCTCTGTGTATTGCCCCCCTTTAACATCAATGAAAGCTTGAAGTTTTTTGTGGTATTTGTGGAGGAGGCTCTTTATCTTCTCAGATGGTAAAGCTGCCCATTCCTCTTGGCAAAAGCCTCCAGTTCCTGTAAATCAGTGGTTCTCAACCTTTTTGTGCTGTGACCCCTTGATAATATTTCCCAAGTTGTGGGGACCCCTAACAGTAAAATTATTTTCAAAGGGTGGGCTGAAAGCACCGAAGGCAAGACAAGTAATTTGCGCCCCTAACCGGCTGACATTTAGCGCTCCCTAAGTGCCTTCCACTCGTACAGTATTGAAATCCCCTTATAGTACATTTTAGGATGTACCACAGTTTCTCTTTGTTCTCCTTTCTTTCCCCTTCATCTCTCACTCTATCCTAATTCCTTGTTCCCCCCCCCCATCCCTCCCTCTGTCTTTCTTGCTCTCTATTTTTTTTCCTTTCTCTCCCTTTTTCTTTGTTCCTTTCCCTCTTATCTCCCTTCCTGGGAGAACAGTGCAGGCTTCAGGAACAGCCCAGGATTTGGTGACCCCCTGGTAAATCATCATTTGACCCCCAAGGGGGTCCCGACCCCCAGATTAAGAACCACTGCTGTAAATTATTGGTCTGTCTTGCATGAACCATATGTTTGAGATCTCCCCAGAGATACTGAGGTCAGGAGACAGAGATGGCCACTCCAGAACCTTCACTTTATTCTGCTATAGCCAATGACAGGTCGACTGGCCTTGTGTTTTGGATCATTGTCACGTTGGAATGTCCAAGTATGTCCCATGCGCAGCTTCCTGGCTGATTACATACTGCATTCATCTTGCCATCAATTTTGACCAAATTTCCTGTGCCATTGTAGCTCACACATCCCCAAAACATCAGCGATCTATCTCTGTGTTTCACAGTAGGAATGGTGTACTTTTCCTCATAGGCCTTGTTGACTCCTCTCCAAATGTAGCATTTATGGTTGTGGCCAAAAAGCAAAATTTTGGTCTCATCGTTCCAAATGACCTTGTGCCAGAAGGTTTGAGGCTTGTCTCTGTGCTCTTTTGATAGCTCACAGGCTTTGCTAAAGCATGGAGCTCTGCTTCTTGAGCTGGGGAAGAAGGATCAAATGACTCTGAATACAGAGTGTCTTTCTGGGTGATAACAGCATATTCAGTATGGATCTTGCCATCCTCAGTATACAACTGGGATCAAATCTACAAAACAAATCTAATATCTGGGTCTTCAAGTAGTGTGTCCTTCACTTGGCTCACAGCAGCTGATTCCAACATCATCAATTTAGCACATGTTGTGTCCAGTCTCATCCAATACAGGCAATAAGGTGGCTGGGTTCAATGGTACAACTTTTTATTGGTTAGATTTGTACATAAATAATATTTCAAATTCATATTTTGGGAATCTTTAAGTAGACAAATATTTGGCTTGGCTGTTTGCAATATTTGCTGCACAGAATGTGGGACCATTAAAGTTAAATGATTGACCAACTTAATGTCTGGAACTTAGTCTAGTAGCACCATGCAGATAGCTACTACTCTGATAAAGCCGGGCAAACCCATCATTACTGGGTCCAGTGCATGAAATATTTAACAATGGCTTGTTTTTTTCCTATCATGCACTTTGTGTAAGAACTCCAGTTTCATGTTTCAAAAAGACAACCTTTTCTTGGCAATATTATAATTTCGGTTGTTAGTTTTAGCAAAATAACACAAGTACTTAGTTTCCATCTTACATTATTTTCCTGATGTCACATAATATATTATAACAATACGACTGTGCACACATGTCTGTAAATTCAACTTTTTCTTGGACTTTCTACTGCACTTCAAAGGAAAAGAGACACATCATTTCACAATCCACACATTCTGATTTGGATTTCAAAAATAAAAATAAATAAAAACAAAAAAGGTACCAACAATCTCTATATGAAAGAACAGAAAAATCATCAGCCAGATCAAAAATGATAAAACAGCTGGCTGCAGGTGGCATCTATCCTAGGAGGGTGTGTGAACTTGGCATGATGGGTCTTTTATATTTAAATTGTACTTATTACTCTCAGATCATGGACCACACATCAAGTTATTGTCAGAACTTTAGATTCCATTTCTGTAGAAAAAGTTCCCATGTATCCCATCCATCTAGGCTAACCACTTCATCTTAATCTAAGGTAACCCCATATTACACATTTTTCCAATAACCTGTATTTTATTTTCAACCAAAGGTTGTCTAAACCAATTTAAATATCATTAATACAAATGTTAACATCATATCAGAAATGAATACTTGTGTGAAAATCTCAATATCACACCCTTATTAAAGGAAGACCCTTTACCTGATTTCCCTTTTTTAAATGCACTGGCCCAGATTCACAGAGCGATTACGCCTGCGCAACAGGAGATGCGCGTGCGCAAGTCGAAATGTGCGCGTGCGTTTCGTTGCGCGGCATCCACAGAACGAGATACGCAAAAAGTGCGCTAGACACACCATTGATTTGCTAGTCAAATATGCTAATGAGGGACTTACAGGGATCCACAAAACAACGTTGGGGCAGCGCAGGCGACGCAGTGTGCGCAACAGCAAAATGTCCGGTCTAAAATTAGAGCATATAAAAGCTGGTCTAAAAAGAGAAAAAAAGTCTACTTGTTAGATAAAGCAACACTGTTAGTGAGCAGCTCAGCAGTCACACGTGTTGCACAACAATCTGTATGCCAACATGCCAGGGGCATCGTCGCACATAGCTATACTACTGACTTTAGATGAACAAAGAAGGATGAGGGCATGGAGGATGGCACGGAGCATGGCACGGGAGAGGATATACCGCACCCGCATAGACCTGTTTGGCATGAGTGATTCTGAGGTGTTTTGCATCTTCAGATTCACCCCTCATGTCATCCTGGAATTAACCACAACCCTGCAGGAGGACATCACCAGCCCAACACACCGCTCACATGCAGTGCAGCCACTGGTCAAGGTCATGGCAACACTCCATTTCCTTGCCAGTGGCTCTTTTCAGCGTACAAGTGGAGTGGTAGCTGGGATGTCACAATCCTCCATGAGCAGATGTGTGCACCAGGTTGTCCCTGCAATTCTCAGACGCATGGCCAACCAAATCATCAAACCCACCACTGAGGAGCTGCGGCTGAAGGCAATGACAGATTTCTACAGAATTGCCAGATTCCCACATGTGGCACTCCAGCCCCCCCAGGAGACAGAGCACATGTACCGCAATCGGAAGCATTGGCATTCCATCAATGTACAGGTGATAGTCGATGCCCAAGGCCTCATATGGCACGTCTGTGCCAAACACCCAGGGTCCAGCCATGACAGCTACATATACAATCAATGCCACATCCGAATGGAATTCGATCAGAACGTGTATGGGGACACCTGGCTGGTTGGTGAGTGACATGGGTGGCAGGCATGACTATCCCCTCCCATGATGCACATCACAAGGGGCACATGCATGACTAACATCCTCCTGTCTTTTCCCTTACAGGTGACTCTGCATATCCACTGGGACCCCATCTCATGACTCCTATCCGGAACCCCCAAACCCCAGGAGAGGAAAGATACAATCAAGCACATGCCCAAACACGAGCAGTGGTGGAGCGCACCTTTGGCCTCCTAAAGTCACGTTTCCGATGCCTGGATAAGTCTGGGGGTACCCTCTTGTATTCCCCAAACTTTGTGTGCCAGATCATCGGTGCATGTTGCACAACTTTGCAGAAAGAAAGGGCCTGCAGATTGACCTACGTGATGACCTGACCCCTGAACCAGACAATCCCCCCCTAACCGAGGCTACCCCGTCTTCTGAGGGAAGAGCAGCCAGGAGACAGCTCACATTGCGCATCTTTGCACGTTAAACACACCTATTAATCATGGCACAATGAGAATGCATGCATGCACACCACTGTGGTCCCTAGCACACACACCCCACATCCACATCAAATTGGATTGGCACCAGTCCACCATGCAGGACTTGTGAGCAGCAACGCCACGCCAAGGCTCCAATTATGTCACTGTACATTCATACACCATTCACACGGACCTGGGGATCACTTCTCCCTGGTCCTGGGAAACCCTTCTCCACCAAAATAGAGGGTGACACCCCTTTTCCAGCAGGAATGTCACCCCCACATTCACACAGCATTCACAACCCAAAAAAATAAATAAAAAAAATTACCTGCAAAAGCAAAAAATTTCCAGCAAAAAAATAAAATAAAATTGGGAAAAACAAATTATTGCCCTCTGCGTGAGCCACGCCTGGGGCGCCCCCGGCCACGGCCCTGGCTTCTCAGGGAAGACTCATGGGGAAGGAGGAGCAGCCCCTGATCTCTGCCCACCTGGCGGCCTGCCCTCCAAGGCCACGGCTATTCTGTCCAGGGCAGCACCAAGTGTTGCCGTGTTGGCCTGGATAGCCAGGGTAAGGGCCCTCACATCCTGCCCAACGCCTGCTGATGTCGTCTGCAGTTCATTTAGGCAGGTTGTGAAAGCCCGGGAGTGGGAGTCCAGGTTCCCCAGCGTATCCTTGATGGAGGACAGGCTCTCCTCCATCCGCACCAATGTCTGGCTGACCTGTCCCAGATGGCGGGTCTGGAGGAACTGGTCCCTTCTCAGAGTGGCGGGCAGGAGATCGGCCACCCCCCTGGTGGTCTGGCACCACGGGCTCCGGACTTGAGTCAAAGCCGGGCAGGCCCGCAACTTCATGCCGATGAAAGGTCAGGGCCACCGCACGCTCCTCCGCTGTCAGGCTAATACGGCATGGTGGGCCCCCTCCTGTGCCCCTGGCATGGGCATGCATTCTGGCCAGCTTATTTTTGACCAGACGCCGGAGGTCATTGATTTTTTTGTCAATCCCAGACCGGGTCCGTGTCTCCCCCTGCCCCGCTGAATTCACCTGGTCAGTGATCCTATCCAAAATCTCCCTCCTCCTGGCCGGGGTGGTGTTGGCACTCTGTGGGCCGTGGAGGTAACGCCCATACTCGCTAATGGCCCGGGCAAGAATCTGTTTTTCCACAACTGTAAAATTCAGCTTTCGTTTTCTCTCAGTCATCCTTCCAAAAAAAAAAAAACAGTCCCAGTCAACAAAATTCACGCACACAAACAAGCACAACCAATCAAAAAAAAAAAAAAACACACAGAGATAAAACTACTGAGCAAGAAACAGTCACCAAAAAACAAAACAAAAATTCAGCAGGAAAAGAAACAAACACAAATATATCAATCAAACAAACAGTCTCTCAAACACTTATCAAAAACCACTTTCAAAAATCTACTAGCAAACACTTGATCACACAGAACACTAATCTGACAACTACAAAACACACCGCAACGAACAACAGGACAAAAGCACTTGGTTAAATGGGAAGGGACAAAGGGATGTACTTTTGCAATGCAAGTGCGTTTGTGTGTGTCTATTTATGCTGTCTGCGTAGTTCACAACGTTGCCCTAGTCCATTTCCAATTTCACTGATCGCGCCGCTCCCGAGTTGTGAGCATGCGCACAGCGGAGCTGACATGGTCTCCTTCAAGCGCGCATGCGCGAGCCGGCCAGTCCTTCATTTGCATGGGGTCACGGCTCATTTCAATGTAACACGCCCACGTCCTTCCCAATTTGTATTACTCCTCCTTACGCCTCTGAAAAAACGTTACGTATGCGCAATTTTCTGCGAAAAAGCTACGAGAATAGGGTGATTACGCGACAAAATTGCGCAAGTCTAACGTAAAGGCGGTGCGCTACGCCGGTCCAATAATGCGCAGATGTACCTGAATCTGGGCCACTGTTTCTACTATCAAAGACTATTTAATTTGTGCTATTTTATACTATGTAACCTTCATTTTACTATGTTTGGAAAAAAGATTCAAAATAAGTGTGGTCACATTGTTTATTAGATTAATTAAACCAAAACATATTTTTATTTTTACTATTACTCGTCGTCATACCATGACCTTGCCAGTTATCACGAATGTCTCATCCAGCACATTATTTTTCATGAGGAATAGAGGAAGGGGATCATGTCTCCACCGAGCTAACAGGACACATAAACAATGTAGGACTAAGAGCAACAGCACACCCATTCATGCACATACACAGTTATCTGTCTAAGCCCTGGTTCACACTGGGCTGCGGGAGTGAAATCGTGCGATTTCAGCTGAACTCGCGCAATTTCACTCCCTCTGGCAGTCCCAATTTCGGCGCAATTTAGGAGACATCTGTGCAGGGTTCTGCACATGTGAAATCGCATCTCAAATCGAAATAAATCGTACCCAGTGTGAACCTGGGCTAAAATCGCTTACATTTTACAGTAGTTTTAACCAACACATGCATATAGTTTTCTCACTTTCTTTTATCTCTCTTCAAAATTGCCCTGCTTAAATTGGTTTTACCTCCCTAAATTCTGCTTTCCTTATTTCTGCTATTTATTGCATCCCATGTACTGTAATCCTGTACTTACCTTATTCTAGCTTCTATGATCAGATGGGAAACCATAGTGCTTATCCCATCTTCCCTCTCTGACCACATATAAGTTATTCTTTTTTTGCCAGATGATATTCCTATGCAATTTGACTTTTATTTCTAGGTTTGTCTTTTTCTCATGTTTTAGAATATACTGGTTGTGGTGCCAGACCCTAAATTCATCCCACACCTTCATCCAAATTTCCCTTTATGTCTGGTGTTAATTTGTCACCCTTGGTGCATCCTGCTCATATATATAGCTGTTTATTTTAGCCGTTTGAGCTGCATGTCCCTGTGGACTTGGTAATACTGTTATCCATTGTGGATCCCTGTCCACTTAAACCATTTATCTTGGGGCTCAGTATAGGTAGGCGGAACCGCACCTTTTGGTTCATATATTATCTACAACTCCTCTTGCACTGGGCATTT
Source organism: Rana kukunoris (assembly GCA_029574335.1). NCBI lineage: Eukaryota > Metazoa > Chordata > Amphibia > Anura > Ranidae > Rana > Rana kukunoris. The sequence continues at coordinate 144,707,868 of CM056056.1, forward strand.
TTGAAAGACTCTTACCCTTCATTCCCATACTTAATGTAATGCCCATAATGACTGGCCAGTGCTGTTTTCTTCTCTACTGGTGCCTATACACTCTTGCCTCTATTATTACAGCAGATGTGTACTTCATATAATCTGTGAACAGCACTATTGTTCCCTTTCTTATCTATAACACTCCAATGGACATCAGACTGTGACAACATAACATACAACCACCAATCAATACAGTTCAATTAAAAGGTACCAGTTATCCCTAAAAAGCCTTACTGATTAAGGAAGTTTGATATCTCAAATGTAAGCAAAGGGCATTTCTCAGCTGGCTGATTATCAGAAATTCCCAGATCATCTCAAGCTCCTTGTTTTGGATTTTAAGGGTCACCTGTAAATCTACTCCTGGCTGGCTCGCCAACTGTTCTGGAAATGTATAGATAGACAACTCCTATCCTCATATTGAATTGATTAGTTGTTCCAAATTAATAACTACTGCAGTAGGGAACGGGTATAAAAGATACACTCTGGATCTGCAACTGTTCTGTTTATTTGGCACAATTGAAGTTTTTTATACACATAATTATATAGGTAAAAATACAAATCTACTTTTATGGTAACATAGGCAGGTTAATTCTAATCAGGACTCAAAAGAATGCAAACATGTAATGAAAACATTATTAGTGCCCTGTGCACAATGAGTACAGTGTGCAATGCATAGAAAAACATACAAAATAGAATACAATTACGGTATATACTGATTTTACAATTTCCTTAAAAACTGCCAAAATGCACTACACAGTACTCTTTCTACTGGACCTTTCAGTTGTCTTTGACACAGTTGACCACCAACTCCTGGTGATGATTAAACACAATATTTTATCTCTACTTCTCGGCCCACCCATTTTCTAACTGACTTTAGAATGGATGTCACACAACTTAATTAAACTCAGTATTTCAAAAACCGAGCTCATATTTTTTCCCCCACTATGCCCTTCTCCAGTCTTTTCCATTACAATTAAAGTGGTTGTAAACCTCAATCTTGTACTTGCACCTATAGGTAAGCCTATATTAAGGCTTACCTTTAGTAACGCACAAAAGTGATTATAACCCTTAAAATTTTAGTAAATATTTTATTTTATATTTTCACTATGACAACACTGAAGAAATGACACTTTGCTGCAATGAAAAGTAGTGAGTGTACAGCTTGTATAACGGTGTAAAATTGCTGCCCCCTCAAAATAACTCAACACACAGCCACTAAACCACTGGCAACAAAAGTGAGTATACCTCTAAGTTCAAATGTCCAAATTTGGCCCAATTAGCTCCACATTCAAGTGTTAAATTTGGTGTTATTTCTCTCATTCTCTCATACTGGTCACTGGAAGTTTACCATGGCACCTCATGGCAAAGAAATCTGTGAGGAGCTGAAAAAAGAATTGTTGCTATACATATATCATATATTTTAGTAAAAGGTCCAAAACATCCATTGTGTAAGCAATGGATGCGCACATTTGACTTGCCCCAGTCTCCTTATCCCCTCCTCCTCATTAAAGGTAGCACAGTCACAGTGATTAGGGCTGTTATGCTAGACAACCTATTTGCCAAAATGTGTTCATCTTGGTTTCTCTCTATTTTTCTCCCTCCCTCTTTCTCTCAACCCACAAACAGGAAAAGGATGTGATGTCAGAGGAAATAACCTGCAAAATGCATAGCAATTTAACACGCATAAAAAAGTGAATGTAAATAAGCATTAAAAGGTCCATCAACTTGCATTAAAAAGCATGTTAACCCTCAATGGAAGGCAATGCACATCCATTTTTCAAGCATATTTAAATGCATGTTTGAGATCAGACCCTGAGTGAGTAATGATGGTTCATTGTCTTCATTACACTGATAAATAAACATTGATGCATGCAGTCATACTTCATCTAGCATTGCTGGTCCTTAAACTGACTCTGTCTAAAATAATTATTCAAACCAAACTGTTTCATGCAAAAAAGAAACAAAATAATCATTTTTTCTGCTACGCATACTATCGATTACGCCATTAGTGAAAAAAAAACACTGGCTGAAGCTCCTTCAGAACTGGATACTTAGGAGTGTCCTGAAATCATAACATTTACTGTGGTTTAACCCACCGGTTCCCTATTCGCTCCTGTGTTCTGTATTGACAAATGGGCCAGCAAAAATGACAGGGCATGGTGGAGGACCAGGACACTCCCAGAAGAAGCATCTTAAAGAAGTAGGATCTTAAAGAAGTTGTAAATCTTCATATTTTTTTAATTAAAATAATACACAGGTTTATACTTACCTGCTCTGTGCAATTGTATTGCATAGACCGGCCCTGATCTTGCTTTTCTGAGGTGCCACCCTGGCGCTTTAGGCTCCTTCTTTTGCCCATATCCCATCATAGGAATTCCTATAGTGGCACACGTGCAGGCTCGCTCCCGAGCCCCGCTGTGTTCATCCAAAGACACACAAAGCACAGCTGGGACCCAGCCCCTGCTCTCAACTTACATGATTTGATTTCCAGCAGCAGGAGCCAATGGCTCCTGCTGCTACCTCTTTGTCCTGTTAGAGTGGGGGGAAGAGGAGATCTGCATGCAAATGGTCACAGAGCTGGAGCAAATGAGTATTTAGGGGAGAGGAGACGATACAAATACTGGGACATTTGTTACCTTATTTTTCAACCGAATCATTGAGAAATAGCTTGTTAAAATGGCAACTTTGATACATTTTATTTAATATTTTTATTTCCAAAAACATTGTGACAAAAAATTAGACTTAAAAATACTTTAGATTATCTACTTTCCAAAAATAGGTCATTGTAGGAGTATTTGTACTGTTCTGGTAAGTTAGGGCCCTTAAGAAATTAGATAGGCAGTCGGTAGTCAGGACTGGTACATTTTAGGACTCATCAATTTTAATATATATATATATATATATATATATATATATATATATATATATATATATATATATATATATATATATATATATATATATATATATATATATATATATATGTATGTATACTATGGCCCAGATTCACAGAGAGTTGGGCGCAAATTACGCAGCCGTAGCACAACCCCCGTACGCCACGCCGACGCAGCGTGGAGAGGCATGCACTGCATTCAGCAAGCTATTGCTCCCAACGCTGCATCGGCGTGGCCTATCTTCCAAGGTGGAAGTAGGCGTAACCCCATGCAAATGATGGTCCGAGCATGGTGCAGTGTTTTATGCCTGGCGTATCATGAACTGCGCATGCGCCGTGACGTGGACGCATGAAACAACACACTTATGCACATGCTCACAACCACGCCGTCACAACTGCCTAAGCTACGCTGGATCACCCCATACGCCATGAACGTAACGTACGCCCAATACGCCGGCCTGTGTTCCCTGGTGCAGACCTTTGCATGTCTGTTGCTGGGTTGCGCCTCATCTATGGGGAATAACTTTACGCTGGACATACAACTTACGCGCACCTTGTGTAGCATGCGTCGGGCGCACGTATGTTCGTGAATCGCCGTATTTCCCTCATTTGCATATTTTAATGCCTAATCAAAGAGAGCAGCAACATGCTTCCAGACGAAAAATGCGCCCACGTTACACCGGGGTAAGTAAGCTACGTCGGCGTAGGGTGGCCAGTTTTTAAGCGCATGTTGGTTTGTGGGTCTGGTGCACAGATACGCCGGCGCACATTTGCACTTACCGGCGCAAATTTGAACTTACCTCAGCGTAAGTGCTTTGTGAACCTGGGCCAATATATATATATATATATATATATATATATATAGTGACAAAGTCGCAGAAATAGCGGTATTGCAATGCAGCAAAGTCGCTGATCTTAAGCAATAAATACAGCTTAAATAAATAATACATAACAAAATGGCCTACTCCAATTTAGGAGGCTAACTGACAGTAGTGTCCCTCACTACACTGTACTGGAGGGGCTATTCCAGCCTCCAGTATAAAACAAACAAAATAACCAGTCCAAATAAACAAATCGGTGACAGACCTTGTTCCTTCAGTGCAGACAGTCTCCAACCTGTCCGTCCGGCTCAGCATACCTGTCACACTGAGCTCTCACTTCCCATTTCCCTACCAGGTGACTGTTAATTAATAGGGGGAAGAGAGGAGGTTTACCTGTTGGCCAGGCTTAACCCCTTCCAGGGCAGGGAAAACTGACCTTTCCAGCCTCTCACTGGTGTACATACAATCGTGTACCCTGTCACAATATATATATATATATATATATATATATATATATATATATACACCATAGTTTGTAGACTCTTTAACTTTCACACAGACTAATTAATATACACTGGTTTGGGTTATCATGTTATTTTTACAAAAGAAATGTAACAGAATATATTTGGCCTAAATTTATGCAAAAACAGATACAGAAAGCAAAATGGGTGTTTTTCAAAATGTTTGGTATTTTTTCATATATATAGCAAAAAAACAACAAAAAACTGTGGTGGTTAAATACCACCAAAAGTAAACTCCATCTTTCTTAACCACTTAACCCCCGGACCATATTGCTGCCCAATGACCAGACCACTTAATGTGATTCGGCACTGCGTTGCTTTAACTGACAATTGCACGGTCGTACGACGTAGCTCCCAAACAAAATTGGCGTCCTTTTTTCCCCCACAAATAGAGCTTTCTTTTGGTGGTATTTGATCATCTCTGCGGTTTTTATTTTTTGCGCTATAAACAAAAATAGAGCGACTATTTTGAAAAAAATTCAATATTTTTTACTTTTTGCTATAATAAATATCCCCCAAAAATATATACAAAAACTATTTTTTTTCCTCAGTTTAGGCCGATACGTATTCTTCTACATATTTTTTGTAAAAAAATCGCAATAAGCGTTTATTGATTGGTTTGCGTAAAAGTTATAGCATTTACAAAATAGGGGGTAGTTTTATGGCATTTTTTTTTTAATAGTAATGGCGGCGATCAGCGTTTTTTTTTCAGTACTGCGACATTATGGCGGACACTTCGGACACTTTTGACACATTTTTGGGACCATTGGCATTTTTATAGCGATCAGTGCTATAAAAATGCATTGGATTACCATAAAAATGCCATTGGCAGTGAAGGGGTTAACACTAGGGGGCAGGGAAGAGGTTAAGTATGTTCCTGGGTGTGTTCTAACTGTATGGGGGGGGGTGGACTCACAAGGGGAAATCACTGATCTTCTGTTCATACATTGTATGAACAGAAGATCAGCATTTCTCCCCTGACAGGACCGGGAGCTGTGTGTTTACACACATAGCTCCCGGTCCTCGCTCTGTACCGAGCAATCGCGGGTGACCGGCGACGATCGTGCCCGCCGGGCTTGCGCACGCCCTAGTGGCTGCTAAAGAGCCGACGTAGAGCTACGGGCTTTCACCCAGGAGAGACGACCTGCCGCCGTAAAACGATGGCGCACGGTCGGCAAGCAGTTAAAGATGCAACAGTGTTGCAGGATTGAGAGATTGTCATTCAACGTGTGCCAGCGCTGAAATCTGAAAATTGGCCTGGGCTGGAAGGGGGGAAAGTCTCTGTTATTGAGGTGGTTAAACATGACCCATTGTGATCCAATCAGTTGTCTGTTCTCAGTACAATCTGTGGGTAAACAATAGAAAATATATAATGCACCTATTCAGTCTCGTCAATCTGGATGTAATTCTGATCTGTCTAATCAGGGTTTTTTATTTCTGTGGATACTTAAAAAAAAACATGTTTAACTAAAAGGAGGACTGAGGTGACATTGACACTTCCAAGTTAAAGTGACAACTGGGTAATCTTCCTACGATGAATCAGCCAGGCATTATAACAACCTTCTATTCTATATGATACAGTGTATGTGCGTGATTTTAACCAGTTTATCATTCAAAGGAAGAAAGAATCTAGCATTAAAATGCAATCATTTCTTAAAATGTCTCTTGCAAGCCATTAATCCTCTCAGGAGCAATAAATAATGAAACTCTAATAAGTCTTTGTAAGGAGCTATTGCTGATTCAATAAAACACTGCCTGATTTAATGGCAAAAACATAGACTATTTGTAAGTAAGGTTTATTTTCCTTTAATTGGGCAGTAAAACATGCTGGATTTTTGTAGGCGTGCAAAACTCTGTATTTGTTTATCTATTATTTACATTTACAATATTATATAAACCTTCTGCGCTCCTAATCAGAAAAATAAATCCTAAATTAAGCTTCTAGCCTTCCAGTGTTATACCATATTTACTGAGGTCTTGTTCAAATATGCCGTGCCCAGGGCTTTTTTTTTCAAACAATAGGTGCTGGAACTCAACCACGACCCCCCCTAAAACCCCTCCACCCACACACACCTTCTAAATCACATTAAATAGTGGGTGTGGTCAGTCAAATTTTAGGAACAGTAGGAGGGTTTTAAAGGGGCATTAAATACCAGGATTGCATTACATACAGGGTGCAGCTTTCAGGGGGGGTTACACACAGAGTGCAAAGCTGTCACTTGTAAAGACAGAAACCGGACGTCTGTGTTTACAACCAAAGTGTCTGAGATAGAGGTGGTGGAACTGAGTTCCACCAAGTTCCCCCTGAAAAAAAGTCCTGGCCGCGCCCTGTAAAAAGGCGGTGAGGAGCGTTACGTCGCTTCCTCGCTGCTTGATTTAACCCTGTAAATTCTGCATACCGTGACACAATCGCATGCATTGCACACTGTTGCCAGCCAGTTGCGCCACAGCATCCTAAGCTTGCACTAGTTGCATTTGGTGGTGGTAACGCCTGCTGATTGCGAGACGTAGTTGGATTTTTCTTCTGCAGCCCTAAAGCTCAGCATTGCAGCTGTGGCGCATATATAGACCTGAGTAGCTACATGTTTGTGTTCAGATGAATGTTTCAGATGGGAACCTGGTTTTACAGCTACCTGGTCACATATATGAACGAACCCTAAGTGCTGTGCTATACTCCAGTAGCGGTTGGTGCGGAAAACTCACCCCCTGAGCCAGGTTCACACTTACCCCATGCAGGTTGCGGGCAGCTTTGGCGGGTTCTCATCCAATCCTAAGACACACTTCTTGTCCTGACTGGCCCGGAGGAGAAGCAGGAAGACAATAGTGAATGTTGATTCGCTAATGTCCCAAGTGGGTGGGCTCGGGGCGCAGTGTCTGCACCCCGAGCTCAACCCTTTTGAAGCCAATTAGAGCCTCAGTTTCTAATCATGCGCTTAAAAAAAAAAAAAAAAGCTCATAGAAATCTATGCTTTCGGTGCCCCGCATGGAGATTAGGGGCTGGCGCATGAAAATTAGGGGGGGGGCTGCGCCCCTTATGGACAGGTGGCCACTGCTAAAATCTGGTGCAGCACATCACAGAAACAATCAGCTTCCATTTTTATTTGTCAAAGTTTAATTGAACAAGCTGAAGTTAGCAGCTCATTGGATACTATGAACAGCTGCACCTGATTTTCCACTCTTCAGTTTTAGCTAATCAACTCCAATGTGCCAATATTATTTAAAAAAAAAACAGAATAATCACAATGGCTTTTGCAAATAGGCTCAGGCCTTTTTTTGATGGGTGTTGAGGCTTGTCGTCCTTGAGTGAGCCTTACGTTTATGCAGATTGGGCCACCAGTGCTGCATGCAGGTAATAAGTGTAAGTGTATGAACAATTTAGGGGAGCCAGAGAGAGGCTACCCCTGCAGCAGCTGCTTCGCTTAAGGTCAAACAGAAGTGTATCATGAACATTTGTTAAAGCTTTATTAGAAAATGTAATAGAACAATTACAATTACATCACCAACACAGTGGTATATATAATACCACCAGCCACCATTCAAAATTAATGATTGATGACTTTGTCAATTTATACTACTTGAGCCCAAGCCACCATCACAATCACACACTGACATACACGCTGTGGGTAATAGAAACAAGATAATAATTCAATTAAACCCAGGGATCAGATCAGACCACAATTAGCCATTAATCAGGCATAACATATTTCACAATCACCAAACCGCCAGGGGACACCAGCTGGTGGACCTCAGTACTGCATGCCAAATGATAGATATTACTAGCAGATGAAACCTTTCCTGACACTGCAACTGTAGAATAGTGATGGGCTCTGGCATGTTCGTATCAAACCTGCCAGGAAGCCATCATTGCCAATCATAGGCAGTGAGGCATTTCCTGACCGGCAGCTGCACATACGCACGCTGTCTATGATTGTCAATGTGCAGTGACGGCTTTCTGGCAGGTTCAATCCAAACTCGCCCAAGCCCATTTTTACTACACAATAGTCCATGGTACAGGAATAGTTCACCTTATATTAATAGGCATGCAGCAATGGAAATGAGTGGACTGGAACATAGACAGCTTTTTTTAGCATCCTTCCACAGATTAAAGCCATTATCCCAGAAAATGCTGGCCACTGGGTTGATGCCACACATGCGATTCAGCCTTTGGATATTTAAGCTTAAAGCTTGATAATGAGTAGACATGTGCACAACAAAGATTTCATTTTATTTTTTTGGTTTTGTTTCATCTCGCTCCCTAGATTCGTAAAGATTCGTAATTTCGTAAGACGCAAGTTTTCCTATTCGGACCCGTTCATATTTTCGTAACAGTTTTATTTTAGTTGATACTGAATGATTTGTAATTCTGTTCATTTTCAACTTCATCCATATTCAGATAGACTTTCTCTTAAGCCCTGTACACACGGTCAGACTTTTTGCCAACAAACTTCAAAATTAGCAAGTTTTCCAAAAAATCGAGGCTTTACACTGTCCAATGTGACTCAGCACAAAAGAGATAAGCTGATTGGCTAAGATATTAAGTAAGATACATCACTCACTACACTGCCCAGTGCCCATTCGAAAGAACGATTTGAGTACACAAATTTACGAACAGACAAAGAAACGGATTTACAAAACACACAAATGAAAATACGAATTAAAATATGAATGTACGAAATTACAAACAGACAAAGGATTTAAAATATGGAATGCAAATCGTTCGTTATAGATGTCATTTTCGTACTTTTGCTGTTTCAGTGTTTCATATTTTAGTAAGTTTGTCCAATCGTATGTTTGATTTTCGCGTGTTCGTTATTTTGCTTATTCGTAATTCTGTAATTTTCGTACTTTAGTACTTTCAGCAATTTGGATGTTGATGAATTGATCCTAATGTATAAATACAAAAAAATTGTACAAAAATCCATTAGTTACGAACGGAATCGCACATGTCTAATAATGTGATATCATCAAGTAAGCAATATGGCAGACAGAGCAAAGCAGGTGGATTCATAAGCTGTGTCTTAAGCATGTGAACCAGCATTCCAAGCTGTCTATTACAACAAGACACATAAATAGGTTAGGTAGAGTGCAGCTGTCCAAAGGCTCTCACCACTCCGGCACTGCTAGATGCTCCCCAGTGTATCTACTGATGCTGCTTAGGTTCAGGCCGCCTCATACTTTTTGTGGAGCGTCCTATATTAGGCATAGGCATACATGCATTTCGGTCATCCAGGAATGTTACTGGATCCAGTGACCAGCATCTTCTGGGATAATGGCTTCAATCTGAAGTGGAAGGATGCTATACTAGTGCAATGACTCGGTTGCAGTTATCCCTTCATGCCTAATGATCTAGGCTACCCAGTGTGACTCCAACACTTTATGTTTAAATATCTGATCCTGTACCACAAACTCTTCTGGAGTTGTAGATTGTGAATATATATTATGCCCGATTAGTGGCTAACAGTGGTGTGGTCTGATCCCTCTGGCTTTATTTAACTATTATCTTTTTTATATTACCTAGAGTGTGTACAGTATATCAGTGTGTTATTGTGATGGTGGTCCAGGCTCAAGAAGTATAAGGTAACAACGTTGTCAATCCTTGATTTTAAATAGTGGCTGAAGGTGTTATACAGTAAATATCTGAAAAGTGTGTCATGCATTTCTATTCAGCCCCCCCCTGAGTCAATACTTTGTAGATCCACCTTTTGCTGCAAGTCTTTTTGGGTATATCTCTACCGGCCCTGAACATCTAGAGTGACATTTTTTGCAGATTCTTCTTTGTATGAGCAGCAGGGTCATCCTATCAGAGATTATTGATAGGCCTGAATCCCACCGGAACTTTAGCTACGCCTGTAAATATGTTACGATACCTTTAAGAAGTTATGCATTGTGGGACTGCAAGTGCCAGGAGATATGGACTCCATTGACTCTTCATAGAGACAGACTATGCTTCCCACAATGCCCTGCATTATTGGAACATGTGACACCTCCGCACATACTTATGGGGGAGGTTACTTAAGGGGAGGGAGGAGCTGATGTCTCTCTCTCGGGACCTGCATCTTCTCCTCTGCGGAGCTGTGGAGAGCAGCACAACCTTGCTGTTAGGCCTGAAGCCTGGTACTGGATTCGCCAGGAGGCCAACTGGCCGGAGGGAAGCAAGAATACCTCAAGCTCTGTCAGACTGGATAGAGAGCGTCTGTGAACAGCAATTTTCAAGTCTTGCCACAGATTCTCAATTGGATTTCAGTCTAGACTAACTGGGCCATTCTAACACATGAATATACTTTGATCTAAACAATTCTGCTGGGGTAGCCTCTCTCCTGGGGAGCCTCTGGCTCTCCTGAATTGTTGATATAGTATTGTTTCAGCTTCAGAGGACCCCACCCCGAATTGAGGTGAGACAGTGACAGGATTAGCCTACAGTGGAGCCTGTATATTTAGGGTTCTACACTCTCTATTTTATTCCTAATAAATATGTCAGTGTATAAGGACACAAGCCCCACCACATGTCCCAATTTGACAGGCTAGTGGGTTAGCGCCCCTAAATGCACACTGCCCATTCAAGGACTTTGGGCCTCAGCGCTCTTGTGAAGGAGACCTTATAGGAAACAAAATTATTTATAAATTGTGTTCATCCAATTCAAATTAATGTCAGAAAACACATTTAGCGAGCCCCCCTCACATCTGCCTGCCACTGCCATTTATAGATAAATCACATCAGAGAGGTTACCTAAACATAGAATGGAGTCAAACCAAACTTGAATTTGTGGTAATATATTTGAATAATAATGGAGCTTCTCAGCCAAAATATGACAATCCCATTATGTTTTAGGGACATTTCCTTTATCCTCTCGCTATTTAATAAAGCTCCTCTGTATGTTCTGTAATGCACTTCCATAAAAGCAATACTATAAATCAACGTGGCATTTCTTTCTAAAATTTATCACCCTTCATTCTTAAAGCACTAACCGTTCATCAACTCAACTATATTGACTGCTTCACGGATGTTGACCCTAAACCAATATAATGTGACATACAATGTTAAAGTCTGGACATTTATGTTTTCATTGCCTGAAGATGCCACCTGTGACTTCTACAAAATTAGGAAAACAAAGCTCACAGGAAAAACACATTGGCTAATAACATGCACATTTTGCATTTAACTTAATTTATGGTACAGCCTACCTATAGGAAAGTTCTTTTATTCTGCAGCTGGCTGACCAGCTCACAAAATTGGTGTGGTTTCCGATATTTTTTGAAAGAACGTGCATCCAATGCTGCCTTCATTCCTTTTGTCCAATAGTCAACCTTTTAATTCTTATGCCTCGTATACAAGACCGGTTTTCCTGACAAGAAAACTGAAAATCGTTCGGGAAATGTGTATGCTCCATAGCAGTTTTCCAGATGAGAAAACTGTCCGCAAAAAAATTTGAACCTGCTCTATTTTTTCCCATCCTGTTTCCCGTCAGTCCTTTTTTTCGTTGCGAAAACTGCTTGTGTGTATGCTTTTCCGAGGGGGGGAAAAAATGCGCATGCTCAGAATCAAGTATGAGAAGGGAGCGCTCGTTCTGGTAAAACTAGCTTCGTAATCAAGATACTACATTCGTCACGCTGTAACAGACTGAAAAGCACAAGGCTGAAAACCGCAAATCGTCTCTCACCAAACTTTTACTAACACGAGTATCAGCAAAGGCAGCCCAAAGGGTGGCGCCATTTGAATAGAACGTCCCCTTTATAGTGCCGTCATACGTGTTGGACGTCACTGCGCTTTGGTCGAGCGTTTTTTTTGACTGAACATGTGTATGCAAGGCAGGCTTGAGAGGAATCACGGTGGGAAAAACGTCAGGTTTTGGCATGTCAGGAAAACCGGTCGTGTGAACAGGGCATTAGGGTGAGGTTACTATAGACTTTATTAACTCTAATTATTTGCTGCTCTATTTTTCACTGCCTGCAATACAGTCTTAGCAATAATTTGTGAACAACAAAATCAAACATTTAAGTGTGAAAAAACAGTCATTTTATCAGTATTATCATTTTCTCCTCTCCCCAAACTGTAACAGCAATTTTATTCAGTCTTTTGATCCAGTCGCCGCTGTCAGTCAGATAGTCCAGTCAGGTCCTAACCTTGTTGTAGTTGAGCATTATAACTTGGTCTAAGACCTAACCCATGAATGAGCATGATCTAGCATTAACTCACTAGATTGCTATTATTGCGAGAGGCAGGGGAGCCTGATTGGCTGACACTGCTTGCCCTACGTATCCTAGTCTGACTGGTGCTATACAGAAGAGTCATAGTACAGATGAAGCCTCAAGACGTACATGGGTACACAAGGGCAGATGTGCAGTTGCCCCATTTTTTCTGTGTATAACTGTGCACAGATGTGTATGCGCATGCGCAAACACACCTATGCACACCCGATGCTAATGTTGACACCAATGAGACTATTTAAACTACAGAAGTTCTATTAGCCAGTGTTGTCTGATCTACAACTATTAGTGTTCCAGTATTGACTTCTATTATTGACCCAGCTTGCCCTGACCTTGCTTGAACGCTACCAGCCCTGACCTTGGCATGTCTCTGGATTTGCTCTGTTTCCTGCTTATCTGCCTGATTCTACATTGCTGAATTCTGCTTGTATCCTGAGCATTCTCTGCCTGCCAATAATGCCTGTATCTGACCATATGTTGCTGATGTGATTCATGAAACTTTGGATCCAGTTATCCATCCACTCTGCTCTGCATGCTACCTGGTCCCTGCTGGTCCTTCACCTGCTATGTGCTGTCAGTTCATCCCCATCTGCTATCTGACAGCTGCCTGTCAAGCACCTGCCACCTGTTGTTTGCCAAATCTGGGACCTGCTGTCTCTGCTGCAATCTGCTATTCCAGGGATCTAACCCATCTCTGGGGACGCACCTTCTACCCACTGCCGCAGCTGACACACATCTTATGGGCACTCATACTTGGCTATGCTCTTGCGGCTACTGCCGCAACATCAGTGGTCTCAGAGTCGGGCTGTACGAGATGCCTCTCTCTGCACGTCAGGCTCTGCTACAAGGTACGTGACAATATCGTTATACAGGACAATTCAAACTGCCATCCCCCCACCTGCAAGTACTTTTGCCAGCTACCTGTAGCTACATGTAAAATAAATTTAATAAATGTAATAGTTACATAGTAGGTGAGGTTGAAAAAAGATACAAGTCCATCAAGTTCAACCTATGTGTGTGATTATATTTTACTACATTGGATATCCCTGTATGTAACTATCGATGCTCCCCGCTGAAACTGCCACCTGTGGAAGGGAATTACACATCCTTGCCGCTCTTACAGTAAAGAACTCTCTACTCAGTACAAAGTTAAACCTCTTTTCTTCGAATTTTAATGAGTGGCCACATGTACTATTAAACTCACATCCACGGAAAAGTTTTTTTTTTTTATCCCTATTGTGGGGTCACCAGTATGGTATTTGTAAATTGAAATCATATCCCCTCTGAAGCGTCTCTTCTCCACAGAGAATAAGTTCAGTGCTCGCAACCTTTCTTCATAACTAATATCCTCCAGACCCTTTATTAGCTTTGTTGCCCTTCTTTGTACTCTCTCCATTTCCAGTACATCTTTCCTGAGGACTGGTTCCCAGAACTGGACAGCTTACTCCAGGTGCGGCCGGACCAGAGTCTTGTATACAGGGATAATTATGACTTTATCCCTGGAGTTAATCCCCTTTTTAATTCATGACAATATTCTGTTTGCTTTTTTAGCAGCAGCTTGGCATTGCATGCCATTGCTGAGCCTATCATCTACTTTTTCCTGGCCAAAAGCTCTCCTGGCAGTTTTCCTGGCAGGAAAACCGGTTGTGTGTACGAGGCTTGAGAGACATTGGAGGATTTTGCTTAATTGTAGATTTCACAGTTGGGACTTTCTCAATATTTCCGAATTTTTTGTATTTTCTATTTTTTATTTAATATATTTTATTTATTATTTTGTATTCACATTTATTTGTTCACATGTCACTTCTATAGCACAGTTTATATTTTTCCATTTCTATTTTGTGTGTATTTCACTTTGAGTTGCAGCTATATTGTTAGGTTTGTTTTTTCGTTTTTACTAATGTAAAATGGCATCAAATGAACATCATAAATTGGGGCATCATGGTCACACTGGATGAGAACACAGAATGACTACATTCTTAATCAAGGTGACAACTTACATCAGGTCAGTTGCTTGAGGAATGAAATCTACTGGGTTTTGTGGCGCTCTGTAAAATAAAAGGCAAATGCTACTAAAACTTTGATATGCCTCCGTTACTTATATAGAGAAGGTGCACACTAAAACAAAGGGGCCCAAAGTGCATTTCCTGGCGCCAAAGAAAAATACTTAACTGTTAGTGAGGTTCCACTAGAGCAATATAGAAATCAAGTAAATATAAATCAATATCAATCAAATAAATATAGTAAATCAAGTCATGCCTCCATTACTGATTGTATTAAAGTGCTGTAATTGTCGACATATACTACATGTACGTACATTGCTGTTTTTGTCATTATTGTATCCCTTTGTATATTTAAAAACCAGATCTGAGTAGCATCTCTGCCTGTAGAGTGCAGCAGAGACTACGCAATAATCTTTGCAGTGCTGGAGATATACTGATAAAAATATGTGCTGCTTCTCTTTCAGGAAAGGAGGGTAATATATTAGATGTGACAAAGAAAATTTAAACAGGTAGGGCAGTGCCTGTTCCAAGCCTTGCAGCACGATGCAGAGAACTGGCTTAGTATTTTATCTCCTAATCTTTATATGGCTTTTACTAAGCATACTAAAGAACATTCACAGTAGCCACTTACCCAAATCTTGTTGCAACTTGCCATTTGTTTTTTTGATAATTTTTTATTATAATGTGCAGTCTTTATTGTTTAATTTAACAGCACACTAACCTAAAAGATTTATTTGCTTGCTGTGTGTAATGTAGGGGAATATATATATATATATATATATATATATATATATATATATATGAGGGCTGATTTTTTTTATATTATCTCGTCTGAGTTTATAAGCAAGTTCAGGCTTTGTGACATTATTTTGCTTTATACTACACCATTTTATGTAGACATCACAGAGAACTGCATACTCCTCCACCCCTAACAATATCATACTTTGCTTCTGCTACTTGACAACACATTTAAAGGAGAAGTCTGACTTCAGTTTGGATTAATGTGTTCTGTTCCCCAGGGGACAAAAAACATATACTGTAGTACTTACTCCAACCTTCCTATTTGCTGTTAAGGTTATCTGCAAGGTCCTGTTCAGCTGTCCCAATCATTTAAATACCTGGGGGTGGTGATTCAGCTTCCCATTTCTGAGTTCCTGGTCCTCAATCTGACACCTGTGATAGGGGCTCTTTGGGAGAGAGTACAGAGAGATGGCGAAACATGCCGCTGACGATAATGAGTCACGTAAACTTATTTATAATGATCTTCCTTCCAAAGTTGCTTTACATTCTTTTGAACTCGCCTCTGTACGTTTTGGTGAAAGTCTTCAGGCACATAGACTATTGTGGTGGAATTTTTGTGGGGATCTAGGGCTCCCAGCATATCTCTGGCAGTTCTAAAACTACCTGTGACAATGGGGGTCTAGCCATGCCGGATTTAAGATCCTATTTTTTTGCGTCTCAATTGACATTCTTACATTGGAGATGCTTCCCCCAGGTTTCTAACACCACCACGCTACTGGAAGCAGTATTTGCCACTTCTCAGTAAACTCTATTGAATATGTTGTTCAGAAAGGAGGTACCGGGGGGAAAGGTGGGGGTCAGTAATGGCGCTCCCAGGTCGGTGCGCAGAGAATGATGGATGACCCTTTATTGATGTCACCTAATTGTTGTTTGTGGTACAATAAATCCCTAAAAGAGTTCAGCAAACTAGAAGATGGGTATAGATGGGCCACATATGGGGTGAAATATCTACACCATATTTACCAAGATGGCAGGTTATCCTCTTTTGCACAACTGCGAGAGCGGTTCAGCATACCTAGAACTTGGGGTTTTAGATATATTCAATTGCAACACACAGCAATAGCCCAGTTTGGGAGGGGGGAAGTGAAGGTGCAAAACACTGCTTTGGAAAAGGTCCCGATTGATCCGGACCCAACTAAGCATTTTGCCAGATGCTATAGAGAGATAGGACTAGATCCAGATGGACAGAGATTATACCAGAATTGACTGAAGAACTGTGGCAGGAGACCCTGGACACATACCTGGTCTTAGTTATTTCCTCCACAGATGAAATAATACAGCTTTGATATCTACATCAGGTATACTATACACCGACCAGACTATTCACAATACACAGGAGGGATACTGTAGAGTGCCATAAGTTTAGGGGAGCAGAAGGAACTTTTATCCGCATGATATGGGATTGCCCAAAGATAAGGCCTCTGTGGTCCCAGGTGACCAAGTTCATATCTGAGCATAGTTCATATCCAAGCATTTTGCCCAGCCGAATATATGCTCTCCCCTGAGGTGTCTGCTGGGAGTATTCGATCAAGAAGAGCTTAACTACTTGAGGCCCGCGCTATAGACGAATGACGCCTTCAGCGCGGACCTGAAAATCCAGGAAGACGTCATTTGACATCCTCCCCTTTGCTCGTTCCCCGCATGCGTTCCCGAGCACGCAGCGGGGAAATTCTGTGTTGGCCGTGTTCCTTGGACACAGCCAATTACAGATCGCCGCAAACGCCCAATCAGAGTGGCCGTTTGCTATGCGATCTGTGCGGCCAATTAGAGATGATCTCAAATGTAAACATATGAGATCATGTATCATTGCCGCCTCTCCCTCCTCACACAGAGACAGTGTGTGAGGAGGGAGAGAGATCTGTGAGTTACAAATTGTTACAAAGTGATACAGTGCCCATACAGTGCCCATACAGTGCCCATGCAGTGCCATCCCAGTGCCATCCCAGTGCCCATAGGGATATGTGTCCACCTGTGCTAATCTGTGCAGTGCCACCTCATCAGTGCCCACCTGTGCCCACATGTGCCACCTCATCAGTGTCCACCTGTGCCGCCAATCAGTGCCCACCTGTGCCACCAATCAGTGCCCATCTGTGCCGCCAATCAGTGGCCACCTGTGCCACCTCATCAGTGCCCACCTGTGCCACCTCATCAGTGCCCACCTGTGCCGCCAATCAGTGCCCACCTGTGCCACCTCACCTGTGCCACCTCAGTGCCCACATGTGCCAATCAGTGCCCATCTGTGCCGCATCATTAGTGCACATCTGCGCCGCCTCATCAGTGCCCATGTGCTCCTCCAATCAGTGCGGCTGGACCAGAGTCTTGTAGAGCGGGAGAATTATCGCTTTATCTCTGGAGTTATTCCCCTTTTTAATGCATGCCAATATTCTGTTTGCTTTTTTAGCAGCATTGCTGAGCCGATCATCTACTTTTTCCCGGCCAAAAGCTCTCCTGGCAATTTTCCTTGCAGGAAAACCGGTCGTGTGTACGAGCCTTGAGAGATATTGGAGGATTTTGCTTAATTGTAGTTGCCACTTTCTCAATATTTCCGAATTTTCTCAATATTTACGAATTTTCTGTATTTTCTATTTAATATATTTTATTTATTATTTTTTATTCACATTTATTTGTTCACATGTCACTTCTATAGCACAGCTTATATTTTTCCATTGCTATTTTGTGTGTATTTCACTTTGAGTTGCATCTATATTGTTAGCTTTGTTTACAACACGGTTTTTTAGTTTTTACTTATGTAAAATGGCATCAAATGAACATCATAAATTGGAGCATCATGGTCACACTGGATGAGAACACAGAATTACTACATTCTTAATCAAGGTGACAACTTACATCAGGTCAGTTGCTTGAGGAATGGAATCTACTGGGTTTTGTGGCGCTCTGTAAAATAAAAGGCAAATTCTACTAAAACTTTGATATGCCTCCGTTACTGCTTGTACTAAAGTGCTGTAATTGTCACAATATACTACATGTACGTACATTGGTGTTTTTGTCATTATTGTATCCCTTTGTTTATATAAAATAGCCAGATCTGAGTAGCATCTCTGCCTGTAGAGTGCAGCAGAGACTAGACAATAATCTTTGCAGTGCTGGAAATATACTGATAAAAATATGTGCTGCTTCTCTTTCAGGAAAGAAGGGTAATATATTAGATGTCACAAAGAAAATTTAAACAGGTAGGGCAGTGCCTGTTCCAAGCCTTGCAGCACGATGCAGAGAACTGTCTTAGTATTTTATCTCCTAATCTTTATATGGCTTTTACTAAGTGTAGCGCCCCCCTTATTTTGTGGGGCGTTACACTAAAGTTAGTGGGGAATGGGAGAGTTAAAGCGGAGGTTCACCCTAAAAAACAACTATGTACCATGCCATCCTGCATATTAGCGTCAGCTACAGTATGCCTATATTTTATTTTTTTGCGCTGTACTTACAGATTAATCTATTCGTTTGTTTCAGGCTACC
This sequence comes from Rana kukunoris, assembly GCA_029574335.1. Lineage (NCBI taxonomy): Eukaryota > Metazoa > Chordata > Amphibia > Anura > Ranidae > Rana > Rana kukunoris. Next base: position 144,726,616 of record CM056056.1, read on the forward strand.
GCGGGGTAATAGGCGTTCCTATCAAGAGGGGAACATGATTGACGGCCGGCTATGGCGCGTCACGCATTCCGAAAATAGCCGGAGTAGACTCGGCTCTTCACGGCGCCTGCGCACAGACTAGGAGCTGACTGCGCAGGTGCCCGTGTAGGACTCGGCTCTTCACGGCGCCTGCGCAGTCAGCTCCTAGTCTGTGCGCAGGCGCCATGAAGAGCCGAGTCCTACTCCGGCTATTTTCGGAACGCGTGACGCGCCATAGCCGGCCGTCAATCATGTTCCCCTCTTGATAGGAACGCCTATTTCCTGCCCGGAGTCTGAAACGAAAAAAACAGATTAAACTGTAAGTACAGCACAGAAAAAAAAATAAAGGCATACTGTAGCTCACGCTAGTATGCTGAATGTCAGTGGAGACAAAGATTTTTTATTTTTTTAGGGTGAACCTCCTCTTTAAGTTTGCTCCCATTCGCAAATTATTTAGATTGGTGCTACTGCCGGTTTGGAACTGCCTTGTGGGTCAGTCTGCGTGCCAGGGGTGTGTTATCACTCCTGGGCGACAGTTGGCGCTAGAGGGGTTCTGACAGACCCACCTTCCCCCAGCAGCCAATCAGAGGAGCGGTTCCCTCTCTGGACATGCTGGCGGGGTGGTTTATCTGGGGCAGCCGCCATTAATGAGTTCTAGGTGCGGCATCCACCTTTAGGGTGCGCGCATCCATGGGCCCTGCCATCGAGGCCCGTCTGGCCGAGGTTGTGCATCAAGCGGAACTTCACTCGGATACAGAGAGGGGCCCCAGCGGCCTGCTGGGTCCAGATCCTAAGCTGGGAGCTGTACGGTGGGGGATTGGCTTGGGAGAACCTGGAGACAGAGGTTGTCTGCGATGCCTGGACGAACCACCGGGGATGTGGTCACTGCGCCACATGACAGGTACACTTCGGCTGTCAATTAGTGACCCTAAAATTGGACTTACTGGGAGGATTCATTGTTCTAACCTTTTAACAACCTAAAAATTTACCAGGCCTGTGACAGAGGCCCTGTTTCCTCCCAGTGACTTTGTTTGAAAGTGGCCCTTCGGCTGCCAGGCTTAAGTTAATCGCCTGTCCCGGGGCACTTTACCCACTCTGGCGAGAGTGGCGACGTTTGAACTTGACAAAGCTGAGAGCAGGCTTGCTCTCTCTTTGATATCCAAGGCCTGATACTGTAGTTCTCTCTTTGCTCATAAACCTTTATTGTGTGCCATGTTGATGTCTGCCATGATGGGCCCTGGAATAAATCATTGAAAACTCAAGTTGATGTCTGGACACTTGCTCTTTATTCACCTTCACCAATATTACCCTAGACAAGAATCACTGGTAACTCAACAGGCCGGTCCCAAACTAATCAGCGTCTCCTTCGGGGTGAGCGCTACATAAGCATACTAAAGCACATTCACAGTAGCCACTTACCCAAATCTTGTTGCAACTTGCCATTTTTTTTTTTTGATCATTTTTTATTATAATGTGCAGTCTGTATTGTTAAATTTAACAGCACACTAACCTAAAAGATTTATTTGCCTGCTGTGTGTAATGTAGGGGAATATATATATATATATATATATATATATATATATATATATATATATATATATATATATATATATATATATATATATATATATATGAGGGCTGATTTTTTTATATTATCTTGTCTGAGTTTATAAGCAAGTTCAGGCTTTGTGACATTATTTTGCTTTATACTACACCATTTTATGTAGACATCACAGAGAACTGCATCCTCCTCCACCCCTTACAATATCATACTTTGCTTCTGCTACTTGACAACACATTTAAAGGAGAAGTCTGACTTCAGTTTGGATTAATGTGTTCTGTTCCCCAGGGGACAAAAAACATATACTGTAGTACTTACTCCAACCTTCCTATTTGCTGTTAAGGTTATCTGCAAGGTCCTGTTCAGCTGTCCCAATCATTTAAATACCTGGGGGTGGTGATTCAGCTTCCCATTTCTGGGTTCCTGGACCTCAATCTGACACCCGTGATAGGGGCTCTTTGGGAGAGAGTACAGAGAGATGGCGAAACATGCCGCTGACGATAATGAGTCATGTAAACTTATTTAAAATAATCTTCCTTCCAAAAATGCTGTACATTCTCTCAAAGTCGCCTCTGTACGTCTCTGTAAAAGTCTTCAGGCACATAGACTCTATTGTGGTGGAATTTTTGTGGGGATCTAGGGCTCCCAGGATATCTCTGGCAGTTCTGAAGCTACCTGTGACAATGGGGGTCTAGCCATGCCGGATTTAAGATCCTATTTTTTGGCGTCTCAATTGACATTCTTACATTGGAGATGCTTCCCCCAGGTCTCTAACACCATCACGCTACTGGAAGCGGTGGTTGCCATTTCTCAGGAAACTCTATTAAATATGTTGTTCAGAAAGGAGGTATTGGGGAGAAAGGTGGGGGTCGGTAATGGCGCTCCTAGGTCGGTTTTTCACCTATGTGCGCAGAGAATGGTGGGTGACTCTTTATGGATATCACCTAATTGTCCTTCGTGGTACAATAAATCCATACAAAAGTTCAGCAAACTAGAGGATGGGTATAGATGGGCCACATATGGGGTGAAATATCTACACCATATTTACCAAGATGGCAGGTTATCCTCTTTTGCACAACTGCAAGAGAGGTTCAGCATACCTAGAACTTGGGGATTTAGATATAAATATACGCAGCAATAGCCCAGTTTGGGAGGGGGGAAGTGAGGGTGCAAAACACTGCTTTGGAAAAGGTCCTGATTGATCTGGACCCAACTAAGCATTTATCCTGATGCTATAGAGAGATAGGACGGGATGCCCTGACCTGACTGTCAGGACTAGATCCAGATGGACAGAGATTATACCAGACTTGACTGAAGAACTGTGGCAGGAGGCCCTGGACACATACCTGGTGTTAGTTATTTCCTCCACAGATGGAATAATACAGCTTTGATATCTACATCAGGCAAGGGCGGATCCAGAGTCTAGTCTCGGGAGGGGCACTGCCAGAAAATAAGGTGTTGCTTACAGAACTCAATTAGGTGTCCGATGTGTCCGCTGCAATGTTGCAGTACCGCTAAAAAATCAATGATTGCCGCCATTACTAGAAAAAAAATATTTAAATATAAATGCCATAAATCTATCCAATAGTTTCTAGATGATTGTCAGGGACTGCAGACATGGTACAAGAGATGGTCAGAGAATGCAGACATGGTACAAGAGATGGTCAGAGAATGCAGACATAGTAGAAGAGAAGGTCAGAGAATGCAGACATGGTACAAGAGATGGTCAGAGAATGCAGGCATGGTACAAGAGATGGTCAGAGACTGCAGATATAGTACAAGAGATGGTCAGAGAATGCAGACATGGTACAATAGATGGTCAGAGAATGCAGACATGGTGCAAGAGATGGTCAGAGACTGCAGACATGGTGCAAGAGATGGTCAGAGACTGCAGACATGGTACAAGAGATGGTCAGAGACTGCAGACGTGGTACAAGAGATGGTCAGAGACTGCAGACGTGGTACAAGAGATGGTCAGAGACTGCAGACGTGGTACAACGGATGGTCAGAGACTGCAGACGTGGTACAGGAGATGGTCAGAGACTGCAGATATAGTACAAGAGATGGTCAGAGAATGCAGACATGGTACAATAGATGGTCAGAGAATGCAGACATGGTGCAAGAGATGGTCAGAGACTGCAGACATGGTGCAAGAGATGGTCAGAGACTGCAGACATGGTACAAGAGATGGTCAGAGACTGCAGACGTGGTACAAGAGATGGTCAGAGACTGCAGACGTGGTACAAGAGATGGTCAGAGACTGCAGACGTGGTACAACGGATGGTCAGAGACTGCAGACGTGGTACAGGAGATGGTCAGAGACTGCAGGCGTGGTACAAGGGATGGTCAGAGACTGCAGGCATGGTACAAGGGATGGTCAGAGACTGCAGGCATGGTACAAGGGATAGTCAGAGACTGCAGGCATCGTACAAGGGATGTTTAGAGACTGCAGGCATCGTACAAGGGATGTTTAGAGACTGAAGACATGGTACAAGAGATCAAAGCAGCCTCATCAGTGCCCATCATTGCAGCCTCACTGTGCATATGAATGCAGCCCCACCTTTGTATACAAATTCAGTCCCACTTTTGTATATTAATGCAGCCCCACTTTTGTTTATTAATGCACTATCACTTTTGTATATTAATGCAGTCCCACCTTTGTATATGAATGCAGTCCCACCTTTGTATATGAATGCAGTCCCACCTATGTATATGAATGCAGTCCCACCTTTGTATATGAATGCAGTCCCACTTTTGTCTATGAATCCATTCCCACTTTTGTCTATGAATCCAGCCCCACTTTTGTCTATGAATCCTGTTCCACTTTTGTCTATGAATCCAGTCCCACTTTTGTATATAAATGCATCCCCACTTTTGTATATAAATGCAGCCCCACTTTTGTCTATTAATGCAGCCCCACTTTTGCCTATTAATGCAGCCACACTGTGCATGGCACTCACCATGGCATTACCTCGATCACACACAGCAGGTATCTCATCTCCCGACTGGACAAACAGGAGCTGTAGGTCTGTGTTCGGCAGGGCAGTGTGCTCTAGCAAGGTCCCCCCTAGACAGACTTGTGTGATAGACAAAACACTGATTCAATCAGTGTTCCATCTCCATCTACTATCACACGAGCAGGTCTAGCACAGGCAGCACAGCCAAACACAGATCCAGCTCTCACACACAGCCAGAGATGCCCAATGTCATACACGCAGGTGAGAGGGGAGCGCTGCAGACAGCTACAGCTCAAAGCAACCTCAGGACAGGCAGCCTACTGGCCCTGGTGATGAGAGAGAGAGAGAGAGTGAGAGACTCGGCAGCGGCAGCGGACCGGGACATAAAATAGGCCTGGGCATTTTAGACTGAGCAGCCCGGGGGGGGGGGGGGGAGAAAGATAGATAAAGATAAAAAGAAAGAAGGGAAGGAAGGAAGATAGATTGATAGATAGATATAAAGCAATAAGGGAAGGAAGGGAGATAGATAGATAGATAGATAGATAGATAGATAGATAGATAGATAGATAGATAGATAGATAGATAGATATAAAGCAATACGGGAAGATAGATAGATAGATAGATAGATAGATAGATAGATAGATAGATAGATAGATAGATAGATAGATAGATAGATAGATAGATAGACAAGAAAGATAGATAGATAAACAAGAAAGATAGATAGATAAACAAGAAAGATAGATAAACAAGAACGATAGATAAACAAGAAAGATAAATAAACAAGATAGATAGATAGATAGATAGATAGATAGATAGATAGATAGATAGATAGATAGATAGATAAACAAGAAAGATAGATAGATAAACAAGAAAGATAGATAAACAAGAAAGATAGATAAACAAGAAAGATAAATAAACAAGATAGCTAGATAGATAGATAGATAGATAGATAGATAGATAGATAGATAGATAGATAGATAGATAGATAGATAGATAGATAGATAGACAAGAAAGATAGATAGATAAACAAGAAAGATAGATAGATAAACAAGAAAGATAGATAAAGATAGAAAGCAAGAAGGGAAGGAAGGAAGATAGATAAAGAAAGAAATATAGATAAAGAAAAAAGGGAAGATAGATAGATAGATAGATAGATAGATAGATAGATAGATAGATAAAGAAGGGAAGGAAGATAGATAAAGAAAGAAAGATAGATACAGATAGAAAGAAAGAAGAGAAGGAAGGAAGATAGATAAAGATAGATAGATAGATAGATAGATAGATAGATAGATAGATAGATAGATAGATAGATAGATAGATAGACAGTGGCGGTGCATCTATAGAGGACGCCGGAGCGCCGCCCCCTCTGGCTCAGCCGCGACGATGGGCACAGTGGCGACGATGGGCACAGTGGCAACAATTAAAGGGCACAGGGGCATCAATTGGCACAGTGGCGACAATTGAAGGGCACAGTGGCTGTGTTTGATGCCATGGCACAGTAGTGACAATTGATGGCACAGTGGCTGTGTTTGAGGGCATGGCACAGAGGTGACAATTGATGGCACAGTGGTTGTGTTTGATGGCATGGCACAGTGGCTGTGTTTGATGGCATGGCACAGTGGTGACAATTGATGGCACAGTGGCTGTGTTTTATGGCATGGCACAGAGGTGACAATTGATGGCACAGTGGCTGTGTTTGATGGCATGGCACAGTGGTGACAATTGATGGCACAGTGGCTGCGTTTGATGGCACAGTGGCTGCGTTTGATGGCATTGCACACTGGTGACAATTGATGGGCCCAGTGGCTGCGTTTGATGGGCACAGTGAGGCTGCAATTGTTATTTTTTTTTTCATTTGCGCCCACCAAAAATGTTGAGCACCAGCCGCCACTGTAGATAGATAGATTATTATCTATCTATCTACAGTGGCAGCTGGTGGGGGGGTGCAAACAAAAAAAAAAAAGAGAAAAAAGAGAGAGAGAGAAAGAAAGGTGAAGAGAGAGCAAGAGAGAAGGGAATGAAGGGCACCCCATACATCAGTGTACAGTACTCTTAGTACTTACTCAGAGGCAGATGGGACTGACTGGATGGATGGATATCAGACTGCATCTTTACTTTCTGATTGCTGGGCTTGAATCTTCCAGCCCACATCCCTTAGGCAGCAGAACAGTGTCCGTCGGGAGAGTGGGCGGGGCAGACACGGGAGGAGAAGAAGAGAGGAGGGGGAGGAGTAGAAGCAGCTCCTCTCCTCTAACTGGCCGTGGGGGCAGCAAGGGGAGGGGAGAAGTGTCAGAGCTGGCTATGATACCCCAGCTGATCTCTCTCTATCTGGCACTGTGTTGGTGGTGTACACCCCTGGGGAGATGTGACATACGGCCGCTGAGGGCCATTCGCGGGCCACAATCGGCCCGCGGGCCGTTCGCGGGCCGAAGTCGGCCCGCGGCCCACATGCATTTGCTAGGTTTGCCCTATGGCCAGTCCGGGCCTGGCTGCAGGCACCACAAAGCAGTTTAAAAAAAATGGTCAAAAAAATTTTTTTTTTTTTTTTTTAAAGCCAATGTGACATGATTGCCTCGGGGGGGGGGGGGGGCAATTTCCCTGTTGCCCCCCCCTGGATCCGCCGTTGACATCAGGTATACTATACACCGACCAGACTATTCACAATGCACAGGAGGGATACTGTAGTGTGCCATAAGTGTAGGGGAGCAGAAGAAACTTTTATCCGCATGATATGGGATTGCCACAGATAAGGCCTCTGTGGTCCCAGGTGACCAAGTTCATATCCGAGCATAGTTCATATCCGAACATTTTGCCCTGCCGAATATATGCTCTCCCCTGAGGTGTCTGCTGGGAGTATTCGATCATGAAGAGCTTGATGTACTTCGGAATGCGGAAATTGATTGCCAGAAGATGGATTTATGATGAGTAACTTACTCTGGGCATGTGGCTAAAGGTAATAAATACAGATCTACCTCTTCATAAGATGACGTATGAGGCAAGGGGGGCCCCAAGATGTTTAGGAAGGTGTGGTTTAGGTGGATCGATTCAGAAAACACCCTAGCGGAGGAAGAGGAAGGGGGCAGCTGAAACGGACAAATGTAAACAAAGATGAAAATCAACAGTACTGTGATGGGTGAGAGGATTCATATAATACACTGGACATATTACAACTAGAGGGGGGAGGGGGGAGAGGGGGATTCATGTATTTATCTATTTAACTTATGTTCTTATGGTTAATGTCAAATGTTCTAGCATCGTGTTTACTTTGAATAAAAAAAAGACCAAGACTCGGGTTGGAGGACCTAAGGGAGAATCTGGAAAAGGGATATACTAAAACATTTAATGTGAAATTGGCTTAATGTAGCTTAACGAGCAATAAAGTGCCTAAACCTCAATCAATTGCCCTGAAACTTTGCACAGCCCAAGATCTAAACTACCCAAACATATCCTATAAGTTTTGTGCTATTTGGTGTCCCACAAGGCAAACTAGGGACATTAAGCTTGTTTTTTTGGGAGCTTAATGTAGCTTAACGTACGAAAAAGACCTTAAATGTTAACCAATCTCCCCAAAACTTCACACAGTAGAAGGCTCTATCGATGCCAACATATTCTGAAAATTTCAGCTCATTTGGGTTATCACACCAAAATTTATTCACATTAAGCTATATTTTACAATGCAAAAACAGAGCTTAACGTACCATAATGTACCTAAACCTCAATCAATTGTCTTAAAACTGTGCACAGCCTAAGATCTTAACTACCCAAACATATCTAAGACGTTTCAAATGATTTGGTGTCCCAGAAGGCAAACTAGGGACATTAAGCTTGTTTTTTTGGGAGCTTAATGTAGCTTAACGTACAAAAAAGACCTTAAATGTTAACCAATCTCCCCAAACTTCACACAGTAGAAGACTCTATCCATGCCAACATATTCTGAAAATTTCAGCTTATTTGGTTAATCACACCAAAAGTTATTCGCATTAAGCTATATTTTACAATACTAAAACATTTAATGTGAAATTAGCTTAATGTAGCTTAACGAGCAATAAAGTGCCTAAACCTCACTCAATTGCCCTGAAACTTTGTACACCCCAAGATCTCAACTACCCAAACATATCTAAGACATTTCAAGCGATTTGGTGTTCCACAAGGAAAACTAGGGACATTAAGCTTGTTTTTTTGGAAGCTTAACGTACAAAAAATACATTAAATGTTAACCAATTTCCCCCAAACTTCACACAATAGAAGACTCTGTTCATGTCGACATATTCTAGAATTTTCAGCTTATTTGGTTAATCACACCAAAAGTTATTCACATTAAGCTATATTTTACAATACTAAAACATTTAATGTGAAATTAGCTTAATGTAGCTTAACGAGCAAAAAAGTGCCTGAACCTCAATCAATTGCCCTAAAACTTTGCACACCCCAAGATCTCGACCTTCCAAACGTATCTAGGAAGTTTCAAGTGATTTGGTGTCCCAGAAGGCAAACTAGGGACATTAAGCTTGTTTTTTTTGGGAGCTTAATGTAGCTTAACGTACGAAAAAGACCTTAAATGTTAACCAATCTCCCCCAAACTTCAAACAATAGAAGACTATGACCATGCCAAAATATTCTGAAATTTTCAGCTCATTTGTTTAATCACACCAAAAGTTATTCACCTTAAGCTATATTTTACAATACTGAAATTGGCTTAATGTAGCTTAACGAGCAAAAAAGTGCCTAAACCTCAATCAATTGCCCTAAAACTTTGCACACCCCAAGATCTCGACCTTCCAAACATATCTAAGACGTTTCAAATGATTTGGTGTCCCAGAAGGCAAACTAGGGACATTAAGCTTGTTTTTTTTTGGGAGCTTAATGTGGCTTAACGTACATAAAAGACCTTAAATGTTAACCAATTTTCCCCAAACTTCACACACTAAATGACTCTATCCATGCCAACATCTTCTGAAAATTTCAGCTCATTTGGTTAATCACACCAAAAGTTATTCACATTAAGCTATATTTTACAATACTGAAATTGGCTTAATGTAGCTTAATGTAGCTTAAAGAGCAAAAAAGTGCCTGAACCTCAATCAATTCCCCTAAAACTTTGCACACCCCAAGATCTCGACCTTCCAAACGTATCTAGGAAGTTTCAAGTGATTTGGTGTCCCAGAAGGCAAACTAGGGACATTAAGCTTGTTTTTTTGGGAGCTTAATGTAGCTTAACGTACGAAAAAGACCTTAAATGTTAACCAATCTCCCCAAACTTCACAAAATAGAAGACTCTCACCATGCCAAAATATTCTGAAATTTTCAGCTCATTTGGTTAATCACAATAAAAGTTATTCGCATTAAGCTATATTTTACAATACTAAAACATTTAATGTGAAATTAGCTTAATGTAGCTTAACAAGCAATAAAGTGCCTAAACCTCACTCAATTGCCCTGAAACTTTGCACATCCCAAGATCTCGACCCTACAAACATATCTAAGACATTTCAAGCGATTTGGTGTTCCACAAGGAAAACTAGGGACATTAAGCTTGTTTTTTTGGAAGCTTAACGTACAAAAAATACATTAAATGTTAACCAATTTCCCCCAAACTTCACACAATAGAAGACTCTGTTCATGTCGACATATTCTAGAATTTTCAGCTTATTTGGTTAATCACACCAAAAGTTATTCACATTAAGCTATATTTTACAATACTAAAACATTTAATGTGAAATTAGCTTAATGTAGCTTAACGAGCAATAAAGTGCCTAAACCTCAATCAATTGCCCTGAAACTTTGTACACCCCAAGATCTCAACTACCCAAACATATCCTATACGTTTTGTGCTATTTGGTATCCCACAAGGCAAACTAGGAACATTAAGCTTGTTTTTTTGGGAGCTTAACGTACAAAAAAGACTTTAAATGTTAACCAATTTCCCCCAAATTTCACACAATAGAAGACCCTATCAATGCCAACATATTCTGAAAATTTCAGCTCATTCGGTTAATCACACCAAAAGTTATTCACATTAAGCTATATTTTACAATACTGAAATTGGCTTAATGTAGCTTAACGAGCAAAAAAGTGCCTGAACCTCAATCAATTGCCCTGGAAATTTGCACACCCCAAGATCTCGACCTTCCAAACATATCCAAGAAGGTTCAAGTGATTTGGTGTCCCAGAAGGCAAACTAGGGACATTAAGCTTGTTTTTTTGGGAGCTTAATGTAGCTTAACGTACGAAAAAGACCTTAAATGTTAACCAATCTCCCCCAAACTTCATACAATAGAAGACTATGACCATGCCAAAATATTCTGAAATTTTCAGCTCATTTGTTTAATAACACCAAAAGTTATTCACATTAAGCTATATTTTACAATACTGAAATTGGCTTAATGTAGCTTAATGTAGCTTAACGAGCAAAAAAAGTGCCTGAACCTCAATCAATTGCCCTAAAACTTTGCACACCCCAAGATCTCGACCTTCCAAACGTATCTAGAAAGTTTCAAGTGATTTGGTGTCCCAGAAGGCAAACTAGGGACATTAAGCTTGTTTTTTTGGGAGCTTAATGTAGCTTAACGTACGAAAAAGACCTTAAATGTTAACCAATCTCCCCCAAACTTCAAACAATAGAAGACTATGACCATGCCAAAATATTCTGAAATTTTCAGCTCATTTGTTTAATCACACCAAAAGTTATTCACCTTAAGCTATATTTTACAATACTGAAATTGGCTTAATGTAGCTTAACGAGCAAAAAAGTGCCTAAACCTCAATCAATTGCCCTAAAACTTTGCACACCCCAAGATCTCGACCTTCCAAACATATCTAAGACGTTTCAAATGATTTGGTGTCCCAGAAGGCAAACTAGGGACATTAAGCTTGTTTTTTTTGGGAGCTTAATGTGGCTTAACGTACATAAAAGACCTTAAATGTTAACCAATTTCCCCAAACTTCACACACTAAATGACTCTATCCATGCCAACATCTTCTGAAAATTTCAGCTCATTTGGTTAATCACACCAAAAGTTATTCACATTAAGCTATATTTTACAATACTGAAATTGGCTTAATGTAGCTTAATGTAGCTTAACGAGCAAAAAAGTGCCTGAACCTCAATCAATTCCCCTAAAACTTTGCACACCCCAAGATCTCGACCTTCCAAACGTATCTAGGAAGTTTCAAGTGATTTGGTGTCCCAGAAGGCAAACTAGGGACATTAAGCTTGTTTTTTTGGGAGCTTAATGTAGCTTAACGTACGAAAAAGACCTTAAATGTTAACCAATCTCCCCAAACTTCACAAAATAGAAGACTCTGACCATGCCAAAATATTCTGAAATTTTCAGCTCATTTGGTTAATCACAATAAAAGTTATTCGCATTAAGCTATATTTTACAATACTAAAACATTTAATGTGAAATTAGCTTAATGTAGCTTAACAAGCAATAAAGTGCCTAAACCTCACTCAATTGCCCTGAAACTTTTGCACATCCCAAGATCTCGACCCTACAAACATATCTAAGACATTTCAAGCGATTTGGTGTTCCACAAGGAAAACTAGGGACATTAAGCTTGTTTTTTTGGAAGCTTAACGTACAAAAAATACATTAAATGTTAACCAATTTCCCCCAAACTTCACACAATAGAAGACTCTGTTCATGTCGACATATTCTAGAATTTTCAGCTTATTTGGTTAATCACACCAAAAGTTATTCACATTAAGCTATATTTTACAATACTAAAACATTTAATGTGAAATGAGCTTAATGTAGCTTAACGAGCAATAAAGTGCCTAAACCTCAATCAATTGCCCTGAAACTTTGTACACCCCAAGATCTCAACTACCCAAACATATCCTATACGTTTTGTGCTATTTGGTATCCCACAAGGCAAACTAGGAACATTAAGCTTGTTTTTTTGGGAGCTTAACGTACAAAAAAGACTTTAAATGTTAACCAATTTCCCCCAAATTTCACACAATAGAAGACCCTATCAATGCCAACATATTCTGAAAATTTCAGCTCATTCAGTTAATCACACCAAAAGTTATTCACATTAAGCTATATTTTACAATACTGAAATTGGCTTAATGTAGCTTAACGAGCAAAAAAGTGCCTGAACCTCAATCAATTGCCCTGGAAATTTGCACACCCCAAGATCTCGACCTTCCAAACATATCCAAGAAGGTTCAAGTGATTTGGTGTCCCAGAAGGCAAACTAGGGACATTAAGCTTGTTTTTTTGGGAGCTTAATGTAGCTTAACGTACGAAAAAGACCTTAAATGTTAACCAATCTCCCCCAAACTTCACACAATAAACGACTCTGACTATGCCAAAATATTCTAAAATTTTCAGCTCATTTGGTTAATCACAATAAAAGTTATTCACATTAAGCTATATTTTACAATACTGAAATTGGCTTAATGTAGCTTAATGTAGCTTAACGAGCAAAAAAGTGCCTGAACCTCAATCAATTGCCCTAAAACCTTATAAAACCCCAAGATCTCGACCTTCCAAACATATCTAAGAAGTTTCAAGTGATTTGGTGTCCCAGAAGGCAAACTAGGGACATTAAAGCGGATCTCCACCCTAAAGTGAAGATCCGCTGATCGGAACCCTCCCCCCCTCCGGTGTCACAATTGACACCTTTCAGGGGGGAGGGGGGTGCAGATACCTGTCTAAAGACAGGTATCTGCAACCACTTCCGGCCCGCAGTCTCGGGCAAAAGACGGGTTTTTTGGCGACATCCCGTCGCCCCCCCCCCGTTGTGTGCTGGGAACTCTCAGCTCCCAGCACACAGCGGGAGCCAATCGCCGGGCGCAGCGCGACTCGCGCATGCGCCGTAGGGAACCGGGCAGTGAAGCCGCATCGCTTCACTTCCTGGTTCCCTCACCGTGGATGGAGCGATCGCTCATTCTCTGCTGCGGACGCTGCTGGACTCCAGGACAGGTAAGTGTCCTAATATTAAAAGTCAGCAGCTGCAGTATTTGTTGCTGCTGGCTTTTAATAATTTTTTTATAGTGGGTCATCCGCTTTAAGCTTGTTTTTTTGGGAGCTTAATGTAGCTTAACGTACAAAAAAGACCTTAAATGTTAACCAATTTTCCCCAAACTTCACACAATAAAAGACTCTATCCATGCCAACATCTTCTGAAAATTTCAGCTCATTTGGTTAATCACACCAAAAGTTATTCTCATTAAGCTATATTTTACCCTTCCCTGTTTCAGTACACAGCAATTCAGTAGCAGCTGTCAAAATAAATAAAAAAAGAAGCAGGCTGGCAAAGTTTATCAACAAACACTTCACAGAAAGTTACATTGAAACATTGTATCAATTGTAATGTTCTGTGTTTTGCATCTATATAGAGATGAACTTTGGTTTGCAGGTGAAAAGATTTAAAGCAACCATGACAAGGCAAAACATTTTTTTTTCTAATTACATGTTCCTCTGTTGAACCCCTTATTAACCCTTTAGTTTTCTCTAATCAGCACTGATTAACTCTATATTCTCCTTCTCTATTCAAATGTAATTTTCCTGGTGATTTTTTTTTCTTTTCTATTTTATTTATCTAATAAACTTTTTTTCAGGTTTTTGTTTGCTTCGCTTATTAATATTTTTTTACAACTTTTTACATATATCTACTGCCTTTTGTTTAGTTTTATTACATTTAATTGTCTAAGGATTGCAAAAAAATAAAATAAAAATATTGGTGCAGGACAATATTCACAGAAAAACTTGTTTGACCCTAAAAAAAATTGTACGTATTACGTCATTATCTTAAAGCGGACTTACATCTAAAAATGGAACTTCCACCTTTCGGAATCCTCCCCCGCTCCGTGTCACATTTGACACCTTTCAGGGGTAGGGGAAAGCAGATACCTGTCTAATACAGGTATTTTGCTCCCACTCCCGTGCATAGATAGGCGCAGTACCCGCCGATAACTACGCTACGTTCGGCTCCTCCTCCGTCCCACCGCTGTCTTCTGGGAGACACACAGGTCCCAGAAGACAGCAGGGACCAGTGGGATTGCGCAGAGCGACTCGAGAATGCGCAGTAGGAAGCCAGGCTGTGAAGCAGCAAGGCTTCTCTTTTTCTTTTTTTTTTCACAATCAAGTTTATTGATTCAAAAGTAGCAAAGTTACAATATCAAAGAACAGACAATATGAAAGACCAAAATCCAATCATACATTAACATGGGCATGACATTAACAAAGACGAGTTGGATTGAGTATTTAGTGTTCGAAAAATTTGGGTCGAAGCACGTATTCTTAAGCATTGTTATGTAGAAAGAAAGAAAAAGGGGGGGGGAAGTGGGGGGGGGGGAGTTTGACCTTCAATATAAACATCCAGGGGTCGTGTAAGGGTAGTAAACCTTCTGTCAATCAACAGACAATAACAGATGTTAAAAGATAAACCCTAAACATTACAGGGATCAGTATTCTATAATGTATGACAGAATCAGTACAAATCAAGCCACCAACAACTGATAATCATTGGAGTATTTAAACAGTACCCACGGTTGCCAAGTTTCATTGAATTGGTTTGAATCTTCACTTCTCATAGCTATTAATTCCTTTATTCTGTAAATGTAATGTACCCTGTTCAACCAATCCACAATCGAGGGGCATTTAGAGGACTTCCAAAACAGCGGAATTAGCGTTTTGGCGGCTGTTAGTAAGTGCCTTGTCAGTGATTTTTTTGTATCTACGAATGGACATGTGGTTAATATGCAAGAGACAAGCAGCAGCATCAAGTGAGATACTTGTGTCCATGATCCGTTTGATATGGTGTATTATTTGGGACCAAAAGCCTGATATCATAGGGCAGGACCACCAAATATGGATGAAGGACCCAACGTCACTCTTGCACCTCCAGCATCTATCAGACGCGGTCGGTGACCAAGCCTTTATTTTCTGGGGGGTGATATACCAGTGTGTAAGGATTTTGTACGAAATTACTTGGAACTTGGAGCTTAAGGAACATTTATGTGCAAATACGCACGCTTTTTCTCATTGGCCTTCCGAGAATGTGACATTTAGTTCACTCTGCCATTTATTCTTGTGTTTATCTGGTGCTGGTGTATGGTGGGAGCTTAACCAAGAGTAGGCCAGGGAAGTTGTCTTTAAGATAGGGGAGCCTGAGAGGCAGATTTGTTCCAACTGGGTGGGGGTTTTACAGTATTCTAACTTAAGCCTGCTATTGACCAAAAAATCTTGTGTTTGTAGATAGAAACAAAAACCGGGGTAGGCATGTCCAAGTTCTGATTTCAACCTGTTAAGAGATTTGATCCTATTGTCCGAGAGACAGTAAGTGGCCAGAAGTTTCCCTGTGCTGACCGTAAGTAATTTAATGTCCATTCCTGGAGGAAAGTCTGGATTATCAGCAAGACTTCTCTTCCCGGTTCCCTTACCGAAGATGACGGCGCCTCGACCCGAGAGCCAAGGGACAGATTGAAGACAGAGAGGGGGCGTTGCCAAACCACGGCTCTGTGTCTTAATGGACACACAAAGCTGCGGCTCTGCTCAAGTGCCCCATAGCAAGCTGCTTGCTGTGGGGGCATTTGGCAGGAAAAAACACTGTACAGAGGAGGTACAGTATCTCACAAAAGTAAGTACACCCCTCACATTTTTGTAACTATTTTATCTTTTCATGTGACAACACAAATGAAGAAATGTCCTTTAAGAGCCATAGCAGGCGTGTGCCCACTGCACGGTGAGGGACCCAATGCACATATCCAGCAAAGCATGGGGGTCCCCCCAAATTCAATTACCTGGCCCTTCAGGTCTAATATGGATTTTAGGGGGAACCCCGCCGCCAATAAAAAAAAAAATGGCGTGGAGTTCCCCCAATAATTCACACCAGACCCCTTATCAGAGCATGTAACCTGGCCTGCCACCGAAAAAAGGTGGGACGAGAGAGCGCCCTCCCTCCTGAACTGTACCAGGCCACATGCCCTCAACATGTTGATGGGACAAGGGTCTCATCCCCACAACCCTTGCCCGGTGGTTGATGGTATGACAACTCTTATATATGTAAGGCAGGGCCACCCTTCACGTGACCTGTCCCCCTCTGACACAAGGGAAAGCCTGGGCTTCCCCAGTGATGTAGTCAGAGGGTGCGTTAGAGGGGGATGGGTCACGTGACGGGTGGCCCCGCCTCACCTATATAAGAGCCGTCATACAAAACAGACCTCCCCTACAAAACAGCCCCCCCAACAATACAGACCCCCCTACAATACAGACCCCCCTACAACAGTGCAAACACCCCCCCCCTTTCAGACCTGTAATGCACCTCGCTAGGCTCAGATGATCAGCATGCTGCGTGCTGCACACACAGCAATGGTAGATAACACAGAGGAGGGGGAGGCGGCGTGTCTTCACTCTGCTCGGCTATGTGACTGCGAGACAGTCGCAGCCAAGACTTATCAGAGCCACGGCGTGGCCACGAGAGAAGGGGATTGTTGCGGCCGGGACCTGGGTCCGCCGACGGGATGGGTATCACTCAGGGTGCGGCTCTCACCCCCCCTGCAAAGCGAGGCGGGTTCAGCCTGCAGTGTGCTACTTAGGCTGCCGCTGCCTCCCAGTCATCACGCCATGCTGCCCTCTGTCTCTGCCTTTAGTCTTTAGTCACGGAGGGGGGGCACCGGCCTGACACCCCCTTCAGTGTGTGGCACCTGGTGCAGCACACCCCCCCCGCCCCCGACTTACTACCCAACTGCATTAGGCTCTTTTTACACTAAGCTATGTGTTTTGGGCATGTAAAATGTGACTAATTTTTGGTGTGATTTACCAAATGGGGGAAATTAGTTGACATTTAAGGTCAGTTTTGTAAGTTAAGCTCCCCAAAAAAGAAGCTTAATGATGCTAGTTTGCCTTGTGGAACATCAAATCGCAGGAAACATATAGGATAGTTTTAAGGGGTTGAGATCTTGGGCTGTGCAAAGTTTCAGGGCAATTGATTGAAGTTTAGGCACTTTATTGCTCGTTAAGCTACATTAGGCCAATTTCACATTAAGTTCCAGATTCTCGTAGATGCCGGAGTAGTGTATCGTAAGCTATTTACACTACGCTGCCGCAACTTACAGGAGTAAGTGCCGTATTCTCCAAGCACTTGCTCCGTAATTTCCAGTGGCGTAGTGTAAATGGCCCGGCGTAAGGCCGCGTAATTCAAAGGGGGCGGCTTGTATTTAAATTAAGCGCGCCCCCGTGCCAAACGAACTGCGCATGCGCCGGCCTTAAACATAGGCCACTGCACATGCTCCATAGTACGCCGCAAATACATTGATTACAGCGGCAATGTAATTAACATACAGGCCTATTCGCGAACGAGTTACGTAAACAACGTAAACGATGGAAAAATACGACGCTGTCCCGAGTCCATACTTAACAGGGCATACGGCGGACCGACGTAAGAAAGGTTACCCCTCATATAGCAGGGGTAACCTTGTGCTTACGGAAACTACGTAAACTACGGCGAAGCGGCGCAAAAACGTTCGGGAATCGGCGTATCAGGCTCATTTGCATATTCAACGCAGAAATCGACGGGAATGCCACCTAGCGGCCAGCGTAACATTGCAACTTAGATCCGACGATGTAAGTGACTTACGCAAGTCGGATTTAAGCAAAATCTATGCGTAACTGATTCTAAGAATCAAGCGCATAGATGCACAGCCCCGCAAACAGAGATACGATGCCGTTGTATCTCCTTTCAGAATCTGGCCCTAAATGTTTTAGCATTGTAAAATATAGCTTAATGTGAATAACTTTTGGTGTGATTAACCAAATGAGCTGAAATATTCATAATATGTTGGCATGGATATATTCTTCTATTGTGTGGAGATTGGTTAACATTTAATGTCTTTTATGGGAAGTTGAAAACTTAGGCTGTGCAATGTTTCAAGAACATTGATTGAGGTTAAGGCACATTATGGTACGTTAAGCTCTTTACATTAAGTGTTTTAGCATTGTAAAATATAGCTTAATGTGAATAACTTTTTGTGTGATTAACCAAATGATCTGAATACTTAATAATTTTCAGAATACGTTGCTATGGAGGGAGTCTTCTATTGTGTGAAGTTTGAGGGAGATTGGTTAACATTTAAGGTATTTTATGTACATTAAGCCACAAAAAACAAGCTTAATGTCCATAGTTTGCCTTGTGGGACCCCGAATCACACAAAACGTCTTGGATAGGTTTGGGTAGTTAAGATCTTAGGCTGTGCAAAGTTTTAAGACAATTGATCAAGGTTAGTTACATTATGGTACGTTAAGCTCTGTTTTTGCATTGTAAAATATAGCTTAATGTGAATAAATTTTGGTGTGATAACCCAAATGAGCTAAAATTTTCAGAATATGTTAGCATCGATAGAGCTTTCTACTGTGTGAAGTTTGGGGGAAATTGGTTAACATTTAAGGTATTTTTCGTACGTTAAGCCACATTAAGCTCCCCAAAAAACAAGCTTAATGTACCTAGTTTGCCTTCTGGGACACCAAATCGCTTGAAACTTCTTGGATATGTTTGAAAGGTGAGATATTGGGGTGTGCAAAGTTTCAGGGCAATTGATTGAGGTTCAGGCACTTTTTTGTTCGTTAAGCTACATTAAGCTACATTAAGCCAATTTCAGTATTGTAAAATATAGCTTAATGTGAATAACTGTTGGTGTGATTAACCAAATGAGCTGAAATTTTCAGAATATGTTGGCGTGGATGTGGATGTGGTCGTCTATTGTGTGAATCTTGGGGAGATTGGTTAACATTTAAGGTATTTTTCATACATTAAGCCACATTAAGCTCCCCAAAAAACAAGCTTAATGTACCTAGTTTGCCTTCTGGGACACCAAATCGCTTGAAACTTATTGGATATGTTTGTAAGTTCGAGTTCTTGGGGTGTGCAAAGTTTCAGGGCAATTAATTGAGGTTCAGGTACTTTTTTGCTCGTTAAGCTACATTAAGCTACATTAAGCCATTTTCAGTATTGTAAAATATAGCTTAATGTGAATAACTTTTATTGTGATTAACCAAATGAGCTGAACATTTCAGAATAGTTTGGCATGGTCAGAGTCTTATATTGTGTGAAGTTTGGGGGAGATTGGTTAACATTTAAGGTATTTTTCGTAAATTAAGCTACATTAAGCTCCCAAAAAAACAAGCTTAATGTCCCTAGTTTGCCTTCTGGGACACCAAATCACTTGAACCTTCTTGGATATGTTTGAAAGGTCGAGATCTTGGGGTGTGCAAAGTTTCAGGGCAATTGATTGAGGTTCAGGCACTTTTTTGCTTGTTAAGCTACATTAAGCTACTTTAAGCCAATTTCAGTATTGTAAAATATAGCTTAATGTGAATAACTTTTGGTGTGATTCACCAAATGAGCTGACATTTTCAGAAAATGTTGGCATGGATGTGGTCTTCTATTGTGTGAAATTTGGGGGAAATTGGTTAACATTTAAGGTCTTTTTTGTACGTTAAGCTCCCAAAAAAACAAGCTTAATGTTCCTTGTTTGCCTTGTGGACCATCAAATCACTTGAAATGTCTTAGATATGTTTGTAAGTTCGAGATCTTGGGATGTGCAAAGTGTCAGGGCAATTGATTGAGGTTTAGGCACTTTATTGCTCGTTAAGCTACATTAAGCTAATTTCACATTAAATGTTTTAGTATTGTAAAATATAGCTTAATGCGAATAACTTTTGGTGTGATTAACCAAATAAGCTGAAATTTTCAGAATATGTTAGCGTGGATAGGGTCTTCTACTGTGTGAAGTTTGGTGGAAACTGATTAACATTTAAGGTCTTTTTCGTACGTTAAGCCACATTAAGCTCCCCAAAAAACAAGCTTAATGTCCATAGTTTTCCTTGTGGGACCCTGAATCACACAAAACTTATTGGATAGGTTTGGGTAGTTAAGATCTTAGGCTGTGCAAAGTTTTAAGACAATTGATCAAGGTTTAGTTACATTATGGTACGTTAAGCTCTGTTTTTGCATTGTAAAATATAGCTTAATGTGAATAAATTTTGGTGTGATAACCCAAATGAGCTGAAATTTTCAGAATATGTTGGCATCGATAGAGCTTTCTACTGTGTGAAGTTTGGGGGAAATTGGTTAACATTTACGGTCTTTTTCGTACGTTAAGCTACATTAAGCTCCCAAAAAAACAAGCTTAATGTCCCTAGTTTGCCTTGTGGTATACCAAATAGCACAAAACCTATAGGATATGTTTGAGTAGTTGAGATCTCAGGCTGTGCAAAGTTTCAGGGCAATTGATTGAGGTTTAGGCACTTTATTGCTCGTTAAGCTACATTAAGCCAATTTCACATTAAATGTTTTAGTATTGTAAAATATAGCTTAATGTGAATAACTTTTGGTGTGATTAACCAAATGAGCTGAAATTTTCAAAATATGTTACTATGGATAGAGTCTTCTATTGTGTGAAGTTTGGGAGAGATTGGTTAACATTTAAGGTCTTTTTCGTACGTTAAGCCACATTAAGCTCCCAAAAAAACAAGCTTAATGTCCATAGTTTGCCTTGTGGAACACCAAATCGCTTGAAACTTCTTGGATATGTTTGGAACGTCGATTTCTTGGGGTGTGCAAAGTTTCAGGGCAATTGATTGAGGTTTAGGCACTTTTTTGCTCGTTAAGCTACATTAAGCCATTTTCACATTAAATGTTTTAGTATGTCCCTCTGGAAAAGTATGGGAGAGTTAATGTTGTTTATGCTGAATTTATTCATGTGAAGAGACATTTATATGCAACAACTGTAATGATTGCCAACCTAATGCTTGAAATATGTGATGTAACCTGTCAATAAGCTCAATAAAAAACTTGTTTAAAAAAAAAAAAAAAAAGTTATCTGCAAGGTTGGAGAGGGCACCACTCCCCCCCTCCATGGACATCGGAAAACGCACCTACTGTAGCAAGGAGATGGCTGCTTTGATAAATGGAACTTTTTTCCAGGGGGACATGCCTGCTTGGAACATTTAGAAATATTTTATCTGACAAGTCTCTTCCACTGCATTGCTCATGAAACTATTGTCTCAGGCCAGTGCTTGTAGATGTAGAACAGAGATTTCTGTCAATCAATGCAGTCATTTGTCTGCTCTGCTATCTGCATTATTAGAGAGTTGTGAAGAGAGGAGGGGTTCCCTACCTGACCTTCCAGCTAGCCTTAGGCCTCCAGCATTTTTTTTCTTATGCCTCAATTTAGTGTTAGCCTATGTGGTCATGCACATTAAGCATGTGGTTCCTATTTTAAGAGAAATAAAAATGCCCCAAAGTTGCATTTGGAGAAGAGTTTATGAGTGTAATTAAAGCACATAACAGCGTCAAATGTGCATAAATGATACCAAATGCACATGTATGCATGTAAGTTTATTCTAGTGACACTGGCTAGAAAAAAAAATGAATACAGTAAAACCTTGGTTTGAGAATAACTTGGTTTGAAAGCATTTTGCAAAACAAGCAACATATTTTAATAAATGTTGAATTGATATACATGCAATGTCTTGATATAAGTAGTGTCATGTCACAACTGATAAATAAAAAAGAGGAGCCTCCAAGTGTAGCAATATGGTTACATTTAATGAAGGTACAACATTTAGCAACATATTTATACTTATCTACACTTAGAGGCGCATCTCTTCTTGTTTATACTCTGTAGCTCCTGCTGCATTTGGCTTCTAATCCCCTTGTGGAGGCTTCCATTGGTGGATGGACATTTTATGGTTACACAACTTATCACATTGCTATAATCTTTTTATTTGGACTATAAACTGAAGGACCAATGAATAAATGGCTATGGAATGAATCATCTGAGTTTCCATTATTTCTTATGGGGAAATCTGCTTTAACTTCCCTGGCGGTCTTCCCGTGTGTGGCACGGGGTGAGATTTTTAAGCTACGATCGGTAACCCCGTGCCACACACGGACTTGCCTCGCTGGATGCAGAAAAAAGTTTACTTACCTTTTCTCTGCGATCCAGCGATGAATCTCCGCAGTACACGGCGGCCGAATGTCCGCCTGATGCTGTGTGTACCGCCGATTCCCTTCCCTGCGAGCGTCGCGACGTAGGGGGGGGAACGGCGCCAAATTCAAAAAAGTAAACAAACACTATACATACAGTACACTGTAATCTTATAGATTACAGTACTGTATGTAAAAAATACACACCCCCCATGTCCCTAGTGGTCTGCCCTGTACACTACATGTCCTTTTATATAATAAAAACTGTTCTTTCTCCCTGCAAACTGTAGATTGCCCATAGCAACCAAAAGTGTCCCTTTATGGAAAAAATTGTTTTAGAGCAGCTAAAAAACAGCGATAATAAATCAGAATCACTTGCAGAATTTAGCGATAGCGATTTATGGGGAAATTCGTCATAAAAAAAATAAAATAATGACAGCAAAAATTCTGCAACTGAGCAAATTTCAGTGATTTTGATTTGATTACATTATTGAATAATTTTTACTATAATTATATTATTATTTGTTATAATTTTTTATAATTATTTATTATATTATAATTTTTAATAAAAATAAAAAAATAAAATCATACCCGGGATGCCTATTAGACTCTTGTTTGGATAGATTTCAGTGAGTTATTCCTAAGAATTACAAGCCTACAGTATAAAACGCCAAATTCCCTTGCAAATAATGGTACCGCTTTCAGCACCTAAAATCTGAAAGAATCATACCGCCAGGGAGGTTAATACACAAGTGCTTTGGATTACAAGCATGTTTCAGGAACAAATTATGGTCGCAATCCAAGGTTTTACTGTATCTAGCCAATAGAATGAGTTTACTCTTATATGCTTCTAAACACCATATGCCTGTAAATACATGTAGCACTACCCCCGAAGTAGCTGCTGGTTTGTTTTGGGCGGCATGTTACCTAGTGTTTCTCCGGTGTCTAGGGGTGTTTGGTGAAAGTAGTAGTAATGCAATGTCCACGACAGGTGTCTTTTTCTGTGCTCTTTATTGCTCAGCCTTGTAAAAACATTAAAACTTTGTGGTTAGCAGAAATGAAGATAGCAGATCCAGATGTCAGTAATAGGGAAACAGTGCTGCTCCCACGTGTAATTTCTCTTTCACCACTCTAGCCAGAGTGGGTATAGCACACCTGGACAGGCCTCTCTCACCAGCCTGGCAGCCAGAATGTCACTCGAACCTTAGGAAAAAGCCTCTGCCACAGACCCTCCTGGTAATTGAACAGTGGAGTTAATCCTCCTAAACACACTTGCCACCTGGATCTTCTTCAGGTAGTTTTGAATTAGGGTACCGACTGACAGGTGGCCAACATTCAGCCTCTCAGTGTCCGGTTCCCCTGGTCCCCAATGGATAGTCAGGCCCCTATCAGAACACCAGCCTCTCTTGGTACTCTTTAGGCAGACTCTCCACCGTGCAGCCTCCTCCAACTGGACGGATGACCCAGGACCTTCTTAGGTGGGACCCAGTCGATTACTGAGTCCCCAAGCGACAGATCAATTGCTCCGGGACAATGTGGTCCCGAAGCCAGGATCCTTGCGGTGCATGCGCAAACCTGGCCTGGAAGGCCATTTTCTGGGAGCAGCGTGAAGTGGCCACCCAATGGTGGATGCCACACGAGGACAGAGCCAGCAAAATGGCGTCTGTCTCTGACCCCCTCTAAATTTCACATAGCACCGGTCATGAAAAGTAACCAGGCGCTACATACACATAAACACACATACAAACATAACATTAGAGGCAACTGTTGGAAGCATATTGGGAACATAAATTCTTACATAGTTACATAGTTAGTCAGGTTAAAAAAGACACAAGTTTATCTAGTTTAACCATACAATCCCATATACACAATCCTATGCCCACGGCTGATCACGTCTCTATGCATGAGGCTGAAGACAGAACATAGAAACATTTTGTGTTAGAATGTGTAAAAATTGAGGTGAAACTTCTTTAACTGATTGCCGTCCACCCGGTGTCGATTGACGGCAGCAGAATGGCACTCCTGCGGGCGCTTTAAGGCGTATAGGGCCTGCAGCGTGCAGTAGTAAAACTTACTTCTTCACTGACAACCTATTGAATGGGGAAACTTCACTGCTGACCATCCATGTAACAAGAACACTTACCTACCAGCGACCAATGTAATAGGGGCAATTCACCACTACTCCCCAGAGTGAGAGGGAGGGTCTCCTGTGACCAATAATGACAAGCTCTTAAACTGGCCACAGATCTAACTGATGCAGTTAAATTACCTCTGATATCATTGGGTGCCCCTCCAAGGACCAATATAGGGTGCAGTTTTTCGCTGACCATCAATGGAACGCCCCCAGAAGCTATCCCTTAGGACGGGGTTTTTAAGCCAGGGTTCCTCCAGAGGTTCTTGAGCAATGAGCAATTTCTGTCTCTCAGATAACTTCCTACTGACACCATTGATCTTTTTAGCTTCTCTGTAAGGGGATTTTTTTCCCGATCTGTATTCTAAATGGAGGGGGTGGTGGTACAACAGGTAATAGCTGCAAATAATGATTTGATTGGGGGGGGGGGGGTTCAGGGACAGTTGTTAGTTGGTTGTGGTATTGGGTTCTCTGAAATTAGTTTTCAGGGACAACATGATAGGCAATGAATTTCCAATGCTTAATGAGTAGTACTATGCATCCCTTACTCATTCTCATGGGAAGCAGGAAGGAGTGCCCCTTGTAAGGTATCACCCCAGGTACTACCCCATGTTGAAGGCATGTGTCTGGTATTGTTTAGGAGTGGGCACTGCCCCTATGCCGGTCAGCCAGGCTCCATGCCTGGGTCAGTGTGTGGTGGGACCCCTTTTTTGTGTGTGTGTGTGGGGGGGGGGGGATCCATATCAGCCCAACTAGCCACAGCAAACATTAGTAAATTAAGGTTAAATTGTAGCAGATGCTTCAGTTGCTTTTACTTTTCCCAAAGAGTGGATCTGTCTGTGTAAGAAAATAATAGCAGCTTGGTACATACTGTATACCTTGTTGGTACAGAGTTATTTGCCACAGAAAACATTGCATTAAATTGTAAAAAAAATAAACATTTGTTACACTGTCCTTTCTGTACCAATATAACCTTGTATTTGACAGCACGCTCTGCTTGTTTGGCTTTTCTATGGCCATGTCACACTGGGAAAACTGCTATTGAAGACATGTTTCCCTGACAGCATCAACAAGGTGCAACGGCCACTTTACTTATAGATGTCTCTTCTTCACTGGCTAAAAATGCTGCAGAATCTAAATTGCTACTAAGACAGCAGTGATGTAGC
Organism: Rana kukunoris; assembly: GCA_029574335.1. Classification (NCBI taxonomy): domain Eukaryota; kingdom Metazoa; phylum Chordata; class Amphibia; order Anura; family Ranidae; genus Rana; species Rana kukunoris. Next base: position 144,752,392 of record CM056056.1, read on the forward strand.
AACAATTTGCTGTCTTGGGCAAGTGAGAGAACAATCCTAGAGGAAGTGTTTGGACTGAAAAACGCTAGAGGATGTGTGTGGACTTGTTATTACAAAATTGCCCTTAGGGCACCAACTAGCAAAACAATTTTAGAGTAATTGAAAAAAAGTAGGTGGCAGACAAACTGTATGGAAAATGCATAACATATTTTGACAAGCGAACGTGTGCCCTGTCCTGAATAGGCAAGGTTGGAATGAATACAAATACAAACTAAAAAAAAAATGTCTTACTGAGCAGTATGTTAGGAGGAGAAGAGTGTAGAGAATCTGACAGTGGTTAGTATGTGGAGGAGAAGAGTACAGAGAGTATGACAGAAGACATTCAGTACAGGAGTAATGTGCAGATGGCATGAGAGGAACCAGTCAGTGGCGGCTGGGGCTCAACATTTTGGGGGGGGGGGGGGGGCGCAAACAAACGAAAAAAAAAACATAAATTGCAGCCTCACTGTGCCCATCAATTGTTGCCACTGTGCCATCAAACGCAGCCACCGTGCCATCAAACGCAGCCATCGTGGCATCAACCACAGCCTCTGTGCCATCAAACACAGCAACTGTGCCATCAATTGTTGCCACTGTGCCATCAAACGCAGCCACTGTGCCATCAATTTTCCCCACTGTGCCCATCAAATGCAGCCACTGTGCCATCAATTGTCACCACTGTGCCATCAAGTGTTGCCACTGTGCCATCAAATGCAGCCACTGTGCCATCACACGCGGCCACTGTGTCATCAAATGCAGCCACTGTGCCATCACACACAGCCACTGTGCCATCAATTGTCACCACTTTGCCCATCAAAGGCAGCCACTGTGCCATCAAACACAGCTACTGTGCCATCAAACGCAGCCACTGTGCCATCAATCGTCACCACTGTGCCCATCAATTTCCGTCATTTTTACCCGTAAAATGCTGGCAGTTTGCCCCTTAAAATGCCACCAGTTTGCCCCTTAAAATGCCACCAGTTTGCCCCATAAAATGCAGCCAGACCTGGCACTTACCTTTCTCGGGTCAGCCATCCTCCTCCACGATCCCTCGATGTCTTCTCCCGCCCTCGATGTCGCTTCAGGCAATCAGGTGACCGGTAGCCAGACCCAGTGAACCTGATTGGCTGAGACGCATGTTAGTGTTAACCAGGGAACGCACACCCTGTGCTGATTAGAGCACACAGTCTGTATTCAGGAAGCCTATCAGAGCTGCTGGCTCTGATAGACACTTCCAAAACACACCCACCGCTGTTATTCAGGTAGCTGGCACTCAACAGGGGGCCGGCCACCTGAATAGTGCGCAGCAGTGGCGACAATACATAAATTCATGCAATGCATTAATCTATGTTTTGTTTTTTGTTTTGTTGAGTGACGGTCTAATTTACTCTCTTGATGTCAATATACACCACTACTGTCACTGTTGCATTTAGGAGGGACACATAGAGCCGGTGCCCTCTCCACCTGTCCAAGGTATCTCCGTTATCTCACTCCCAGTAATAACACTTTCTCTTGTGTACCTGTGCCCAGGCTGGGGTCCTCTGCTGTGCTGATCTTCTTCTGTTAATATGGGAGACAAACTTGCTAATGGAAAAAGCGCCAACAACTTCTACTGCAAGAGGCTATCGCACCTGTCATATGTAAACACAGGCTGCTTGAGAAATCTTTGTTACCTTAGTAACCACTTGTGTCTTCACACTGTATTAACTCTCCATAAGTCCATTATGGAATTTCTGTATTGGTGTCTTTGGGTGTTTGGTAGCTCACAGTAGTCCTATACTCGGTAGAGGTTATTTTATCCATAGGTGCTCTAGTGTCCGCAGAAAGCTGTAAGGACCGACTCTGGCAATAGTGACATGTCAAGACTGATTATATGTTTATTTTATTGTAATTTGCACAGTGGAGCAAATTGTATGAGAAAAGCACTGCACCATTTATATTATTATGTACAGCAGATATTTTATATTTCTACATTTCATATTTAATTATTATTATTCATTAACATTACATTAATATTATTGAGATTTATGTATGTTTTAGTATACAAATCACTGATTTTATTTGTTTGTGTTTTAGGATACCAGACAGAGCTGATTGTTTCACTTTATTTATACTTTACTGGGGATCGGCTGAGACCCTCATAAATATTCCAAGCAGCTCCTCCTAACCTCCACCCACTATGTCTAGAACATTCTTCAATGTCCCTGAGAATTAGAGTGAGGTACCAAAGAAGCTGCTAGGATAAGTCACCCAGCCTTGAACTAAAGTAACCCTGAGCCAGATTACAGAGCTCAAGCTTAGCCCTAAGCTAACTATGTTTTGCCTGCCCTAACAGACCTACACTAACACACCTAAATTAACTCTAGCACACTTCTAGAAGGTGCTACACTCGCATTCCAGCACATAGTATCTTCATGTTCTCCTGCATATGCCTGCATTCCAACATCGAGTGCCTGCTTTGGACTTCTGTGTACTGCATGTACTTATGTGCTGCTAGCACATGCCCCTTCATCACCAACACTCATGTTATTTATGCATCTTCATCACCAACACTCCCAGAATCCCTGATCCCCTCTGCCATCACTAAAAATCCCACTACACAGTAGTGCTCCTAGTGACTTTCCTGTGTCCCTGTCTTCCTAATGACCCAGTTCTCCCAGTGACTCTGTTGTATTCTTGTGATCTCAGCACCCCAGTGTTTACACTTTCTAGCACCACAGTTTGCCCTGAGAATCTCACTTATGTTTCTGTGATTCTTCACTCCTGTGCTCCTACACACTCTCCTCTGTGTACCCCTATTATGCAGCTCCGCAGTTGCCTGTTTGAGTCGGTCAGAGAGTTACATTCTGAGAGCCATAATGAGGGAAAGATCATCACTCATTTTAGGGTGCTCTGGTAAAAAAAAACAGAAAAAGACTCCTTAAGCCTCATACACACGTCCGGTTTTCCCCAACAGGAAAACTGCCAGGAATCCCAGTGGGAAAATAGAGAATATGCTCTCTATTTTCCCACTGGGATTCCTGGCAATTTTAAACCTGGCAGTTTTCCTGCGTGGGAGCATACACATGGCCGGGATTCCCAGCCAAAGCTCTCACCGCATTTTTCCCAATGGGAAACCCAACCGTGTGTACATGGGGAAACTTACCGAGCCGGTTCTCGGGTTTCCCGCCGGGAATCCCGGTCATGTGTACAGGGCTTTAGACTCTGCTCTTCAGCCCACCTCTGCTGAATGTGCAGGCATTTAGGAGTCCAGTTCCTATGAAGTCCTTAGAGTATCTTGTCTACCTTGGATCTGATGTCACCCAGTACAGGGGTTCAGCATAAAGCCTCGTACACATGGCCAGTTTCCTCGGCAATAAAACTGCTGGCAGAGCTTTTTGCAGAGAAAACCGGCCATGTGTATGTTTTCTCGTTGAGAAAACTGGCGGGAATCTCAACAAGAAAAATAGAGAACCTGCTTTCTATTTTCTCCTCGGAATTGTCGTCGGCCTGTTTCCCGATGAGAAAACTGTGTGTGTATGCGACTACAAGCTTACCTGTCCTCCCGTAAGCCCGTGCATGCTTGATGAGACTTTGACGCATGCGTGGTAGCTTACAAGGTTAGTGTAGGGTGAAGCAAGATGGCGGCGACGGCATTGAATGTGATGAGCGCATGCTCATCGTGACGATGACGTCACTGCGTTCTTGCTATTCAAAAGAATGGCGGTTCTTTTGAATGTGTCGTGTGTACACTCGGTTTTGCAAGAAAAGCTTGCCAGGATTCTCGTCTGGAAAAACTAAATTTCTCTGTGAACTTAAGTAAAAGATAGAAATAGAATAGAAATAAAGGCAGATATACAGTTTGTTCACAATCAATAAAACAAGTATTTGAAATGACAGTTTTGATTTGACACCTTTGATGTTTTTTTTATAATAAACCTAGGAGAAGCCTGAGGACTCAAGCACATCAATGTTCTTCTTAGACTATGTTGTTTTAGTTTAGCCAAATGCAGTATTACTCTACCTTAACCACTTAAAGACCCCCGCACGCACATATACGGCCACAACATGGCTCGTACAGGCACAAGGGAGTAAATTTACGTCCCCGCCTGAGTGCGGTTCGGGGGTCCCATCGGGACCCCCTCCGCGGCGTGCGGGGGTCTCCCTACCTCTGGGAGCGATCCGGGATCTGCGGGCGGATGTCCGTGTTTTCCGCCCCCCCCCGCGATCGCTCCCAGCCAATGGGAGCGCGCTCCCAGCCTGTCACTTCCTCCTCCTGTGTTTACACAGGAAGGAGGAAATTATGTATTCTCTCATCGCAGCGCTGTTTCCCAGCGCTGCTGATGAGAGAAGACATGACAAGTAAGTGTGCACCAACACAACACTGACACACACTCACATAGGCATATTAACCCCTTGTGATCGCCCCCCCCACCCCCCTGTCACAGTGTTACTGAATGCAGTGATTTAATCACTGCATTTAGTGTCAGTGTGACAGGCACTGTAAAAAACAGTTAGTGTTAGGTTCAGGATAGCCCCCCCACCCCCCCTAATAAAGTTTTAACCCCCTGATCACCGCCCTAGTTAACCCTTTCACTCCCTATTGCCAGCGTCACTAAGCGATCATTTTTCTGATCGCTGTATTAGTGTCGCTGTTCCCGCTAGGTAGCTATTTTTTTTTATTGCGATTTTTTTTTTTTACTAAAGACATGTGGCTAAATAAATTTTGGCCTAAATGTTTGACTAAAATTTAGTTTATTTGATTTTTTTTTAACAAAAAGTAAAAAATAGTGTTTTTTTTTCAAAAATGTCGCTCTATTTTTGTATATAGCGCAAAAAATAAAAATCGCAGAGGTGATCAAATACCACCAAAAGAAAGCTCTATTTGTGGGAAGAAAAGGACGCAAATTTTGTTTGGGAGCCACGTCGCACGACCGCGCAATTGTCTGTTAAAGCGACGCAGTGCCGAATCGCAAAAACACCTTGGGTCATTTACCAGCGTATTGGTCCGGGTCTTAAGTGGTTAAATGGAATGTGACCATGAAATCTCAGAACCCTTTTAAATATGATCATACTTTTGTTTCAAGAAGAATGATGATTACAGATCCAAAAAATATAGCTCTATTAAACCCTACCCTAGCTATCACTGGGTTTTGGTAAATTTTTCCAAACCTACCCACAATTTCCACCAACATTGCTTTACTGGTATACCTACCCTCATACGGGTAGATTAAAGGGGTTGTAAAGGTAAATGTTTTTTCACCTTAATGCATCCTATGTAAGTATAACATGTTTGTTATTTAAAAAAAAGTTTGCCTTTAGTGACCCTTTAACTAGGGGTCTTGGTATAAACAATTTGCTTTGCCAATGCTTCAGCATATGCAAAAAGGCACAAATAATACCCATAATGTTTGTAATATGTGTGAAATTTCAGTTTCTTTCGCTTTTTGCATTCCCTAACATTTGATCTTAAAAGAAAAATTTAAAAACACAATGAGCATTAAATTTGTTTTAACCCCCTGAAAAAAGTTCCCCCTGAAAAAAATGCCAACATAAATGTGTCCATAAATAACAGGCGATAAAAACTTAATGAAAATGTTTTAATAAAATAGTACATTTCTAGCCAAAAAACTATAGTAGAAATAGAAAACACTGGTCACATAATTGCATACAGCAGTAATACATTAAACACATAGGCCCAGATTCATAGAGCAATTACTGGTGTTAGACAGGAGTAATTTCAAATTTCGCGCGCCGTATCACTAGTTTGAATCCTCAAACCATGATATGGCGGCTTCGGGCTTCGATCCGAGAGGCTTACGTCTTCGTAAGCCTTCGGATCTACGCTGCGATATTTTTGCGGCCGCTGGGAGGAGTTTGCGTCGTTTTGATGCGTCGGGATATGCAAATGAGTTTTTACTGCGATCCACAAAGATACGAGCGGTCTTCGCAATCGCTTATGTCTATTTTTTTTTACGTACCGTTAGACCAGCTTTTTGCTGGTCTAACGGTGTGTAGCCCATGTTAAGTATGGCCGTCGTTCCCGCGTCAAATTTTTTTTTTTTTTTTTTTTTTTTTTTACGTAAGTCGTTCGGGAATAGAAATGTCCGTAAACGACGCTACTCAAACAACGAATGACGTAACGACGTGATTTCGCGCAATGCACTGCGGGAAATTTGCGAACGGAGCATGCGCAGTTCGATCGCCGCGGGAACGCGCCTATTTTAAATGCTTCACGCCCCCTACTCGCGTAGATGGATTGCGACGGGAGAAATACACTACGCCGCCGTCGTTTACTGGACAAAATCTACCTGGATTCCACGTAGAGCCAGGTAAAAAACGGCGGCGTAGTGTATTTCTGATACGCTACGATAATCGAATTCTCTCTGAATCTGGCCCATAGTATTCATGAAGTAATATATTGATATGAACTGTAGGAACATTAATATATTAGTAAAACAGAAGAATTAGCAAATAGACGGATTAGACTTGATGACCAATAATGTATGGTAATTGGATCATTTCATAATAGAAACAATAGAGATTGCATCTTGTTCTCTATGCGTTTTGTGAAAATATACACTTCCTCAGGAGAAGAAGAGGATTATCAGAGTTGATTTTCTAAAGTGCCACATCCAAATGAGAAATCAAAAAGAATAAAGGCAAAGCCCCCTAGTCGGACTTTAAAGGCACTGTGGTGTGTCAAATGTAGTTAGAGAAAACATAGTATTACAATATAATTTATTGAAGAAGTATCAGATAAAAGTTGATTACATGATCTATAACAAATACAAAAAATACAAAATAATGAAATATAGTTCAACATATATTGCTGTGTGATGTGATGCCCTGTGTGGTCCCGACGTTTCAGGGAGACATAGTCCCTTTCTTCAGGGGTATTCCAGGATTCACAGCTCTAAAAATGTATCAGGATAATCCTAATAATGTTGATGATGTTGTTATATAGATTAATACTGAAGTACTTACAGTGAACTGTATGGTACTTCAAGTCAGTAGATCATGTATTTAAAAGCATGGGTTAAAAAAAAAAAAAAAAAAAAAAAAAAAAAATTGTTTCCTTTGTTACAAGTTCCTCCTCCATTACACATTAGATTGTAATTTACGTCTACATTGTGCTCTTGCCCAGCAACAAGAATCCCGCAACATACTTTACAACCCTGGTTTAGGCCGTGTAAAATAGCATATATATTTAAACAATGTAACATGTTTGTTTCAAAAACCACAATGTATTGATAATTATTCGTAATAATTTTTAATTCTTTTTTCATGTTCTCAAGTTACCAAATTACCATTTCATAAATACCTGTATCTCCAACACCTGGCAATATAGACTATATAAAGCAATTATATAGACACAGGGCTATATTGATATATAGGCAATTATATTTATATCTATATTTAGCAATCTTGATTATCATGATGCATATATTTCCTAGCATAAGCTCAAATTACATCACTGCCAACGATATACATCAATTGTTTGTTACAATTATACTTAGCATAATTCTGCAAATCAACTTTGTTCCCCCCTTCCCCCTTTTCCTTCTTTGCAATCCCTTCCCCCCCCCTCCCCTTCTCCCCCTTTTTTCTTTCTGACTTTGTACTATGTCATAATGTCTGTCACATTTTAAAAGTAATACTTTATCAGCAATGTTCTTTCCTGGTCCGAGCCAAGTTGATCTGTCCCTGACAAACTCAGCAATTCTATAATTTATCCACTAGAGGGCACTCTGCCTATTCAATATATCTATTTGTGAAACAAGATATAAAACACAAGTTTCTTGTACTGCTATTTGTTGCCTAGTTTAATTATGCTGCCCGACATACTTTTCACTACAGGAGACCAATCGGTCTCCTTGTTGGTGAACTTTTGGCAACCTGGCATTTACTCATGCCATGGCCGCCATCTTTCTCCTCCTGTGCGCATGCTTCGTGCGCACAGTGAGGTCGACGTCGGTTCAATCCGTGACGCCGCGCCATCCCGCCGCGCGCGCATGTTGAACTATATTTCATTATTTTGTATTTTTTGTATTTGTTATAGATCATGTAATCAACTTTTATCTGATACTTCTTCAATAAATTATATTGTAATACTATGTTTTCTCTAACTACATTTGACACACCACAGTGCCTTTAAAGTCCGACTAGGGGGCTTTGCCTTTATTCTTTTTGCTTCCTCAGGAGAAGGTGCAATCCATAAATCTATGGGCATCCGAGGAGTGGCAGGGGGGATCGGCAAACAGCTCTTCTGTTCCTCACTTCCGCTGTGTGTCTCCTCTCCTCCTCCTATGTGTCCAATAGCCAATTATCCAACTTATCCAAATAGGCGTCCTTTCAGCAATCAGATGACAGGTATCAGACCCACTTCCCGATTGGCCGGGATAAGGATCAGTGTTCATATTCATTCGCTGTTGCAACACACCTGGGTGGGCTCCAAACACATCCTCTGTGACCCGAGCCCACCCTATCTGGAAGCCTTTTAGAGCCTCTGGCTCTAATAAGGTGCTTAGAAAAAAAATAAACTGGCCGCTGTTATTCATGTGCCTGGTGCCCTGAAAGGGGCCAGACGCATTAATAGAGGGTTACCAGGGGGTGGCACTGAGAGAGGGGGCAGCGCCCGGGCACCTCTAATGGATGGGCCGCTCCTGCTTAACCTCCCTGGCGGTCTTCCCGTGTGTGGCACGGGGTGAGATTTTTAAGCTACGATCGGTAACCCCGTGCCACACACAGACTTGCCTCGCTGGATGCAGAAAAGAGTTTACTTACCTTTTCTCTACGATCCAGCGATGAATCCCCGCAGTACACGGCGGCCGGATGTCCGCCTGATGCTGTGTGTACCGCCGATTCCCTTCCCTGCGAGCGTCGCGACGTAGGGGGGGGGGAACGGCGCCAAATTCAAAAAAGTAAACAAACACTATACATACAGTACACTGTAATCTTATAGATTACAGTACTGTATGTAAAAAATACACCCCCCCATGTCCCTAGTGGTCTGCCCTGTACACTACATGTCCTTTTATATATTAAAAACTGTTCTTTCTCCCTGCAAACTGTAGATTGCCCATAGCAACCAAAAGTGTCCCTTTATGGCAAAAATTGTTTTAGAGCAGCTAAAAAAACAGCGATAATAAATCAGAATCACTTGCAGAATTTAGCGATAGCGATTTATGGGGAAATTCGTCATAAAAAAAAAAAATAATGACAGCAAAAATTCTGCAACTGAGCAAATTTCAGTGATTTTGATTTGATTACATTATTGAATAATTTTTACTATAATTATATTATTATTTGTTATAATTTTTTATAATTATTTATTATATTATAATTTTTAATAAAAAAAATAAATAAAATCATACCCGGGATGCCTATTAGACTCTTGTTTGGATAGATTTCAGTGAGTTATTCCTAAGAATTACAAGCCTACAGTATAAAACGCCAAATTCCCTTGCAAATAATGGTACCGCTTTCAGCACCTAAAATCTAAAAGAATCATACCGCCAGGGAGGTTAAATAAAATAATATTAAGTTCCAAATAACAAACATATCATACTTACCTTCACCGTGCAGTTCATTTTGCACAGCGTGGCCCCAAAAACCTGTTCTGAGGTGCCATGATGGCTCCCATGGCTCCTCCCCACATTAGATAACACCCTCTGGGAAGCTCTCTCCTAAGGGGGTTACCTTGCGGGCGCGTTGCTGTGTCATTAGGACCCCCCGCATCATTGGATTTGATTGACAGCAGCAGGAGCCAATGGCTGCTCTGCTATCAATCTATCCAATTAAAGCTGGGACTCCAAGGAGAGATGGACGGTGGGGACGCGCCCACAGAAATTCGTGGCTCAGTTAAGTAAAATAGGGGCCTGGATGGCCAGACTCTGCAAGGTATTTTTTCACCTTAATGCATAGGATGGTGACAATAAAACCTGTGTTTTTGTGCCTATTAAATTTGGCCCAGCTTTAAAATATTACATTTGTCATGCTGTTGCCCTGGCTACATTACATTAGTGTATTGTCTGTGGTTTCTTAAATCTTGTAGTAAAATGCTTGTCCGTCCCAAATCTCCCTCATTAAAAATGTCCTGCTGCTAGACAATATTATACTTCTGTATCACCTGTGGTAACATATACCCAATGAGAACTTGAAAGACAGTGACATGACAGTTTGGCATCAGTGAGAACAAGGACCGCCCCTTTTAGCAACTGCCCAGTTCTATCCACTGGTTAAAGCTAGTCTTATATTGCTTAATGAAAGTGTTTCTGCAAAAATTATCTGCAAAAAGGTGTCCATCTCGGGTCAGGCAGAGTCTATTTAAGACCCTGACTCCTGAGCTTGGTGTGAAAAATGGGCATGGTTTAAACTAAATATTGGGCGTAGCTTAAAGAGGGTGTGGTTTGGGTCCGAGATGAAATGGGGATAGAGGGAGAAAAAAGAGAGGGATGGAGGGAGAAAGAGAGAGAGAGAAAGAGAGGGAGAGAGAGAGAGAGAGAGAGAAAGAAATAGATAGGGAGGGAAGGAGAAAAGGAAGGAGAGAGAGGAGGAACGAGAGAAGGAGAGAATGGCAAAAACAAAAAATGGCAAAAAGCGATTCGCTTCCTAAGACGCTACTCGCCGCCTGCCTTCTCTCCTCGCCATTGATAGATCTTTATACATTATACATTAGGCATAGATCTTTAGGCATTATACAGCTCTTATATAGGCAGGGGGTGGGGCCACCGACTACGTCACCCGGTGGCACTGTCCCCTGCCCCAAAGCATCCACTCCCCCATGTTCAGGGCGTGTGACCTGGTATAGTTCAGGAGGGGGGCACTCACTCATCCCCCCTTTTCTGAACTGCTAGGCTCCATGCTCAGATACAGGTCTGGTATGGATTTTTAGGGGGATCTCATCAGTGCCTGTCAGTAAAGGAGAAAACTAAATTTTATAACAGAAACAAAGAAAACTTTTTTTTTTTTTTTAATATATTTTTTAGTTTGTTTAGCAAAAAAATAAAAACCCCAGAGGTGATCAAATATAACCAAACGACAGCTCTATTTGTGGGAAGAAAATTATAAAAAATTAGTTTGGGTGCAGTGTTGCATGACCACGCAATTGTCATTCAAAGTGCGACAGTTTTGAAAGCTGAAAATTGTCCTGGGCAGGAAGGGGCGAAAGTGCCTGATATTGAAGTAGTTAAGGACGCAGACGGCCGACTTCCAAGTCCACTGCTTAACCACCAGCTATTTCTTGACATAGGATTCAAATCGAGCGATCATTTTTCAACCAATCCAAATTGTATTTGTTACGAAAAGTTAGAATTTGTTAGAAAATAGATAAACTAAACAAATTAGAATAAATTCATTGCTATTCGTTACTATTTCATTCAGAGATTTGGATACATCCAAATAACCATATTCGTCTGAATTTGTATTTGGACCAAAACAAATTGCACATGTCTAAAAACCAATATAGTGAAAAATACAAATTTAAATGCACAGTCCCATGATAGGATCAGCAATATAAACTTATTGGTGAAAGCACAAAGTTCAGTGCAAAGATGTGCAAAAAAAAAGGTGGTGACTTGAAAAGTGAAGAAGTGATCCAGTACAGTACTCCAGAATCATCCACCGCACCCCTGTAAAATGGATACTCACCGGAAAAGCTGGCTGCCGTTACAGCAGTAAACACACACTCAGTGTAGATCCATCATCTGTTGTGGGGAAGGCTGTTCAGCAATTCGCACCATCCAGGTGTAGCTGTGGTAACATAAAGCTCACCGGGAACCAGATGTAGTCTGGTAATAATTGGATTTAAGCCAAAACAAAATAAATCATAAAAACATATGACAATGTGTGCCACTGCCTACCTGGTATCGGACAGTGGCCTGATGTCAGCACTAGTGTTCTCCTCCCTAGGGATGAGCTTCGCGTTCCAAACTAACGTATGTTCGACTCGAACATCGTCCGTTCGATCGTTCTTCGAATTTCGAACAAAAACGATCGCTCGCGGCAAATTCGAGTGAAACGGTCGTTTCGTTTCACTCGAATTTGCCGCGAACTATCGTTTTCTGATGGAAACTTTAATGGCTGGACTAAATAATACACTTGATAAACATAATGAAGTCTGGTTAATATGGGACACTCTTGCCACCCAGAATTGACTGGTCCTCATTAGAGCAGCCTCTCCTCTCACTTTCCTCTTTTCTTGTTCTCTACTTTCCATTGCTTTCTCTTTTATTGTATTCCTTCTTTAGACATGTCTCTAGGATGAACCTTTAGCGCTGCATGAGATTACCTCCTAAATTCACCTAATTTTGAACCCTTGGTCAATCGAAATTGGGCAGGATTGCACATCAATATTTTGCAAAATATTACAACTGTTTGTTATTAAATAAGCTCAAAAAGATAATTTTTAGATACAGTATTTGTTGATGAGGTAAATTGATCTCTTCCTTAAAGATGTCTGAATACGTACATTTTTTACTTATTAATATAATACTGTATGTATTCATCATAATAAACGAGTAATTGACTCCAGCTGTACCTATTCAATCGGCTTAATCTTGTTTACCACACCTGGCCATGGATTTGCATTTTAACTTATTAAATCTTGAAAAGGATTTTGTTCCTGTAGGGCCTGTTCCACTTGTTTGCTTTTTCAGATTTACTCTTGGCTTTGTAAATTTAGCTTTGTTATTTTGTTCTATTTTTCTCTATTACCTGAAGAGGCAAATTGTGCTACTGCTGTCTTAAGGGCATGAACTTCCAGCCTGTGATATTAGAGAATGGTATCCTGATAACATTAAGTACTGCTTCTTCGGCTTTGTTACAGCAAGGTACGGCTAACTCCAGCCAAAGCCTCCTTAACTGATTCCCGAGAAATGTCACCACCTGTCAGCATGTAGCTACCTGATTCTGAGGAGTATCAAATGCTGACTGACAGCGCTATTACCCACAATCATGGCTCCTTCGGAAACATAAGATTAATGTGCAATGTCTGGTGCTGAATTATCTCTCCACAGACTGCTCTGTACTTGGCTCTGTTTCCTCAACATTGTAATGAACTTTACTTAGTTAGCCTCTGCAAGCCCCTCAAAACATTCTTCACTTCTACGTGACTGCTTTTCTTCAAACTGGAAAAATTGTTAAGTTGTTACTTAGATGTAGATAGAACAATGTCCTTCAATAGTTGTAGGTTTTATATGAAATACCTTTTTTATGTAACTAAGTAAACTAAAAATAAATTAAACCAGTGGCTGGAACAGGCATGTCCTGTCAACCTGAATTAATTTACACAGATGTCCCTGAATTAAGCATTTCTCAAGCCCTGATGAAGAAGGCCCCTGAAACCCTTCAAGTGTGTTGCCTTTTATTTAACAGATGCTGAAGAAAAAAAAAAAGAAGGTAACTCCATCTAGACTATTAGTTTGTCACTTTTTATACATTAAAACAAATATGTTGTATGGTTGGAACCTTTTTTGTTTTGTATAATGGTTAAAACATCTATTAAGCTTTGTACACACAACCGGTTTTCCCGTGGGGAAAACTGCCATGAGAGCTTTTGGCCGGGAAAACCAGCTGTGTGTACGCTCCATCGCAGTTTTCCCGACAGGAAAACTGCCGGGGAAAAAAAGAGAACCAGCTCTCCTTTTTCCTGCCAGGATTCCCATCGGTTTTAAACCCGGCAGTTTTCCTATGGGAGCATACACACGGCCGGGATTCCTGACCAAAGCTCTTATGGCAGTTTTCCTGTCGGGAAACCCAGTCATGTGTAGGGGGAAAAAGTTACCGAGCAGGTTCTCTGTTTTCCCCTCGGGTTTCTCGGCTGACTTTTTACCACTGGGAATCCCGTACGTGTGTATGGCGGCGTACACACGGCCGAGGTTCTCGCTGGAAACCAGCGAGAACCTCGCTGGAAGCTGCATTCCAGCGAGAACCTCGGCCGCGTGTACGCTGCTGGCTCGCCCTGCCCGTCGGGAATCCCGTCGAGCGAATAGAGAGCAGGCTCTCTATTTGCTCGACGGCCCGCCTGGATGAATGGCTGGTTGCCATTCCCGACGGGCGGGTCGCCGATTTCGACGGCCGGCAGAGAACCTCGACGGGCGGAACGATGTGTTCTGCCCGTCGAGTTTCTCTGCCGTGTGTACGCGGCTTATGAGGCTTAAGTATATTTTGGGGCAAGATTGTTATTAATGTAGCAGATTGCTCCTGTTGGGCTGGCGCTATTTTAAATTTAGCGGGAGTCTGAGAGTTAGTTGACTCGGACGTGTCTGATTCTGAGCAAATTTGGCTTCTGTTCCAGCCATGGCTGTGCTGTGAGTGACCACGATTGTTTGCCTGGGGTGTAGTTGTTACTCCAGGCCAAGGGTGGCAGCAGCTAGGTCAAGGTGATTTGGGTATTTCCCCTCGGCAGCCAATCAGTGGGGTATGATCGTTCCGCTGTGCGTGCTGGGGAGGGGTACTTAAGGGACAGACTTAAGGGTGCATGTTCCTGTAATCCTGGCTTTGGATCACCTTGGTCTGGGGTTGTGATCTTCTGAGTAAGCCCAGTAAGCAGATTGGGTCTACGCTCTTGGGGGTGATCCTGTGCTGTCCATCCTGAGGAAGCCGCTTGATGAAGGACCTTGAAGAGGACCAAGCACGAGGCTGGTGTCTCAGGAGAGGCCTTGAACTTCATCGAAGGATGCACCATTTACTGGAAGGCTTGATGGTGATCGCCTGTCAGTTTCAAGTTCTACAAGAAGTTAATCTGGAGAGATTCGGGTGCTGAATCCTGTGCTATGGAGATTCCAGACCAAAAAGTATCTCCATCTGTGGGAAGGTCTGTGGCAGAGACTGTACCATGTTCCGTGTGACATTCTGGCTGCTAGGTTAGTTAGAGAAACCTATCTGGGTGCGCAATACCCACTCTGGCTAGAGTGGTGACGAAAGCTGTGTTGCAGGAGTGCTTCCTGATTGAAATACCACACCTGAACCTATTTACCTGTTACCCTTCCACCCTTTCAACCACTTCTTTTATTCTTCTACCAAGTTCAGCAAATAAATCTTTAAAAAGGAAGTGTAAAGTGTGGACATTGAACTTTCTCTACTCTCATCCATTACCCTGGACAGATCCTTCGGGGGGTAGTGCTACATTAACATACTGGTTTATATCACTCGTTATCCAGATACCCAGGTATTTCAGCATTGCAACAACTTTTAAGTGGGGAGTTCCAGACGATATCTAGCTGTCAAGTGGGTCAACTGGTCAATAAAGCCAACCTCTCCCAGTTGACAACCAGACCAGAGAATTGTCCGAACTCCCCAACCATATGTATCACTGTAGTTCAGTGATGTTTCAACATCATCAAGGAAGAACAGGACATTGTCCTCAAATATTGCTATTATGTCCTCTCCTGTCTACCTCGAAACCGCTGTATACCTGGCACTGAGCTAGTCATAATTGCTAGTGGTTCCATTGCAAGGGCAAACAATAAGGGGGACAGTAGGCAACCCTTCCTCATCACCCTCTCCAACTGCAACAGCTCTGAATGTTTGCTGTTAATTTTTATTTTCGCTTTTGGTTCACTGTAGAGTATTTTCACCCATATAATATGATAAAAGAGGGGCCAAACTTGAATCTCTCCAGGACCCTTCACAGGTAATCCCATTCCAGGCTATTAAAGGCCTTGGTGGCATTCAAGGCCAATATAGCCCTAGAACCTACATTTTCTATTGGGATCTGCATATTTAAGATGACTCTTCCAATGTTAATGCTGTTATAACTCATTTTTGACCTTGGTGTGGGGGATGGCCCTTGGAACGCTCAGTTGCCATATTTAAACCTCAGAAATTTACTTTTATAAGTATCCCCTTTCTGTTGCTTTTCTCTCCCGTTTTGCACCTTGGTTTTAAATGCATAGATCTACAACCTATTCAAGAACTTGTGACATTGATGGGATTGTCTAATATCATTGTGACTCACAGAGTTGTTCCCATATGTATTGTTTTTTTTAACTTTCATGTTGGTCATATTGTTGGTTTTATTAGAAATAAATATCTGTAATAATGCCTGTTTTTATTTTATATTACTGTGTTGGTGTGGCTTTCAGAGGCATATTTTAAGTCCCATTTATGGCGCAGATTGATATGATTTATGTAGACACCTTTACCCTTTCTTGGTACATTTATCCTTGATATCTATAAGACATGGCTAGCATGAATATGTGACTCCTACTATGTAGTAACAGGTAGCCTCAGGCAATTCCCAGCAGGCCCATTGTACTATCCAAAGAAAGAACATTATCCCAGTTGCCAATAAATCTGTTTCTATGCTTACAAACATTGATCTAAAGATCTAGGTTTTCAGACGTCCAATATGTCATGTAGAGACTAAAATAGCTGACCTCTCTTCAGCTCATGATGAGCTGGTGGACTACTAGACTGAAGAAACAATCAGAAATTAGCTGATAAAAAAATTAGCTAATATTGTGCACCTATCTCACCAGGATAATATTACATTCCGAGGTATTCCAGAGACCCTATTAGAGGGAGGGATACAATCATTCATTCAACAATTCCTGAGGCCAAGAATTATGAGCTCATAATGGACAGAGACCACTGCCTGCCTACCAAAACTTCTATTTCTTTCAGAGCATGCCCTTAGGGATGTACTGTCCAGGATCCACTATTATCACATCAAAGAGAAAACAATTATTTCCTGTAGAAAGAATACAAATGACAAATTTGCTGGTATTTCTTTGTTCACAGATCTTATCCAATTCACTATTTAGGCTAGGAAAAACTAGGATTTTTTCATTTTGAGACATAAGGCTGAACTTGGCTCACAATAATGATTGCAGGGGAGAATTTAAGTGTAATGCCACATACACACGACAATGTTTTTCATGACGTGAATCTTGTCAAGCCTGCCTTGCATACACACGATCGTGAAAAAAAAAAACTTGAGCAAAGCACAGTGACGTACAACACGTACGACGGCACTATAAAGGGGAAGTTCCATTCGGATGGCGCAACCTTTTGAGCTGCTTTTGTCTTAGTAAAAGTTTGGTGAGAGACGATTCTCGCTTTTTCAGTCTTCATGCTTTTTAGTCTGTTACCTGAGCACTATTGCCTTTTATTTTGTGCCTTCCTCTATGCTTTATATGCCTAAATGGGTCATTAACGCTGATGGGTCAACATGGCATTGAGGATCCTTCCCTATAATGTAGGGCCTGAACTCTATCCAAAAGTGCTGGCTGGCCTTAAAGGAGTTCAGGTCCTCGGGTGCTGATGTGGACATGCTCCAGGAGACACACTTTCTTGCTGGGGGTTCACTAAAGTTTGCATCAACATTTTTCCCCTCCTCCTACCTTGCCACTGACTCCACAGGCAGAGCTGGAGTAGCGATTTTAATTAAAAAGTCCTGTCCCATTAGGGTCAAAACAACACCTGCTGACACCCATGGGAGGTTTCTCATCCTGGAGTGTGACTACATGTCCTCCTATTTTACCTTAGTCAATATATACGTCCCCAACTACGGGCAGATCGACTTTCTCAATAAGGTCTTTAAGTCTCCCCAATATCACTCTCAGCCTTTGATGATTGTAGGTGGGGATTTAAATCTGGTCATGTCCCCCACCAGAGATAGGCAGACTATTCTCCAAGATACCCCCTCATGAAAGGTCTCCTCCCAAGGAAATTCCTTTTGCAAATGTATCAGATCTCACCAACTGTTGGACTCATGGAGGATCAAACACCCCTCCACTAAAAAGTTTTTCATCTCTGCCCCACTGATCCTCAACATTGTCTAATCTGACATCTCCCCCATCACATGGTCTTACCATGCCCCTATCACGTTAGATGTCATCTTGTCCCAGACCCCATCCAGGACATGCCACTGGTGCCTTAATAATTACTTCTTGCAATCACAGGTCACCCAAACTAAATTAGTGAGTTGAAGGAAGTATGAATATCGGCATGTAGGGTGACGTCATGTTAATTCACCTAATCCTGTACTCGTTGCGTCCCAGGGTGGCGAGACTTCATCAGTGGTGTTGAAGTCCCACCCCCTGGGTCGTGGATCTTATGCTGATTATTCCTATGCACTGAGGCACAGTGCACTGTTTGTAAGTGTCATTTCTTTTTATACAGATTAAATGGTTTTAAATGGAGAGCACTAGATGTCCTTGTTCTTTCCTCATGTACTTGACTGTCTGATCCGGTACTCTGAGTCTGAACCTGACCCGTGGGCATCCATCCATTCCAGTGTGCAGTAGATTCTATTCATCCTGGCTATTTACCCTAATGTGGGAACTGCTTATATGACCTAACTGACTAGCTCAGGGGTCCATTATCTGAGGTTAGCTGCTAACTATCACCGGTGGTGGAGATTATCACACAGTCACTTTAAAGATACCTACGAAGTCACTAATTGGACACTGATTGGTGTTTTTTATGTTCAAGTATTTTATTAAAGAAAATCACAGAGTACATTAACAAATATCCATGGTTGGAATTATAAA
Source organism: Rana kukunoris (assembly GCA_029574335.1). Lineage (NCBI taxonomy): Eukaryota > Metazoa > Chordata > Amphibia > Anura > Ranidae > Rana > Rana kukunoris. The sequence goes on from CM056056.1 coordinate 144,770,889, forward strand.
GAGCAACACACGGTACAACTTGGAGGAGATCAGTACAATCTGAACAACAAGACCATTTGAACATAGACATCGTTCATCATGTACAACGGTACAAAATATGTTGTGATATAGATAAAACAATAACTTTAGTCACACTGGTAGATACTAAGGAGTGTGTATAGAGAGTAAGGGAATAACTCCAATCCACTAACAATGTAAGCAATAAACTCATACCCTGTGAGTCAAGGGAAAAGGAAGCATAAGAAAAATTTGGGCAATACGCCCAACCATACCCATAATGGATCGCATATAAGATATTTTGGTCAATAGAGAAGAGAAAAAAGAACAAAGAAAGGGAAAAGAAAAAGGAAACAAAAGTAGGAAAAAAAGGAATTATGAGAAAGAGAGAGAAAAAAGAAAAGAAATGTCGGCAGGACTGCACGGAACCCCTAAAGGCCACAATAACAGACAAAATTGCAAATCGGAAAAATTTACGGTTCGAGTAGAGTAATATCAAAGTCTGAAGGGAGAACATTTTTGACCCAAAGAGTCCAAGTTATGCGGTGCTGGGGGATTCGGTCCAAAATCATAGCCTCAATCTTACTATGAATCATCGCCTGGGTCACTCTGTTCTTAACTTCTAATACATGTAATTTCAGGGTCTTCCAGGCTCTAGCAATCCTCTGTTTTGCAGCAGTGGTTAGTTGAAGGAGAAGACGGGTTTGAGCTCTTGCATAATCATTTTGTACATAATTTAAAAGAGCCAGGGAAGTATCAGGAAGAAGAGTGTCATGAAGTAATGTAGAAGCAATTTGAAAATCGATGTCCAGAATTGTTGTGCAATAGGACAGGACCACCAAATGTGGACATGTGTACCCCTCTCTCCACAGCCTCGGAAACACACAGAAGGATAATATGGCAAGCATCTAGAGATCCTCGCGGGGAGAAGGTACCACCGCATGAGGACCTTGTAGCCTCCAAAGCAATTACATTTTGTGTGGAGAATTTTGTGCTAGCCCATACATTTTCGAACAGTCACCTGCACCCAGACTAATCTGCAAATCCTTGGACCACTGTGTAGCATTAAGGGGAAGATCAGCTGGTGGGGAAGTGAGATGATTGTATATACGTGAGATGATTTCCGGGGCATGTGGGTCTGACTTACAAATATTTTCATAGAAAGACATACTACCTAGGGAGGAGCAGGCACCTATCACTGTTTGGACAAAATGGACTATTTGGAGATAACGAAAGTATTCATTGGAGGGCACTGAGGCTTGAGCCTGAAGAACTGGGAAAGTTTTATAGGTGGTATCATTAACAAGATCACAAATTCGATTCAACCCAGCCTAAGTCCAAAGTCGAAAGGAATTAGGTTCAGTAAGGGCAGGGTAGAAAAGTGGGTGACCCATAAAGGAAAGTAAATGGGTATGGGGAGAAACCAATTTAAAGGGACCACGCAAATTATCCCATAGCTTTGAATGGCGCATGACCGGATTGGGTGATTGGTGTTTTTTATAGTGAAGATCTTGGACTGTTCTCATTTCATCATCTATTTTCTTAGTGTCATTTTTACCTTTCTCTTTTTACATGTTTGGGCTGCACTGCTTTTTTCCTCTATTTGGGTATTTGATGTTTTGACCCTCAGTGTTTTCAGCAGCTGTTTTGTTTGCGCTGGTTAATTTGTTTTTTCATGTTTGCATTCACAAGTTACAGCCCAAGTCCAGATGTCCTCCTTACTATCGCCTTGCTTCCCCATGACTAATGGCACCTTGCAGGAATGTCCTCTTTCCCTGTTTCTTTTTATGTTATGCCTAGAACCCCTCGCTGAGGCCATCCGTCTACATTCGGACATTCGTGGGGTGGTGATGCGACAGAGTAAATAAAAGCTGTCACTGTTTGCAGATGACATATTGCTAGCCCTTACTAACCCACTGATATCCCTCCCCTGTTTACATAATTTGTTTGCCTCTTTTGGTGTCATATCAGGGTATAAGGTTAACACAACCAAAACTGAGGCTCTATCTTTGCATATTCCACCAACCCTTCTGGCCCAGCTTACACAAGCGTACACTTATAAATGGTGCTTAACTTCCCTCAAGTATCTAAAAATACATCTGACCCCCACTTACTCTTCCCTCTACTCTGCAAACTACCCCCCCCCCCCATAACCCTAGGCATCACTAGATCCCTCCAAAAATGAATTAACGTTCTGAAAATGTCCATTTTGCCTAGGCTACTCTATTTTTTCGAAACCTTAACAGTCTCCATACCTCTACCCCAGTTATTCAAAGGAGCTTCCTTAAATTCATCTGGAACAGAAAAGCACTTTTTATCACAAGCTCGGAGGTCTTCTCCCTGGGATTGAAGGGAGATTTGGGAGCTCTGGATATTATTAAATATTACCACGCTTCATATTTAAGGACAGTTGTTTCCTGGTCCAGCATGCAAGTCCCTAATCACTGGTCAGACATTGAGAAGGGAGCCCTATATCCGGTCCACCCAAACTCCTTACTATGTTGTCACCTTTCCCGCATGGATCCTGTTCTTAGGTTCATGAATCATGTGCACTGCCCTATGAATTTCACCCTTACTGTTTGGCGCAACTGTCTCCAGAAACTCTCCCTCTCCTCATCTTGTCCTTCCCTTATGAACATATTATTCAACCCGTCTATATCTAACAGGACTCCCTGTTCCAACTCTGTAACTTAGTTCACCCAGTTACACGCAGTCTACATTCTTTTGATGCTCTTCAGGAAAATTTTGATATCCCTACACGTGTTCTATTTCTATTTGCAAATCAGGCATTTTTTCCATTCTCTGTCCCCGTCTTGAATCCTGGATAAGCCTACCCCCTTTGAATACTTATGTCCTCAAGGCCCACACCAACTACACCTTGTGTCCTCTACATATTGCATCCTCCATGAGTTTACCCCCACTCTCTGAAGTTACTCACCTACAGTATACATGTGCAGATGGGCACAACTGCTATGTAAACCTATAAGCCTCAGATGTGGAATAGGATCTGGTCCTCCACTTTTAAGTCCTCCAAATGTGTAGTGCAGGGAAAGACATCCATTAAAATTCTCATGCTCTGGTACAAGACCCCTGAGGTTATTCACAAATATGACCCCTCAAGCTCTGTGATGTGTTGGCACTGTGGGCTTGATATAGGCTCGTTGTTCCATATCTTTTGGCAATGTTCTCTGATAAAACCCTTTTGGCTTGAGGTGATGCTGTTAAAAGGTGATGGATGTGTCCCTTCCGCTTGACCCAGTTCACTACTTATTGGGTCTCCCCTTTACTGGTGTTACTAAACCTGTTTAACTGTTGATTTCATACATCCTTTTAGCTGCTAAGAGAATTATCCCACTGTGTTGGCTATCCAATATAACTCCTCCTTGATCCAGATTCCTCCAGCTCATAGCTGATATTCATTGAATGGATAAAAAATGTGTAGCGCTAAATATAGACATATAAAAAAATGAAGAAAATAAGTCCATATGTTCTGTGGAGTATCAGTGAAGCATGAATAAAGTCAATAAACACCAAAATAAGAAGGAAGTGTCCACACCAAACAAAACACTGTAAAAAGTGTCCAATGATGGTCAATCAAAAGAAAGTGCTCTCATGTGAGCAGGTGGTGTCCTTAAATAATATACTGCTTGGTGACAATAGAAGAGAAGACCTTCACCCACTGAAAGATTGGAGGCTTACCGGATAGTATGGACTCTGCAAGCAATATATACTTGAGAGTCAAATGAGCTTTTGGAACATCCAACACTGGTCAGGATCTCATCAGGGTACAGGAAACAAAGAAGAACATCTGCGCCGTGGTATGGAGATAAACTCGTGCTTTTCCGGGCTTGACACTCCGTGGATGTTATATGAGAAAACGTATTGGAGGAAGAGAAGGAGCAGAATAGTGTAATAACGTCAAAGTAAAAAAAGATTAATAAGTATTGCACTTACATAAATTCAGGGTAAAAAAGCGCTTATAGTCATAGTGTGGCGACGGTAGGATCTTCACTGACGCGTTTCGTGTACAAACACGTTATCAAAGGAACCCCCTTTGATAACGTGTTTGTACACGAAACGCGTCAGGGAAGATCCTACCGTCGCCACACTATGACTATAAGCGCTTTTTTACCCTGAATTTATGTAAGTGCAATACTTATTAATTTTTTTTTACTTTGACGTTATTACACTATTCTTTGACGTTATTACACTGTTCTTAGCGTCGCTACAACATAGTATCTCAGATACCCCGTCGTATCGCCGTTTTTTTTGCCTCGTATCTATGCGAGTGATTCCTAGAATCACTTTGGCATAGATACGCCTGAACATCCGACAAGTGTAATACCATTACACTTGCGGATCATAGTTGTAATAACAACTCCGGCCACTAGGTGGCCTTTACGTTGTTTTCTCATTTGCCTATGCAAATGAGGCTACTACGCCGATTCCCGATCGCTTTTACGCCACCCCGTCGTTGCGTACGTCGTTTACGAACTTGTAAGGTTACCCCTGCTTCTATGAGGAGTAACCTTACGAAGTACCGTCGGATGCCGGCAGGTGCCGTAGGATGCCATGTTAAGTATTTCGTCGGGTCAGCGTCGGCTTTTTCCATCGCTTACGTCGTTTTACTAACTCGTTTGCGAATAGGGCATTGCGTAGTGACGATCATGTTGTTTTGACGTCGGTTTCAACAGCGCTTTCCGACGTGATCTGGAGCATGCGCACTGGGCTTTTTCCCCGGTCGGCGCATGCGCAGTTCGTTCGACGCGGGGGCGCGCTTCATTTAACCACTTTGCAACCGCCCTATGCCGAAAGTACGGCTGTAGGGCGGTTGCTGTATTCTAACTGGCCGTTAATTAACGGCCTGTCAGAATCGCGCTCCCGCGCGCCTCCTGAGGCGCGCTCACGGGAACATCCGTGACCGCTGGGTCCAGAGGACCCGGCGCATCACGGATCACGGTAAATCGCCGCTGATAGCGGCGGTTTACCACGTGATCGCTCCGTCCAATGACGGAGCGATCACTTGTCAACAGAGCGGCGTCATGTGCTGACGCCGGTTCCTCCCTCCTCTCTCTGTACCGATCGGTACAGTGTGAGAGGAGAGGGGAGGGAGCGGATGGCAGCGCCAGTGCTGCGGGCTGGATCTGTGACAAATGTAGTCACAGATCCATCCATCCATCCCTCCCTGCTCAGCCATCCCTGCTGCATATACTCTGCAATACTCTGGGCAATACTCACCTGGGCATACTCTGCAATACTCAGGCATACTCTGGGCAATACTCTGGGCATACTCTGCAATACTCTGGGCATACTCTGCCAATACTCTGGGCATACTCTGCAATACTCTGGGCATACTCTGCAATACTCTGGGCATACTCTGCAATACCCTGGGCATACTCTGGCAATACCCTGGGCATACTCTGGCAATACTCTGCATACTCCGCAATACTCGGGCAATACTCTGGGCAATACTCTGGCAATACTCTGGGCAATACTCTGGCAATACTCTGGCAATACTCTGGCAATACTCTGGGCATACTCTGCCAATACTCTGGGCATACTCTGCCATACTCTGGGCATACTCTGCAATACTCTGGGCATACTCTGCAATACTCTGGGCATACTCTGCAATACTCTGGGCATACTCGGCAATACCCTGGGCATACTCTGGCAATACCCTGGGCATACTCTGGCAATACTCTGGCAATACTCTGCAATACTCTGGGCATACTCTGCAATACTCTGGGCATACTCTGCAATACTCTGGGCATACTCTGCAATACTCTGGGCATACTCTGCAATACTCTGCAATACTCTGGGCATACTCTGCAATACTCTGGGCATACTCTGCAATACTCCGCAATACTCTGGGCATACTCCACAATACTCTGGGCATACTCCGCAATACTCTGGGCATACTCCGCAATACTCTGGGCATACTCCGCAATACTCTGGGCATACTCCGGCAATACTCTGGGCAATACTCTGGGCAATACTCTGGGCAATACTCTGGGCAATACTCCGCAATACTCTGGGCATACTCCGCAATACTCTGGGCATACTCCGGCAATACTCTGGCAATACTCTGGGCAATACTCTGGGCAATACTCCGCAATACTCTGGGCATACTTAGCAATACTCTGGGCATACAGCAGCCCCTGTCCCTGCGAGCTCGCATGCAGAAGCGAACGCATACGCAAGTCCCACCCACATATAAAAACGGTGTTCAAACCACACGTGAGGTATCTTTATATAATGTTTTGGGGTTCTATGTATTTTTCTAGCAAATAAATTATGATTTTTACATGTAGGAGAGAAATGTCAGAATTGGCCTGGGTGCTCCCTGCATGTTGGGCCTCTGTATGTGGCTGCACTGTGTAAAAGTCTCACACATGGGGTATCGCCATACTCGGGAGGAATAGCAGAATGTGTTTTGGGGTGTAATTTGTGGTATGCATATGCTGTGTGTGAAAAATAACCTAATAATATGAAAATTTGATGAAAAAAAAAATCTTGATTTTGCAAAGAATTGTGGGAAAAAATTACAACTTTAAAAAACTCACCATGTCTCTTTCTAAATACCTTGGAATGTCTTCTTTCCAAAAAGGGGTCATTTGGGGGGTATTTGTACTTTTCTGGCATGTTAGGGTCTCAAGAAATGAGAGAAGCTGTCAGTACTTCAGGTGTGATGAAATTGATCAATTTTCAGGATTTGGTACCATAGCTTGTAGACCCCATAACTTTCACCCAGACTAAATAATATCCAACATTTTTTATTTTTTTTACCAAAGATATGTAGCAGTATACATTTTAGGCCAAATTTATGAAGAAAAATTACTTTTTTGCAAAATTTTATAATAGAAATGAAGAAAAATTATTATTTTTTGCAAAATTTTGTTCTTTTTTCATTTATAGCAAAAAAAATAAAAACCGCAGAGGTGATGAAATACCACCAAAAGAAAGCTCTATTTGTGGGAAAAAAAGGACAAAAAATTCATTTGGTTATAGTGTTGTATGACTGAGTTATTGTCATTCAAACTGTGGGAGCACCGAAAGCTGAAAATTGGTCTGGTTATTAAGGGTGTTTAAGTGCCCAGTGGTCAAGTGGTTAAATAGAAGCCGCCCACTTTGAATTACGCGGGCTTACGCAGGGCCATTTTCGCTACGCCAGCGCAAACTACAGAGCAAATGCTTAGAGAATACGGCACTTGCTCTAGTACGATGCGGCGGCGGCGTAGTGTAAATGGCTTACGCTACGCGGCCGGATTTCTTAGAGAATCTGGCCCTCGATGTCTTAAGATGTGCAATTAGGGCTCACAATATATAGTGACCCTCAAGAACTTCATCTCATATGCGCTACGCCGACGTAACATAGAGAGGCAAGAACAGTATTTACAAAGCACTTGCTCCGTAAGTTGCGGCGGCGTAGCGTAAAGCCTGCCTAATTCAAAGTAGGAAGGAGATTGGCATGATCTATTTAAATTAAGCGTGACCACATGCAAATGAATGGCCGAACGAGTGGCGCATGCTCAGAATCACGTCGTATATACTCCCTAATATACGACGGCTCAATGCCTACGACGTGAACGTAACCTACGCCCAGCCCCATTCACGTACGACTTACGTAAACGACGTAAAATTTGACAGCCGTTCCAACGTCCATACCTTTGCATGTCCTGCGCCTCATATAGCAGGGGTAACTTTACGCCGGACGTACGCCTTACCTAAACGGCGTAGATTACAGCGATGGGCGCAAGTACGTTCAAGAATCAGCGTATCTTGCTCATTTACATATTCGACGTGTAAATCTATGGAAGCGCCCCTTGCGGCGAGCGTAAATATGTGCCCAAGATCTGACGACGTAGGAGACTTATGTCGGTCAGATGAAGCCAAAATTCAGGCGTATCTTATTTCAAGAATAAGGCGCATAGATACGACGGCGCATCCGTGGACTTACGCGGCGTATCAGTAGATACGTCGGCGTAAGTCCTTTCTGAATCTGGCCCTAAATCTTTTGTTATTCTTCTTTCAAAAACGAATAAAAACACAATTATATAAAAAATATAAAAAATTAAGAGGGTTACCTACTAACTTAGATGCCAAGTCTTCGATCTTATGCCAAAGTGTGGCAATCTTATCACAAGAACATAAGATATGTACACATTTTTCATGGTGGGAGCGGCTTCTGAAGCAGAGTCACCCTATGATAATATGAGGCATTATGAGTATCTAAACAAAAGTGACCACCTAATATTCCTTCCCGTACTTACAAATGTATTAATTCTAGTTCAAGGGCGACCTTTTATTATTGATATGCTTGCATTAATAGACATTTATATAATATGGGCCATGCCCTTGATGTAGGTGACCTTGCATATTCTGCCAAAAGAAAGACATAAAATCATCCTTGTATTAAGGCATGCCTATATGTGCTCATAGCTCACTCTTCACCTAAACAGTAGAGGTCTAGACAGATCTTTTAAACTAATACATACATAAGCATGCCAATTTCCAGATTTTTAGAAAAGCCCCTACTCCATTACATCTCATTGTATAATTAATTCAGTTTAAGAAATCTCTACAAAAACACACACTCCCTAATGCACCACTCCTAAGGCCTCGTACACACGATCAAATCTGTCTGCTGGAAACGGTCTGCTAGACCGTTTCAGCAGACAGATTCGATCGTGTGTACGGGCAAACAGATGGATTTGGCCACCCGACAGATTTCAAAGCATACTTTGAAATCTGTCGGCTGGGAACCCGTCCGCCCGACATGTCTGCTGGTTAGTATGCTAACCAGCAGACATGTCTTCTCGCACACGCGCCGAATGATTTTGACGCATGCGCGGAAGTGTTTTACTTCCTGGTGCGGTGACGTGGCGGCGTCAACGTCACCGCCACGTCACCGACACGTCAGCGAGCTGTCTGCTGGCGGGGATTTTGGTTTGCTCGTGTGTACACGCGAGCAAACCAAAATGCCAGCAGACCGATTTGAACAGATGGATTGAACAGATAGATTGACTCGTGTGTACGAGGCCTAAGGAAAGCCTAGGATAGATGGTTACAACAAGTCAATGCCTTTGCCAAGTGTCACAGCTCTAAAGTGTAAAGAAATTATGCATAGCCCAATTAGTGAGAGGATATTGCAGAATGGTGGCAGTTATTGTGCCAAAAGCCCATCACCTGCTGCCTGCCATCACCTATGGTATATTCCTCACAAATCACCTGCTTGGTATGTCTGGAGCACCCACTCCCTATATACCCCCATGGCACTACCCCGCCTCACCCAATGCTAGAAGACCAGTGCCAGCGATAATGCCATAAGGTCATAAATAATAGAACGGCACAATCAGAGATAGTGAGATTTATTACAAATTTTACAAGATAGCACTCATATGTTTGTAATATTTTACAGAAACATTGGTACTTATTGGCAAATGATAAAATGGTGAGGAAATATGTAAGAGATCTTCCAGAGATTACATATAAAAGACCATGCTCCATAAGGGATAGGCTCACAAGAAGTAATTTCCAGGAAAAAATAGGAGATAGTAAACAATGACTCCTAAAGAGGACATACAGTATAAGTGTGGGTCTTGTGATTATTGCAATTGGATCTTTGAAAATAAGTACTTTTATTACCAAACTGCAGTACACATTCTTTAAAACACTTTTTGACCTGCCAGACCAGTGGGTGTGTATATTATTTCTTGTGAGTGTGGTGCCTACTGTGTACAATTAAACATCCAGGGTCAGGCTCGGAGACCAGTAGCTATAGCAGTAGAGAGGCTCCCACTAACCAGTAGGATAAATACATGAGCAGATCACCCTGCCAGATGGTGCAGGCTCATCTGAGATGTGGGGTCTAAGTACTAACCAGTGTGCATCAAAGCTCCTGAAGGTGAGGACGGATTTTGCTGCATGTTAGTACCAGGTCACGGTCATCAGGATTGTCCAACCAGGAGGTGAGCAAGATGGGGTTTAGTAGCAGATATAGCAGGTAGGGATCAAGCAGAAGTGTAGTCAGTAAACAAGCCAAAGGTCAGTAACAAGGAAAAGGGTGAATGGCAAATGTATGCTTGTGCCACATCCAGTAAATATGAGAAAAGAAAAAGGGGGTTCCCCTGGGTGGACTTTTAAGGCATTCTTTGCTGGGTTTGCAAGCTGTGATGCTGCTCCTGTCAATAACTCAGTTTACTCTTTGACAGCGGACATTATTAGGTTTGCTGTGGACCTCATATAATCAGGGACCTCCATTCCAGTCCCCTGAAGAAGGTTATGCCGAAACGCGTGGGGTGTTAAGAAGGTTCTTCTTGTATTTATCTATATGGTGACAATCATTGGGACTCTGTATTTTAATTTGATATTTCAAAATGTTTTTGAGGAATATGTACAATTGTGAATAAAACCTTTTTTACACTCAATATCCTGTATATTTTGAAATATTATTAGTAAATGAGAGCCTCTGGGATAAGATATATTAAGATTAGGATAAAATGTACCATCATCCTTGCACTAGAGATGTAGGGTATTTGGGTCTAAGGTCCCCGGACCGAAGAGCCAAGAAAGGGTTTTTTTTGGGGCCAATTAGGACTATTCCGGTACTTGTATACAGATAAACGATGGAGAAGAAAAATTAAAAATGCTCAAAATTTTATTACAAAGTACAGACAAGACACATTAACATATTAAAATTATGACAATCATCCAGTAACATCACGACAAGGTCCCCGGAGGGGGAAACAGGCACAATGGATTTGAAGACTGTCACAAATTCTCTACTAGTTTCGCAGTTAGAACCGCTTCATCAGGAGAAGATCTAAACATAATTAACAATGAATCAATGAAAATATACATATACAACATAAAATTACAAAGGGGAACCACGGGCAGTTCTGCTCACCTGGGTATACCCGCAACATGGTGGCGGCGGGCGCAGCCAGACAAAGTCCCAGAGGGGTGGCCAGAATGGACACACATATGGAGGGACCTACTTGTCTGGTATAAAGGTAAATGGGTATATGGGTTAGTATCGATCCAGTTCAGCTTCAGTGTGTAGGGAAAAGGTGAGGGGTGTGTGGGGAAACATCACACTAGTGGTTGCTAGGAGTGAAGTGAAGGACGGGGGTTGGGGGGTGTTGGGTGGGGGAAAGGGGATAAGATATGGGGAGCAGGGGAAGTGGAAGGGAAAAGAACAAACAAAAAAAGGGAGAGGGGGGGGGAGGAGGGGGGAGAGGGAGAAAAAAAAGGGGGGGAGGGGAAATGGAGGAGGAGGGTGGGAAATGGAAGGGCGAGGAAGGAAGGAGGGGTTGAGCAACGGATAAAAACATAGGAATAGGAAAGATTGTGACAGACAAATGGGAGGGGGGGGGTTTACAGGTAAAGAAAGCAAAGGAGAGATAGGAAAGTGAAGTTAGAGGGAACCAAGAGAGGTATAAAGAAACAAGAAGGAGCAAAGAAGAAGAAAAAAGTAAAAGAAAGAGGGGGGGGGGAAACAAGAAAGGGGAGGGGGGGGGGTTTGGAGCGACAAGGACAGACTTAGTGGGCAAGGGACCAACAGGGAGAGAGGAGAAGAGGGGAGAAGAAGAGGAAGAGGGACGAGGGGACAAAGTGGGGGAAGGGGGAGTGAAGGGAATCTTAAACAATGTGCAGGTGATGAGGTATTAATGGTAAATAGTTACCTTGGTGACAAGGGGGTTAAGGTGAGAGTAGGGGGATCCCAGGATCAGGAGCCCGAATAGTGTCAACATATTGGGGTGCATGTGTGCATAAAGTGATACTTATATTCCTGTGGGGGACTTGTCATGGTCCCGGGAAAGGATCAGGGTAGTGATGCTGACCAATGGTGCCTGGGGGAGAGAGTACAGACAGTATATGTGAGTAGGAGATGAAGAAAAGCCAGAATGCAGGCTGATACTGGGAAGTGGGAACGATCAAATATTGGGAGAGAGTACTTACTTTGGCTAGGTAAAGCCACGGCAATCCTGGGGTCCCAGGGTATTAGGGATTGGAGGCAGGAGGTCCTATTTATGTGTCCCAGTATCCAGGGACACTGGCAGGCGAGGCGGAGGCCCTGCCACAGCGTCACCGGGAGCAGGGGTGTGCGCATGACGTCAGCGCGAACGTGCACGTGCACGTCATGCGTCCTGTCATGATATCAGGGCGAGGACCCGTATCACAACATCCCAGTGAAGTGCTGCTCCATGGGAGGAGCCGCAGCGGTCTCGGGGACAACCCCAGGCACACCCAAGGGGGGCGGGCAAAGGGAAGGGGGGAAGGAGGGGAAGGGAGAGTGTCTGGCAACGCCGTGCTGCACCACCAGGTGGCGGGAGGTGGTGAGCAGTGAAGCCCGGTCAGTAATCATCTTAAAACGGCCTATACAAATATAATATTGAAAAACGAAAAATAAAAAGGTTATGCAATTGATATACATAGGATAAAGGTGTCTACTGAAGAGAAGACACCAAGGTGGCCAATAGCCTTGATTGTGAGTCTTGGATGCGGGCATGTGGAAATCTAGCTTGGGGTGGTATGTGAATTCCTCGTGGAGGCAGGTATGTGTTAAACAAGAGAGCAAACACCTACATAAATTATACAGGGTTGGTAATCTGTATGCAAGCTAGTATAAGGGATGCAAAATATGTCCCGGCAATGGTATTTTGCCTTGGGACAGTCTAAGCAACTAGTCTAGGGGAAGTCCTAGATTGCTAAATCTAGTCTGTGGATAATCAGGCTGAGATAATAAGAAAGCAATATGGATTAGCTCTCAAGACCATGCCCACTACAGTCCCCACCCATCAACGCCATGGGAACACCAATTGGTAAATAATTTAAAAAATGATAATCTAAGAGGCTACTCCCCAGATTTACTGAGGAGTATGAAGGAGGCAGGATGCTGTGGGCGGGGCCAAGCACCAGTCGCATGCCGCCATAAGGGGGCCCAGGTGTGTTATCCACCTAACGTTAAGTAAATGAGAGCCTCTGGGATAAGATATATTAAGATTAGGATAAAATGTACCATCATCCTTGCACTAGAGATGTAGGGTATTTGGGTCTAAGGTCCCCGGACCGAAGAGCCAAGAAAGGGTTTTTTTTGGGGCCAATTAGGACTATTCCGGTACTTGTATACAGATAAACGATGGAGAAGAAAAATTAAAAATGCTCAAAATTTTATTACAAAGTACAGACAAGACACATTAACATATTAAAATTATGACAATCATCCAGTAACATCACGACAAGGTCCCCGGAGGGGGAAACAGGCACAATGGATTTGAAGACTGTCACAAATTCTCTACTAGTTTCGCGGTTAGAACCGCTTCATCAGGAGAAGATCTAAACATAATTAACAATGAATCAATGAAAATATACATATACAACATAAAATTACAAAGGGGAACCACGGGCAGTTCTGCTCACCTGGGTATACCCGCAACATGGTGGCGGCGGGCGCAGCCAGACAAAGTCCCAGAGGGGTGGCCAGAATGGACACACATATGGAGGGACCTACTTGTCTGGTATAAAGGTAAATGGGTATATGGGTAAGTATCGATCCAGTTCAGCTTCAGTGTGTAGGGAAAAGGTGAGGGGTGTGTGGGGAAACATCACACTAGTGGTTGCTAGGAGTGAAGTGAAGGACGGGGGTTCGGGGGTGATGGGTGGGGGAAAGGGGATAAGATATGGGGAGCAGGGGAAGTGGAAGAGAAAAGAACAAACAAAAAAAGGGAGAGGGGGGGGAGGAGGGGGGGAGAGGGAGAAAAAAAAGGGGGGGGGAAGGGGAAATGGAGGAGGAGGGTGGGAAATGGAAGGGCGAGGAAGGAAGGAGGGGTTGAGCAACGGATAAAAACATAGGAATAGGAAAGATTGTGACAGACAAATGGGAGGGGGGGGGGGGGTTTACAGGTAAAGAAAGCAAAGGAGAGATAGGAAAGTGAAGTTAGAGGGAACCAAGAGAGGTATAAAGAAACAAGAAGGAGCAAAGAAGAAGAAAAAAGTAAAAGAAAGAGGGGGGGGGGGAAACAAGAAAGGGGAGGGGGGGGGGGGGTTTGGAGCGACAAGGACAGACTTAGTGGGCAAGGGACCAACAGGGAGAGAGGAGAAGAGGGGAGAAGAAGAGGAAGAGGGACGAGGGGACAAAGTGGGGGAAGGGGGAGTGAAGGGAATCTTAAACAATGTGCAGGTGATGAGGTATTAATGGTAAATAGTTACCTTGGTGACAAGGGGGTTACGGTGAGAGTAGGGGGATCCCAGGATCAGGAGCCCGAATAGTGTCAACATATTGGGGTGCATGTGTGCATAAAGTGATACTTATATTCCTGTGGGGGACTTGTCATGGTCCCGGGAAAGCATCAGGGTAGTGATGCTGACCAATGGTGCCTGGGGGAGAGAGTACAGACAGTATATGTGAGTAGGAGATGAAGAAAAGCCAGAATGCAGGCTGATACTGGGAAGTGGGAACGATCAAATATTGGGAGAGAGTACTTACTTTGGCTAGGTAAAGCCACGGCAATCCTGGGGTCCCTGGGTAGTAGGGATTGGAGGCAGGAGGTCCTATTTATGTGTCCCAGTATCCAGGGACACTGGCAGGCGAGGCGGAGGCCCTGCCACAGCGTCACCGGGAGCGGGGGTGTGCGCATGACGTCAGCGCGAACGTGCACGTGCACGTCATGCGTCCTGTCATGATATCAGGGCGAGGACCCGTATCACAACATCCCAGTGAAGTGCTGCTCCATGGGAGGAGCTGCAGCGGTCGCGGGGACAACCCCAGGCACACCCAAGGGGGGCGGGCAAAGGGAAGGGGGGAAGGAGAGGAAGGGAGAGTGTCTGGCAACGCCGTGCTGCACCACCAGGTGGCGGGAGGTGGTGAGCAGTGAAGCCCGGTCAGTAATCATCTTAAAACGGCCTATACAAATATAATATTGAAAAACGAAAAATAAAAAGGTTATGCAATTGATATACATAGGATAAAGGTGTCTACTGAAGAGAAGACACCAAGGTGGCCAATAGCCTTGATTGTGAGTCTTGGATGCGGGCATGTGGAAATCTAGCTTGGGGTAGTATGTGAATTCCTCGTGGAGGCAGGTATGTGTTAAACAAGAGAGCAAACACCTAAATAAATTATACAGGGTTGGCAATCTGTATGCAAGCTAGTATAAGGGATGCAAAATATGTCCCGGCAATGGTATTTTGCCTTGGGACAGTCTAAGCAACTAGTCTAGGGGAAGTCCTAGATTGCTAAATCTAGTCTGTGGATAATCAGGCTGAGATAATAAGAAAGCAATATGGATTAGCTCTCAAGACCATGCCCACTACAGTCCCCACCCATCAACGCCATGGGAACACCAATTGGTAAATAATTAAAAAAATGATAATCTAAGAGGCTACTCCCCAGATTTACTGAGGAGTATGAAGGAGGCAGGATGCTGTGGGTGGGGCCAAGCACCAGTCGCATGCCGCCATAAGGGGGCCCAGGTGTGTTATCCACCTAACGTTAAGTAAATGAGAGCCTCTGGGATAAGATATATTAAGATTAGGATAAAATGTACCATCATCCTTGCACTAGAGATGTAGGGTATTTGGGTCTAAGGTCCCCGGACCGAAGAGCCAAGAAAGGGTTTTTTTTGGGGCCAATTAGGACTATTCCGGTACTTGTATACAGATAAACGATGGAGAAGAAAAATTAAAAATGCTCAAAATTTTATTACAAAGTACAGACAAGACACATTAACATATTAAAATTATGACAATCATCCAGTAACATCACGACAAGGTCCCCGGAGGGGGAAACAGGCACAATGGATTTGAAGACTGTCACAAATTCTCTACTAGTTTCGCGGTTAGAACCGCTTCATCAGGAGAAGATCTAAACATAATTAACAATGAATCAATGAAAATATACATATACAACATAAAATTACAAAGGGGAACCACGGGCAGTTCTGCTCACCTGGGTATACCCGCAACATGGTGGCGGCGGGCGCAGCCAGACAAAGTCCCAGAGGGGTGGCCAGAATGGACACACATATGGAGGGACCTACTTGTCTGGTATAAAGGTAAATGGGTATATGGGTTAGTATCGATCCAGTTCAGCTTCAGTGTGTAGGGAAAAGGTGAGGGGTGTGTGGGGAAACATCACACTAGTGGTTGCTAGGAGTGAAGTGAAGGACGGGGGTTCGGGGGTGATGGGTGGGGGAAAGGGGATAAGATATGGGGAGCAGGGTAAGTGGAAGAGAAAAGAACAAACAAAAAAAGGGAGAGGGGGGGGGAGGAGGGGGGAGAGGGAGAAAAAAGGGGGGGGGAAGGGGAAATGGAGGAGGAGGGTGGGAAATGGAAGGGCGAGGAAGGAAGGAGGGGTTGAGCAACGGATAAAAACATAGGAATAGGAAAGATTGTGACAGACAAATGGGAGGGGGGGGGGGTTTACAGGTAAAGAAAGCAAAGGAGAGATAGGAAAGTGAAGTTAGAGGGAACCAAGAGAGGTATAAAGAAACAAGAAGGAGCAAAGAAGAAGAAAAAAGTAAAAGAAAGAGGGGGGGGAAACAAGAAAGGGGAGGGGGGGTTTTGGAGCGACAAGGACAGACTTAGTGGGCAAGGGACCAACAGGGAGAGAGGAGAAGAGGGGAGAAGAAGAGGAAGAGGGACGAGGGGACAAAGTGGGGGAAGGGGGAGTGAAGGGAATCTTAAACAATGTGCAGGTGATGAGGTATTAATGGTAAATAGTTACCTTGGTGACAAGGGGGTTAAGGTGAGAGTAGGGGGATCCCAGGATCAGGAGCTCGAATAGTGTCAACATATTGGGGTGCATGTGTGCATAAAGTGATACTTATATTCCTGTGGGGGACTTGTCATGGTCCCGGGAAAGCATCAGGGTAGTGATGCTGACCAATGGTGCCTGGGGGAGAGAGTACAGACAGTATATGTGAGTAGGAGATGAAGAAAAGCCAGAATGCAGGCTGATACTGGGAAGTGGGAACGATCAAATATTGGGAGAGAGTACTTACTTTGGCTAGGTAAAGCCACGGCAATCCTGGGGTCCCTGGGTATTAGGGATTGGAGGCAGGAGGTCCTATTTATGTGTCCCAGTATCCAGGGACACTGGCAGGCGAGGCGGAGGCCCTGCCACAGCGTCACCGGGAGCGGGGGTGTGCGCATGACGTCAGCGCGAACGTGCACGTGCACGTCATGCGTCCTGTCATGATATCAGGGCGAGGACCGGTATCACAACATCCCAATGAAGTGCTGATCCATGGGAGGAGCCGCAGCGGTCTCGGGGACAACCCCGGGCACACCCAAGGGGGGCGGGCAAAGGGAAGGGGGGAAGGAGGGGAAGGGAGAGTGTCTGGCAACGCCGTGCTGCACCACCAGGTGGCGGGAGGTGGTGAGCAGTGAAGCCCGGTCAGTAATCATCTTAAAACGGCCTATACAAATATAATATTGAAAAACGAAAAATAAAAAGGTTATGCAATTGATATACATAGGATAAAGGTGTCTACTGAAGAGAAGACACCAAGGTGGCCAATAGCCTTGATTGTGAGTCTTGGATGCGGGCATGTGGAAATCTAGCTTGGGGTGGTATGTGAATTCCTCGTGGAGGCAGGTATGTGTTAAACAAGAGAGCAAACACCTACATAAATTATACAGGGTTGGCAATCTGTATGCAAGCTAGTATAAGGGATGCAAAATATGTCCCGGCAATGGTATTTTGCCTTGGGACAGTCTAAGCAACTAGTCTAGGGGAAGTCCTAGATTGCTAAATCTAGTCTGTGGATAATCAGGCTGAGATAATAAGAAAGCAATATGGATTAGCTCTCAAGACCATGCCCACTACAGTCCCCACCCATCAACGCCATGGGAACACCAATTGGTAAATAATTTAAAAAATGATAATCTAAGAGGCTACTCCCCAGATTTACTGAGGAGTATGAAGGAGGCAGGATGCTGTGGGCGGGGCCAAGCACCAGTCGCATGCCGCCATAAGGGGGCCCAGGTGTGTTATCCACCTAACGTTAAGTAAATGAGAGCCTCTGGGATAAGATATATTAAGATTAGGATAAAATGTACCATCATCCTTGCACTAGAGATGTAGGGTATTTGGGTCTAAGGTCCCCGGACCGAAGAGCCAAGAAAGGGTTTTTTTTGGGGCCAATTAGGACTATTCCGGTACTTGTATACAGATAAACGATGGAGAAGAAAAATTAAAAATGCTCAAAATTTTATTACAAAGTACAGACAAGACACATTAACATATTAAAATTATGACAATCATCCAGTAACATCACGACAAGGTCCCCGGAGGGGGAAACAGGCACAATTGATTTGAAGACTGTCACAAATTCTCTACTAGTTTCGCGGTTAGAACCGCTTCATCAGGAGAAGATCTAAACATAATTAACAATGAATCAATGAAAATATACATATACAACATAAAATTACAAAGGGGAACCACGGGCAGTTCTGCTCACCTGGGTATACCCGCAATATGGTGGCGGCGGGCGCAGCCAGACAAAGTCCCAGAGGGGTATTATTAGTGCCTTAAAAGTCCACCCAGGGGAACCCCCTTTTTCTTTTCTCAAGGTCAGTAACAAATGGTTAAAGGCTGAGATCAAGCAGAAGCATAGTCGAGAAATAAGCCAAAGGTCAGTACAGATTGGTAGCAAAGATACAGGCGGCAGCAGGAGTGACAAGAGTGAGATATTGGTTGGAGAGCACAATAATCCGGCAAAGACGTAGCTAAAATAATAAATTCATGGAGCAAAGGGTTCAAAGTTTAAAAGAAACAAGGTTTAAGCCAGGATCGATCAAAGAATTGTCCAGGGAGCAGTTCAGCTTTGTAGGTGGCTCAGCAAGAAGAGACACAACAGAGAGTTGCAGGTTCAGACCTGGGTCCTGGACAGTAAGATTTGTATATTATCCCTCTATAGTGTATTTATAGTGTAAAAAAAACAATGTCATTTTAGATTGTTACTTTTGCCTCATACAGTATTGTGCTTGTAAATGTCAGACTATAGGGAACAATATATTTGTTCCATTATTTCCCATAAAATAAATGAAAACATTAACCTAACCAAATTAAGCAAAATAAAATAACTAAAAGTACAACAACAACAACAACAAAAACAACAACAGTAACCCTATAACACTACAAGCAAAACAACCAGTAGACAAGATAATCAACCATTACATTTAACAGGAAAATCCTTATCGTAACACAACCCAAGTGTCTCGTCTGACTCCCTTGTCTTTTTTTTTAGGGTCCCATAAACATTTACAGGCACGTGCGTAACTATTATAAGGGGTTTACTTTAGCTGTACTGTACTGTGCTGTACTTGCTAGCAGGTTCTGTTTGGTAAAGTTATATTTAGAGTTTCCTCTGTTATATCTTAAAAATTTACAGGAACATCTTTGCTTTGTGTTCTGGCACTGCAGTTCCTCCAGCAACAGAATGGTTATTCAAAGAGTGAAACTTCATACCCTGTCGCCTAGCACAAGGCTGCCCTATGCAGTAATCGGATGGCACTCAGTACAAAACCAAACCTTCCTGTCTGTCACCAGAGACCAGTTGCCATTGAAGGCCGAACAGCTATGACATGGATATTGCCGGTGTAGCTGTTACTTTAACCATGACATCACTGAAAACATTGTTATCCTGAGCACACGTTGCTTCAAAGCCAGAAACAAACCAACCATAGAGAGGTGTGTACTACTGTTCTGCCTTTTAGAGTTACCCATTTCACCTGAGGCTTTTGCATTTTTACTGGACGTTTTTATAGCCTCTTCTAAAGCGTTTTCATTGTCAGTTTAGTTTTCTAATAACTTTGCTCCTAGTTCCCTATTTAATTCTCACCATGATGTTCACTCTAGTAGCGCACTTCCTTCACAGGTTGTGAAAATGGAAGTATGACAGTTGCAGGAATTTGGTGGGAATAAGTTTATCTTTGTGTGTTTGATCATAAGAGGATTCCCTACCATCATGTTGCAGCAGATTTTAAGGGATATGTACATTGATCCTGATCTTTTGGCTGAGCTGAGTGAGGAGCAGAAACAAATCCTCTTCTACAAAATGAGGGAAGAGCAAATAAGACGTTGGAATGAATGGGACAAAATTCTGGACAAAGAGGAATCGAAGATGAAGATCAAAGCCAAGTTCCAACACAGTAAGTCATTTTGAAATTAAGACAACACTACTTGGAATGGAAAATATAATCTGTTTGACCCTAAGGCCACATGCACATAGGCGTAATAAAATATTCCTGTATACGCTTGATCTTTCTGCTAGAAGTTGGTAAAAGCAAGCTTAAAAATGCTTGTTTTGACGCCTAATTGTGCGTGTTTATGCACATTTACATACGCATGGCATTTATGCCTGTATGCATGTAAATTTAGATGTATGCATGTAAATTTATTCTGTTGGTTAGAATAATAATTTATTCTAGCCTCTAAAATGCATTAACATGCATTTATCCGCATATACACACATAAGTAAGTGCAAATACACTTTTACAGGAAAGTGTGCGTGAATATTTTTTTTAAACCCCCCCCTATAATGCCACATGCAAATATAAGTGTTAAACGCCTGCATGTGCATGGACACATTAACTAACATGCAGCTGTCTTGTGTGCAAAAATCTGTAAAATGCCAGATGCTTCTGAGGCTGGGTTCACATATGTGCGGCCACGGTTTGCAGCCTGGGGTTCGATGCGTTTCTGTTCATTCTGTCCATTGGTTCAGGTGCGAATCAAGTCTGAAATTTCGGAACCTGAACCGGACACAAAAAACGCACAGGATGCTTTTGGAAACTGCACCGTGGTTGCTCTGGACATTGAGAGACGGTCACAATCACATGTCATGTGAATTGGATGCTGTTAAAACTGCATCCAATTCACACATATGTAAACCTGGCCTGGAAGCAGAATTTTCATGCCCACATTCATGAAGGTTCATTTGTCTCATTTCATGTATTTTTGTATGTTATTATTATTGAAGAAATGATACAGCTCTAAAAGCTACTAACCCCTCGAATTGCTTCCGCCCTACTGAAACAGACAGGTGCTGGCTCTGCACAGGTGCATGGAATTGAAAAAAATCCTGGACTGCCGCACTCTGTTAAATAACATCTTTATTGGATAAAATCAGATCAAAACATAATCCAAAATGGTGCAGTCAAGATAAAAAAGTGGACAACAGGACAAAAAATGGCTAACATCTTTCACATCGTAAGATGAGTAAGCATCTTACGATGTGAAAGATGTTAGCCATTTTTTGTCCTGTTGTCCACTTTTTTTCATCTTGACTGCACCATTTTGGAGTATGTTTTGATCTGATTGTATCCAATAAAGACGTTGTTTAACCACTTGACTACTGGGCACTTAAACCCACTTAATAACCAGACCAATTTTCAGCTTTCGGTGCTCTCACATTTTGAATGACAATAACTCAGTCATACAACACTGTAACCAAATGAAATTTTTGTCCTTTTTTTCCCACAAATAGAGATTTCTTTTGGTGGTATTTTATCACCTCTGCGGTTTTTATTTTTTTCGCTATAAATGAAAAAAGAACGAAAATGTTGTAAAAAAATGAATTTTTCTTCATTTCTATTATAACATTTTGCAAAAAAGTAATTTTTCTTCATAAACTTGGCCTAAAATGTATACTGCTACATATCTTTGGTAACAAAACCAAAAAAAATAGATATTATTTAGTCTGGGTGAAAGTTATAGGGTCTACAAGCTTTGGTACCAATTACTGAAAATTGATCAATTTGATCACATCTAATGTACTGACAGCCTCTCTCATTTCTTGAGACCCTAACATGCCAGAAAAGTACAAATACCCCCCAAATGACCCCTTTTTGGAAAGAAGACATTCCAAGGTATTTAGAAAGAGGCATTGTGAGTTTTTTGAAGCTGTCATTTTTTCCCACAATTCTTTGCAAAATCATTTTTTTTTTCATTTTTATTTTCTTTCAACAAAGGGCCAGATTCAGGTAGATGAGAGTATCTTTCCTCTGGAGTAACGCTTCTCATTTACGTTACTCTGAAGACCCTTTCAGCGCAAGTCCTGTAATTCACATAGCAGTTGCGCGTAAACTTGCGCCAGAGTAACGATAATGCGCTGGCGTAACCCGACGCAAGTGGAAGTGGGTGTGATCATATGTAAATGATGGGCGGAGCCCAGCGCAGAGGCTTACGTTCAGCGCATCATCCACGGAGCATGCGCAGTGAGTGCGGCTCCACTCGCCCCCCTTGTGCGCATGCGTTCCGCTGGGCGCTTAAAAGCGCTGGCGGAAACGCCATTCCGGCGCAAAAGTATTTCCGCTTCCCCCCACCCCAGGGAAGATACTTTTGTTTGGTGATGGCTGCTCCCGCTACCCCCAGAGAGAGGAGGAACCTGAATTTTAATGCACAGGAGGTCTCAGTGATCATTTCGGCAATGGATACGGATAATGATTTTCTCCATGGCAAAAAAAGCCGGAAGACCAGCCGGGAGAGGAAGCAGGGCATCCTGGAGTCCATTGCTGCCAGGGTCAATGTCCTGGGGTACTCCACCCGGACTGCTGGGGACATCCAAAAAAAAATTAATGACCTGCGGCGCAAGGTGAGGGACAAGGTGGCCTCCATCAGGAGGTATGAGAGGGGCACAGGTGGTGGTCCCCCATGTCCTGTCACCCTAACCGCAGAGGAGGAGGTGGTTGCTCGCTGCCTGGAGAGGGAGCAGGTGGAGGGGGTCGCAGGCTATGACTCCGTGGAGGAAGGCACAAGGACAGGTAAGTGTTTTCTAATCCCCTATTTGTTGTTTAGCATTTGGGGGGGGGAGGGTACATGTGCCAAGTGTGTGGGACCACCAACATGTGTCTGCTTTGTGTCATCCACAGATGACGGAGCTGGGCCATCATCTGTCAGCGTGCATTCCACCCCATCCCCCCCACGCCATCGTGTGCCCGAGCCACTGGGTGGTGAAGAGGTTGTGGAGGAGGAGAGTGGCCACACCACACCTGCCGAGGTGGTTGTAGAGGATCCTGCTGTGGCAGAGCAGGACTTTACCTTAGTGTTGTCTGTCTCCTCCCCTTCTCCTGGGCCGTCTGTCGTCCCCTCCCCCATCCTTGGAAGCCCCTCAAGGGCGACTCCTTCCACCCAAGGACAACCATCTTCTGGCCCCAGGAAGGCGACCCAGAAGACCAGGGGGGTGTCTGATGGTGTCCAGGACCAGTTGGCGAGGGATCACGCCAGGCAGACGGAACAGATGGGGGCCATAGCGGTGCACTTGGAGAAAGTGTCTGACAGCCTGGGCTCCATTGCCAACCTCAGCAACGCAGTGCAGGATGTAAGCTGCAACTGCGCTGCAGTGGTCACCACTTTGGGGGAGGTGCAGGGGGATATTCGGCACCTTACTGCAGCCGTCCAGGCCAACAGTGCTGCCATCCGGGACCAGGGGAGGCTGAGTCGGCGGGCCCAGCACTACCAGGTCACCCGTCAGCTCCGGATGCAGGCCCAGACGAACTCCTACCTTGGACGGATAGCCAGGGCCTTGGAGGGCACGCAGGCCACACCTGCCAGGAGTGGCCCACCTGGGGATCAGCCACCTCCAGATGCCCCCCCACCCCCACCCACTCCATCCAGGCAGCTGCGGAGCCAGAGAGGGGCCCCCAGAAGAAGCCCCCGGCATCCCCGATGAGGCCTTTTTTTTTTCTTGTTTTATATTTTTGTTTTGGACATACTCAGGTCATGAGTTTATTTTTTATTTTTCTCAGGTTATGAGATTTTGTTTATTTTATTTATCAGGATATGATATTATTAATTTATTTTTGTACTGCACACGGTCAGGAGTGCAGGGGACAGTGTGAATGGTGTGTGAATGTGAGGGGGTGGCACTCCTGAAAGTAAGGGGTGTCACCCTCGGCCGTGGTGGTGAAGTGAACCCCACGGCTGAATGAATGACGTGTGAAAGGTGTGTGAATGGACAGTGACATCATTGGGGCCTTGACGCTGGCGTTACTGCTCCCAACTCCTACATGCTGGACTTGGGCTAATCCAATGCGATGTGCATGTGGTGTGTGTGATCTAGGGACATCAGTGGTGTACACGCGTGCATTGTCTGTGTTATTAATGTTTTGGTTTAGTGTCCAAAGATGCCTACGGCGAGGACCCTCCTGACTGCTCTTCCATCAGCAGACTGGGTGTCCTCTGGCAGGTGGGGACTGTGTGGGTCGGGGGTCAGGTCATCACGTATGTCAATATGCAGGCCTTTTTTCATAGCAAAGTTATGTAGTATGCAACATGCACCGATGATCTGACACACAAAGGTAGGGGAATACAATAGGGCCCCCCCAGACTTATCCAGGCATCGGAAACGGGACTTCAGGAGCCCAAATGTTTGCTCCACCACTGCACGGGTTTTGACGTGTGCTTCATTGTATTTTCTCTCTCCTCTGGTTTGGGGGTTCTGGAAAGGAGTCATTAGATGGGGTCCCAGTGCATATGCAGAGTCACCTGTAAGGGAAAAGACAGGATAATGTTAGTCATGCATGTGCGATTTCTGTTGTGCATCACGGGAGGGGATAGTCATGCCTGACTCCCATGTCACTCACCAACCAGCCAGCTGTCCCCATACATGTTCTGGTTAAATTCTGCTGGGATGGGGCTCTGACGGTATATGTAGCTGTCATGGCTGGACCCGGGGTGTTTGGCACGGACGTGCCATATGAGGCGTTGGGCATCGGCTATCACCTGTACGTTGATGGAATGGCAATGCTTCCGATTGCGGTATATGTGCTCTGTGGCACTGGGGGGCTGTAGGGCCACATGTGTGCAATCAATGGCCCCCACAGTGCGTGGGAATCTGGCAATGTTGTAGAAATCTGTCATTGCCTTCAGCCGCAGCTCCTCAGTGGTGGGTCTGATGAACTGGTTGGACATGCGTCTGAGGATTGCAGGGACAACCTGGTGCACACATCTGCTCATGGAGGACTGTGACATCCCAGCCACCACTCCACTTGTACGCTGGAATGATCCACTTGCAAGGAAATGGAGTGTTGCCAGGACCTTCACCAGTGGCTGCACTGCTTGTGAGCGGTGTGTTGGGCTGGTGATGTCATCCTGCAGGGTTGTGGTTAGTTCAAGTATTGCATCTGGGCTGAATCTGAAGAGGCGATACACCTCCTCATCCCCCATGCCAAAGAGGTTCATACGAGTGCGGTATATCCTCTCACGTGGCCGCCTTCTTGGTTCCAGGGGACCCATCAGTAGTTCTAGGACCACAATTGCCCCTGGCATGTTGGCACACAGAGTTGTTGTCCTTGCAAGTGTTGTTGTTCAGCAAGCTCCTATCGTCGGTAACGCTGCTGTAGCTGCTCTCCTGCTGACCTGTGACCGTCTGGAGTAAAGATAAAGCAGCCTTTTGTAGAAATAACTTTGCGCCGGACAGACCAGATACGCGCGGCGCATGTAGCCAGCGTATGGTGCTAATCCGTTCGTGAATTGGGAAATCTCCCTCATTTGCATATTTGCAGGGGAAATCAATGGGCGCGACTGATGCGCCCAGCGAAAATAAGCGCTGACGATACTCTGGCGTCGGAACGTTCAGCCGGTCGCAAATGACCCGTTATTGGGCGCATCTAGTTTGGTGGGTACGGGCACATAGAAACGACGGCGCATCATCACAGTTACGCGGCGCATATCCAAATACTCCAGCGGAAGTGTTCGTGAATCTAGCCCAAAATGTTCATATTTGCAGGTTATTTCTCACACACAGCATATGCATACCACAAATTACACCCCAAAACACATTCTGCTATTCCTCCCGAGTATGGCGATACCACATGTGTGAGTAATTTACACAGCGTGGCCACATACAGAGGCCCAACATGCAGGGAACGCCATCAGGCGTTCTGGAGCACCCAGACCAATTCTGACATTTCTCTCCTACATGTAAAAATGATCATTTATTTGCTAGAAAATTACATAGAACCCCAAAACATTATATATGCTTTTTTAGCAAAGACCCTAGAGAATACAATGGCGGTTGTTGCAACTTTTTATCGCGCATGGTATTTGCACAGCAATTTTTCGAACACATTTTTTTTGGAAATAAAACAGTTTTGTGCTTTTAAAAAAAAAAACATTAAATTAAGCCCAATGTTTTTGCATAATATGAAAGATGAAGTTACGCCGAGTAAATAAATACCCAACATGTCACCCTTCAATATTGCACACGCTCGTGGAATGGCGCCAAACTTTGCGACTTAAAAATCCCCATAGGTGACGCTTTAAATATTTTTACTGGTTACATCATTATAGTTGGAGAGGAGGTCTAGGGCCAAAATGATTGCTCTCACTCTAACATTCGCAGCGATACCTCACATGTGTGGTTTGAACACCGTTTTCATATGTGGGCGGGACTTACGTGCATGTTCGCTTCTGTATACGAGCACGTGGGAACAGGGGCGCTTTAATTATTATTATTTTTTTTATTGTTCATTTTACTTTATTTATTTTAGTTTGACCAGTTTTTCCCCAAAAATAAATGTTTTGATTACTTTTATTCCTATTACAAGGAATGTAAACATCCCTTGTAATAGGAATATGGCATGACAGGTCCTCTTTACAGTGAGATATGGGGTCAATAAGACCCCACATCTCACCTCTAGGCTGGGAAGCCTGAAAAAATAATGACCGCAGAGTATTGCGCAGGGAGTATTGCGCAGGGAGTATTGCAGAGTATTGTTTAGAGTATTGCGCAGGGGTACGGCAGAGTATTGTTCAGAGTATTGCGCAGGGGGTACTGCAGAGTATTGTTCAGAGTATTGCGCAGGGGGTACTGCAGAGTATTGTTCAGAGTATTGTGCGGGGGTACTGCAGAGTATTGTGCGGGGGTACTGCAGAGTTTTGCGTTGGGGTACTGCAGAGTATTGCGCGGGGGTACTGCAGAGTATTGCGCGGGGGTACTGCAGAGTATTGCGCCAGGGTACTGCAGAGTATTGCGCCGGGGTACTGCAGAGTATTGCGCCGGGGTACTGCAGAGTATTGCGCCGGGGTACTGCAGAGTATTGCGCCGGGGGTACTGCTGAGTATTGCGCGGGGTACTGCTGAGTATTGGGCAGGGTACTGCTGAGTATTGCGCGGGGTATGCTGAGTATTGCTGGGGGTACTGCTGAGTATTGCTGGGGGTATGCTGAGTATTGCTGGGGGTATGCTGAGTATTGCTGGGGGTACTGCTGAGTATTGCTGGGGTACTGCTGAGTATTGCTGGGGGTACTGCTGAGTATTGCTGGGGGTATGCTGAGTATTGCGCAGGGGGTTGCAGGGATGGATGAGCAGGGATGGATGGACCTGTGACTGCAATAGTCACAGATCCATCCACAGCGCTGCCGCCATCCGCGCTTCCCCTCTCACACTGTACCGATCGGTACAGAGAGAGGAGGGAGGAACCGGCGTCATCAAATGACGCCGGTCTGTTTACATGTGATGGCGCGATCATTGGATGGCGCGATCACATGGTAAACCGCCGCTATCAGCGGACATTCCCGTGTGCGCGCCCCAGGGGGCGCGCGGGAGCGCGACTCTGGAATCACGTTATATAACGTGATCCCAGAGTTAAGCAACCACCTTGCCACCGTTATTTTTCGGCAGGTGGTTGCTAACTGGTTAACAGTGCTGCAGTCCAGGATTTTTTTTCAAATTCCATGTTATTATTATTATCATAACTTTTGTTTTTTTCTCAGTAAGACTAAGGTATCCTATAGGACTGTATAATTTAAAATACTGATACAAGTAACCATAATAATAATAAAAAAAATTCTGTAAAAGTGTATGTATAGTCAAAACTATTTTTAGTACAGTTGTCAGCGAAACAAGTGCCTTCATTGAAAATTTCCTCTCACCTGTAGTTCTGGTGACAAATGTAATGTTTTGGATGTCCCATCACGATATGTCTCAGCATTAGGGTTCGCCAGAACAAATAGAGAGATGAACCTATCTAGCAGGCACAAAATAAATCTTTGACCAGGATTTTAATTTTCCTCTAATTGGTCCACAAATGTTTTTTGATATACAGTAGATATACATTTAAATTTCAAACACATTACTACGCAGCATCCACAGGTTAGTTAAATGCAATGGTTGACGTAGTCTTCACTGGCACATAACTGCCCATTAGGGTATAGGCTTAAATCCATTTTGTAACAAGGCTGCATCTGTCCATGTAAAAAAAAAAATATATATATATATATATATATATTTTATAAATAACACTGCCTCACGTTAATCAAAATAATAATAAAGCTAAGGTTTCAAAATTCATAAGCCAAAATAAAACTGCACTAAAATAAAAATAATGGCCCAGATTCACGTACATCGGCGCATTATCGGTCCGGCGTAGCGCACCGCCATTACGTTAGACTTGCGCCATCTAGCCGCGTAATCCCCCGATTCACATAGCTTTTGCGCAGGAAATTGCGCAAGCGTACGTTTTTTTCCTGAGGCGTAAGGAGGAGTAATACAAATTGGGAGGGACGTGGGCGTGTTACATTGAAATGAGCCGT
The DNA here is from genome assembly GCA_029574335.1 of Rana kukunoris. Taxonomy (NCBI): domain Eukaryota; kingdom Metazoa; phylum Chordata; class Amphibia; order Anura; family Ranidae; genus Rana; species Rana kukunoris. The sequence goes on from CM056056.1 coordinate 144,799,428, forward strand.
GACCCCATGCAAATGAAGGGCCGGCCGGCTCGCGCATGCGCGCGTGAAGGAGACCATGTCAGCTCCGCTGTGCGCATGCTCACAACTCGGGAGCGGTGCAATCAGTGAAATTGGAAATGGACTAGGGCAACGTTGTGAACTACGCAGACAGCATAAATAGACACACACAAACGCACTTGCATTGCAAAAGTACATCCCTTTGTGTCCCTTCCCATTTAACCAAGTGCTTTTGTTCCTGTTGTTCGTTGCAGTGTGTCTTGTAGTTGTCAGATTAGTGTTCTGTGTGATCAAGTTCTTGTTGGTATATTTGTGAAAGTGTTTTTTGATAAGTGTTTGAGAGACTGTTTGTTTGATTGATATATTTCTGAGCGTTTGTTTTCTTGCTTTATTTTTTCTTTTTTATTTTTTTGCTGACATTTTTGGCATTTTTAAATTTTTTTTTTGCTGACATTTTTTTTTAAACTTTGGGTTGTGCATGCTGTTTGAATGTGGGGGTGACATTCCTGCTGGAAAAGGGGTGTCATCCTCAATTTTGGTGGAAAAGGGTTCCCCAGGACCAGGGAGAAGTGATTCCCAGGTCCGTGTGAATGGTGTATGAATGTACAGTGACATAATTGGAGCCTTGACGTGGCGTTACTGCTCACCAGTCGTGCATGGTGGACTGGTGCCAATCCAATTTGATGAGGATGTGGGGTGTGTGTGCTAGGGACCACAGTGGTGTGCATGCATGCATTCTCATTGTGCCATGATTAATGTGTGTGTTTAACGTGCAAAGATGCCCAATATGAGCTGTCTCCTGACTGCTCTTCCCTCAGAAGACGGGGTATCCTCGGTTAGGGGTTGATTGTCTGGTTGGGGGGTCAGGTCATCACGTAGCTCAACCTGCAGGCCCTTCCTCACTGCGAGATTGTGCAGCATGCAACATGCAACGATGATATGGCACACGAAGTTTGGGGAATACAACAGTGTACCCCCAGACTTATACAGGCATCGGAAACGTGACTTCAGGAGGCCAAAGGTGCGCTCCACCACTGCTCGGGTTTTGATGTGTGCTTGATTGTATCTTTCCTCCCCTGGGGTTTGGGGGTTCCGGATAGGAGTCATGAGATGGGGTCCCAGTGCATATGCAGAGTCACCTGGAAGGGAAAAGACAGGAGAATGTTAGTCATGCATGTGCCACTTGTGAGGTGTGCATCACGGGAGGGGATAGTCATGCCTGACTCCCATGTCACTCACCAACCAGCCAGGTGTTCCCATACACGTTCTGATAGAATTCCATTCGGATGTGGCATTGATTGTAGATGTAGCTGTCATGGGTGGATCCGGGGTGTTTGGCACGGACGTGCCATATGAGTCCTTGGGCATCAACTATCACCTGTACGTTGATGGAGTGCCAATTCTTCCGATAGCGGTACATGTGCTCTGTGTCATGGGGGGGCTGGAGTGCCACATGTGTGCAATCAATGGCCCCGATGGTGCGTGGGAATCTGGCAATTCTGTAGAAATCTGTCATTGCCTTCAGCCGCAGGTCCTCAGTGGTGGGTTTGATGATTAGGTTGGCCAAGCGTGTGAGGATTGCTGGGACAACCTGGTGCACACATCTGCTCATGGAGGATTGTGACATCCTAGCCACCACTCCACTTGTACGCTGAAAAGAGCCACTGGCAAGGAAATGGAGTGTTGCCAGTACCTTGACCAGTGGCTGCACTGGATGTGAGCGTTGTGTTGGGCTGGTGATGTCCTCCTGCAGGGTTGTGGTTAATTCCAGGATGGCATGAGGGGGGAATCTGAAGATGCGATACCTCAGATTTACTCATGCCAAAGAGGTCTATGCGTGTGTGGTATACCCTCTCCCGTGCCATCCTCCGTGCCCTCCTCCTTCTTTGGTCATCTAAATTCACTAGTGCAGCTATGAGCGACGATGCCCCTGGCATGTTGGCAGTCAAATTGTAGTGCAACACGTGTGTGTGGTCTGCTCCTCAGTAACGGTGTTGCTTTCTGTGAGATGTAGACGTTTTTTCAAAATTTAGACCAGCTTGTATGTGCTCTAACTTTAGACAGGACATTTTGCTGTTGCGCACATCGCGTAGCCTGCGCAGCAACTGCGTTTTTTTGTGGATCCCCGCAACTCCCTCATTAGCATATTTGACTAGCAAATCAATGGTGTGTCTAGCGCATTTTTGCGTGGACGGATGCGTCTGTCTAACGAAATTACGCCGGACCAAAAAAAGTAGATTTCTGGCGTAAATTGTTTTCTGAATCGCGCGCATCTAAACGCACGCGCACATTTAGACTTACGCACGAGCAACACCAGTTGCGCAGGCGTAATCGCTCTGTGAATCTGGGCCAATATTATTAATTGGAGTAGTGAAAAGTCTATAAGAGATTGTGCAAAAACAAGTCCATAAGGTGACATGATTTCCATATATTCTTTTACTGTGGATAACTTCACCTCAAAAAGTTGTGACAGTAGAGAAAAAGCAACCTCCACCTCATAGAATGACGACTTACCAGCTCCTGAGACCTCCTGTTATGGAAGGTCTAAGACACTTGTGGCTCTAAACCCAGCCGGGGGCCCTTGATCATTCAGGGGGATCACAATGGTAATCGATCACAGAGAGGTTCCAAAAAAGAAACAAAGCTCCAAATCTTTGGGTTTATTGTATATAAAAATAGATGTTGCACTTACATCAATAATATTATAAAAATCACACAGAACAAACAAGCTGTCCGGCTCACAATGCAGCCCATAATCCGGGACTGGCGCAAACACGGTGACATCAGAACGTTGCCTCTGCCTGCGCGTTTCGTCACAAATTACGTCGTCCTGGGGCACTATATATTCACGTGCCAAAATTAAGAAAGCATTTAAAATATGATCTAAATGTAAATGCCCAGAATAAAAATTCTGAGAAAGCCATAGGCATCAAAGACTGAGCGGAATAAAGAATATTTACATTTACAATAAGATAAAAAAAAATATATATTTAATATATATATATATATATATATATATATATATATATATATATATATTATAGACTATATTTATGAACATTCTTCGAAAGCTTTTGTATTTTAGATTATTTGTTTTGCCTTACTTTCATATGAAAGGCAAAACCCTAGACAAGCACCATAAGAGACTAGTGGATTTCTACGAACATTCCTTCTGCATCGCTGTGGTGGTCACTGATGTCAGAAAACGGACAGTATCTTAGTAGCAATATATACTAAAGTTGTTTTTTCAATGTTAAACTTTAAAATCCTGTGCATTACAGTAGATTCAGCCAAGGAAATGTCAAGGAATTATTTATTATTTTGTTTTATTTTTAATGAATATATATGCAATAAAATAATTTTTTCCTTACAAAGTCTGAAACCATCAACCAACAATGTTCTTTCCATAAAAGCTTTGCTTTATGGATACGACACATAAAATAAAGGACATGTGAAGATTATTTTAGTTGAAGGCAATATAAAATGTTCATGTCTTAGATAAAATAAATAGTTGAAACTTTGGTTCAATAATGCAAGTCATGTTTGAACTTAGACTAACCTTGCTAGCACAATAAACATCTTTGAAGCAACGCATCCCTTTATACAGTACCAATATTTTCATTAGATTTACAGAAATACATTGTGTACCTGTTGCTATGCAACATGTGAACAACTTAGTGGCATATATAAAATGATATTACAGTCTAGTCATCACTCATAGGAGATAAGCTCTCTGGAATACAAGGAAACATGTTTTTGATAGGCCTATTTCTACTCAAGTGTGAATAAACCGTTTCGCTGCTAGACCATCTTTTCATTTTTTTTTAATGTGTAGAATAAAAATGCACCCAATGGACTTAAGCCACTACAGATCCCCCCAAGCCATATACTTCTTAGAGGTTATATAAAATGAATAGATAGTATTATTGTTTTTGTACACCCCAGGAGTCTTGCTCAAATGTTGATCAGAGCAAAAGAAAAGCATGCTAAAATTATTTGTAGTATGTACACAAGATGATCTCCAAACTTTCAATTGAATAAAACATATGAGACTGTATTTACTTAAAGCTTATCTAAACCCAAGAACACACATTGCTAGTATTGCAGTTTACCAGTCCTTAGATATAATTGGTGCATTATTTTTCTTTTTCACACTTTAGTTTTTACTTTAACCTGTTAATCCTGCTATTAACTCACTTCCAGTCCTAAGGTGACAATTGTACTGAGAAGTGTTGTCACTCTAGGACAGGGAGTGCGTTAAAGTGGATGTAAACCTTCTATACACCCAGTAAAGTGAACGGCCTCAGATGAAACATAGGGATGAAACGAATCTCCCTACATAGGTTTTACATTTATATCTGCTGTCTTCACATTTATATACTGTGTAGAAAGTTCAGATTGTGTTAGGAGATTTTCTCTTCCTGGTTAACACAGAGTGTGATGTCTGGGCATACAGCCAAGATAGCTAACATTGCTCAGTGGAGGAAAGGCACACACCCCCTCTCATTATAGAAAGAGACTCTCAGAGGTGTTTTGTAACAGGGCCAGCTCCCTGCTAATCTATTTTAGCAACCTCCTCTGACAGAAGATTCAGGCTGCTTTTGTCTAAAAAGTCTGAGAATTTGTCAGGAGTTATCAGGCTGATAACAGAGGAATGGTTCAGGAGAGAGCTACCGGACTTAGCTCATTGAAGAGAAGTAACAAAATACTGCAGATATATGTTCCCAGCTTAAATTTTCACAAATCAGGTTTACATCCACTTTAAGACTAAAAAACAGTGATTACTTGACACCTTCTTCTCTTCTCCATAAGGGAGGGGGTTGTTTTGTAGACCACAGAGATAGCGAGACACAGTGCTAACTGATAACAGTCCAGAGGCAGTGAGTACAGGATATTATCAGCTCACAAGATTTCTGGCTGGATGAACAGTTTCTTTTTACAGTTGTTGAACATATATAATAAAACACTTGCAATGGCATATTTAAAAAATACAGATAAAATACATTTATTGTTTACGTTTGCAAAAATGTCTAAGCTCAAAATTTAAGTTATACAAGTTTTACAGCTGACCAATTTAAAGTTATACTGAAATGATGGTCCTAAAATGAATCTTCTTCCCTTGTATGTATGCATACCTAGTATGTGTATCAATGATTTTGACTATGTCTGTGTGTGCATCTTAGATACATTCATGTGAACTGCATGTTGCAATGATTGGATCTAATCATTACATTTAAATAGCTAATAGGCAATCAACATGTATGTATGAAAAAACTTCTATAAATAGTTATGTGCCAAAATATCCAAGTAAATGTTGTGCCAAATGAAATTGTCTATCCACAATGTGCTGGTTTGCCTTTTTACATACCTTTCCTTGTTTTGAGCTGCAAAGTCCTTACGGTACATGATCAGTGTAACCAACAGGGTGTTTGATGTGATTGCAATGGATGGTGCCATGCAAGGATCCAGATATTAAGGTAGAGATGGGACCAGTACTCTTGCCCTGAAAAAAGGAGCATGCGAGATCCAGAAACATTGGCTATTTGACCTTTATGACCTCAAGTTTTTCCCAAAAAATGATTGAAACTGATATATTGTGCTGACAACTTCTCTATCTTGTTACCTTCTGTGCTAAAGCACACTAACCAGAACATATAACAGGTATAAACAAGCTCAACATCCTTGTCTCCAAATCTCCAACCATCCCAAATCTCTAATGACTCACTTATAAAAAATAAAAATGCAGAATTATCCCCAAAAGTGCAGTAAGTCAATCTCTGTGTCCTTGTACTCATGTTACCTTCCTTCATGTCCTACACGTGTGCTTCAGATGGTTGGCTGTTTACTGACGCAACCAAATTACTATTAATTTTGGGATCCACTCAGCAGTCTGATTGACAAGTGGCTCTGACTTTCTTCAAGTCCCTTAGAGTTGGAGCTAACTATACCTCCCATACCCCCCCCCAACCAGCCCGACACTCCTGTGAGCACTGGAGGGGCAGTGATTAATAGTCATTGCTCTTTGCTGATCACTTAGCTCAGTTGGCTCTGAGCAGTCATGTGGTTTTAAATTTTTCCGTCTTAGAACTGGCATGGGAGAGCTACAGAATTATTCTGATGTTGCATAATAGAAATATGAGTATGTAATTTTTTTAAATAATCCCATACTTCTCCTTTACCCTCTTATTACCGACTGTAGACAAATATGCAGCCTGGGCTTGAATGGGTTGTACCAGGGTGATGCCTGTAGCTGCATGAATCACCCATTACATTTCTTAGATCCAGTGGTTTGCTTTCTAGGGGTAACAGCCGATGCAGGGGCGGATCCAGGGGGGCAATGGGGAAATTAATTCCCTCAAGAAAATATTACAGACTCCAAGCAGAGTGCACCCCAGGTAACCAGGACCACGGTCGGGACAACTCACAGCCATTCTGAGCATGAATGACTGCTCAGAAACCTCGGGACTGCACTCCTCCTGTACCTCCCCCAGAAGAATTTCAGTCTCTCTCCTGCAGGCTGCTGCTTGGGCGGGATGGGGATGTGCCTTTTCCCCCAAGGTCACGCTCATATGGAAGAGGGAGGTGTAAGCAGCTGCTGACCAGAGGGAGCCGAGTGTATGTTCCTGGAGGTGAGCTCTGCTAGCACTACACACTACACATTGTGTATTCGAGGTGCTGTTAGCTGACAAATGCATCTTCACACTGACTCATCCCAGAGCAAATTAAAATTACACCCCAGTGTAATGGGACAGCATTTAACACCCCGCATAAAGCTACACATACCTACCACTACCATCAATATATCTCATAAACCACCATAACCTAGGCAGCAAATAAATCCCATACAAAATACTGCTCTGGACCAAGCGGGCTGTTTATCATAACTAGGGATGAGCTTCAGTTGCATGTTATTTTCATGTAGACCATTGAAAAATGTAACCCATTAAAGCTTAATGACCATCCCCTGGTGTATGCCCTCCTGATCCCCCCCAGTGTATGCCCTCCCAATCCTCCCCCAGTGCATGCCCTCCTGATCCCCTCCAGTGTATGCCCTCCCAATCCCCCCCAGTGTATGCTCTCCAGATCCCCCCTTGTATGCCCTCCAGATCCCCCCCAGAGTATGCTCTCTTGATCCCCCCAATGTATGCCCTCCCGTTCCTCCCAGTGTATGCCTTCCCGCCCCTGCCCAGCATGTGCCGTTCTGACCCCCCGGTGACATATAGTTCTTTGCTCTACTGTTCCCTGTACACTGCCCTGCATCCTACTGACCTCTGTACACTACCCTACCTATTACCCTACATACAACTGATCTCTGTACACTACCCTTGATAATACTGACCTCTGTACACTACCCTATTTATTGCTGATCTCTGTACACTACCCTACCTATTGCTGACCTCTATACACTACTCTACGTACTACTGTCCTCTGTACACTACCATCGATCCTACTGACCTCTGTACACTACCCTATTTGCTGCTGATCTCTGTACACTACCCTACATCCTACTGACCTCTGTACACTACCCTACCTACTTCTGACCTCTGTACACTACCCTACTGTACATCCTACTGACCACTGTAAACTGTATTATACATTAAATTCAGTTCCGTAAGCAACACCTTATTTTCTGACAGTGCCCCTCCCGAGACTAAAATCTGGATCCGCCCTTGAGACGATGCGGTTAAGAAGTCGCTTTGATCGGGTCTTGAATCTAGTACCCGGAAGCAAAGTCATGATATCACTTCCAGTTTACAGAAGACTTAAACGCGACAAATTTAAACAAATTACAGTATTTAAAACAGCCAAACTTTGCGTTTTGATTTTGAATGCTTTTAAGTGCAAAGGAGGGATCCGGGGTCTTATAGATTCCTCCATAAAGAGTACCTGTCACTGCCTATCACTTTCACAAGGGATGCTTACATTCTTTCTGACATCAATAAAAGTGATCAGAAAACTTTTTTCAAAGGAAAGTTTAAAAATAAAATAAAATAAATAATTATTTATTTATAAATATTTTTTTTAAAGAGCCCCTTCCCTCTGTGCTCGTGCACGGAATTGAACGCATAAGTAAGTCGCAACCGCAAATGTTAACACATGTGATTAAAGTCTGCTTTGCTCTCTGAAGAACAATTCAAATTCAGATCACTCTCCAGAAAGCATTTGACAGGCAAGAAAGAGGCATCCTATGACCTTTTCACCATTTGTTTTAACACCTTAAACACTGCACTAGCACATAGCAACTGTGTGCATTGCATTCACTTGAATAGGTCATGTTCAAAAGGCGGTATAATTCCCGTCATGGCCACAAAGCAAAGCACCATGACCACAGCATAGTTACACCCCTAGCCACTGCCTCTGCAGCTAAAAGGGGTAGCGGGTAACTTCATTGATGTTAATGCACTTCAGCACATTGGGATGTGCTGTGGTGCTGTGAGTTGTATTGCATAAAAATTCTGACATACTGCATATGCATGCAGTGCCTCACACCTCACCACAGCATTATGGTGTGAACAAGGTACATGGAAAACAACTGTGACCCATGTGCCTTAGTGCTAAGGCTGCATTGATCTGTGCAGATCAATGCAGCTCAACACAGATAGTGAGAATGAGCCCTTTAAGTCCATTTAAAACCACACTGTTCACATGGAAACAATGCTACAGAATGAACAGGGTTCTTGTCAGAACAGCAAATCAATAGCTAAAAAAAATATGCCATGGAAGGGCTTAGAACAACGAAAACTGCTGTGTTAATGCCACAGACAAACTGCATCATGTATGCATTTTTTATTTTTCCTATAGTTATACTTTAAAGTATATGAAACGTCCTATTTTTTTTGTTTTTATTTTTGAATGGTTAAAACTCCTGCATGGTTGTTTTGCCATCTGTGTCCCAAAGGGGACATTTCCCTTTAATTGCCGCCCTGTAGACACAACAGGAAAAGCTTGGAGGCAATCTCTCCAAAGTGAGGGAAATACCCTTTTTTTATTGTGTATAAAATTAGAAAACATAACAGTACAGATAGCTTCGGGAAGAAGAAATAAAGACATATGGGACATTGGTACATCTTATAAGGATACGGTTCATAAAGGCATGTATAGACTAATACATTTCAGGATATACTGTAATTACAAAACAGTCAATAAGGCATCAAAGTTTAACCTATAATATCATATCAGTAGGGATACAGTGGGGGCCAAGGACTCCAGGAAATGCCCCTAACTTTCAGACCCAGTGGCAATGCTCACTTCAACAAATAGAAAGTGTGACTCTATCTTTTGGGGACACAGGCAGCAATTAAACCACACAGAAGTTCTAACTACTTATCCCTCAGCTTTAGATACACTTTAATCTTAAAAGAATAACTAAATGTTTTTCACTGAATTCCATACATTTTTAGATTCCTCTTTTTAAATCTTATGAAACTTTTCTTTCTTGAATTGTTTGTTAACCTCCCCCCCCCCCCCCCGCTCCATCAGACAAACTTTTTCGGGTTTCATCAGACAAAAAATTTAAGTCAAACTTTAAGTCAACAAGAATTCGATGGTGCCTAGTCCGTAGTGTGTACAGCAAGCAATCAGACTTTTGTACAACAAAGACCAGCCGGAAGCGTTCTGTCTGGTAAAACTAGCATTCGTATTTGAAAGAGCACATTCGTGACGCGGCAAGTTCTGAAATCAAGAAAAGCTGTGCACATTCTCTTCTTCTTTATAATATCATAATACTAAAAGCTGCTTTGCTGGTGATACTGACGGAGTAAAAACAAATGTCTTTACTTTGGATTAGTGTATTTTGGTTATATGAATTAAACATATTTCTATATTTTTTCGTGGGTCAAGTGAGCACAACCCCATTGCTCAACATGTCTGCTGCTTGACGTTCAGAAACAAACAAAATTGCACGAAACTGAAAATCGCGAATGCACACAGACGAAACCTCTACTAACTCTTAATTAGGAGAAGGAGCCCAAAGGGTGACACCAGAGAATCGAACTTCCTCTTTTAAACTCTCGTCAGTATGTTGACACGTCACTACGTTCGTGTTTGTTGCCGAAAAAGTGAAAGTGTGTGTGTGCTATGGGTGTGACCGGACAACTCCCTTCGGACAAAAATCCAAGGGAAAGTTTGTTTGATGTCCGACCGTGTGTATGAGGCTTAAGAGCTGAATATCAGCTGTCTTCAGACCGGTCACGTGACTCGTGGCCGCTTTCCAACTCCAACAGGTTACTTCTGCAGGGGAGACGAATGGCAACGTGATCTCCTTCTGATGTCAGAGGGAGGTCACGGCCCCTCCCACAGAAGACATCTTTTAGAGCTGGAAAGCAGCTGTGAGTGATGTGACCTGCCTGAAGACAACTGAAATTCAGTATTTATAGCGCTCTTTTTTTGTAAATACAACATACACAGTGTGCTATGCCAGTCTTTTAATATTGCCTTAAAGCGGAGGTTCACCCAAAAATCAACTTTCTGACATTAGATCCAGCATACTGCTAACATCTGCAGTATGCTGGTTTTTTTTTTTTGTACTTATTGTTTTATGAGCCATTGTTATCCGGCTCCGAGCGGGGAATCCTGCGGGGAATGGGCATTCCTAAGCCAAGAGGAGTTGATTGACGGGCTTCTAAGGCGTGTCACGCCTTCCGAAAATACCCGAAGTGACACTCGGGTATTTTCGGAAGGCGTGACATGCCTTAGAAGGCCGTCAATCAACTCCTCTTGGCTTAAGAACGCCCATTCCCTGCAGGATTCCCCGCTCGGAGCCGGATAACAACAGCTCATAAAACGATAAGTACAAAAAAAAATAAAAAACAGAATACTGCAGATGTTAGCAGTATGCTGGATCTAATGTCAGAAAGTTGATTTTTGGGTGAACCTCCGCTTTAACAACCACTTTAACTATACAAAAACTTAGAATACATGCATTTACAGAAAACATTCTTTACCTTTAAAGGGGTTGTAAAGGTTTTTTTTTTTCTTTCTAAATAGGTTCATTTAAGCTAGTGCATTGTTGGTTCACTTACCTTTTTCTTTGATTTCCCTTCCAAATGTTTTTTTTTTCTTTGTCTGAATTTCTCACTTCCTGTTTCTCCTCAGTAAACTTGCCACCATCATCCGAGCGGTGGTTGGTCAGCCAGAACAGCTTACTGAGGAGGAACAGGAAGTGAGGAATTCAGACAAAGAAAACAAAGAAAAAAATACATTTAGAAAGGAAATCGAAGGAGAAGGTAAGTAAATCGACAATGCACTAGTTTAAATGAACCTATTTAGAAAATAAAAAACAAACCTTTACAACCCCTTTAAGAACCTGAATACAATTCAGCACCATGGACAGCATTGCTTCCTACAGACTCTACAGCAGAATTCAAAGCCTATGGAAAAGTGTGCATTCACAATTTCATTTAGGAAAATATATTTTTAATTACCTTGGAGGTCCAGAAGAAAACACACCACAGAAACAACGATCCATTAATTTTATTGTATTGAGTTACAATGTATTCCAAAAGACAAAAATTAGCAATTAACTGCCTGGAATGTAAGAAAAAAAAGCATTCTGTGCTCCTTTACCGTCCTCCTGGCATTTCTTTGTATTACTTGCTGATTGAATTCTGTGCACATTTTGTTAGGTGAAGTTTTACTTTAACTTGCACATTATCTTGACAGTCAAACTGCAGTTTAAAATAACCCCACTTCACCCGACAATTTTCTCTACAATGAGGTTCTCCTTTTAATAGTATTGATGAGCCTCAGTCCTGTGGAGGAAAATGCAGCAATCAAATCAATGGTTCACGGTATCATTGTTATCAATAGTGAGCCCCCGTTCGCAGCGACATGATTGGAAAATGTGCTACAGATGTTCCACAGGGATTTTGTGGATGGCTTATACCCGGATAAAGATTTGCAAGAATAACATTCTTAAATTAAATTAGCACATTAGGTTGTAATGTTCTTCAATTATGCTGGGTTGAGATTGCCTTTCAAAGCAAGCTTATTAGTTCAAGAAATGAACTTGGAAAGAATATGATACTCAACTGCTCTGTCCTTTATCATGGACCATTGAAATCTGAATAGTATTAAGAATGGCTTACATGTTTAAACACAGCCATACTTTAATGTGAATGGCAAAAACCACTATATCTAAAATCAAAATGTTAACTGATGTAAAGACATTTATAATTCAATTCATAGGTACGTCTGTAGAAGTTCGCCTTTATAGGAATTTAGACATTTCACATCATATTAACACTTTCAAAGGGAGCTGTGGTGGCTCAACGTGATTGGCACTGCGCTGACAAGCCATTCACCTCTGCAGCCAAGGGTTCGGATCCCGGTCTCGGCTACATGTGAATTGAGTTTGGTGGTCTCAGCCCGGCTCCCGGTGGGTGTGCTATGCAAGGTACGCCTGTGCTTAGTACGCCCACCCCCCCCACAAAAACCACCACACTTGCACGCACACGAAATTGGTTTAAAACACATGCACTTTGGCCATGCGGTCTCTTAAAATAAAGAGAGGCGAAGGACCTACGGGGCTGGCTGGGTGGGCTAGGCCCCCTCACTCCCTCATAGGGGGAGTCCCTCTGCCCCATTGGGGTCCCGTTGGGCCCCAGTTGGGCTCCCAAGAGGAGCAGGTAGGGCGGGGTGAGTGGGAGGCCCCCCTTCACACCCACCATTGCCACCAGGGGCATGGAGAAGGATGGCGATTGCCTCCGGGGGGAGGGTCTGCCTACTCCCAACTCCTGCAGTCCGGCTCCTCTCTCTCGAGTTCACGCACAAAAATACACTTTAAAAAAAAAGAAAGAAAAGAATAAAATTAACACTTTCAAGACAATACTATTTTATGTTATAAATCACAAAAATTAGCAAAATTAGTAGATTAAACATCTGTTACAGTATGTTTGTGCTTGGATTACTGGATAAAAAAAAATACTTTTAAATCTGTTTTCCCCATATCCCCAATTTATCTTCAACACAGCTGTGTATACTGTGTGTATATATATATATATATACAGTCATGGCCGAAATTGTTGGCACCCCAGCAATTTTTCCAGAAAATCAAGTATTTCTCACAGAAAAGTTTTGCAGTAACACATGTTTATTCCCTTTGTGTGTATTGGAACAAAACAAAAACAGGGAGGAAAATCAGCAAATTGGACATAATTTCACACAAAACTCTAAAAGTGGGCTGGTCAAAATTCTTGGCACCCTTAACTGAATAAGTCAGGAAGTGACGAAATGCGTCATTGCGGGACTCCCCGTAAAAAAAATAAAAAAATGGACATAATGTCACACAAAACTCCATTCTCCCTAGTCTTTGGGGAGGTAAGAATGACAGCATTCTCCCTAAAAGGAATACCTGGACTTTTCATTAAGAAAACAAGGCACGGATCTCAGAATACTCTCTCTTATGGTGAAGGGATCTTGGTTATGGAATTTTGTTGGTGGACTCTGTTTGTAAGACAATATATTGCCATTGCTGTAGCATGGCTGATGTAATTAAAATGTATTTTGTTAATTCAGCAAGTGTTGAACAGCACTGCAGCTAGTACAGTCGGGATATTCTTTCAAGCATAGGGTACATCTCCTAAACAGTAGCCACGTGCTCTGGGACTGTGGGGTCTCTAGGTTAAGCCAAGATGGATTTCAAGTAGGGATGGTTTGCTAATGGTGTGCTAGCCACTATAGTGAACAGAACCAAGGTAACCCCACGACCCATAGGACTTCTGATGGCCATGGGCACCACACAAGCTTTTTTTTTTTTTTTTTTCTGTCACAATGTACAGTATAAGATTTCCTATCATCTGTGCCCAGTCTTGCCACACAGAGTTAATCCAGCTGTGAGCAATCCTCTTTTATTGTTCAGCGAAATAAAATGGACTTACAGAGAAAAACCTTAGTCCGTTCCGCCCCCTTGCTGTGACTGACAGGTTATTTACATATATCATGCACTAGACAGACAGGCATTATTTTTTAATTTCCACCCCCACTTCTTTTCTGAAGTCATGTGGTTACTTTTCTGGATTTTCACTGGATGTCAGTGATCATAGCAGAATTTAGTGTAAGGCAGGCATGTCCAAAGTCCGGCCCGGGGGCCAATTGCGGCACCCCTGGTAATTTAATATGGCCCCCCTGGGGATTTGGATATATACATAGCCATTGCAGCCTCACATGTGCCCTGTGCCCTGGGGGTCACAAAAGATATATACCGTATTTATCAGCGCTGCCTCAGAGGGGACAGGACGTGTGCCGTCAGATTACATAAAGAGAATCTCCTGTATACTCGGCGGCGGCTGTAATAGGAAGTCCCATTTCCTGGGATGCCATTGGATGACTGTTCTGTTTTTCATAGGAGGCGGGACTTTGTATTAAAGAGGCCACAGAGTAAACAAGAAATTCTCCTGTTTGTAATCTGACGGCAGTTGTCCCTCCCTGTCCCCTCTGAGGCTTCAGGTGGGCATCGTTCAGGCTTCTCTGATGGCACATGTGAGGCTGCATTCATAGCAATGGTGAGGCTGCATTCATGGCAATGGTGAGGCTGCATTCATGGCAATAGTAAGCCCGTGCATGTTATTCGCTGATAAATACAGTATATCCAAATAACACGCCCAAGCTTATCCTTAGTCCTTAGCAGCGCTCTGGGATTGGTTGGCGCCACAAAAGAGATATTTACAGTATGTCCAAAAAACACGCTCAAGCTCATCTCTTCACCACTAGGGATGAGCTTCGAGTTCGAGTAGAACTCATGTTCGACTTAAACATTGCCTGTTCGCCGAACAGCGAACTATTTGGGGTGTTTGCAGCAAGTTCTTGTGAACTTTAGAACCCTGTTAAAGTCTATGGGACTCGAACGTTTGAAATCTAAAGTGCTAATTTTAAAAGCTAATATGCAAGTTATTGTAATAAAAAGTGTTTGGGGACCTGGATCCTGCCCCAGGGGACATGTATCAATGCAAAAAAAAGTTTTAAAAACTGATTTTTTTTGGTAGCAGTGATTTTAATAATTCCTTTAAGTGAAACAATAAGGCCTCGTACACACGATCGGACATATCCGATGAAAACGGTCCGCGGACCATTTCCATCGGATATGTCCAATCTGGAGTTTGATCCGTAGGCGTGTACACACCATCGGATCAAATTCCCCGCCGGCGGACGGCGCGGTGACGTGTCGGTGATGCGGCGGTGACGTTGACGCCGCCACGTCACCGCCACGTCACCGCACCAGGAAGTAAAACACTTCCGCGCATGCGCCGAATCCATTCGGCGGCGGCGCGGTGGCGGTGCGGGACGACATGTCTGCTGGTAAGTGTACTAACCAGCAGACATGTCGGGCGGACAGATTCCCACCGGATAGATTTCAAAGCATGCTTTGAAATCTGTCGGGTGGACAAATCTGTCCGCTAGCCCATACACACGATCGGAGATGTCTGCTGAAACGGTCCATCGGACCGTTTTCAGCGGACATATCCCCTCGTGTGTACGAGGCCTAAAAGTGAAATATTCCTTTAAATTTCGTACCTGGGGGGGGGGGGGGTGTATAGTATGCCTGTAAAGTAGCGCTTGTTTCCCATGCTTAGAACTGTCCCTGCACAAAGTATCATTTCTGAAGGAAAAAAAGTAATTTAAAATCACTCGCGGCTATAATGAATTGTCGGCTCCCGGCAATACAAAACAAAATGTGTGGGGGTCCACGGCATTTTTTTTTTTTTGGGGGGTGGAGTTCCCCTTAAAATCCATACCAGACCTGAAGCGTCTGGAATGGATATTTGGGAGGAACCCCACATAATTTTTTTAAAATTTGACACAGAGTTCCCCTTAATATCTATACCAGACCCGAAGGGCCTGGTAATTGAATTTGGGGTGATCCCCACGCTTTCTTTTTTTATGAATGACTTTTCTCTGTATTGCTGGTATCCGACAATTCATTATAGCCACATGATTTTAAATTACTTTTTTCCTTCAGAAATTACATTTTGTGCAGGGACAGTTCTAAGCACAGTAAACAAGCACTACTTTACAGGCATACTATACACCCCCCTAATTTAAAGTAATATTTCAATTTTACTATTTCACTTTAGGCATTATTAAAATCACTGCTCCTGAAAAAATGGCAGTTTTTTAAAACTTTTTTTGCATTGATACACGTCCCCTGGGGCAGGACCCAGGTCACCAAACACTCCCCTGGGGCAGGACCCATGTCCCCAAACACTTTTTAGGACAGTAACTTGCATATTGGCCTTTAAAATTAGTACTTTAGATTTCAAACGTTCGAGTCCCATAGACTTTAACAGGGTTCTAAAGTCCACACAAACTTTTGGTCTGTTCGCAGGTTCTGGTGCGAACCGAACCCGGGGGTGTTCGGCTCATCCCTATTCACCACACACAGCCACAAAGACAAGATAATTCTTGTTGGGCAGTGTATTCGTTGCTCGGAGGAACACACTTAGACCCAATTTTAATGGTTTAAAGAATGTCAGGGAAAACGGTCGGCCCTCACGCATGTTCACTTTATCAAATGTGGCCCTCTTTGAAAAAAGTTTGGACACCCCTGGTGTAAGGAATACACAGGAAAAATGCATGTTGACAAGGGGAGTCTACTGACATCACGACTCCACCCACAGAGCTCCAGACAACAGACCCACCCACAGAATCTGCAGTTTTTCAGTTCTTATAACAGACAGAGGGGAGACATTTTTTTTTTTTTAATCAGAAACAAAGGTTTTATTGAAAAAGTCAGGTGAAGACAAAAACATAAACACAGTATCAAACAAAGTGCATTTACAGTAAGAGTTACACCTAACAAAGTACTGACGTTTAGCTGTATAAAGAAATATATAACCCATAGTACTATGAGACATGAACAGTTTAAGGCTGGGTAATCATCATCACAGGACTAGTAGCCCTGGTTCAGAATCCAAAAGAGATCCAGTTCCATCTATATATCACTGAAAACTTAGCATGTCAAAGAGATATGAACAAGAAATGTACATATAAACATAGGACCGTGTGCGATATTTAAAGCATGGCGCTCCTGCTCCCCCATGATACACAATAACAAATCCAGATGGTATGTGTAGTAAATCACATTGGTGTCTCCTATCCTAGTTGGTCACATTTGCAATAGCCTCTCCATTACCAATTGAGGAGGGCCCAGCCCTGGTGTATCCAGCCAGGGCTGCCACATTGAATAAAATTTCCTAAGGGCATTACGATGTTGATATGTTATCTTTTCACGTATCAACAGGCTGTTAACCATCTCTACCCATTGTGTCTCCTTCGGCACTCTGGGAGTGATCCATAATCTTGCTATAGCCTTCCTGGCAACATACAGCA
This sequence comes from Rana kukunoris, assembly GCA_029574335.1. Classification (NCBI taxonomy): domain Eukaryota; kingdom Metazoa; phylum Chordata; class Amphibia; order Anura; family Ranidae; genus Rana; species Rana kukunoris. The sequence continues at coordinate 144,816,750 of CM056056.1, forward strand.
GACGTATAACAGCGGTGTGACCACCGGGCGAGAGAGAAGGTATCTCAAGCGCACCCAGTAGGCACACCAGGGGGTTACATGGCACCGGGAAGGCATAGACTTGGGATATAGTAGAGATAACATATTGCCAGTACCTAAATAACTTTGGGCATTTCCACATCATATGAAGCAAATCACCATCATGAGCGCAGCACTTTGAACAAAGCGGAGAGTCCCTAATGCCCCATTTATGCAGTTTGAGCGGTGTCCTGTAGACCCTATGTAGGAGAAATAAATGTGAGAGCCTGTGTGCTACCGAGACCGACACCAGGGGGGCGGAAGACAGGCAGAGCTCCCACGTTTCCCCGTCAATGGACCCCACATCTTTTTCCCAGCCCTTCTTACAGATCAAAGTGGACGCATCATGAGTGGAACTAAACAGTCTAGCATAGACCCTCAAGATCATGCCCTTCTTTTCTCCTGTCACCAAGACATCATTATGTAGGGGATGCACTATCACTTGAGCCAGGGACAATCTCCTCTCACACTGGAGAGCATGCCTCAGCTGTAAGTACCTGTAGAATTGCGTCCTCTCCAGAGAGAACTCATCCCGCAGGTCCGTGAACGACTTCAGTACCTGTCCTATAAACAACTGGGGTACATAGTGAATCCCCGCTTCCTCCCAATGTCTGAAGTCCCGGAGCTTGAAGAGCTCTTTATAGTAAGCATTCCTCCAAATGGGGGTGAAGGAACATACTCCTTTCACTCTAAAGACAGATCGGACATATTTCCACAGTGTGTTTAATAAAATTATTGTGGGAAGAGCCTGTGAGACATGCGTAAATCCCGCCTCCAGATGGGATACAGCTGGGAGCTCTGATCCATAGGGGACCAGCAAGGCTCTTATTTGATCCTCCTCATCCACAGTCCCCCAGTTGCCGATATGTTGGATCTGGGAGGCAATAAAATAGTACCGGGCGTGTGGGACTGCCATGCCCCCTTGGTCCTTAGCCAGGTGTAGCGTGGATAAACTTATCCGTGCCACTTTATATTTCCATATCAGTTCCCTGAACTGCGTTTCTATCTGAGAGAACCACTTGTGTGGTATCCAGATTGGAGAATTATGAAATATGTACAATAGCTGCGGGGCCCAGACCATCTTAATAAGATTAGCCCTGCCCGTTACCGATAAAGGAAGCTTCGTCCATGCTGAGCACTTCGCTCTGAACTTAGTGAGCAATGGCTTCAAATTCAGAGAGAGGTATTGGGTTGGGTCAGATGTCACCTGAATTCCTAGATAGCGAAATTGGGTCACTACCTGTATGTCCGAAGCGCAATCAGGTAAGGGAGCTACTATAGGGTCCAAGGGCATAATCACCGACTTATCCCAATTAATGCTGAACCCCGACAACCCTCCAAAGTCTGCGATCAAAGCCATCACATTCCTCAGAGAGGCATCGGTATCCCCCAAGTAAATTAAAGTGTCGTCTGCGAACAGGCACACCACATCCTGCCTATCCCCCCTGATGAATCCAGTTATATCGGGCGAGGCTCTAATATGGATCGCCAGGGGCTCCAGGGCCAGGGCAAACAGCAGGGGTGAGAGAGGGCATCCCTGCCGCGTGCCCCTGAAAAGCCGAAAAGAGTCTGAAATCTCCCCATTGACCCTCATCCTAGCCACCGGTGAGCTATAGAGCAGCTGAACCCATTTTATGAAGGAGGGACCCACCCCAAACCTACGTAAAGCCTCCCACAAGTAGGGCCATTCAACACTATCGAATGCTTTGGCAGCATCCAAGGAGAAAATGGCCCTATTACCTGGATTATCCACGGGGACCTGCATATTAAGAAATAATCTGCGCAAGTTCTGGGACGTGGACCTGGTCGGTATGAAGCCGGATTGGTCCCTATGTACGACATGGTGAATGCATCTAGCCAACCTCGTTGCTAACACCCTAGCTAGTAGTTTGATGTCAAATGTCAGAAGGGAAATGGGTCTGTAAGAGTCCGGAGAAAGAGGGTCCTTCCCCGGCTTCAACAGAACCACTATCAGCGCTTCATTCATAGATGAGGGGAGTGAACCAGTTTTGAAAGCTGTGTTATAGACCTTCAGTAGGGTAGGAATCAACTGAGAAGAGTAGCGACTGTATACCTCCGAGGGAAGACCATCAGCTCCTGGGGCCCGCCCATTCTGTGCCTGCGCCAGTGCCTCCAGGAGCTCCTCCTCTGTCAGAGGGGCCTCCAGGAGTGCTACATCCGGAGCAGGCAGACAAGGGACAGGATATCTATCCAGGAAGGAGCAAAGCTCAGCAGATGAGGGCTGAACCCTGGATGTATACACATCCTGAAAAAATGTTGTAAAGCATGCCATAATGGACTGAGTGGAGTTTCAGCTCTCTCCCCTATCATTGGTCATGGCTACTATGTAGGCAGAGGGTTGCTGGGATCTAGCCAAGAGGGCGAGCATGTGCCCTGTGGCCTCCCCCTCCTCAAAGTGTTTCTGCTGTAAGAAGAAACGTTTGTTTTCTGCTAATTGTATGGATAGGTCTTTAAGCATAGACTGAGAGGCCAACCACCGCCTTTTGTTACCATCGGAAGGATCCGCCACATAGTCTACTTCAGAGCTACGAGCTTCCTCCAAGACCTGCATTTCCCACTCCTTAGTATTAGTTTTAACACGGGATATGACTCTAATAAATTGACCTCTCAAGTAGGCTTTGGCTGCATCCCACACCGTCCCGAGACTAGCCGACTCCAAGTTATCATGAAAGAAGGCATTAAGGAGTAAAGGGATCGGGTCAGGGTCCGGTATGAGAGACAACCAGAATGGGTTGAGTTTCCACAGCCTATTGCCCGCCATTTCCCCCAGCCCAAGGTCTACCGTCAGCTGGGAATGATCTGACACATGTCTTGGGTGATACTGGGACGTCTTCACCAAAGGTAACATGAGGGCATTTCCCAGACCCAGATCAATCCTGGACAAACCTCTCACAGATGCCGATTGACAGGAAAAAGCACAGGCATCAGGGTTATTTAATCTCCAGACATCAGTAAGATCTAGCTCTCCTATAAGGCGAGCAAAAGGCGTGGGACCCCGACTCACACTCGGGGGTCCAGCCCCTCTAGGCCTGAACTTATCCTTCTCATGGTCCAGGAAATTATTAAAGTCCTCTAGAACCATGACTGGGATACCCGGAAGTCTCGACATAAAGTCAGCCAATTTCGTAAGAACACTGGCTGAAAATGGGGGGGGGGGATATATATTCCTGCTATAACACACTTTAGCCCTGATAAGGAACAGAAGAGAAACACATATCTACCCTCTGGGTCAATTTTTACTTCAATAGAGGAGAATTGAATACCCTGGCGGATCAGGATACTCACCCCCCTCGAGTACACCGAATGTGTGGCATGAAACTGGTGACCATATTGCCTAGAGGCAAATTTCGGAGTCGATCCCGAGGGGAGGTGAGTCTCCTGCAAGCAAAGCACATCAGCTCCCAACTTTTTTACCGTGCGTAGCACAGCTAGACGTTTAACAGGATTATTAAGACCTCTAACATTCCAAGAGAGACACCTAGTTAGCTGAGACATTGCATAGCAAAAAACATAGTAGAAGGATCCAGGTAATTATGCAGGGTTAACTGAGAGACAAGGCTGGCAAAATAACATGTAATGAGACAAGACATATTTAGGACACAGAGAAGCACCGGGGCCTCAAAAAAAAAGGAAAGCCATTGGGGCAAAGTCATTGACATGTGGTTGCATGAGATGTGGGCCGAAGAGAGCAATAAAAGAAAAAGGGTGGGGGGTAGCAGAATGTGGACACGTGTAAAAACAAAATTGAAGTTTGTGATCATGGTGGAGTTCTCAGGTAGCAAAAGCACACTCAAAACGGCCAACATGGCCAAGGAACTGTTCCAAAGGGTACACAGGGTCTAATGTAGACCCCTCCGGGGGCAACAGTGGAAGCGCACAACAGTGTCTTAAAAACTTCTCAACAACAAAAAATAAGCCGTAATGGCCGAAGCGAGCATAGGCCGCCTTCCCACAGGTTGCGGGGACAAAACTTGACATCAGGTATTAGCATTATAAGGTACTTCATGTGTCAGCTGGACGCCGGTTCCGGGCATCTCGAATCGATCTCTCTTCACGGTCCAGCCATTGCATGGTAGAGGCTGGGGAGTCAAAGAATTGCACCGAGCCAAATGCCTCCACCCGAAGGCGGGCCGGATAAAGCATAGCATACTTGAGATCCAGGTCACGCAACCGACGTTTGACTTCAGTAAATTTGCTTCTCCTTTTCTGCAATTCCGCTGAGAAATCTGGGAACAGCGATATTTTAGCATTGTCCATCCTCAAGGCTGCAGGGTTGATCCTAGCATTATGTAGAGCAGCATCTCTGTCTTTGTAGTGAAGGAGTTTGAACAGGAATGGGCGTGGAGGTGTTCCCGGTGGTGGGGGCCTGGCTGGTACCCTGTGTGCACGCTCCACTGAAAACATGGGGGAAAACACCTCCCTCCCAAACGCGGTGATCAGCCATTGTTCAATAAACTCTACAGGGTTCTTTCCCTCCATCCTTTCCGGTAGACCAATCATTCTCACATTATTTCTTCTCATTCTATTTTCCAAATTATCTAAACGGGAAGAATGTTGGTCTATAAGGTGGTTGTTGTACGTGAGGTCCCGCTGCATGGGACCCAGATCATCCTCAACGGTGCTCACCCTTTCCTCCAGCGCGGAGGTTCTTTCTCTCAGCTTCTGAGCATCATGCCGTAAGAATGTAATCTCAGCCTTTACTCCCTTTATCTCAGTAGTGAGCACTGTAATAGACATATTGCAGGATGTCACCGCAGCAAATATGTCACGCAGTGTGGGTTCCCCCTCCACAACTGGGCTCACTGGTGCATGGGGCCTATCAGATCCCTGGGTAGGAGTACTCACTGTGTCCCACGCATTGCCAGCATTAGATGTCTCCTCCAGAGGCACCGTGTCATCCGCTTCCGATCCACCCCCGGACGAATCATCCGGAGTGCTGGAGGACGCCACCGGATCCTTCCCGAGAGGCATGGAGAATAGCTTTTCAGCTGCTTCTTTATGGATCTCCCCGGCTGTGCGGCCTACGTAGGCGCCATTTTGGGACATGAGGTCCACCGGTTTGTTAACCAATTGGCGTTTTGCAGACGGCATACTACGGCAATCGGGCTTGGTAATGTATGTGGGGTGTCCCGGGCGCCTTCCGAAGTCCAGCAAGGTTAGGTAGGAGCTGTAAAATATGATTCCACAGGATAACAGGACGGATTCTCGGCGGAGCTCACCTCAGACACGTCCGGCTACATCCGCTGCCTGGCCACGCCCCCCCCAGAGGGGAGACATTTGACAGGTAAGGATACATGCAGGAGGCATCTATATCCCTATAGATCAGCACTATGGCAGTAGTTTAGAAAGGATGAGAGTGGGTTTACATCCACTTTAAGAGATTGTAGACCCCCCCTTACTACTTAACAACTCTAGATCTCAAATGACAAAAGCCATATTTAACAGTTAACTTCCCCCAAGGCAGTGATATACAGTTCTTATATATCAACTATCCTCCCCCGATTCACACCAACATTTACATTGCAGCAGCCATATACTGTATCATATGTACGGTTCCCTAAGTGCCTCACCCAGCAGCAGAATTAAAGCTGAACACTATAACATATGCAAATTAATGCATGTATTTAGATTAAATGCAAACTGCGTAAGCACATGAATATGAATTTGCATCCACCTCTTACAATTCCCTGTACAGCAGAGCTCAAGACTGGATATGGGAGAAGCAGCCCAAGAGCAAGTCAGATGTGTAACATTGCTAATTTGCTACAAGGAACATGCTGATAGAACAAGAGAGCAGAATAACAAGGATGAGCTTATCAGTCTCCTGCTTCTGCTTTCACTGTCCAGTCGCAAGCTCTTTAAGTGTTTCTTAAAGTAATATTAAAGGAGAAGTCCAGCCAAAGCTTGTTTGGCTGGACTTCTCCTGTGCATCACAGGAGTGCAGTTTGTTCTGCACTCCTGTGACCTGTTTTCAGCAGACAGCGGGTTGAAGCCAGCTGTCAGTTGATGTCAGTCCAGGCTCAGGCAAGATAATGACAATGAAGTCTAGACCTGGACTGGCACCTTAGTCAACCTCTGTCAGGGCTGGGCTCAGCCCTTCCTTAGCTGTGCTGGCAGCTCAACTGTCAGCTAATTGCTATCTCTCATCTCTCCACAGTGATCCACCTGTTGATGATTTTTGCTCGTCAGCTCTGCCTACTTAAAGCCTTCCAGTTAATTTGCTCTTTGCCTTCGCCTGTGTTAACATCACAAGAGACTTTCTCCTGCATTCCTGTTAAAGACTTGCTTGACTAAAGTTCCCTCTGGCTACAGATCCTGATTGCTGTACTACTACCTTTATCGCTGGCTCTTGGACATTTCTTGGCCAACTACCCAATCCGGTTACTGAAATCTGGCTATGTTTTGACTACACTTACTCTGTTTACCTTTTTATTTTTATTATTAAACAAGTGTGATTTAACTGTACTTCTGTCTTGGTCTGATTCATGGTTTCTGACAGCCTCTCAGCGAGTCACTGAGAGTCTGAGCCGGCTGATCCCGCCCTCTCCACAGCCCAGCTCTTAGGTGAAGCAGGGGAGGGGGCAAAGCAGACAGCTGTGACTGACATTCATAAGCTCTCTGCTCAAGGAGCTCTGAAAACCGAGCAATTGGCTGTGTTGGATTGCTCACTAATCAGTCTTAGAGGTGGCAGGGGGTCGATGCGGCATTAACCTAGGTAAGTATGATTATGAAAAAAAGAAAGCATGCTTCTCTTTTAAATCCTTTGTTTTCTTAAGCACTTTCTGGAGCTAATTTAGATGGCGGTGGCAGCACCCGAGAGCCAAAGGACAGATCGGCTTCGGGTGCCGACATCACGGGTGCCCTGGACAGGTAAGTGTCTGGAGTTTTAATTCCAACTCCTATTGCATCCATAAATACAGTCCCCTTAATGCTCCCCCCCCTATAGACGACACATATATAGTCCTTCATAATCCCTGACTCTGGCGTCATCATTGGGGGGTAAAGAGGGTCATGATTACCATTATGCATTACAGCAGCCTTATCATTAAGGCACTATTCACACCATTGCATCACATTAGTGCACACACGCTAACCATACCTCCCAACTTTTTGAGATGGGAACGAGGGACACCTTATATACAAAAGTATGTAGGTATAGGACACCCCCCAGCCACACCCCCTTAAAGGAGAATTGTACCAAAATAATGATTGGTTAAACCCAAAAGTGTTTTTTCTACCACTAATATTCCTTTATACTGGCTTTTAAACTTTACACATGCAGCAATTTAGAAATTGGGTGAAAGGTTTAGCTCTGGGAAACACTTAAAAAAATAAAAAAAAGTGCATTTTATATACAACTATATGTATCAGACCAAAATGAGGGACAAATGAGGAGGAATGAGGGACAGAGGGACATTGTTCCCAATCGGGGACAGTCCCTCAAAATCATGGACAGTTGGGAGCTATGACGCTAACGTCAGAATGAATGACACATACGCATAATGCAGTAGTGTAACTAGGCCCAAAAGTTCTCTTATTCACAACTACTTGTGATCTGAATCTTTACCTCCTACCCTATGTGCACTGTTCTGAGTGGAACCCAGCTTGTAACAAAGTATACTGTGGGACATACATTTCAAAAGCCTATTTATGATATATACAGTCTATGGCAGGGGCGGACTGACCATTGAGTCATTCGGGCAATGCCTGAGGGCCCCATGCCACTAGGGGGCCCCATCAGGGTTGCCAGGCTCAGTAAAACCAGGGACAGTATGTAAAAATCTATGTTTTTTTTAAATCTGTCCCTGATATGTCCAAAACCGACATGCTTTTGATGTGAAAATCCCGAGATTTTAGCTGCCCCACCTCTGCACTGCCTCCTGGCGTGGTGGCCATCTGTAAGCCCAGGGGCCCCATAATCTTCTATTGCCCAGGGGCCCCATAATCTTCTATTGCCCATGAGTTGTCAGTCCGCCCCTGGTCTATGGACTGTTTGCCCCCCCCCCCCCCATAAAGAACTTAGTCCTGGTTATCAATGTACATTTGTTCTTATCAGGTTATTATGTTTTTTTTTTTATAGTTTTGCTTTTTATCACGTTCTACAGTTCTGCTTTTGTTCTGTTGCCATTTCTCTCTTTTCACAACTCAATAAAAGACATGACAAAAAAGGTTTATTTCAAACCTCATTATAGATTTTCGGTTACTTTACTAAATTAATAGCTTCGTACTGCGACTTAAAGGCCGATAATTACATAGGCGTGTTGTAGATGACTGTCATTTGTCATTGATTTAAGCGCATAACTTTGATTACTTATTGTGATGCTTGCGTACAGAATTTAGTGATGTATTGATTTTGTTGTGTCCCCTTCATCTCTCTTGTGTATAAAGTGCATATGTCAGAGTGAACTCATATTTAACACTTCTTTTAATCTGTGCATTGTCTTACGGCATAATTAAGATTCATGGGGGGGGGGGGTATGGGAGTGGCTGGCTATTTCTGTCCTTTCTTTGAAAATACTGGATGCCTCAGGCCCCGTACACACGACCGAGGTTCTCGCTGAAAACCAGCGAGAACCTCGCTGGAATGTGAATTCCAGCGAGGACCTCGGTCGTGTGTACAGTTTCGGCGAGCTTCCCGTCGGGAAGCTCGTCGAGCCGAAAAAGAGAGCACGCTCTCTATTTTCTCGACGGCCCGCCTGGAAGAATGGCTGGTTGCCATTCCCGACGGGCGGGTCGCCGAATTCGACGGCCGGGAGAGAACCTCGACGGGCGGAACGATGTGTTCTGCCCGTCGAGGTTCTGGGTCGTGTGTACGCGGCCTGACTGTTGTTGACTGTTAGGTATTTTCAAATCACAGACCTTAATCAAACATGCTTTAAAAACCCTTTTTATTCCTAATGCCACAACCATGTACACATGACCAGTTTTCTTGGCAGGAAAACTGCCATGAGAGCTGTGTGCCGGGAATCCCAGCCATGTGTATGCTCCATCGCAGTTTTCCTGACATGTTCTCTTTTTTCCCGGTGGTTTTTAAGCCGGCTGTTATCCTACGGGGAAAACCTGCGGTGGAGCATACACACGTCTGGGTTTCCCGACCAAAGCTCTCATGGCCAGGGCCGTCTTAATAGCATCATGGGGCCCTGGGCAGAGTAATGCTTTGGGGCCCCTACAATGGAGACAGGCCAGGTACATCGACATCAAGTAGGTAGGAGGCAGACCAGCGGAGCTTCCCCTTTTTGGTGGAGCTCCGCAATAACTACATTCTGTACAGCAAATAAACTGTGGGAAAATACTACATACTGTACATAAAGTAACAAAGCTGTCCTGTGCATATAATATATCTGTTAAATTGATGCCTCCCCAGCACTCTGACCCCTCTACACCCCAGATATCCCTCCAGCACTCTGACCCCTCTACACCCCAGATATCCCCCAAGCACTCTGACCCCTCTACACCCCAGATATCCCCCCAGCACTCTGACCCCTCTACACCCCAGATATTCCCCCATCACTATGACCCCTCTACACTCCAGATATCCCCCCAGCACTCTGACCCCTCTACACCCCAGATATCCCCCCAGCACGCTGACTCCTCTACACCCCAGATATCCCCCCAACACTCTGACCCCTCTTCACCCCGGATATCCCCCCCAGCACTATGACCCCTCTACACTCCAGATATCCCCCCCAGCACTCTGACCCCTCTACACCCCAGATATCCCCCAGCACTATGACCCCTCTACACTCCAGATATCCCCCCAGCACTCTGACCCCTCTACACCCCATATATCCCCTCAGCACGCTGACTCCTCTACACCCCAGATATCCCCCCAGCACTCTGACCCCTCTACATCCTCGGATATCCCCCCCAGCACTATGACCCCTCTACACCCTAGGTAACCCGAGCACTCTGACCCCTCTACACTCCAGATATCCCCCCTGCACTCTGACCCCTCTACACCCCAGATATACACCCAGCACTCTGACCCCTCTATACTCCAGATATCCCCCAGCACTCTGACCCCTCTCCACCCCAGATTTCCCCCAGCACCCTGACTCCTCTAAATCCCAGATATCCCCCCAGCACTTTGACCCCTCTACACTCCAGATATTCCCCCAGCACTGTAACCATATACCATAAGATACCCCTTGGCACGACTTACATATGCGTTCCCTTCTTCGGGCGAGCATGGAGGGATACGTCACAAGGACAGTAAAAGGCAGTGACAGGTACTCTTTATGAAGGGATCCGGGGTCTATAAGACCTCCAAATCCCTCTTTTCCCCTTTAAAGTATTCAATATGCCAAAATCTGCATTTTTGGAATAATAGGGATTTAAAGGGGTGTCCCAGCCCATTTTTATGTTTATTAAAAGTCAGCAGCTACAAAAAGTGTAGCTGCTGGCTTTTAATAAACATACACTTACCTGCTCCAGGGTTCCAGCAACGCACCGGCCGGGGCTCTGCTCCTTTCCCCCCCTCCCCGGCCGGCGTCTTCATTGTAAGTGTGGGCACCCGGCTGTGACAGCTTTCGGCTTCACGGCCGGGCACCCACTGCGCATGCGTGAGCGGCACTGCGCATGCGCAAACGGCACGGTGCGGCGCTGCGCTGTCCTATTGGACAGGCGATCGCCTAGGACCTGTGACGTGTCCTAGGCGATCGCCTACAGGGAGGGGCTGAAGATTAATCTAATCGCCTAACCAGCCCCTCGGCAGAAGGAGGAAGTGGGACAGGAAGTCCCACTTCTCCTGAAGCCCCCACTCCCCCCCAAAAAAAATTACATGCCAAATGTGGCATGTAAGGGGGTGAGCAGTGGGTTAATCGGAACTTACATTTTTGAGTGGAACTCCGCTTTAAAATTTGCACCATTGGCAGCCAAGTAAACGGGAGGTGAAGTCATGACATTACTGCCAGTTTACTAGGTCCAAGACCTGATCAAAGCCAACTCCCGCTTTGTTTGCGTCTTCCAGCCGGCGGATGCGTCGGCTGGTCGTTTGGACCTTTCGCCTTCCGGTGGGATGTGAAATGGGATGTGAGAGTCTGAGAGAGCCACGGAAGGTGGCGGGATGGGGGGGGGGGCAATCCCGCTCCATAGGAGCAGTACAACCCCTTCAAGCTGAGAATGCATATTTGCGTAAGGTCAGCATGAAGGGGATACCCACTTCAAGTCCAGACATTTTCACCCCCTTCTAGTTCAGGATTTTTTATTTAGTTTTCAGTGCTGTCACATTTTGAATGACAATTACTCAGTCATGCAACACTATACCCAAATTACATTTTTATCTTTTTGAGACAGATAGAACTCTTTCGGTCAAGGACAATATGACTGGTGTGGCGGTGATCAGGGACACTATAACTGGTGATTAGGTACAAAATGACTGGTGTGGCGGTGGTTATTGACACTGAGTGGTGACAGCATGTAGAAAAAAAACTACTGTTGGGGTGACTGGGAATTTTACACTTTGATTGCCTTTTACAGTGATGATCACTGTAGGAAGCAATCGATAACACTGTCAAAAGGTTATATTAATGGAACCTTGTTTACTACTGTGATGCTGTGATTGATAACAGCTATTATATGGTACAGGGCTCACAATGACAGCATTGTTTACTAATGTATCTGTGTTTTCTGTGAATGATCACAGCGATCACATGGTACCAGGGACACTCACAGCGGCCAGATGAGAATCATCTAATGAGTACCATAAACATGTTCCTTAGCTCTATAAAAATTCTGGCTCAGTGGCTTAGACAGCACTGAAGCCAAAGCATCTGCATGTCAATCAGGGAACAAGCATTCTCTAAAGAGGTGTTTTTTATTGCAGCATCCATAATCTCTAATACAAGTCCCTTTAAGCTGCGTACACACGATAAGTTAGCCAGAGGACAACGGTCTGACAGACTGTTTTCATCGGTCAAAATCAATCGGGTGTAGGCCCATAGGTTATTTAACCTTTGGTTAAAAAAAAAGCCAACATGCTTCAAAACCGATCGTTAGTAGGCACGACCATCGTTTAAAAATCCGCGCATGCTCAGAATCAAGTCGACGCATGCTTGGAAGCATTGAACTTCATTTTTTTCAGCAGATCATTGTGTTTTACGTCACCACGTTCTGACACGATCGTTTTTTATAACTGATTGTGTGTAGGCACATCAGACCATCAGTCAGCTTCATCGATTAACCTAAGGCGGCGTACACACGAGGGGATATGTCCGCTGAAAACGGTCCGATGGACCGTTTCAGCAGACATCTCCGCTCGTGTGTATGGGCTAGCGGACAGATTTGTCCACCCGACAGATTTCAAAGCAAGCTTTGAAATCTGTCCGCTGCAAACCTGTCCGTCGGATATGTCCGCTGGTTAGTACACCAAACCATCGGACCAAAATCGCGCGCATGCTCAGACAAAAGGAGGGGACGGGAGCGCTCGTTCAGGTAAACCTTGTGTTTGTTTGTGAGTTGGCACATTCGTCATTGTAACTATCTATAGTGTATCGTTTATTGCCTTTCTTCGTTCTCTTGCTATAATCAAGCTGTTCTATTGCTGATGCCATTTATATAGACTGAGGTGTCCCAATCTAGCAAAGTTTGATTGTAGTATATCGCGTTGTCTTTTTGTAATTATTTTGTTGCTGCATCTCCTAATTGTTTGGAGCTTTCCTCCACATGACTATATTTTTTTTTTGGGACTTTAATGTTCTTCTAATAAATTTTTACCTTCTCATCTGCTGTTTATTTTGTGCTTACATTATTTATTTTTCTTTTTGTTTGTTTTCAAAGCTTAATTGTTTATTTTGTTGGCACCTTTTTTTTTCAATGCATTTTTTCGTTTTTTTTGTACCTTTTTTTTCAATGCATTTTTTTTTATTTTTTCACCTTTTTTTTACAATGCATTTTTTTGGATTTTTTTAACCTTTTTTTCAATGCGTTTTTTTGTTTTTTTGTTGCCTTTTTTTCAATGTTTTTTTTTTTTTTTTTTTTTTTTTTCAATGCATTTTTTTGTTTTTTTTCACCTTTTTTTACAATGCATTTTTTAGGATTTTTTTAACCTTTTTTTAAATGCGTTTTTTTTGTTTTTTGTTGCTTTTTTTTCAATGCATTTTTTGTGTTTTTTGCCTTTGCAAATGATGAAAAATTTTGGACTTTTGGGGTTTCCATGGGTTACCAAGTTGTCACTCCAAACCTACCCCCCCACCCAGGAGTTTGTGTCCTTCCAAAATTACACCTTGTATTTTTAGAAGGTTTGGGGCATAATCACCACAGTAGAAAACACAATAGACAAGGTTTTAACGTAAATACAAAAAGCCATTTATTTTGGCAAGAAAATAAATTAAAATAAACATGATCTGCACCACTTGATCAGATAGCAACCTACATGCAGACTTGTGCATTCCACAAAACATGATGAAGGATAAAATTAACAATCTCAGGAGACACAAAACAAATAAAATCTGAATCAGCAGCACATGAGCAAACAAACCCAAGCTGTGGTACTCCAACAAGCTCACATTTTAGAATAATGAACTGGAAGGCAGGTAATCACCTTCTCTTCTTACTTCCAGCCTTCCTTCCTGTCTGCCTTGCAGCGGAACGTCCAGGGGCCCATCCATGGCCCCTTGCAGGTGCAGATGATGTGGCAGCAGGAGGCAGAAGATGGGGAGCAGGCTGGGATGCGTCACTCAGGTCTGTGTCCTGGGTCAGCATGCCCCTGTGCATCCAAAAGATGACCTTATTGATCAAGTCCTTAGCCAGGTCCCTTTGATCCTCCTCCGCTCGGCTCAGTTCATGAGCCACAGAGGCACTGAAGGCTTCTGTGGGGTTGAGGGGGGCCCTCATTATTTCTGCAGCCTCCCTCATCATTTTGAGGCTCTCCTCCTCCATCTGCCTCATCCGCCTCTTTTGGCCTGGTCGCCTCATCTGGAGGGGAGGGACCTGGCTTATGGTGCTGAGCCTGGGGACATGCGGACTTCCACTCGGCCCAGCCTCCTCCTGGCTGCCACTCACCCCTTCCCCCTGGCTGACATGGTCCTGAGGAGCTGCCACCTCCTGGCTGGCCTCTTCCTGTATCAAAAAAAGGGACATGTTGTAATATTTTGCTCAATCAAGCACACACATTATTTGGCTCTAGACTCTTTTTGTTTTCTTAATTTAAATCGACCTGCCTGTCCTTCAGACCCCTCAGTTGGCATCCCTGAGATCCCTAGTTTTTTGCACACGCCTTTTTTTGTTGGTCCAAACGTTAGAATGTTAACAATACTAACTCAAGATTCAAACCCAAATTAGAAGCTAATAAATATTTAGGAAACTACTATACCTCACTGAAGATCGCCAGATCTGGGTCCATGTCAGCCAGGCCCTCCTCTGGCTCTGCAGGGGCGTGGGGATCCTGGGAAGTTCCGCTGCAAGGAAGCGTGGTAGGAAGGCTGGAAGGAAGATTGGAAAGTGATGGCCGGCCCTCCAGTTCATCATCCAAAAATGCAAGCTCGCGGAAGTACCACAGCCTGGGCTCCTTTTGCGCATCTGCTGCTGATCCAGATCGTTTGGTTTTAACCTCTTTATATACCTTACGATAGGTGCTCCTGAGATTGCTCATTTTATCCTTCACCATGTTTGCTGTGCAGGATGGAACCCACGTCTGCATGTAGGTTGCTATCTCTTGTAGAGTGTCTGCTCTGAGGTTCTTATTGGGGTAGCCTGGGTGCCTGGTATCCCATAGATTAGTCTTTTCTCGATATATTTCTATTAATTTAAGAGTGTTTTCTTGAATAGCCAACTGGTCCATCTCTCTCTTTTTTTTTCTAGGTTCAGATTAATGCTCTAGAATATACAAATAAAAATTTAGTAAAACCCACATGAAAAATGGCTCAGCTTTATCATTTTCTGAATATGTATGTGTCCAATCATTGTGGAACTAGTATACAAACACATTGGGGGTTATTTACTAAAGAAAAAATCACTTTAGCACTGCAAAAGCACTTGAAAGTACACTGCCTGAAAGTGCACTTGGAAATGCAATCGCTGTAGCCCCGAAGGGGACATGCAAGAAAAAAGATATATTCAATTTTAGCCTCCACCTGATTGGTTGATAAAATAAGCAGAGCTTCCCTTCATTTCAGATCTTCCCCTCCACATCTATGGAGAATGCCCTTCCAAGTGCACTTGCAGTGCAAACTGGATTTCCCTTTAGTAAATAACCCCCAATGTGTCCTGCTGATACAATGCTGGCCAGCTCCACTCCATTGTTGTGCAATTCATTTTTGGAACATGCAGACCCTTTGGTAACATGAAAATAAATACATGCCATCTCTATTCATCCACAATTTTTTTCTTTTTCCAAAAATGAAGCCACTAGTTATTGTGTAGATATCATGCACCTCACACAGCATTGAGGAGATAATACACAACCTAATTACCTCTGTCCAAACAATACAGAACAATACATGCATGATGTGAATCCACAAGACAAAAATAAAGAGGTAGAGCATTGTCATATATATATGTAGTGATGTGTTCAATCATTTTTGGCCAAAACTTGCATTGGTGGCCCCAAGCTACCTAAATAGCGCAAACGCTCCTAACAACATTCCAAACCCCCACCCCCACATGGGGTTTCAAAGTTGAGACGCCTCTGCTGATCCCATGTTGTAATTTACCTTCGTGTCTGTAGCTCCTCGCGTACGCTCGAGTAATCTCCGCGTAACCGACGTAATCACGTCGATATCCTTATATAGGCCGCGCAAAGCTATACCGCCGCCCTCTTCGTTCGCAATGTCTCCGCCCGCTTTTAACCCCCCCATTTCAACATCCAGGGCCTCATATTGCAAGTTACCGGCATATGTGTATGTCATCGTTTTAACACGCGCATAAGCTCCGCGTAAACACGATGTATTCCTCCGCGCATGCGTGAAACGCCGCCTTCGTCCACGCCCATGACGGAACTTTTCCTCTTTTCCACGCCCCTTATCAGTGTGAAACGAAAAGATGGCCATGTCCCACGAGCGAACATTACCCTCTCATGAGGATCAGGAAGGGACACAACCAGGAACGTCACGCTCAAGGAGCAAACGGTACAAGGCCACGAATATGAGTTTGGAGGAGATGGTGGAGATGGTACACATCCTGCGCAGGAAGGATTATGATGGGGATTATGGCCCATACAGCACCCCGAACCGCCGTAAGGCCAAAATTATGGACAAGGTGGCGAAGAGGCTTACTGAGATCTTTGGGGTGAGCAGGTCCAAAGAGCAGCTACGCAAGCGCTGGTCCGATTTGAAGTTGCGTGAGCCACACCAGTTTCGGAAGATATAGAAAATCCTGGATAAAAGTAGGTATTATTTTTGTGGGGGGGGGTGGTTTGCAATTGTGTGATATCACTGTTTGATATGTATATTTATGCATGTGCCTTGTTGGAATGGTTGTACTTTGGAAGAATTTTTTTTGGATATTTCCTGTAATAAGAAAAAAAACACACACACACCAAATAAGAAGTTATGCACGATCGTTCTTTAGAAACATCGTTCAATCACCTCGTTTCATCCAAATACTATGTCCTAAGGAACAGCACACCAGGACATGGCTATTTGCCATTTATAGAGAAAAGTTTTTACACCTTTTGCATACAATTATGTAGATTTCCTAACTGATTTGAATGTGAAAAGACAAACAGGATTCATTCACATTCACACAGTGATAATAAGCAGCTGGATTCACATCTGGACTCAAGAGCACCTGTGTCTCCCTCATAATGAGATTCATTTTTAACAGTCTGTGACACCTAATTTTTAGGGAGGGGCATCCATGCAGGGGCAGACTGACCACTGAGGAAATCGGACACTGCCCGAGGGCCCCATGCCCCTAGGGGGCCCCATCAGAGATGCCAGGCTCATTTCAACCAGGGACAGTATGTAAAAATCTGCAAATTTAGCTCATCTGTCCCTGATATGTCCAAAGCCTACATGCTTTTGATGTGAAACTACTGACTGAGATTGTAGCTGCCCCGCCTCTATACTGCCACCTGGCTTAGTGGGCATTTGTAAGCCTGGGGGCCCCTAATATTCTATTGCCCGGGGGACCCATGAGTTGTCAGTCCGGCCCTGCTTCCATGTGTGTCCCTTCGCTAAAAAGGGTCATTATCACAGCTTGGGAGAAGTCATTAGAAAAACAAAGGTTAAGGTTTGGTGGCGGAAGACAATAATCCAAATTTTATAACACACTTTGACACAATGATTATGATTTATTAATGCCCTCCTCAAATATCTGTGTGCTGATAAGTATACCTTTTGTTTTCTGATATTTCTAGGGGAAAGAACAGGACAGAAATTTGAGGAGGCAAGGAGGCCCAAACTCTCTCATAAGAAAAAATCTAGCCATGTGGAGGAGGAGGACCAGGTAGAAGGAGGAGTGGTGGAAGGGAGAGATGAGGAAGACGAAAATGTGGAAGGAGTATTTAGTGAAGAAGAAGGAGTTGGTGAAGAAGAAGGAGTTGGTGAAGAAGAAGGAGTTGGTGAAGAAGAAGGAGTTGGTGAAGAAGAAGGAGTTGGTGAAGAAGAAGGAGTAGTTATTGAAGGAGTTGGTCAAGAAGAAGAAGGAGTAGTTATTGAAGGAGTTGTTGTAGAAGAAGGAGTAGTTATTGAAGGAGTTGTTGTAGAAGAAGGAGGAGTTATTGAAGAAGGAGGAGTTATTGAAGAAGGAGGAGTTATTGAAGAAGGATTGATTGTGGAAGAAGGCGAAGTTGTGGATGATGGAGAGGTGGAGATTAGTAGCACAACAGGTCAGTGTCACCGCAGCTTCACACAGGGAGAAAGAGGTGTAGATAGGCCTGCACATTACTAATGTATTTTTTTTTTGATTTTTATAGGGGATGAAGATGCTGCAAGCACATCCAGTAGTCCACCTTTTTCACGTGCAAGTGCACAAATTGTCATCCAACAAATTATGGAGTGTAGCACAGAGATGGATAATATGAGGCAAAGAATGGTTGTAATTGATCAAAATTACAAAAATATTATTGATATGATGGGCCGTATCAAAGACTAAATCCCCCTGCCCCGCCCCCCCCCCCCCCCCCATCACCCATCCGTCTTGCAAACAAAAAAAAAGGTATTTGAAAAATAGGAAGATGCACACACAGTGTGTCCACATGTGCTATCTGCCATCACAGGTTATGGATTGTGTTTGCTTTGTGGGTACACCCCCTTCCTCCCTTCTCAAGCAGGTAAGAGGGAAGGGTTTGCACCCACAAAACACATGCATTGATCACCCATGATGCCAGATAGCACATGTGGACATTTGATATAATCCGCATTTTTGGGCCCTCTCACTCACACACAAGAATGTGTGCATCTTCCAAGTTTGGTGTGTTCCGGGGTGACATTGGGAGACTGT
Source organism: Rana kukunoris (assembly GCA_029574335.1). Taxonomy (NCBI): domain Eukaryota; kingdom Metazoa; phylum Chordata; class Amphibia; order Anura; family Ranidae; genus Rana; species Rana kukunoris. The sequence goes on from CM056056.1 coordinate 144,835,209, forward strand.
TGTAGTAATGACCTTGTTGTACTTAGTATTTTTAGTGGTTTTGTTAAATATTTTATATTTTTTATAAAAAATAAGTTTGGTATAATCCATAGTTTTTCATAAAAAAAAAAAAAAAAAAAATTAAAAAAATGTTTTTACTCCAAAAATGTTACATGGTCGCAAACCCAAAAATTTTTGATAAAACATTTTGTACCCTAACATGAGTGGCTTGTTGTTTATATATGCTCAATACCCAGTTTGTAGATGAGTGACTTGTAACTACAGCCATAAACCCTGTTTTAAGTACACACTAGCGTTTAGTTCTTACCGCTGCAAATCACAATATCAGCCTCACTTCTGCATAAAAACCAATATTCTTCCAACACCAGCTTGTTCAGTTAAGCAAGATTTTATAAATGCTGGTAGCTCATTGGTTTGTGTGCAGAAGTGACCCTTCTATTGTGGACTTAAAAGTGGGGTATGCCTGTAATGTCCAATTGTGGTTATTTACTAAAACATGACAACTACATTTGGCACTAGAAGTGCACTAGTTTCAGATCCAAGAAGACCGAGAAAAATAGAAAAAGCAATAATGACAAACAACTGTATATAGAGTCCAATGGTCAAATTATTTATTATATTTTGTAATATTTCTTTCTTTTGGGGGCCGAATTAGAAAGAAATATGATCTGGCATAGCTATGGCCCCCCGGCCCATGAAGTACTCAACATATTTGTCGCGTACCTCACGAGCAGATTGGGTGGCCGAGCCAGCGCGACCAGTGTCCAGCCCAGGAAGGGTATCTGAGGGTAGTCCTGCCTCAGCACCGATGTTGGGTAGGTACGTCTGGGAATGCCTGCGTAAAAAATTATGCAATATGCAACAGGCAAAAACAATATGGTTCAATTTATATTCCGCCATATTTATCGCTGTCAGGAACAGGCGGAACCGGCTGGCGAGTATCCCAAAGGCATTCTCGACTACCCTCCGGGCCCTGGCTAGCCTAAAATTGAACACCCTCCTCTCCGGGGTAAGAGTCCTCTGGGGAAAAGGCCGCATGAGGTGAGGTCCAAGCCCGAAAGCTTCGTCCGCTAAAAAAACAAACGGAAGTCCTTCCACATTGTCTTCATCCGGTGGCAGTTCAAGACCACCAGTTTGTAGACGCCTGTAAAATTCGGTCCGCGCGAACACTCCCGCATCAGACAGCCGGCCGTTCTTCCCCACGTCCACATACAAAAATTCGTAGTGTGCCGACACCACCGCCATCAACACGATACTATGAAAACCTTTGTAGTTAAAATAGTAGGACCCCGAACGGGGTGGTGGCACTATGCGGACGTGTTTCCCATCTATTGCTCCTCCGCAGTTCGGAAAATCACAACGCAGGGCAAATTGGGAAGCCACAGTCTGCCATTCCTGTGGCGTGGAGGGAAACTGTGGGGACAAAAAAAATTCAAAAATTAGTACTTAGGCACATAAACATTGCAAACACAATACAAAAACCATACTTGTGCACCATCACACAGTATTAACAATTTTATCTTATTATTGGGGTGGAGTTGTGGCCACTAAAAAATCCCAGTTATTATCACACTCCCCACCCCTCTGATGGTGCAACATTTTAGGGGGGGTTGGGGTTGAACTACAATGCAGCAAAGAAAAATATGCCACACACACCAAAAAAAAAAAGGCTAGGTGTGTTTGTCCCTAGGATAGCATGCTGGACAGGTTAATAGTGATGCAAGGAAAAAATATGTAGGTAGGCCAACAAAAAGAACATGGAAAGCTTAACAACATGCATGCATGGGGAGAAAAGGCAACATTCAACACTCAGCATGGAAAAATCATGGTCATTATAGGGAACAAATGCCAAAAAAAAAATATTCTACCATTTATAAAGACAGAGAATGTGAGCTTCAGAAAAGAGGAAACGTACCTTCAGATACTCCTCCTGCATGACTTGTATGACAGCAGAACACGTCTCCGGTATGATGATCCCAAGCGCCTGGGGAGAGATGCCTGTTGAGAACTTGAGGTCCTGCAGGCTCCTCCCAGTCGCCAGGTACCGCAACGTGGCAATAAGCCTCTGCTTGGCCGTGATCGCTTGGCGCATCACAGTGTCCTGCCTCGTGATATAGGGGGACAGAAGATCCAGCAGACGGTTGAAAACGGGGTCCGTCATACGGAGAAAGTTCCTGAAGTCATCAGGATTATTCTCCTGGATTTCCCTAAGCAGAGGCATATGAGAGAATCGGTCACGCTGGCGCAACCAATTCTTGGCCCAGGAACTCCTCCTCCCCCTGTTCCTGGCCAAAGGTCTGGAATAATTATAACATCCAGAAGCAAGCCCATATCCAGCACGAACTCTAGCAAAGTTACGCTGCTGCTCCATAATGGCTTCAAACCGGCCGGCTGGTCAGTCAAGAACACACTCAAACAGAAAGCACCCCCTAATCCAGCAAGACCTGCAAAATACGCTCGACAAACAGATACCCGCGGACAGAACGCCACTGCAAAGCAGAAACGACCTGACAGCCAGCACTGACTGCCAAATACGCACCCACAAGCACACACTGAACCAGAGAATACGACCTGTAAAGCGCGGAGACCGAAAAGCGCGAATCGGCTCTAACCAAACCTTTGCTAACACGTTACTAGCAAAAGAGGAACAGAGGGCGGCGCCGTAAGCTTTGGTCTTCCCCTTTATAGTGACGTCGTACGTGGTTTACGTGCACGCGTTCTGGTCCGGGGAGATTTCTATCCGATCGTGTGTACGCACAGCAGACCAACAGACAGATTTGCTGCGTCGGCTGGAAACGGTCGGCCCGACACATTTGAACAAATCTGTCCCCTCGTGTGTACGCGGCCTAAGACAACGGTCCTTCAGACCGTTCTCATCGGATGGACTGATCGTGTGTACAAGGCTTTAGGGCTGTATGGCCTGGGAAACTAATATCCTCAATAATAAATGGAGTAGCAGTATTCATGGGATGATTATAAGAACGGTCTAAATATTTTATTTATTTATTGTGGAACCCTTACATTCAAAATAACTTTTTTTTCAGGAATGCCCAATTATTGACTTGATTAATTGAGATATATCATGGAAAATAGTTCTTCTTTGGATGTGAATCTTCTGTGATATAAATAACTTGGGTCTGTTTTATTACCTACCAATAAGTGTTGCTACAAATAAAAAAAAATTGTAACCATTGATTGTCTTCTGTCTTTTTAATATATGAGATGTGATTAAGCTAGTCTTTAAAAGCTCACTCCTTCCCTAGTCCAAGATCAATGGTAAAAGAGTAATCAATTTCACATGGCTTGGTTCACTGACCAGTAATGCAGCATCTACCAGACATGATAGCTTTCTAGCCATGAAAGGGTGTGGTACTTTTGATGACAATATGCCTTGCATTAGTGGTGCATATGTAATAGGTGTCCACTTTATATTCATAGTATGTTTGTCCTTGTAAGGAACCTTTTGTTGCCATGGTGTTTTTTTCTTTCAATGGTCACTTGAAATCTTTAGCTTCAGTGTTTGGCTCTTCTCTAAATTGCTGTATTTTGCATTGGAACCATACTGAAATCAGAAGTGTGCGTCTGAATTCATCACCCATCATGTTTAAAAGGTGCTTTGTACAAAAATATTTCTCCATACATTTTTTAAATCATTCAAAACGATTTGGTTTATTACCTTTTAGCTTGGACCCAGGTTTCCCCATAAGCTATTAAGCAGCCAAATACCAATCTTCGCCTAAGGTATATTGTAAAATCTAAGGTATATTTAAAAAAGGTGTTGGCAGGGGATACTATGAGTCTGTGATGGCCTTTTAGATGGGTTGTAATTAAGGGAATAGAAAAAAATACTGTTAAGCCAGTTTACATCTTCCATGTATATCTTGTTTCAGTGTATTTACCATATATGCTCGAGTATAAGCTACGTTTTTCAGCACATTTTTGTGTATTGAAAATGCCCCCCTCGGCTTATACTTGAGTCACCTTTTTGTGCCTGATCTCCCAGACTTTGGGGACCTGGTACCGGCCAGCCATAGGTCCTCTGGACCCCAAACTTGGCACATATGTAGCCTCTCTTCCTCTACAAGTGTGCACAGTTTGTTGTCTGGGGGACCTATGGCCAGGGAGCACCGATTTTTCAAAGCCGGACACCCCTTCTATAGACTCCCATGTTAATTGTCAGTCTAGTCATGGATACAGTGAGGCATGGGCACAGTGAGGCATGGGCACAGTGTGGCATGCACATGGACACAGTGAGGCAAAGTGAGGCACAGTGAGGCATGCAGATGGACACCCTAGGCGTATACTCAAGTCAATACGTTTTCCCTTTTTGTAGTAAAATTGGGTGCCTAGGCTTATATTCGGGCCGGCTTATACTCGAGTATATATGAGTAATTATTTCTGTTTGTGTGAACCTTATGCACTTAGTCACCTTAGGACGTCATATGACGTCCTCCACTTTGCACGGTGATATCTGGATGATGCCTGCAGCCACAGGCATCATTCAGATATCGCCGTCTTCAGCCAGCAATTCTGTGCACCAGAAGAATGATCAAAGTGGCAGTTCCGCCGCTTGATCTTTCTTATATGCGACGGGAGGGGATGCCTCCCGCCTCCATCCTGTGCTTCTCCGGGGTCTCCCGTGAATCGGCCGGCGTTCCCTGCAGAACCATAGAGATGACTGGTGACCAGATGGTCAGTCATCTCTATGACCGTCGGAGGACCAGGCGCGACGTTATGACGTCACGCCCGGTACCCGGAATGTAAACAAAGTCGCAGTCGCGGCTGAAAGCATTAGATCGGTGAATTTTTTTTCACGATCTAATGCTTTCCAGCCTGGAGGAGAGATGTGGGGTCTTAAAGAGGACCTGTCACAGTGATTCCTATTACAAGGGATGTTTACATTCCTTGTAATAGGAATAAAAGTGATACATTTTTTATTTATTTTTTAAAGTGTAAAAGTAAAAAAATTAAGTGATAATTAATAATAATAATAAAAAAAAAGCGTGACATGTTAGGTATCTATTTACTCAGCGTAACATCGTCTTTCATATTATACAAAAAAATTGGGCTAACTTTACTGTTTTGTTGTTTTTTAATTCATGAAACAGTTTTTTTCCCTAAAAAAAGGCGTTTGAAAAATTATTGCGCAAATACCGTGCAAGAAAAAAAGTTGCAATGACTGCCATTTTATTCCCTAGGGTGTCTGCTAAAAAAAAATATAAAGTTTGGGGTTTCTGATTAATTTTCTAGCAAAAAAATGTGATTTTTACATGAAGGAGAGAAGTGCCAGAATAGGCCTGGTGATTACGTGGTTAAACAGAGCAGAAATATGTATTCTATGTTTGCTCCTTGCTGGACCCAGGCGTTGTTAAGGCGGGTATCAGTGGGGATATTTATAAAATAATATACTTGCCACTCTTTTACAGCATAGCTGTTGTCATATTCTACATACATTCATCATATCTATAATATAGAGAAGTTATTAAACAAAAAAAAAAATCTCATTAGTTCAATGTAAGTGTGAGAGTTACTTGTAATATATACATTTCATATTCTGAAAAGATTTGCTCCGACAGGAGGGCTTAAAAACCATTCCAAAAATTGCCTCCTTGTATCATCAAAGCTAGGCTAAACTCTCTGATGACAAGCTCACCAGCTGCCAGAACAAATAAAACTCTCTGTACTGTACTGATTGGCTATGTTGGAGATCGAGATGTAATTTGCCTGCCTCTCCCACTACAGCTAATCAGAGGAAGCACTGTATTCTTTGATGAAATACAAAGCTCCCTGTGAATGGTTGAGCAGCACTGAAGCTGAGAGCAAGACAGGAAGTCCCCATCCTGCTCCCAAAACACAGTGATGTGGCTGATAAAACATACCGTTTATACAGCATTCCCAGCAGGCGCATCTCTTAGTGATCCAAATAGTTTGTTTGGACCAGCATGGTTCAAATGAACAATTTAAAGTCACAAGGATACATGGAATTAGGTTTTTAGTTCAAGTGCTATCAGGAGACGCTGTTGCTACTTTTATTACATTTTTCCTAATCACTTCATTATTTGACTGCATAGGTGAGTTGCAATGCCACTAGCATACTGAACTTTAACTTGCTTCTTTATAGTTTTTGTATTCCTGTGCTAAGCAGCAGTGCCAGAAGTGAATATAGTTCAAATGGTTTTCCTTTTTGACAGTGTTGTTAACCACTTTACTGCACTTCAGCTCATTTGACATTTTTCGTAATAATACAGATGTTACCTCTGAATGTCAACATAAATACTAGACATGTGCACACTGCAATATTTTGTTTCGTAATTTAGTTTTCGCCCGAAAAATACATTTATTTAGTTTGTATGTATTTTGTTTTGTAAAAAAATGCATTTGTCCGAAAATCCAAACTAATTAAGGTCAAATCTGTCATTGAAGGATTATGGTGTCTGTCGAATGTTCTAAGAAGATTTGACGGAGCAGCTAAACTGTACGCCGCAATCATACATTTCTGGTAGAATTTTCCACCTACAAGCTATAGAAGAATTCTAATGTTGTATGACACTAGTAATAATTATATTTATAAATTATTATTACTGGTCAACCAACATTCAAATTCTTCTATAGCCTATGGGCCGAGCACTTGACCGGAAATGTACGATTGCGGCATCGTACAGTTTAGCTGCTTGTCGAATCTTCTTTTAACAGACAACATAAGCCTTCAATGACAGATTTGACATTTGTATGTTTTTTGCTGCTTTGTCGAACCTTCGTTGTTCATGTCGAATGGTCTACCCCAACACTGTCTCTGTAATTTCGAATCTTTCCTCTCTATGTAGAATAATCTTGGACTAATAGAGTTAAGGTTAGGCAAATTCGACCACATCGATCTATATCGAACTGTTGTAGCAACGAAAACGAAAACGGATGTTTCAGATTTCGGATTCTGCGCATTCGCTTTCATTTTTTTAAAACGATAACGAAAATACCGAAATTCGGATGAAAATGCTTTTGAACAAAAACGAATGCACATATCTAATAAATACTTGCTTGCTGTAACATATAGTACATCTATGATAGATTTCTTTCTGGTGACTGTCTGAGAGGCAGTGTAGATAACCAATGCTTCTGTGACCATATACTCTCCATTAGGTTATGCAATTCTTTCTGTCTTGCTCACTGCAAGTGAGTTTTTTTCCTTACTCTTTATTGCATATCAGAAACATACATAATAATAAACATTACATTTACAATTTTCTACATCAATCACTCTGTTCATCTGCACTATCTCTCACTAGTCCCTTCCATACTACACAATTGACACCAATTTTTCTGATATTTCTGTAGGTTTCCCCTACTTTCAGACATAACTTTTTCATATGCTATGATATAGTTAACGGCATCCATCCATTCTCTGATAGAAGGAGTTATAACTTGCATCCATCTCTTAGCAATTTACTTTTGAGCCTGAAAAAGTGTTTTTTGCAAAAATATCTTTACATGTCTTGACCATTCTTCATCATTCTAAACCCCCAACAAACATACATCAGGGGTACAAGGCAGCAGTCTTTTAATCATTCAAGATTTTTTTATTACTTGACTTCAAAATCCCATTACCTCCCTATATGACCAAATCAAATAGCAGAAATCCACTTCATCTTAATGATATCGCAAACATTCAAGGGCTAAGATGAATCTAGTGCATTATATACAATTGTGTCATCTTAAAGAGTCAGAAGCAACCATATATAAAGCGCTAATGTGGGCTAATTCTAGTGCAGACTAAATGAACAAACGGGCATAAATAAATAAATAAGTCTCAATTTAATGATGCCATGAATATTTAAAAACAAATACAATCCTCCATTGCATGATGTCAAAAGTAAACTTGCTTGTCAATATGGTTACCTTAGGTGGTGGAAAGGTGTGCTGCCATAGATGGAAAACTCGTAAGTCCTCTATGCAATTATGGCACATAGGGTAGGGAGGGAGATCAAATCCAGATCTTATGTGGATATAGGGTCAATCGAGCCTGATCAATATTCCACAGTGAAAGATGGAACAGCCGATCTGGGGAAGACCAATACAATGGGCAGCATAGGAAAGCTCTTACAAGACCATGGCGGGTACAAACTTCCCGGGTGTGACGTCAGGCAGCCTCGGCGAAGAAGAACCACAACAAGGCTTGGATCTATGGCTGGCAGAGAGGCTCAAACAAGCATGATGTCAAAGCGAAGCTTGGAGCTCAGGGTGAAAAGCATGATTCATGCATGTGTCATCTTGTCTATTGGTGATACCAACAAATGCGAGGAGCACATCTCCTCCCATTTTGCATCTGTCCCTTCAGGGGGTATTTTGATATCTGCTTGCCAAATTGTGCCTGCAAGGCACGTCTTAGTTTTAAATATTTAGAAAAGTGTTTCTGTACTATATCATGTTGTTTCTTCAGGTATTCAAATGTTCTCATAGTTCCATGTTCATACAACTGATCTAATACAATCACAGATGTATGTTTCCATCTGGATTTCCTCTCAGCTATTTAAATGCTGGATTATTCTAGACAATTTCCTGGGAAATAACCCTAAACCCTACTATTCTCTTAGCTTCTTTGCACCCCGCTCATACCACTGTAGACATGGGAATCTTAATTTTAGGTAACCTTTCTGTTTGTGCCTACAGTCCTCCTACTAAATCCTCTACTTTTCCATTCCTCCTGCTCTTTACTGTCTTATCCAAGTCTATAGCTGTTTTAACTGCCCTGCCAGGTATAATAAATAAATATCTGAAAGTGTCATCCCTGCTTCAGTTTTCGATCGTTGTAATGTTGTTATTTTATTACAATAAATTGTTATTGTGTCAAAAGATAATGATACATACATAGCAAACCGTGCATTTAAAACAGATAAAGGAGAAGTGTAAATGCGGACGCAGCCGCTACAACAAGGGAGTCGAGTATATAACACAAACACATGAAGCCTGTACAATATAACATTCGTAAATAACGTTTCAGACCGGCCATTTACGTACATGACGGTGGGTCACGGAAAGAGCATATGGAATAAGACCAAGGTGAATGACCAGAAGGGTGTGAGGCCCATCTCCTATGACCTGGGTATGCGAGATCAAATATTGGTGTTGTCTAGCGGCAGAAGATGCGGCGCTAGTGCCTATCAGGAGGATGGAGGGGGCGAAGGTGTGTACTGGGGTGAGCTATACATAAGTCCCGGAGCATAGGACCCGAGGGTCCGAGGCACGATTGTAGTGCAGGGACCACGGAGGGAAACCCATGAGGGAGTGTAGAAAGGTCGCCCTATGTAGGGGGGGGGGGGAATGTTGTTATTTTAAGTTTGGATCTACCATTAACCCAAATAAAGTTTATAAATTGCAATTTTAACTTTTTTAAATATGAATTTTGGTATAACCACTGAAGAATGTAAGCACACATATAAACATTTGGGTAACACTACTGTCTTAATTAATTGTATTCTCCCTGCCACTGAAAGTGATAGCTTTGACCATATTCTCAACTTGCATTTAACATTTTTTTATAATTAATCATATGACTTGTAGCTTCAGAATCAATGCACCAGGTATAAAATGATGAGGTGCTCGCTTTGGAGTGAAAAACACACTCAGTATCTGAAGCATCTTCTAGTATTCTTTAACACTGTTAGACTGTTGTTTAACTTTCCTCCTTTTCTGAATTATTCTAGCTTTCCAAATTCAGCAATTTGCCTTTAAGTGATCTTTATGCACACAAAACGTTTATGTGTTTACACTGCATATTAATATTATTGTGGTTGGTGGTTCTTTGTGCAGATTCGCAGTAGAATAATTTTCACTGTTTGTATTTTCTGTTTTTCACACACGAGCATCCAGTTCTGGAACAAGTTATCTGGGAGAGCACTGAGTAACAGTGCTGCTATATGAAAGTCTTTTATTTCTTCTATAGCTCCCAGGTGACTATTTCTAAGGTCCATTTCCTACAGTCCTGCATGTACTGGATTTTCATTAGTTTAGTCTGGTATAGCTTTCCAGGTGAAGTACAATTTGTTGCTAAGCATTTCTCTCCTGTGTACTTTCTGTAGTTACTCCCACATTTCTTTTGCAGTTCACACTTGCATATGTGCACAATCTGATCTTTATCTATACTCAGGAATAAAGTGCTTTGAGCTTTCTGATCTTTCTCTGTCTGCTCATATGGAGATGAGTTGGCTTTGGGCCCTTGAATATACTTTCATGTACCCTTTCTTATCATAGGCGTCTTCATTTAAATTTCCAGGACTTTTTTTTTTTTTTTTTAAACAAATACAGTTTTCCAGTAAGTCTGAGCTGTTTTTGTATTTGTAGTATTTAGTACATTGGCTGTAGCTGGAAAGCTTCTGCAGATAAGTCAAGATGTTGGTGGACACGTGGCTTAGCCTTTTTTGTTTAGTTGGAGATACTGGGAACATGGAAACAGAAAATTACATCACAACCATGTAGTTCCACTAGAAAGAACATTACATTATACATGCATTAAACACCTCCACCTAGTGGCAGAATTATTAATCAGAGTGTAATATATGAGAATGGTGGTTGCACCTATATCTTTATAAATAGCATGCTAACAAAATACACCACGATTGTTATTCCTGCATTAGACAAAAGGAATTCTTAGAAGCCTCAGAATTAAGAAGAGTGTTAGCCTTCAGACAAAGTAATCAAAAATTATGTAACCTGCCACAAAAGATTGTAGCAGGATTTTTTTTTTAAATGTTAAAAAGAAGATATAACTTTTTAAATATGTGCATATTTTTTTTTTAAATCGTTGTAAATGCAGAAGTTATTTTTTTTACCTTACTGCATTATATGCAGTGAGGTAAACAAAATGTCTGCATGCAGCTCCTCCCGTAGCCCCACTAAATATATACCCGAGCCTGATGTCGATCCAGCAATGCGCAAGAGAGCCAAGGCTTTCTTTGCTCTATCCTTTCTCATTTGCTAAGATACAGCAGCAGAAGCCATTGGTTGCAGCTGTCAATCAGTGACAAGCGAACAGGGCAGGGCTGATTAACACACAGAGCAGGGCTTTGGAGCGAGCATAAAAAAAGTGGCTTGCTATGGGGACACTCTACAGTGTGGAGCAGCCAGGAACACTGGCGGGGGACCCGAGAAGAGGAGGATCAGAGTTGCTCTGTGCAAAACCATTGCACAGAGCAGGTAAATATGACATGCCATAATAATAATAAAAAAAAGCACTAGGCTTTATAATCACTTTTAAAAATTTCCTAGTTTTGACGGGAAAAAAAAAAATATGCCGGTGAACACTAAAGCACAAGCACTCAGTAGTTCACACATGGAAACAAATGCAAAATATGAATTGTCAGGTTTAGTTAGGTGGCAATAAAGCTGTTTCCTTAATCCAAGGAGATGCTAAGGATGAGTAAGAGGTCTGCCAATGTCATAGACAAAAAAACATATGGATCACTCATTATCTGAGCATCCATCTCCAGCAAAGAAAACTGATTCATCATGGACTAATCCATTCTCCCCTTTTACAATGACTGATATGGTAATATCGAAATAAACGTATTTCAAGGTGGAATACCCATAAAATTGAGTTTAGTGACTCGGTCAGTCATGCCTGTCAATTTTTACTATGTAGTTACACTTCATTTGCTGATTAAACAGGGCAGAAATTTTAGCTTTTCGCTTATCCCGTTTTTTTCATCTTTTTAATATTTTCCTGCTCAGTACCATAGTAGACAACCATGCACAGAGCAGAAATGCCCACAGCCATAATTATATATGGTTGTATAACTTGATCACATTTTTGAAGAGTGAAGTTGAACTGAACAAAAATTCTGACCTTCAGCTGTTAGAAGCAGCTGTACTTATTTTATCTTTTTTTTGGATGATGATCATCACATAAAGGCAATTTGTAGTTTGTTGTTCTTACAGTTAAATTCCACACAAACGGCTATATAAAAGACTAGCTTTAGCCCAAATATAAAAAATAATAATTGTGTATAATTTAAATGCTGCTACTATAACTATTTGAAATCTTTTTGTTCGAGTCATATAGCACTTATACTCTTGAATAAATACTGAATAATGCAAGGCAGAAATCAGACTATGGGCTCATGCTCATATTCAAAAACTAAAGCTCATGATAGTTCCTCCAGCCCGTGCCCACCCCCCTGACTTCTCCACCAAGATTAATAATACAACCATCAGTCCCTCCCCTCATGCCAAGGTACTAGGTGTAATCCTAGACTCTGACCTGTCCTTTCATCCCCAAATCCAATCACTGTCCAAATCATGCAGACTTCACCTTCTAAACATCTCCAAAAAACTCCCATTTCTTACCGTTGATACCACTAAGCAACTTATTCCCTCCCTTGTTATTGTTTGCTTTGACTGTTTTAACTCCCTCCTCATTGGCCTACATCTCTGCAAGCTATCCCCTCTTTAGTCTATCATGAATGCCGCTGCCAGACCCATCTACCTTACCAACGGTTCAGGCTCTCTTCTATCCCTCCACTGGCTTCCTATTGCTCAACGCATACAATTAAAAACACTAACAATAACATACAAAGCCATTTACAATTCTGCCCCGAGCTACATCACCAATCTTATCTCCAAATATCACCCAAACCGTCCTCTCCGCTTGTCCCAAGACCTTCTGCTCTTGAGCTCCCTTGTCTCCTCCTCTCATGCTCATCTCTAGGACTTCTCCAGAGCCTCTCCCATGCTCTGGAACTCACTACCCCAATCTGTCTGGTTTACTCCTACTCTGTCCACTTTTAGGCGATCCCTGAAAACACATCTGTTCAGGGAGGCCTATCCTGCCTCCAGCCAACAACCAAATCTTCTACTCCCCTCATCAGTTCATCCCTCACAGTCCCTACATTTTGTTTCACCAGACCCTCCCTCTTAGCTTGTAAGCTTGCAGGAGCAGGGCCCCTCTAAACCTCTAGTTTTTGAATTGTACTGTTGGTGTATTGTCTCCTTTTATATTGTAAAGTGCTTAACAAACTGTTGGAGTTATATCCTGTGTAATAATAATAATGCACACAAGAAAATCGGAGTGTATAACATAAAATAAATGCTATATTTTGGTGCCCAGGATTTACAGGTGTTGCGTATAGCCACACTGGGTAGGGCTACACATTTTGGAGTAGATGTTTGAAGTAGAACTAAACTTCCTTTTGTACACCACTATCAGGATATTTCTAAATCATATTATTTTTTATTTAACCAATTCACACCTGGCCTATAGCAAAATGATGGCTGGGCGGTGGATTTTCCATTCTGACTGGATGTAATTTGATGACCTGTCAGGATGCACTTATTGCGGGGCCACGCAGCAGCGCAATCTGTTATCAGCTGTGTCCACTGCACAAAGCTGAAGACCAAGCAGAGTATCAGACCTCGCTGCCGGTACCATGTGACCGCTAAGATGAATCACAGTAGGTCACATGACAGTTGCATACAATGGATGGCTTCCTTTCAAGCCATTCAATGTGTACAAATTGGTTCCTAGCTGTGATTTGTCAATTTGATCACATGGTACAGACAGGGCCAAACACAGCCCATCTGTACCATGTGATTAGATTTGACCAATCACAGCTTATCATAGCAAAACAGACTGAATGATTGAGTTTCATTGCGTAAAATGCTTGCTTATAGCAATGTAATACACTGCTATAACCTTTTTTTCATTTGTCACTTTCAATAACTTTAATCTGTATTGCGGGGACCTGACAATTCATTATAGCCACAAAATTTTCTTTAGAAATGTAATTTTGTGCAGAGACTGCTATAAACATGGGAAATGTGCGGTACTTTACATGCATACTATAGACACACCCAGGTATGAAATTTAAAGGAATATTTCACTTTTATTGTTTCATTTTAAGCATTTTTAATATCACTGCTCCTGAAAAAACTTTAGTTTTTAAAACTTTTTTTTGCATTGATACACGTCCCCTGGGGCAGGACCCAAGTCCCCAAACACTTTTTATGACAATAACTTGCATATTAACCTTTCAAATTATCACTTTTGATTATTCATGTTCGTGTCCCATAGACTTTAATGGTGTTCATGCGTTCGAACAATTTTTTTGCCTGTTCGCATGTTCTGCTGTGAACCGAACCAGGGGGTGGGGGGGGGGGGAGTTTGGCTCATCCCTATTGTTATTATTTCTTTTTTTATAATTTTTTTACCACAAAAGTGGAGTTATCCTTTAAACTTTCAACATTGCAGGAAAACACATACAAGTGTATTACATTTAAATGTCACACTAGTAGGACACTAGTAGGAGTAGAGCTATCTTTCATGTGAAAATGCTTGGGGCCTAGCAATTGGTTGATGGCTGCAAAATAAAAAAAAACAGCTGAGGAGTGAAGCCAATTTATTAGTAGTCTGCCAGGGAGGGATGGGGCTTTGCAAAGACATGATCACGTCACACCCCAAATGGGTAGGGTGACAGTATTCTCTGTGAACCAATCAGGCTCTCTCTGGAGTCCATACTTCTCTTAATACAAGAAAGGACTTTGCTCACTTTGGAAACCGCAGCTTGGCATTGCATGCTATTACTAAGCTTTTGAACTACCGAAACCCCCAGATCCTTCTCCACTATGTATTCTCCCAGTTGTACTCCCCCTTGTATGTATGACACATGCATATTATTAGCCCCCAAGTGCATAACTTTACATTTATTAACATTAAACCTTATTTGAAGCATAGTTGCCCAATTAAACAGAGCATTGAGGTTGGCTTGTAAACTGGAGACATCCTGTAAGGATGTTATTCCACTGCATAGCTTGGTGTCATCTGCAAAGACAGAAATGTTACTTTTAATCCCAGACCCAATATCATTTATAAGAATATTAAAAAGTAGTTTAGTAACTGTCTGTCCATACAAGAGGCACAAGCATAAAGCTGACTGAGAGTCTACAGCATCCTGGCATTGTACCCACGTTCTACTGATCACACAAGAGGCTGCAGTGTAAAAATAACAATCACACATTTTTTTTACCTGGAAAAATATGCACATTTATCATCTTTTATTTTTTATTATTTAAAGGTAAACTTATTCTTTAAACTTTATTGAAATGTCAAATTAACATTTATTTATTTCAAAGTACCATGTAGAGCATTGGCAGACAGTGACTTCAAGAGGAACTTCTGCTTTATTTATTTTTTTAAATCAACAGTCACAAATACTGTAGCTGGTGACTTTTAAAGCAGTAGTAAACTCTCCAGTGTGACTTTTCTCCATTTAAATCCCTCAGAAACATGTACATGGTGTTGTTTTTATATTCAGGCTAACCTTTGCTATTCTTTATAAATCAATATCTGTCACCGGCGAATGCGCATATTTCCTGCGATTCATGGTATGATCTGTGGGCCATTGGTCCTTTCTGGAAGATGCCATGCTTGCATCATCCTTTCACTTTAGCATTGCATTGTAATACCATGAGAGTTCATTTACAATTGACATGTGACTTGCAATGTGCAGGATTTCCGCCATTGCTGACAGCAGGGGCAGAAATAATGTACACTACAAATGCTGAAGACAGCTCCTAACATGGCATCAGCTCTAGACTGTAAACAAGGAACACAAAATATGTTGCAAAAAAGTAAAGCAAAACCGTGGGGTGTAAATAATGAGGCGGAATCATGTAAAATGTTTTAGTGTACTGGCTACATGGATTTCCAAGATTTGTATATTTGAATTTATTACTGCTTTAAAAATCAGGTACTTACCAGTGCCTGGGGTCCAGAGCTGTATTCCCACAGCTGGTTCTTACTGATGTGGGCTGCCAGTGCTGCTATCATGGATACAGGAGCTGGTTTTGGCTTTTTGAGGAAACACAACTAGCTTCCCACTGCACATGTGCGAGCACGCCTATGAGAATGTTCCTACAGCCTCCTGGGACATGTGAAGTGTCTCAGAAAGCTGCGGGAGGGGGTGGGACAAGGGATGTCCTCCTAGGCAAGGTTTGAGGAAGTGGGAGCAGGAACCGATAAAAATCTGTACCCCCCCCCCCCCACTTAAAAAAGCATTGTTTTCTAAGTGCCCTTGAAGTGAACTTCTTAATTAGGTACAGGAAGATGCAGGTCACTGCAAATGGTGTTATCGAGCACTTTTGGGGATGGAAGGGCATGAAAATCTCCCTCTTATGCCGCATACACATGAACATTTTTAATGGTCTAGAAAAAACAAAGTTTTTTTTAACCCTACACATGATCGTGAAAAAAAAAAGCTCTAGCAAAGCACGGTGATGTACAACACGTACTACGGCACTATAAAGGGGAAGTTCCATTCGGATGGCGCCACCCTTGGGGCTGCTTTTGCTGATTTCGTGTTAGTAAAAGACGATTCACGCTTTTCAGTCCGTTACAGCTTACTGAATGTGCTATCTCTATTAAGAACGCTAGTTTTACCAGAACGAGCGCTGCCATCTCATAACTTGCTTCTGAGCATGCACGGTTTTTTCACGTCGTTAAAGCCCACACACGACCATTTTTTACGATATTAAAACGACAACGTTAAAAACCATGTGAAAAATTAGAGCATTTTCAAAATTTTTAATGCCCATTTTTTACGTCATGAAAAATGCTCTGGAGCCCACACACAATCGTTTTTAATGACATAAAAAAAACTTAATTTTTTACAACCCGAAAAATGGTCGTGTGTATGCGGCATTAGAGTACATGAGAAATAAAAAGCTTGTGAAGCCTACCTACTGAAGCCGACTGAAAACGTATATGGTTTCTCTTTGTCTATTTATAACACTGGAGTGTATATGTTACTTCCATATCAATTTAATTCATTGGAAACTTGGCTTTACCATAACTCAGCCCTTAAATTATAGGCTTTACAGAAATATTTCTACAGAATAGAAAATATGACAATTGTCATAAAAGTGAAGGATGATTTTTATTTTATTATTATGGTTGATGAAAATGTTACACATATGCCAACATTTATTGAAGAAAGCCAATGTAGCTGACAGCTATTTTTACACATTTTATGCACTTATAAAGTCAAGATGATATGGGTTGTCTCTGTGATATTCCCTCGCTATAATTATATATCAGTCACAGGAAACATCCTTTCATTTTGGCTACATTAGCTGGTGTCTATTATAGCTCTTACCACTGTACAAAAGTGCAAATTGCATATAACATCCTCACTCATAGAATTATTTAACAACACCGCATAAAAGCAACAATGTGAAATAAAGCAGACCCTGCATCAAAATGCAAGGCTTCCCCCCTTATTCTTTAAATATCCAAAAAAAGAATCAAGCACTAGGAGAAAAATGTAAAAAAATATAGTTAACTTACACTCTAACACGGGTGACATCAGGAGCCCTCAGGCGAGATTTCGGAGACTCAGGATCCCAAATATTGGTTTTAAGAAGATGGAAAAACAAGGGGGGTGGTGTCTGCGCTGTGAAAAGTAGGTGAAATCCAAGGGTGGTACGGGAATAAATCCCTGGGCTGGTGAACGTGAGGGAGGGGGGGGGGTGGTGTTTTCAGAACAGAGTGATAGCATACATAAGTTTAGTGTCAATACGTAAATTGACACTAAACTTATGTACGCTATCACTCTGTTCTAAAAACACCCCCCCCCCTCCCCCACGTTCACCAGCCCAGGGATTTATTCCCGTACCACCCTTGGATTTCACCTACTTTTCACAGCGCAGACACCACCCCCCTTGTTTTTCCATTTTCTACTTCTCTCTGCCCAGGACAGAGTGTCAGGTGTTTGCAGCAGTGACCCCATCCCACTCCACCACCCCCCTCGGTAGCGCAGGAGCCTCTATCTACAATATTGGTCTAAGAAGCTTTAGCAAAAGGCAAAAGGCAAATAAAAACACACAAGAGCTATTTAAATCCATTAAACAGTTAAATCAGAACTCCAGGCGCACAAAGGTTTATTTAAATATATTCCTCTACAGTATAGCCACAGTAGATGTAAATCCACTTTGAATGCCTTTGCAAATCTAGACGTTACCATAAAAAAGTAGGCGTGACACCATCAGTCTAGAGGGTGGAGCTAGCACACCTGGCTGGTCATTTTTTTTGCCTTCCCAGGGGCTGTCAGTCTCTGGTTCTTGCTGTCGCCTCCCCCCGTTCAATGTCGCCTCCCCCCGTTTAGTGTCGCCCCCCCTTGTTCAGTGTAACCCCCCCGTCAGAGCCGCCCCCCGTTCAGTGCAGCCCCCCGTTCATTGCAGCCCCCTCTTCAGTGTAGCCCCTCGTTCAGTGTAGCCCCCCCTGTTCAGTGCAGCCCCCCGTTCAGTGCATTCCCCCCTTCAGTGTAGCCCCCTCGTTCAGTGTAGCCCCCCCTGTTCAGTGCAGCCCCCCTTCAGTGCATTCCCCCCTTCAGTGTAGCCCCCTCGTTCAGTGTAGCCCCCCCATTCAGTGTAGCCCCCTCGTTCAGTGCAGCCCCCCCTTAAGTGTAGCCCCCTCGTTCAGTGCAGCCCCGCTTCAGTGTAGCCCCCTCGTTCAGTGTAACCCCCCGATGAGCTATTGCCATGAAACGCGTCGGGTGGACTCCACTGTCGCCTTATTTTACTTGCAAGAATTCTGTCAATCCAGCCAAATGTGAGTTTGTTAGCTGTGAATAAATATGTAATTTTATTTAAACGGAATCACGCTATGTGGCCACCCTCTTTTCTTTTCTACATGTACCAATAACAAAATCGAGCCTATCAAGGGTGACTTTAATATAAGCACAGTTTTCAGCCTTGTCCATTTTTACTGCAAGACATCTTGATTGATTGGGCGCATGATTCCTGCCGAGGATCGTACATGACATCCGTCATTCAAAGCCTTGTTTGACCTCTTGTGACATATGTCATCATTGGTCAATGCGTTCTGGTAAGCCTACAAGCCTCTAGGTGGTGGGATTGTCACGTTGAAGAAGTCACATATTTCACGTTCAGTCACATAGTCACTTGATTAAATCTCCAGATGAACTTTTTCACTTCCTAAATATTGGAGTATCAGTACATTCTTTTCAACTAACCGGTGCAACAGTCCACTTGCACTACGTGCTGGATAGACACATTATTTGTTTCTTTCATCTGAAGGACTTTCATGCACATCAACATGTCACTGTTTATTAGGCATGTGCATTTTGTTTCGTTCCGAATCGAAATTCGGACGAATTTTCCATTATTCGGACATTCGGATGCATACGAATTCCCGAATTGCTATATTAGCGAAATATTTCGACCGTTTTCGGAATTCGTTCGTTTTAGACCAAATTTCGAAAAAAAAAAAATATTTCAACCAGATTAGAAAACAGTCTCTTTTCGAATAGAATTTTTTTCGAATTAAATTCGAAAATATTTTCGACTGTTTTTTTCCAAAATTCGGTCGAAAACGAACGAATTCCAAAAACGGTCGAAATATTTTCGATTTCGACCGGATTTTTCGAAATTCGGTCGAAAACGAATGAATTCCGAAAACGAATTCAACACATGTAACAAACCTAACTTAACGAAATATATTAAATGACGAATTGAAACGAAACGAAACAAAACACATTTTTCACTTTTGCACATGCCTACTGTTTATATGATGCAATTTTTATTGTATGGTAATTGATTATTTATTTAGTCATATAGCGCTACACTTATGTATTCCTTTGTTTTTTTTTGCTTTTTTGAAAGAGCCGTGTTAGCTGCTACCATCTACACATAATCGGCAGCGCAGGGTATCCACTCTCTTTTCCCCGTTCAGTGCAGCCCCCCCTTCAGTGCAGCCCCCCTTCAGTGTAGCCCCCCTTCAGTGTAGCCCCCTCGTTCAGTGTAGCCCCCCTGTTCAGTGCAGCCCCCCCTTCAGTGCATTCCCCCCTTCAGTGCAGCCCCCCGTTCAGTGCAGCCCCCCCTTAAGTACCTCAGATCAGCGCAGAGGCACATACACAGCAGGTCCCCTCCCCCTGTTTACACATAAACAGAAAGGAGGGGGAGGCGGCTTCACTCGGCTGTGCCTGTGTGACATTCGGGATCGCACAGACAGGCAGCCCGTGGCCACAAGAGGAGGGGCTGGTAAATGCAGCAGTGTCATCCTGCACCCCTCCGCACACCCCCTCCCCCTCGCCACTGTAGCTAGCTTGCCTCTACTTGCCTGTGCCAGTGTGCCACTGCCTAAACCTGCGGCGCTGCCACCGCAGGTGTAATACAATTGTGGAGGGGGGTGCCGGTCTGACACCCCCCCAGTGTGTGGTACCCGGGGGCGGCTCGCCCCCCCCTTAGTACGCCTCTGGATGGCCAGACGGTGCCCCTGTTGCCCATGACGCCCTGTGTGGCCGCACAGCTCGCACACCCCAAAGGCCGGCCCTGCCCCCCCACCCGTGGCTCACTGAAATATTGGGCTGTGGAGGGAGTGGTCGACATGCAGCATGGCTGAGAGCCTAAACTGGGTTTTTGGTCAGAGCATGTGGGCACTGGGCAGATCCCAAACATATAGCTGCAATCTTTCCTCTGTGACATCAGCTAACAATGAGCTTCAATCCTCTGTCAGCTCAAAATGGGTTACAGGAGTGCAAAACAATATGTGCTGCTGTGATCCACAGAAGTACAAGCATACAAGCTGTGTCTGTACTTCTCTTTTAATAAATCAATCACGTAACCTGTCTCTCTGCTCCTGTTTGGCATTACTTGTGACAAATGTCCCCATTTATGCTGTGAACTCACCCTCCAGGGCCAAGGCAGGCTCTTGCTCTGCCCAGGCTTTATATCCCAAGTCCATGGTCTCCTCTGCACCCCCCAGCCCAATGTCTCATTTGCACCCCCCATGAGCTCAAGGCCTCCACTGCACCCCCCAGTCCAGGGCCTCCTCTGAGCCCTGCCAGTCCAAGGCCTCCACTGCACCCCCTAGCCCAGGGCCTCTTCTGAGCCCTGCCAGTCCAGGGCCTTTTTTCAGCCTCCCCCTCTCTGGAAAGTGCCTCACTCAGAAAAGACATAGGCTGTTTGGGCACTGGGCAAGCCGAGGAGGAAGACCCAACAGCACTCCCCCGGTGGTGCCGCTTGCACCAAATGCCTCTGCTCTAGCGTGTCTCTGCCACAGGTTCAAGTGTAATGGACAGCAGTGCCCACTGCATAGTTTGCCAAATGCCCAAGAATCAGATAGGAGGGAGATCGCACAGACGCACTAGAGCTGAATCACTCTGCTCTTCCTGCCCATCCTATAGAAAAGTATTTCCAGAGCAACACTGCAGTAGACATGTGCACGTTTTTTTTTGTTCCGTTTCGTATGGTCCCGTCGGTTTGTTTCCGTTCCGCCCGTTTTCCCGTTCGTTTGTCGTACGACGTGATTTTTTCGTATTCCGATCGTTTCGTATTTCCGTTACCGTTTTATTTTCATACATGCGGGATGATTCGTTATTCTGTTTAATTCATGTTCGTTACTTGTTAGACAATAATTATCGTGAATTTTTGTCAATTTGCATTCTGCATTCTGTGTATCTTGAATGCTTTTCTTTTGTTAGTGTCAGTTGTATGTTCATTGTTCAATGACATCTATAACAAAAGAATTTAATTATGTATATTGAATGAATTCATTTTTCTGTTCGTATTGTGTATTCAAAATTCTGAATGCAAATCTTTTGTTGTAGGTGTCATATCAACATACGAAAATAAAAGAAAAAGGATTCAAATGCAAATCTTTTGTTTATCGTTTTTTTGAATGGCCAGAGAGTTAGGCTGACCATACATGATACAACTTTCTGTGCAATTTTCTGTACAATTTTCTTTAAATTTACCTTCAACTATGTAGTGCAAGGGCCTGCCTGATTGCATACAATTGAAAGTGTTGTTTAGTTTGACCTCATATTATATGGTTTTTGGTAAATCTAAAAGAAAATTGTACAAGAAAATTGAACATGTATGGCCAGCCTCAGTGACTGAAAGCAGCTTCTCTTTTGTGCTGAGTAGTGAGTACACTAGTACAGTAAAGCCAAATAAACTTTTCTGTGGATTTTCATCTGAAGGGAGATCAGTTGGCCAGATCTCCCTGAAAATATGAACAGAAAAAAGGATTTTCGTCATTTTGTACTTTCCTAAATATATTGCGGGATTCGCGGCACTTTCAACACGCGGCTCATCCATATTAACTATTGTTAAGCCCCATCTACTTGGTCAGACTGTTTTAACAACAAACATAAAAACTATCGTTTTCCGATCGTTCTCAGAAAATTTGTTTGTTTTTAAACTGCATCAGAAAACCATTTTTGGGTTCAAAAGTCTGGCCAACTGATCTCCCTTCAGATGAAAATCCACAGAAAAGTTTATTAGGCTTTACTGTACTAGTGTACTCACTACTCAGCACAAAAGAGAAGCTGCTTTAAGTCACTGAGGCTGGCCATACATGTTCAATTTTCTTGTACAATTTTCTTTTAGATTTACCAAAAACCATATAATATGAGGTCAAACTAAACAACACTTTCAATTGTATGCAAGCAGGCAGGCCCTTGCACTACATAGTTGAAGGTAAATCTAAAGAAAATTGTACAGAAAATTGCACAGAAAATTGTATCATGTATGGTCAGCCTAACTCTCTGGCCATTCAAAAAAACGATAAAAAAAAGATTTGCATTTGAATCCTTTTCCTTTTATTTTCGTATGTTGATATGACACCTATAACAAATGATTTGCATTCAGTATTTTGAATACACAATACAAACAGAAAAAGAAATTCATTCAATATACATAATGAAATTATTTTGTTATAGATGTCATTGAACAATGAACATACAACTCAAAAAATGAACACAAAACGGATTCAAACAAAATACACAATGCAAATCTTTTGATACAGTTTTCATTTTCGTTATTTTGCCGTTTTCGTTTTGTCGTTTTTTCCCGTCGGATCGTTTGTTCGTATTTGCGGTCGTTCGTTATGCGGCTCATCCGTTATCCTGTCGTTTTCGTATTTTGGTGCTTTACCGTTTTCGTATGTACACATTATCCCGCAGGTACGAAAATGAACATTTTCGTACAAAAATAACATTCGTACAAACGGGAATGCACATATCTACACTGCAGCTACTGTTGCTTAGCAAAATAGCAACAGTAGCTGAAGTGTCACTCTGGCATGCTTTTTTATAGTGCAGGCAGGTGGTGGAAGCAGAGTTATTCAGCGCTAGTGCACTTGTGCAGTCTCCCTCCTATTTGATACTCCGGTATTTGGCAAACTATGCAATGAGCGCTGCCTGTCCATTACACTTGACTGAGCGCCAGTGACACCCTTAGAGCAGCAGTTTGCAGTGTGGGTGGGGGCAACATCCCTAGCGGCGCCCCCCTGGAGACGTCAACCAGGGCATGCACCCCCCTCCTGGTTTCAGGAAACAGCTGCACAAGGAAGAAATCCACAATACACATCCTGTAAAGTTCTAAGCAAGAATACACATCCTGTAAAGTGTATGTTACTTCAGCATTTACAGTTTTTCTCTATTGTTTTGGCTCATTTCTTGAAACCGAAATGACATTCTCAAAACTCTAAGATCATTTGGCAAAACAGTCTTACAGTTCAGCACAACACTATAATTCACTTGCAAAAGCTCATATCTCTCCCAAAAACTGTTCACTCATGCTTCAAAACCCTATTCCTTTCCCATATAAAGAGTCAGTGCCTCCAAAATGGCAAAAATTCTTCTCAATTGCTTTGGCTCATTTCTTGAAACAGACCAGACAGACATTCTCAGCTCTCTTGGTGCTTTTGCCAAAATAACCTGGATGGTTCGGCACAACACCATGGTTCACCTTCAAAAGTTCATATCTTTCCCAAAACACTTCACTCATGTGTCAAAACTAAATTTCTTTTTCCTTGTCATTTTTTTTTTTCTAAATTTCTTTTTCATTCAAATAGTCAGTGCCCCCAAAATGCATCATCCCTTTGGCATTGTGTAAGCACTGCAAGTCAAAATGTTTAGATGATTTATCTCTATGGCAAAGGACCATTGAAATATCCCTCATGTCCACCTTTCAGTCTTAGCCCAGTCCTTCATTGACAACAGTTACTGTACAGTTTTTGTCTAGCTAACTGAATACAATTGTGTATAAAACTGAAAAATAAGAAAAGATTTTAGGGTAAGAGTAGCCTCCAAGATTTGAGATCACACATTGCACTCATACTGCAAAGGAAAAATTACTTTACAGTATTGTAACCATTATCATTCACACCAGTGGCGTA
Organism: Rana kukunoris; assembly: GCA_029574335.1. Classification (NCBI taxonomy): domain Eukaryota; kingdom Metazoa; phylum Chordata; class Amphibia; order Anura; family Ranidae; genus Rana; species Rana kukunoris. The sequence goes on from CM056056.1 coordinate 144,859,396, forward strand.
ACCAGGGTTATGGGCGCCCGGGGCAGAATTTTTTTTTCGCCCCCCCCTATACATAGCGTTTTATCTATATTTTTACCGCGGATTCTGGGTAGGTAATCGTGCGCGACTGGGCGTTCCTATTCACATGCTAATTGATTGTCATGCTTCCCACCGGCGCATACAGCGCGTCACGATTTGCCGAAAGAAACGGCAAGTCGTGACGCGCTGTATGCGCCGGTGGGCAGCATGTCAATCAATTAGCATGTGAATAGGAACTCCCAGTCCCACACGATAACCTATATAGATAAAACGCTATGTACGGCAAGAAAATAAAAAAGGTCAGCATAATTTCATTATCACAACTCGGCTCAATGTAATGTTAGACATTTTGTTTTAGGGTGAACCCCCGCTTTAATAAGCCACCCACTACCGTCTGAGCCAAGACTGAGGAATGTATCCACACTACAGAGTGGATTATTGATTCCACACTCCACATTCCACTGCCAGCCCCAGCACTAGACTAGGCCGCTCCCCCCCCAGACACTGCCACACATGTCTCACTGTCCTCACCTGCTATTATTGCCTGCAGTGCCACGGTCGGTTCTGACTTGATCTGGACCGGCGGAGCCTCCGCAGGGGAGATGACAGCTGCATCAGCGGCTGAGCTGAGCTCTGATCTCAGAGAGTGTCAGGCGGGCGGGAGACGAGTCCAGGCGCGCGCATCATCCACCGCATGCGCCACCCGCCGTCACAGACAGGCGATTCGAGCTCAGGCCTGTGGCCACATGATCCGCCGTGACCCAATCACAGGCCAGCTCAGGCCTGTGGCCACATGACCCGCGGTGACCCAATCACAGGCCAGCTCAGGCCTGTGGCCACATGACCTGCCGTGACCCAATCACAGGCTAGCTCAGGCCTGTGGTCACCTGACCCGCCGTAACCCAATCACAGCACGCCGGCGAGCCATGTCGAGACTGAACATGGCGGCCGACAGTGTCACGATCGGGAAAAACAAATTATTAATAGAAGAGAGACACACACACAATCCACTGGCGCGGTGCCCCCCTAAATTAATTTGCCCGGTGCAACAGCCCCCCCTGCCCCCCCTCACGCTACGCCAGTGATTCACACACAAAGTAACTTCCATACATGAGACTAAAAAGAAAACGTACACAGCATAATATATTGAAATATAAACACACAAACAAAAAACAAGGACAATTACTGTAAATTTAGCCTACAATGCTGTAAATAAAGCTTGAGTTTCACAACTACTGTAAAGCCCCTTTCACACGGGCGGATCACTGGGATGCGGTGAATATTGCAGTGTCAGCAAACAAAAAATAGATCTTTGCTTTAAGGTGACAAGGTATATTGCAAATGCTTGTCTGTCACTTTAAAGTGTTTCCAACCTAAAACCTACACAAAAATTTCACAGCTGTCACTGGAACAGGGATAAAGGGAGAATCTTCCAACTGGTACACCTGTATCTTTGACAATGGTATAAAAGGGAATACACAAAGGGATTTAGTTACATACAGTACAGCAAAAGATAAGTTTAATTAAACATAAATAACACGCAAACTTGTGGTGATAATACATTCCTATAACAACATTTTGTAAGAACAGATGTCTAGCAGGACTGGGGGTATATCACTAACATTTCTATGGGCATGTTTTAGGATCTAATTTCTCCCAACTGAGAACTAACCAGTCACTCTGTAATTAGTCAAGTCATTGTTGTAACAGTAGCTAAGTCTCAGGCGGGGACAGGCAAGACTATTATTTCTGAGTTATATAGACCAACAGTCTGTAGTTGTGTTTCATTTTATAAAAAGATTACAAAAACACACAGCTTTACTAAGAGTACAGATTGCCATGACTGTAATGGGGATACAGGTAATGCTTGTTTGTATATATTCCTGCGGGAAATAATATTATCTGGGTAGCATTAGAGGAAAGTTGAAAAACTCAGACCACCTGGTCAGTTTTAACCACTTGAGGCCCGCCGTATCGCCGAATGACGGCAACGGCGCGGACCTCAATTTCCAACATGCCGTCATTTGACGGCAGTTGCTTCCTGGTTCCCTGCGCGCGCTCTGGAGCGCGCGTCGGGGAAATTCTGTTGCTGGCCGTGTCCCTTGGACACAGCCAATCACAGATCGCCCTGAACGGCCAATCGGAGTGGCCGTTCAGATGCGATCTGAGGACGAATGAGAGATGATCTCAAATGTAAACAAATGAGATCATCTCTCATCGCCGCTTCTCCCTCCTCACACAGAGACAGCGTGTGAGGAGGGAGAAAGTTCTGTGAGTTAAATACAGCGCCCATACAGTGCCATCACAGTGCCACAGTGCCCATACAGTGCCACCACAGTGCCCATGCAGTGCCACAGTGCCCATACAGTGCCACCACAGTGCCCATACAGTGCCACCACAGTGCCCATACAGTGCCCATACAGTTGCCACCTGTGCCCATACAGTTGCCACCTGTGCCCATACAGTTGCCACCTGTGCCCATACAGTTGCCACCTGTGCCCATACAGTGCTCACCTGTGCCGCCAATCAGTGCTCACCTGTGCCACCAATCAGTGCTCACCTGTGCCGCCAATCAGTGCTCACCTGTGCCGCCAATCAGTGCCCACCTGTGTTGTGCCGCCAATCAGTGCCCACCTGTGTTGTGCCGCCAATCAGTGCCCACCTGTGTTGTGCCGCCAATCAGTGCTCACTTGTGCCGCCAATCAGTGCTCACCTGTGCCGCCAATCAGTGCCCACCTGTGCCGCCTCATCAGTGCCACCTCAGTGCCCACCTGTGCCAATCCGTGCCCATCTGCTCCGCCAAAACATGTAAAAAAAATCCTATTCACTAGAGGAGGCATTCCAAATTATTTCTGCGCCCGATGAGAGCAACATGGACCTCTCTCGTTCAAACTCCACTTCCAATTTTTCTTCTGAGTCGGACGTCAACTATGAGCCAGCCCCCAGTAGCGGAACACTGAGTGACTCTGAGGAGGAAGATAGCCGGCCCGCTAAACGAAGGCGTTCTGGTCAGGAGGCAGTGCCATCCACCAGCACCGCAGTGCCTTCCACCAGCACCGCAGTGCCTTCCACCAGCACCGCAGTGCCTTCCACCAGCACCGCAGTGCCTCAGCAAGAAAGGCCAAAGACCCATGCCGGCCTTCCCTATGCCCTTCAGAACCCTTTGTGGCTTCCTCCAAATTCCGGGGAAGCCAACATTCCCCCTTTCACGGCCCAGCCAGGAGTCCAAGTGGACACGGAGAATTTTTCTCCGATCGATTTTTTCAACCTGATGTTCACAGAGGACATGCTATCTGAAATTGTGGCCCAGTGCAACCTATTTGCACAACAATTTATTGAAAGAAATCCCACATCCTATCATGCCCGTCCCTTCCAGTGGAGAGACCTTTACGGTGGAGGAGTTGAAATTTTTTTTAGGCCTCACATTATGTATGGGACTCAACCCAAAAAATTCTTCACGTGCCTTTTGGTCCAAAAACCCAATTTATCACATGCCAATCTTCTCCAGCAGTTGCTTCCTGGTTCCCTGCGCGCGCTCTGGAGCGCGCGTCGGGGAAATTCTGTTGCTGGCCGTGTCCCTTGGACACAGCCAATCACAGATCGCCCTGAACGGCCAATCGGAGTGGCCGTTCAGATGCGATCTGAGGACGAATGAGAGATGATCTCAAATGTAAACAAATGAGATCATCTCTCATCGCCGCTTCTCCCTCCTCATACAGAGACAGCGTGTGAGGAGGGAGAAAGTTCTGTGAGTTAAATACAGCGCCCATACAGTGCCATCACAGTGCCACAGTGCCCATACAGTGCCACCACAGTGCCCATACAGTGCCACAGTGCCCATACAGTGCCACCACAGTGCCCATACAGTGCCACCACAGTGCCCATACAGTGCCTATACAGTGTCACATCTGTGCCCATACAGTTGCCACCTGTGCCCATACAGTTGCCACCTGTGCCCATACAGTTGCCACCTGTGCCAATACAGTGCTCACCTGTGCCGCCAATCAGTGCTCACCTGTGCCGCCAATCAGTGCTCACCTGTGCCGCCAATCAGTGCTCACCTGTGCCGCCAATCAGTGCCCACCTGTGTTGTGCCACCAATCAGTGCCCACCTGTGTTGTGCCGCCAATCAGTGCCCACCTGTGTTGTGCCGCCAATCAGTGCTCACCTGTGCCGCCAATCAGTGCTCACCTGTGCCGCCAATCAGTGCTCACCTGTGCCGCCAATCAGTGCCCACCTGTGCCGCCTCATCAGTGCCACCTCAGTGCCCACCTGTGCCAATCCGTGCCCATCTGCTCCGCCAAAACATGTAAAAAAAATCCTATTCACTAGAGGAGGCATTCCAAATTATTTCTGCGCCCGATGAGAGCAACATGGACCTCTCTCGTTCAAACTCCACTTCCAATTTTTCTTCTGAGTCGGACGTCAACTATGAGCCAGCCCCCAGTAGCGGAACACTGAGTGACTCTGAGGAGGAAGATAGCCGGCCCGCTAAACGAAGGCGTTCTGGTCAGGAGGCAGTGCCATCCACCAGCACCGCAGTGCCTTCCACCAGCACCGCAGTGCCTTCCACAAGCACCGCAGTGCCTTCCACCAGCACCGCAGTGCCTTCCACCAGCACCGCAGTGCCTTCCACCAGCACCGCAGTGCCTCAGCAAGAAAGGCCAAAGACCCATGCCGGCCTTCCCTATGCCCTTCAGAACCCTTTGTGGCTTCCTCCAAATTCCGGGGAAGCCAACATTCCCCCTTTCACGGCCCAGCCAGGAGTCCAAGTGGACACGGAGAATTTTTCTCCGATCGATTTTTTCAACCTGATGTTCACAGAGGACATGCTATCTGAAATTGTGGCCCAGTGCAACCTATTTGCACAACAATTTATTGAAAGAAATCCCACATCCTATCATGCCCGTCCCTTCCAGTGGAGAGACCTTTACGGTGGAGGAGTTGAAATTTTTTTTAGGCCTCACATTATGAATGGGACTCAACCCAAAAAATTCTTCACGTGCCTTTTGGTCCAAAAACCCAATTTATCACATGCCAATCTTCTCCAGCATAATGCCCAGATCCCGATACTATGCCATCATGAGATTTCTACATTTTAACGATAACACCCAGTGCCATCCCCGAAATCATCCAAATCACGACAGGCTTTTTAAAATTCGGCCCTTACTGACTTATTTTTCTGAAAAATTCCCCCAATTGTATACCCCGGACCAACACATCTGTGTGGATGAGTCCCTTGTGAAATTCACTGGCAGGCTTCAAATAAAACAATTCATCCCCAGCAAAAGAGCCCGCTATGGCGTGAAGATCTACAAATTGTGTGACCGAGTCACAGGATACTTGTATGCCTTCAGAGTGTACGAAGGCAAGGACACCCAACTGAATCCCCCTAATTGCCCAGACTACTTGGGATCAAGTGGCAAAATTGTTTGGGACCTCATCACCCCTCTATTGGAAAAGGGATACCATCTATACGTGGATAACTTCTATACCTCCCTTCCCCTGTTCCACAACCTGCACCGGAAGAAGACACCAGCATGTGGCACCATCAGGAATAATCGGAAGGGTTTTCCTCAAAGTCTCGTGAATAAGAAGATGAAAAGTGGAGAATCGGCAAGTCTGCGAAATAAGGAGGTCCTGGCAGTGAAGTGGAAGGACAGAAGGGATGTTTACATGCTATCCACCATCCACAATGACACCGTCGTTGAAACCCGCAGAAGGCGTGGCACCGTCATTCGAAAGCCAACATGCATCCAGGACTATAATTTGTTTATGGGGGGGGTCGACTTCAATGACCAGATGCTTGAACCCTATCTTGCCACAAGGCGGACGTACCATTGGTACAAAAAAGTTGCCATTTATTTTTTTCAATTGGCCATATACAACTCATATGTAATTTATCGCAACTCCACCCAAAACCCCAAACGCTTCCTTGGCTACCAAGAGGACCTTATCACTGCCCTTATTTTCCCGAACGGCCCACCCCAAACTATCCGATCTGACGTTTTAAGTCGTCTCGTCGAGCGTCATTTTCCCGGTAGAGTCCCTCCCACAGAAACAGGCCGACGACGTCAAAAAAGATGCAAGGTGTGTTCCAGTCAAGGAATCAGACGAGACACAACTTTCCAGTGTGCCGATTGCCCTTCACAGCCTGGCCTCTGTCTAACTGACTGTTTTCGGATTTACCATACCAAACTAAACTATTAATCCTCCGTTCCTGCCTTCATACACCTTCACACCCCTTATGCCACTGCCTGCTCTGTAACTGACCCCGGCTTGTTTTTTGACCACGATTCTGCCTAACGATTTTGTAATAACTCTGCCTGATCTGGAACTGACCCCGGCTTGTTTTTTGACCATTCTTCTGCCTAACGATTCTGTAATGCCTCTGCCTGATCTGGAACTGACCTCGGACTGTTTGACCATGCCTTTTGCCTGCCCCTTGGACTGATCTTGTACCCTGCTACTGGACTAGTGGGATTTAACACAGGGGTCTCACAAATGTGAGGGGCTCCAGAAAAGTTTTTCTAGATGAAGAAAAACATTTTTTTTGTTTTCTCATCCTAGATTAGGGTCTGGTTGCCCGGAGGCTTCAAAGAGATTTGGGTGGGAGAAGCCTCTACCCCTGTCCCCATTCTGTCCTAAACGAGGCCCTACTTCTGCCTGTTACCTGTAGGACCTATGACATCATGCCTTTGTCGGTTGCATGAACTGACTACTTGTGTATGCCGTTGCTGACCAAGTCCCTGCCTGCTGCCTGGACCAGTGCTATCCTGCTGTGTAGAACTGCGCTACTATTACCACAGGTAATCTTTTGTTTACACTTTGCTCAGCATAATGTATTTTGGGGTGTAATTCTTGGTATGTGCATGCTATGTGTCTCTGGAACACCTGACGTTGTTCCTTGCATGTTGGATCTCTGTATGTGGTCAGGCTGTGTAGAAGTCTCACACATGTGGTATCGTTGTACTCAGAAGGAGTAGCAGAATGTATTTTGGGGTGTAATTTTTGCTATCTAAATGCTATGTGTTGGAAATATCTTAGAAACCGACAACTTTGTGTAAAAAAAATATGCGTTTTCATTTTTTTTCCACGTTCCAAAAACTTCTGGAAACAAATGACCTGTTCAAAAGACTCATTATGCCTCATAGATTATACGTTGGGGTGTTGGCTTTACAAAATGGGGTCACTTTGTGGGTAATTCCATTGTCCTGGTGTTCCAGGGCCTTCAAAAGTGTAATAGGTAATCAACTAGTTAGATGTGCAATTTATGCTCCTAAAACCCCTGATGGCGCTTCCTGCATGTTGGGCCTCCGTATGTGGTCAGACAGTGAAAACGTCTCACACATGGGGTATCGTTTTACTCAGGAGGAGTAGCAGAATGTATTTTGGGGTGTCATTTTTGCTATCTAAATGCTATGTGTTGGAAATATCTTAGAAACGGACAACTTTGTGTAAAAAAAATGCGTTTTCATTTTTTTTCCACATTTTCCAAAAACTGCTGGAAACAAATAAACCGTTCAAAAGACTCATTATGCCTCATAGATTATACGTTGGGGTGTTAGCTTTCCAAAATGGGGTCATTTTGTGGGTAATTCCATTGTTCTGGTGTTCCAGGGCCTTCAAAAATGTAATAGGTAGTCAACTAGTTAGATGTGCAATTTATGCTCCTAAAACCCCTGATGGCGCTTCCTGCATGTCGGGCCTCTGTATGTGGCCAGGCAGTGAAAAAGTCTCACACATGGGGTATCGTTTTACTCAGGAGGAGTAGCGGAATGTATTTTGGGGTGTCATTTGTGGTATGCACATGCCATGTGAGAGAAATAAGCTATTACAATGAAAATTTTGAGAACATTTTTAAATAAAAAATAAAAATCTTAATTTTGCAAAGTATTGTGGGAAAAAATTACAACTTCAAATCACTCACCATGCCCATTAATAAATACCTTGGAATGTCTACTTTCTAAAAAGTGGTTATTTGGGGGCATTTGTACTTTCCTGGCTTGTTAGGGTCTCAAGAAATGAGATAGGCCTTCAATACATCAGGTGTGATCAGATGTGATATATTTTTATGATTTGCACTATAGTTTGTAGACTCTAAAACTTTCACACAGACCAAATAATTTCCAAAAATTTTCAGTTATTTTTATCAAAGACATGTAGCAGTATAAATTTTGGGCAAAATTTATGAAGAAAAATTAATCATTTGCAAAATTTTATCACAGAAACTAAGAAAAAATCATTTTTTTTCCAAATTTTCGGTCTTTTTTCATTAATAGCGCAAAAAATAAAAAACACAGAGGTGATCAAATACCACCAAAAAAAAACTCTGTTTGTATGAAAAAAAGGACAAAAAAATCATTTGGATACAGTGTTGCATGACTGAGTAATTGTCATTCAAAGTGGGAGAGCGCTGAAAGCTGAAAATTGCTCTGGGCAGGAGGGGTGTTTAAGTGCCCAGTATGGAAGTGGTTAAACCATATGTTCAAAATTCATAAAGAAACAGTTCACTACATTTTGGATAAACAGCAGTCTGTATGTTATTAATGTCTAATTCTCATCTCCATTTTTTCTTTTTTTATAACCCACCCCTCCCCCAAAAAATAAAATAAAAAATACAGGCCTTGTTAATGTAGCACCCACCCCAAATTTAGGGGGCGCTATTTTACATTTAAGGGATGTTTGAGCCAATACTTAGGCCCATACCTGTTTGATTGATGGAAATGTGCCTCTGTTCTGGCTGTGGTACTACTTGGTAGTTTTCCCTTGTTGCCTGCAGGTGGCGTTACCATCTTGAGCTTATGTTGGAACGCAGGTGTACCATGGTGTATTGGGTGTCCCTCCTCGGCAACAGTACAGTGGGAGTGGTGACCCTGTTGTGCACGCTGGGAAGGGGTACTTAAGGGGCAGACGCCATTGATCGGGTTTCTTCACCTTGTGGCCCTCCTAGCGCGAGGTGCGTGTGTGTGAATCTGACCTCAGGGCCACGTTGGCAAGAGATTGCTTCGCTGTTGAGTAGGCCCAACTATGCTGGCTGGGGCCTGCAATCCTAAAGGGGGATCCCAAGCTGTCTGTCCTCAAGGAAGGAAGCTGTCTTTATGAAGGAAACCAGGGGAGGACCTGCCCTGGGGGGGACTGGCAAAGTGCTAGTGTCTCGGGTGAGGCCTGGTGACCTAATTAAGGAGGGATCCACTACATTGAAAGCCCTGCAGTTCCCCAGTTCGGCTTAAAGGCTCTTCTACTGCTCGGCTTGAGGTTCAGGACTTTAAAATCCTGTGGCAGAGGATTCCTGGACGCATCCAAGTTCATCCAAAAGGTCTGTGGCAGAGATCAAGTTCATCCAAAAGGTCTGTGGCAAAAACAAAGTTCATCCAAAAGGTCTGTGGCAGAGACCAAGTTCATCCAAAAACTCTGTGGCAGAGACCAAGTTCATCCAAAAGGTCTGTGGCAGAGACCAAGTTCATCCAAAAGGTCTGTGGCAGAGACCGAGTTCATCCAAAAGGTCTGTGGCAGAGACCGAGTTCATCCAAAAGGTCTGTGGCAGAGACCGAGTTCATCCAAAAGGTCTGTGGCAGAGACCGTGTTCATCCAAAAGGTCTGTGGCAGAGACCGAGTTCATCCAAAAGGTCTGTGGCAGAGACCGAGTTCATTCTACGACAGTCTGTGACAGAGACTGTCTGGACATTAGTTTGTGCATCATCCCGGCTGCTAGACCATGTGAGAGGGGACTATCTGGGTGAGCAATTCCCACTCAATAGCTTTGAGAAGAGACTGATTGACTATTTTTTGAGCACTCTGTACCGTGTGCCTGAACCTTCCCCTTCTCTTCTCCTCTCTTCTACTTTCTCTTCTTCAAGGTACCCTTCAGTAAAAATTGAAACCAAACTGTTGAAGGTTTTACATCTGTCTGGACATTGCTGGAGCAGAGTGACTGCCCTAGCTGCTAGGCATCTTATCAGTGTCCTGATTTTCAGTGCAGTAAATCAGTGCTGCCAATCAGTGCCCCCCAGTGCCTCCTCATCAGTGTCACCTATCAGTGCTGCCTTTCAGAGCCCATCAGTACCACCTATCAGTGCCCATCATTGCCACCTATCAGTTCCCATTAGTGCTGCCTATCACTGCAGCCTCACCAGTGCTGTCCCATCAGTGCCACCTACTGTATCAGTGCCCAATAGTGCAGCCTATCAGTGCCCATCAGTGCAGCCTCATCAGAATACCTCAGTGAAGGAGAAAAACTACCTGTTTGCAAAATGTTATAACAAACGATAAAAAATAAGTTTATTTTTCAAAATGTTTTTTTTTGTTTGTTTAGCAAAAAAATAAAAAACCCAGTGGTGATTAAATACCACCAAAAGAAAGCTCTATTTTTGTAAATAATATGATAACAATGTCATTTGGGTACAGTGTTGCATGACTGTGCAATTATCATTCAGCAGTGCGACAGTGCGACAGCTCTGAAAGCTAAAAATTGACCTGGGCAGGAAGGTGGTAAAAGTGGCCAGTAGACAAATGGTTAAGCTAAAAAATGTTGAGGATTAATCCTACTTTTTTTTGTGTGCTTTTTTTAATTTCAATAATCCATAAATATTTATTTTAATCTTGAGTTCAGTTTTAGGGCCGGTTCACACTGCTGCAAATTCTATTGCGAATTTGATTTGTTGCGATTGCTTAAATTCTCAAGTCTTTTTACTAACATCGTTTTCTATGCGTGGCGTTCACATCGATGGGTTGCGATTTTTTTGCGTTAAAAAAGGGTCCTGTGCGAGTTTGATCCAAGTGCGATGCAAATTCAGCTCTATAGACTGGCATTCCCTAAAATCTCGGCCACAAAATTGCCTTAGACCCCTTTCACACTGAAGCGTTTTTACAGCGTTTTAGCGTTAAAAATAGCGCTATTAAAACGCTCATAAAAGGCTCTCCATGCATCTCAATGGACCCTTTTACACCAAGTCCTGCAAGCAGCATCTTTGGAGCAGCTTTTGGGCGCTAAAAAAAATGCTCCAAAAACGCTCCTCTCCATTGAAATGAATTGAAAGCGCTGTAAAAACGCCTTACCCTTTCACACTGAGGCACTGCAAAAACTCCCTAAAACTTTAGGGTCTTAGGCCCCTTTCAGACTGGGGCAAGAGCCACTGTGGCGGTATAGCGCCACTAAAAATAGCAGGATTCGGCCGCTATCGGTGCGGTATTAACCCCCGCTAGCGGCCGATAAAGGATTAATACCGCCCGCAATGCGCCTCTGCAGGTCTTAACGGTGCTTGGGATTGCAGATGAGGCTTAGCGCTAATGACGCTCAAAAAATTATTGAATAACGATCAAAAAACGCTCCAAAAAACGCTCGAAAAACGCTCGAATAATGCTCGAAAAACGCCCCAATGTGAAAGGGGCTTTAAAGGGGTTGTAAGGGAATTTTTTTTCCCCTAAATAGCTTCCTTTACCTTAGTGCAGTCCTCCTTCACTTACCTCATACTTCCATTTTGCTTTTAAATGTCCTTATTTCTTCTTAAAAATCTTAATTTCCATTTCTTCTGTCTGTAACTCCACACAGTAATGCGAGGCTTTCTCCCTGGTGTGAAGAAAGCCTCTTGAGGGGGGAGGGGGGCGAGCAGGCAAGTCAGCACACTCTCTACTTTGCAGATAGAGAAAGGAGCTGTGTGTTAGTGGGCGTCCTGACACTCCTGCTCGCCCCCTCCCCCCTCAAGAGGCTTTCTCCACACCAGGAAGAAAGCCTCTCATTACTGTGTGGCGTTACAGACAGAAGAACAGGAAGTGAGGATTTCTCCGAAGAAATAAGGACATTTAATAGCAAAATGGAGGGATGAGGTAAGTGAAGGAGGACTGCACTAAGGTAAAGGAAGCTATTTAGGGGAAAAAAATCCTTTATAACCCCTTTAAATCACAAAAAAAACCTTACTGATCAAACCTATTTAATGTCCATATGTCCAGCACTGACATACTGTACCTTGCAAATTCTAAATGCAAGCAGTTGCTTTGAGTGAACATTTGCACTTTTGTATCATTACATTTTTTTTCTCATCCCTAGCAATTTGAAAATAATATCACATTCTTCTGCCTACCTGCTAATCCCAGCAGATCACTTACTATGCCTCATTGACCCTAGCAGCTAGATTTCCAGCATCTATATTCTCTGATTGTTGATTGCCTGGGCTGGGAAGAGCAACCAAGAAGTGATTAAGACACAGAATACAATATTAGCAGGATCATCTCTTATATTTTCAAAATATTATATAAAAAAAGCAGTAAACATCCTTTTTTTAGACATCAAAAAAAAAATTGAAAACATATTAGAACGGTGAATTTTATGTTTAATGATTTGTATCGCTATATTTAACTCAACACATTCACATGCTATTACTTTGTTATGTTGAGTATATGACTAGTCACAAGCAGTTACAGGTAATAGGTTCACAAATCATTATTGTAATAATCATGAAGAAAATCCCTAGCTTGATTGCTGTGCTGGAGAAGATGTCTCTAAATCACCATTTGAGACCCGTAACTACTTTTTGTATTAGAAATTGCAGATGAGTGCCCTATGTTCCAGATAAGGATAACATTGTGGTCTGCGCGGTAATGTCAGCATGTCCTTTTTCTACATGGTCGCAAAGTGCCGTCTTTTGAGACCGGCTTCAAATCCCCCAAAAAAGCGAACTAGTTAATATAGTGAAATGAACAGCAAGGCGAAGGCCTCAGGGTAAGGTCAGACAGGTGGTTTGAGTCTTCCCATGGTACTCCAAGCCATACTAAGCTATGAATTTTTACTGAGCTTGGCGTCTGGAGTGAAAAGGGAATTGCTCACACACATGTCAGGGAAGAAACGCAGCATCCTTTGTAGCCTCTTTTTAAGCCTTTTTAGCAGAATTTCTCTATCCAATTTTTGTTTTGGAATGAGTGATTCTCTTTCTAAAGTAGAACTACAGCAAAACTTTTTTTTTTAGGACAGAAAGGATAAAGGTGGCTACATCTTTCCGTATTAACCAACATTTCCAGAATTTGCCCGAGCCCGACTAACAACACCACAAAACAACTTATTTCCCACCTTGACTACTTCAACTCTCTTCTCACTGGCCTACCTTTACGGTTATCCCCCCTTCAGACTATTATGAATGCTGCTGTTAGACCAACCTGGGGGTCGGGACCCCCTCGGGGGTCGAATGACGATTTGCCAGCGGTCACTGAATCGCGGGCTGTTCCTGAAGCCCGCACACCGCTCTCCCAACCTTTTCGTGGCCACCCAGCGGGGCTGTTCCTGGAGCCCGCGGCCTCCCACTCAGCCTCTTCTCAGCCGCCCATTCAGTTCATGTCACTATAGCCAGACACCACAAAGTCCTAGACACAGTGAGTAATACTGCCTGTGATTATAGTTGACATTAAAAGTCCCCACTCAGGGCTGATCCTAGGCAGGTCCGTGGGGTGCAGTGCACCCAGGCACCACAAAGGTGGGGGCACTGAAGCACCAGAGTACTCCCCTCCCTCCTCCTCTCCTTGTCCATGTCCAGAGGCGGCTCTTTCCACCAGTCACCGCCGACGCCACTGTGTTTCCTGCCCAAGCCCGTCCCCCCTCCCTCCTCCTGAAAGAGGAGGAGAGCGAAGCAGCAGCTGTCTCTGTGTAGAGAGAGGCCAGCCGCGCAGTGACGTCGCTGGGGGGCGGTCCATGCCTGACGTGTTCTCTTTGTCCGTGTTAGGGGAGCATCTCTGTGTTTGAGTCGTTGCCATAGAAGCATTTATAAAGGGGAGGAGTTGGTAAGATGACCATGCCCATGTGGGGGCACCAGAAATATTTCTGCACCCTGGCGTTTGTGACCCTAGGACTGGCCCTGTCCCCACTACAGTTCTCAGATCCTCAGGTGACCTTGATCAAGAGCTGATTGGCTACTCTTCCCATTCCCTATGCACCCCCCCCCCAACAAGGAGTAAGAGAAGGAATAAAAATAGAGAATACATGGAAGGGAGAGGAAAAGAGGGGAAATAACAAAGAAAGTGGGGGAGAAAGAATATAAGTGAGAACAAGAAAGACGGCTAGAGAGAGAGAGATGGAAAAATGAAAAAGAAAAATTTGGATATAGAGATAAAAGGGAAGGATAGGAGAACAAAGAGAAAGGGTGGTACATCCTAAAATGTGGAGAGGAAGGGACTCAGAAAACGCTAAATGTCCGTGGGTTATGGGAGCAAATTATTTGCTACGCTATGATTTTTTTTTTCCGTTAGGGGTCCCCACAACTTGGGAAATGTTATCAAGGGGTCACGGCACTAGGAAGTTTGAGAACCAATGTGCTAGATTAAAGCCTCATACACACGATCGGATTTTCTGACGGTAATTGTGTGATGACAGGCTGTTGGCGAATCCAACCGTTTGTATACTTCATCAGACAATTGTTGTTGGATTTTCCGCAGACAAATGTTGGGTGGCAGGCTTTAAAAAAAATTGCGGGCAGCGGTCTGTTGTCGGATTTTCTGAGTGTGTGTACACAACATTAGCAGAAGGTGCCCAAAGGGTGGCGCTCAAGAGCTGAAAAACCACATACGTTCTTGTTTGTTGGCCGATATCTGTGTGCCGTTTGTATGCAAGACAAGTTTTTGGCCCACGCCTTTTCAGACAAAAGTCAGAGGCTTTGTCTGCGGAAAAAGGCTTAATACACCTTACTAACAGATCTGTGACTGCTCCTCTCTGCCAATCCCTTCACTGGCTCCCCTTCCCCACAATATACAATTCTAAATATTATTCACAACATACAAGTCCATCAACAACATTGCATGGGAGGAGGTGACAAGGTAGCTGGAGAGCAGGAGGTCTTGGGAGGAGCTGAGAGGACGAATTGGGCAATATCTGGAGATGAGGTTGGCGATCTAGACCAGGAGTCTCCAAACTACGGCCCTCCAGGTGTTCAGGAACTACAATTCCCATCATGCCTAGTCATGTCTACGAATGTCAGAGTTTTACAATGCCTCATGGGAAGTGTAGTTCCACAGCAGCTGGAGGGCCGTAGTTTGGAGATCCCTGATCTAGACCAACCTCATCTCCAGATATTGCCAAAATCGTCCTCTCAGCTCCTCCCAAGACCTCCTGCTCTCCAGCTACCTTGTCACCTCCTCCCATGCTTGCCTCCAGAGCCTCTCCCACCCTCTGGAACTCCCTGCTCCAATATGTCCAGTCAGCCCCTACCTTGTCCTTTAGGCGATCCCTGAAAACTCACTTATTCGGGGAAGCCCACCCCACCTCCACCTAAGAACTATATGTAGCACTAGCCCCGAAGGAGCTACTGGTTTGTTTTGGGTGGCATGTTACCTTGAGGCTCCTCCGCCGTCTTAGGGGTGTATAGTGAATATAGAAGTTACAGAATGTTTTTCTGTGCTCTTTATTACCCAGCCGGGTAAAAAAAAAAACATTAAAACGTGTGATGAAGAGTAGAGGTGAAGTAGAAGGAGAAATAGCAGACTCAGGTGTAACAACAGGGAAACAGTCCTGCTTCCAACAATACTTTGTATTCTTCGCCACTCCAGCCAGAGTGGGTATAGCGTACCTAGACAGGCCTCTCTCACTGGCCTGGCCTGGCAGCCAGAGTATCACTCAGAACTTAAAGGAAAAGTCTCTGCCACAGACCTTCCTGAATTGGACTCAGGGAGAAACCTCTGTCACAGGCCCTCTCCGTGATTGTAATTACGGAGATGATCCTCCTCGATAGAATTGCGCCTGGATCTCCTTCAGGTTTTAGGTACCGACTGACAGGTGACCAGCCTCTCAGTGTCCAACTACCTTGATCCCCGGTGGTTTGTCGAGACCCTATTGGATCGCCAGCCTCTCATTAGCTATCCTCAGATGGACTCCCCACCGAACAGCTATCTCACTTGGGATCTTCAAGATTGGGAACCCAGTCGACCACTGGGCTCCCCACCACAGCTTAAATGTTCCGGACCAACATGTTCCCAGAACCAGGAACACCGCGTGGCAATCGCACCCCAGCCAGGAAGGCCATAACGCTGGGGCGCCGTGATGCAGTCACCCTGAAGGTGGGTGCAGCACTCCGAAGAAGAAGCCAGACCAGTGGCATCTGCCCCATAAATACCCTCCCCCAGCATGCACAGCGTGTCTCAACCCTCCTGATAGGCTGCTGGGGAAAAGCACCCAAACCTCGACTACACTGCTGCCACCCATCGCCCTGGGGTAGGAACTACACCCCAGTAACAACAGACAGCCCACAGCACAGTGAAGCTGAGACAGAGACCCAGTTTTGAACATAAAAATTGGATCAGAGTCAGTTAACACTCCGATTCCTCTCTAAATTTAACTAGCACCGGTACTTTTTAAATAACCAGGCGCTTCATATATCTGAGTCTTCTCCATCATATTGTCATCATCATCATCCAATAAAGAAACCTTGTTGGGTGCTGGTTAGTTGAGTTTCCAAACAGCAATACAAGCAACTGCGACCCCCAAACCCATTAAATTAAATCTAACTATAATTTTCAGGTGTTTTCCCTGACCTCCATCTCCTTTCTGTGGTATGAATAAATGTGACTCCTTGCAAGCCCTGTGGATTCAGAGGCGGGTCTGGGGGATGTGGAGGGGCTCTCACAAAGCTTTCCCTATCACTGAATCAGGGCCGTCTTAATAGCATCATGGGCCCCTGGGCAAAGAAATGTAGGTAGGAGGCAGACTGTCTCCCATGTGTATCTATCACTCTCAGTGCCACCATGGGGCCCCCAATTTTGGGGCAGCATGGGATCAAGGACCAGCTGCTTTGAGGAAAGTGCAGGGGGCCCCCATGCAGCTGGGGCCCCTGGGCAGTGCCCAGGTGTGCCCTCTTATTAAGACAGCCCTGCACTGAATGTTCATGCTCTTTTAAAATTTTGGTTGTTCATTATACGTTTTTTCCATCAGCCAAATAGTAAATATGTTTGCAAATTGAACAAAGATGTATACTGTCAATATTATGACGTCTATTACAATAATGTTTATACTATTTGAAGTTAAGAGAAAATCTTTCTAGACATGTTTTCTAGAGTATTAATATCCTCCCGATGAAGACCATGAATGTAAGGGTCGAAATGCATTGAGGGATACTCATATGTAATGTACTATCATTACTCACCAGCATTTTTTTGTAAATGCGCAATTCATATTACGGATGGATAATTCCTGTTGTTCTGCATTCCAACCAGAGCTCATTTTTTAAATTTTTCTGTAACCATTTGCACTCTGTAAATTTTTGGATAATAAAAATTACTAAAAACAATGGCCCAGATTCACAGAGCAATTACGCCTGTCTAACTGGTGTTAGACAGGAGTAATTTCAAATTTTGCGCGCCGTATCACTAGTTTGAATCCTCAAACCATGATACGGCGGCTTCGGGCTTCGATCCGAGAGGCTTACGTCCTCGTAAGCCTTCAGATCTACACTGCGATATTTTTGCGGCCGCTGGGAGGAGTTTGCGTCGTTTTCATGCGTCGGGATATGCAAATGAGTTTTTACAGCGATCCACGAAGGTACGAGTGTCCCTCGCAATCGCCTACGTCATTTTTTGGCTACGTAATGTTAGAGGAGCTTTTTGCTGGTCTAACAGTGCGTAACCCATGTAAAGTATGGCCGTCGTTCCCGCGTCGATTTGAAAATATTATTTTTTTTTTAACGTAACTCGTTCGGGAATAGGAATGTACGTAAACGACGCTACTACGACGTGACGACGTGTTTTCGCGCAATGCACGGCGGGAAATTTGCGAACGGAGCATGCGTAGTTCGATCGCCGCGGGAACGAGCCTATTTTAAATGCTTCACGCCCCCTACTCGCGCAGATGGATTGCGACGGGAGAAATACACTACGCCGCCGTCGTTTACTGGACAAAATCTACCTGGATTCCACGTAGAGCCAGGTAAAAAACGGCGGCGTAGTGCATTTCTGATACTCTACGAGAATCTAATTCTCTGTGAATCTGCCCCAATATATATTGACAATTATGCTTGCTGCTAAAAACCCCCTTGGGGAACTTTTCCTTTTTTTTAACATAATTTTGGGGTGTGCAGCCCTCTAACTCCCATTTATGCGTTTTCTTCTCTATGCCCCCTGCAGCTATTACCTTTTGTACCACCTCCCTCTCCCTTTAGATTATAAGCACCATGAGCAGGGCTCTCTAATTCTGTATTGAACTGTATTGTAATTGTACTGTTCCCTCTCTACATTGTAAAGCGCTGCATTAACTGTTGGGGCTATATAAATCCTGTATACTAATAATAATAAAGGTGACAACCACTGTCTGGTTTTCACTGTTGGTTATGTCCCCTGCTGATTGCCAGAACAGGGGATGATGGTAAATGTTTGAAACAAAAATAAACATATTAATAATAGCCTGGATAACCCTTCTCCACTTTGCTCAAAACAACAAAAAGTCCAGAGTTCTACGTTAACCTCCCTGGCGGTATGATTCTGTCTGGAATTAAAAAAGAGAGAAAACAGCGATAATAAATTAGAATCACTTGCAGAATTGAGCGATAGCGATTTGTGGGGAAATTCGTCATCAAACAATAAAAGTAATGACAGCGACAATTCTGCAAATGAGCAAATTTCAGTGTTTTTGATTTGATTACATTATTGAATAATTTTGATTATAATTACATTATTACTTGTCATAATTATTTATAATATTATAATTTATGATTCTGTTTTTCATACTTTATCATACCCGGGATGTCTACAAGACTCTGGTTTGGACAGATTTAAGTGAGTTATTCCTAAGAATTACAGGCCTACAATATAAAACACCAAATTTCCATGCACAATAATGGTACCACTTTTAGCACCTGAAATCTGACATAATCATACCGCCAGGGAGTTTAAAGGGGTGTGGCAGGGGGCGTGCCCTATGCCTACATATGTTTGTTAGTAGGTGTCCCTCATTCCTATCTCAAAATGTTGGAAGGTATGCCTCCTAGGGGAAGGGGTGGGGGATTGGGGGGTGGGTGGTTGTGCAGGCTGTCACTTCCAGGGTCGTCACCTCAGGGGGGAATCATTATAGGTGATTATTCTGGAAGTCTCACAGTGTGAGCAGGAGCATCTGTCCAAATGTGGCGGATTATGTAGGAACTGGGTGCCAGTGTCTGGTTGTAAGTGTCCCTCAGTGGTAGAAGCCACCTCATCTTTTTCAATTGTCTGGTTGTTCACATAAATGAAGGAAGGTCATTTGGCAGAAGTTTATACAGTATGATTTAAGATAGAGGAGTGTGGGTGTTGAAGTCGGTGGCAGTGTAGAAAGAGCATTCACTTTTCTGAAAAAGAGGATGTGAGTACTGAAAACAAGTGTTTCTACACCTTGGAGGAACACAGTAGTCTGCCATGTTCCCCCAGGAAGTTACACTCAGTGATTGAGATGATTTGTAGTTAGACATTAGTTGTATTCTAGCTGGCGAAGACAATATGTAAAATACAATGTGGGCATCACAGCTCTTTGCTGTTTGTACAAGAAGTTGCTGTGATGATAACCTCTTAAAAAATCTAACTGGAACTATTCTTTTTAGTTATTATTTAGTTAGGGAGAAGAGAAGATGCAGATGCAGAAGATTTATTCCCACGAAGGCTGTGCACGGTGCAAGAACCTGGCTGTGAGACAGATCCAGACCTTCACACCCCTCAGCTGACCGCCCACATCCCATGGGCAATGATCAGGCTGTACCGATGATGGGCACTGGCACTGGTGATGTTGCATTGATGTGCACTGATCAGGCTGCATGCAACCGATGGGCACTGTCTGCACTGGTGAGGCTGCACTGATGGGCACTGATCAGGCTGCATGCAACCGATGGGCACTGTCTGCACTGGTGAGGCTGCACTGATGGGCACTGATAAGGCTGAACTGATGGGCACTGTTTGCACTGGTGAGGCTGTGTTGATGGGCACTGATCAGGCTGTGTTGATGGCCACTGATCAGGCTGCACTGATGGGCACTGTCTGCACTGGTGAGGCTACATTGATGGGAACAGATCTGGCTGCACTGTGGGCACTGATCAGGCTGCACTGATGGGCACTGATCAGCCTTCACTGATGAGGCTGCATTGAGTTGTCATCCTCACGCCCCCCTCAAGAGGCAATGCACAGTGTAAGGACCTGCTGAGGTGAGAGAGACCCAGACCCTGACACCCCCAGCTGACCCCCCACATCCCATGGGGACTTATCAGGCTGCACTGATTAGGCTGCACTGATGGGTACTGCACTGGTGAGGCTGCATTGATGGGCACTGATCAGGCTGCGTTGATGGGCACTGATCAGGCTGCACTGGTGAAGCTGTGTTGATGGGCACTTATTAGACTTTGTGGATGGTTCAATGGGCCACTTGACTGGACTTGCCCCCCCAGGCCTAAGGCTTCCAGCCCTCCCTTACCTGTTACGCAGGTTTTTTGATAGTTTTTCTGCTCCCCAATGGCTAAGTATCTAGCTTGCTCAGTGCATCCACCTGAGAGCTAAGAAACTCATTGATTATTTATGCACAGACACCAATTGCAATTTAAAAAAGCCACAGATGTGGAAAATTAACCTTGAGTTGCCCTTAAATTGCAATTTTAACCAGTGTGTGTCACCTTAAGTGTCTTTACCAATGCCAAACACCCAGGGTATGTAAACTTTTGATCAGGGTCATTTGGGTGATTTCTGTTTCCATTATGATTTAAAAAGGTGATAATAATGGCTTCATGTGATCTCTATTCTTAAATAAAATACAGTTTTTTGGCATGAATAGTCATAATTGTAAGATTTCTAAATCTCTTCCAGGATATGCAAAGTTTTGACCACAACTGTTAAGCCCTGTACACACGGGCCAGAATCTTGTCAGGGAAAAACCCTTGTTTTTCCTGATGAGATTCTTGGCAAGAATGTCTTGCCGTCTGAGGCCGTGTACACACGGCAGAGAACCTCGACGGGCAGAACACATCGTTCCGCCCGTCGAGGTTCTCTGCCGGCCGTCAAAATCGGCGACCCGCCCGTCGGGAATGGCAACCAGCCATTCATCCAGGCGGGCCATCGAGCAAAAAGAGAGCGTGCTCTCTTTTCGCTCGACGGGATTCCCGACGGGCGGGGCGAGCGCTCTGTGTACACACGGCCGAGGACCAGCGAGAACCTCGGTCGTGTGTACGCCGCCTGAGTGTACAGACTCTCCTTTGAAAAGAACCGCGGTTCTCTTGAAAGGCAAGAACGCGGTGACGTCATCGCGTACGACGTCACATTCAATGCCGTTGCCGCCATCTTGCTGCACCCTACCTATGCCTAGGAAGCTACCGCACATGAGTCAAAGTCATTTTGAGCATGCACGGGTTTCCACGGCGACAGGTAAGTATACACACTCTCAGGTTTCTTGGCAGGAAAACTGACGAGAATCTAACGACGAGAAAATAGAGAACATGTTATCCTTCGAGAAACCTGAAAGCCTCATACACATGCTCAGTTTACTCGGCAAGAAAGCTCTGCCCGCAGTTTTCTTGCTGGTTCTTGCCAAGTAAACCGGGCGTGTGTAACTCTTTTCTGGCCTTGGCAGCCTAAGCTCACTTGCTGTACCAATACATTTCCCTTGTAGGCACCTGCCTACAAACTGATTTATGATTTCCTTTCTGCTAATAAAAAGCCAAGATAAGGAAAGATTTAGCTCATTTCATCTTCATAGTATTGTATGTTTATGCCTTTACCCCTAATATGTCACAAATAATAGGGATAGTGTCACTTTAAGGCTGGACAGGTGAAATAAAATGAAAGAAGCCTGTGGGATATCTCTTTATTCAATGTATGTCATTGTAAATGCATGTAATTTGGCATGCCTTTCAAAAGAATACAGAGTAAATTGTAGAAATTGGCTACAATACAATCAGAGATAAAAGCATTAGAATGTAGAAAATGATTTCTTTACCTTCACTATCTGCCACGCTATATTTCTCTACATTTGCTCTTGTCCTATTTATGATTGGCTTGTTTTGCATTAGTTTTGTTCAGGGTAATTCATGAGCCTTTATGTTTTCTTCTTTCAAAATAAGTGCCACTTATTCCCATTGCCATTGTAGCAAACATATCTGCCCTTTGTCTATTATCATGGCTTGTATTATGGAAGTTTTGTAGACCTATATATGGTTAGTGTATTTCTTTAATCTCAATCATTGCATTCCAAACACATATTCTTGCTGTATTTTTCTTATGTCTTCAACGTTTTGGATAGACTTTCCAGGCATGTCAAAGTTTTGCTGTTTGTTCACTTATGCATTAAAGTGGTTGTAAACCCTTACAGACCACTTTGACCTACAGGTAAGCCTAGATTAAAGCTTACCTGTAGGTCCAAGAAATATCTCCTAAACCTACACGTGTAGCACTACCCCCGGAGGAGCTGATGATTTGTTTTGGGTGGCACATTTACCTTGTGGCTCTCCAAATTCCTAGGAGTGTATGGTGCATATAGCAGTAGTAGGAATGTCCACGACAGGAACCGCCGCTATGATCTATATTATGGTGTGCAGGATCGCCGCCAGAACAAAATGATATCTGAATGATGCCTCTAGGTGCAGGCATCATTCAGATATCACCGCACAAAGTACAGGACGTCATATGACGTCCACCTGGGATAAGAGATCCCCTTTTTGAACGTCAAATGACGGCGTACGGTTTGTGAAGTGGTTAAGTATTACTCGCCCCCTTACATGCCACATTTTGTAATTTTTTTTGCAAGGAGTATGTACTCGTTCAGTCTTCAGGCCGCCTAGGCAACCCCTACTCAACCCCTAGGTGGCCCCTCCCTCTAGGGGGATCTCCTGGAACAAGTGACAGGTCCCAGAAGATCGCCTGTCCACTCAGAGGGGCCAAGCGTGAATCGTGCATGCACAGTGGGCACCCGGCCGCTTGTGGCTTCACGGCCGGGTGCCCACAGTGCCAATGATGGCACCGCGGAGAGGAGGGGGAGAGGAGCGTGACTTTTTTGTAGCTGCTGACTTTTAATAAACTAAAAATAGCCTGGAACGCTTTAAGGGACAAGTATATATTCATTAAAATTACCCTTACTCAACCCCCAAGAAGGAGGGGGGGGGGGGGAGGACTGACAACACTGCTTGGGATTTCCATACAGCAGATGCAGTAGTGTCAGTCCACTATAGAACATTTAACAGGTACAGTATTTTTTTTATACCTTAAGCATTTTTAAAGTAACAAAGTATGGGAAAGTTGGTATGTATTGCAGAGATGTACTTTGTAAATAAATTAATTTTAATTTCCCCATACATAAGCAGCTAGTGGGGGGGCTTAAAGTGGAACTTCACTCAAAAAGTGAAGTCCCGCTGATGCGCTCCCTCCCGTCAGCCTGTAACTGATTTACATGTTTTTTTTTTTTTTAGGGCAGCGTGTACTTTTTTTTGTTGATACATGCTCCCATTTCTGTCAAGGTGATGTCCCTTACCATGCTTTCTCCCCTCCTGCAGCCTTCTGGGACATCTCACATGTCTCAGAAGGCTGCAGGACCATTCACAAAGTGCCATGTCAACCTGCACCTGCGCAGTGAGGAGCCAGCTGGGGACTCCCAGGAAGCCACAACCGTCTCCCATATACAAGATGACAGCGATGGGGACCTGCAGTCGTAAGAAGAACCGCAGTGTTTCAGCATGTTCAGTCTGCTCTGTAATTTTTCACTACTGTACTGTACATAATTTGAAATTGCGGTTAAAAAAAAGAATAACATTAAAGTTTGTATTCTTAACTAACAAAAATTGCTCATCCCTGTCCAAATTTTTTTTTTCCTGCTACGACCAGATTTCAGCTAACGTGCACTACTTATTCCAACAGTCATTAGGGATAGATTCACACTATACAGCTGCAGTCTGATCTGATTTCCGTTTTTCAGTGCGATCGTATAGCATTTTTGATGTACTTTTATGTCTTTTTGATACCACTGCAGAAGAAGGAGATTTAAGGAGTCATAACAACCTGAAAAAACCCATCAAAAATACATGTATGTGCTTTTGGATGGGTTTGCATTGAAGTCTATGAGCCCAAAATCGCACTACAAATTGTACAAAAAAAAAGGCAGCATCAGACCATTTTCCACAAATGTGTCATGCTGTGCTACACTGATGTGAATGGTCATCATAGAGAAAAATGTATGATTCCATTGTCTTGTATGATTCCATTGTCTCTGTGTGACTCAGGTCCCATGTGAAATTGCATTTGTGTGAATGGGGTTTATTTACTAAAACTGGAGAGTATAAAATCTGGTGCAGTTGTGTATGGTAGCCAATCAGCTTCTAGTTTTATTTTATTTTATTGTGCTTAATTGAGCTTAATTAAGCATGCTGAAGTTAGAAGCTGATTGGCTACCATGCACAGCTGAACCAGATTTTCTCCAGTGTAAGGCCCCTTGCCAACATGGAGGACTCCACCAAGTGGATCCGTCTGCTCAGCGAGGGATCTGTCCGCTGATCCCTGCCTAGGCAGCAAATGACAGGTCCGAGTACCCTCAGTTATACAGGAGGGATACGGACACAACCTGTTCTTCTATATGGAGTGGTGGGAGGGAGATAGACTGCCTGTCCATTTCTATTTGACCGTCATCCGATCAGCTGGATGGATGGGAAACATCCGTCTGTTTTTTAGCGGACTGGATCAGATGACACATGTCCGCTGACATGCGCCGCTTCATAGAGAGCTATGAATGGTCCCAGTCGTGTCCACCTGAAAAACTGACAGGCGGACCTGATTGGCCAGGACCTTAGTAAAGCAAACACAGTGTGTCTGGATTATTTTTGGAGAATAAGGATATTATTTAGTGACGCTTTATCTTTAACCCTTTCCCATCCTCGCTATAGCCGAATGACAGCTACAGCACGGACCTACATTGCCAGGAGCCTGTCAATAGACGTCCACCTCTTTGAAAGGTGCACTCTGTGATCACTGAGTCATTGAGATTTGGAGTAGGGGCCGATCCCAGCCCCTTAACATGTGATCAGCTGTCAGCCAACGACAGCTGATCACATGATGTAAACAGAAGATCGGTAATCGATCACGACTTCTGTGAAAGGGACACCAGTCCTGAAGAGGAAGAGGTGCATCCCCTCACCGGTGACCACCAGTGCCTCCTGCCAGTGCCCACCAGTGCATATCAGTGCCACCTGCCAGTGCCCACCAGTGCCACAAATCAGTGCCACCTATCAATGTCCACCAGTGGTTCCAATAAGTGCCTTATTGCCAGCTAGCAGTGCTGCCTATCAGTCTCACCTACAAGTGCCCATCAGTACCACCCATCAGTGCCACCTTTCAGTGCCCTTCAGTGCCACCATTCAGTGCCCATCAGTGCCACCTATAGATGCCCATCAGTGCCACCTATCAGTGCCACCTTATCAGTGCCCATCAGGGCAGCCTATCGGTGCCCATCAGTGCCACCTATTAATGCCCATAAGTTAAGACTATTAGTGCCCATAAGTGCAGCCTCATCAGCATACATCAATGAGGGTGAAAAATTACCTGTTTGCAAAATTTTATAACAAAATATAAAACTGTTTTGTTTTGTTTTTCAAAAATGTTGGTCTTTTTTAATTTTTTTAACAAAAAATTAAGAACACAGAGGTAAACAAATACCACCAAAAGAAAGCTCTATTTGTGTGAAAAAAATGATAAAAATGTCAACTGGGTACAGTTGTCATTCAAAGAGTGAGAGCACTGAAAGCTGAAAATTGGTCTGGCCAGGAAGGGGGTTAATGTGCCCAGTAAGCAAGGGGTTAAATTAAGCATTACAGGAATTATAAGAATTAGGCACAAGATCCATATAGTAATGGTAAAAGGTTAACAAAAGAGACCTTGTCACCATTTAAAAAAATGCTGTTAAAGCACAGAAAAGTCGATATTTTAAATATGTAATTGCAGTGTTTTTTCTTTCTATATATAAAGTTTTTCTTGCTTGCGATGTGCCTTTGAACTTGCTAAAAATATTGACCAGTAAATTCTCTAGCACAGCCCCCTACCTCCCTCCTTACACGTTATCCCCTCCCCTCCACTGGGAGTATTTAATTACTTCCTGTGCTGGCCCAGCTCCTCCAGCCCTCCTCTCACCTCCTTTTTATGCAGTGTCACCTGACTGACAGTTGTGAATCTTCTGGGGCTGCTGACATGACATCCAATATGGCAGCATCCAGTCTCTGGGCTTTTGAATGTCTACACAAGGGTAGCTTTTACAGGTAACAATCATGCATAAAATATATTAAATACACTTATAATCATATGGAATTTGTTATTAAATATTATTTATGAATGTTCTAATAACAAAGTCTCTTTACAGCTAGGCTTGTATTAAAAATTGGATAAATGTGGAACACTGTTTTCCTTTTTAATATTGCAGAAATACTCATTTTATTCTTAATGATGTCCCCCACAGATTTGCCAATCCAACATTTGGCTACATAATCTTTTGGGATGAATGATGTCCAGTATTATACAATCCACTTCCTGTGATCTCAGCATGTCTGTTCTGTTTCATGTTTAAGGGATCTTCAGTCCTACAGTAATATAAATATAGCATAGGGGAAGTCAGTGGCGTAACTACCGCCATAGCGACCCACGCGGCCGCAATGGGGCCCGCAGCCGAGTAAGGATAATGGGGGCCAGGTGAGGATGAGAGCAGACCGGCATGGTTTCCCAGCCAGGGGAAGAGAGAGGAGAAGAAGAGGCGAGCTGTCCCTATCAGCAGAGAGCGGAATTGCCTGCTGTAATAGTTTTCATTAGAACTTCCAGTGTTCCCGGGGCTCACGTCACATAGCTCCACCTCTTGGCCCGGCGCCTTTAATAGACAGAATGTGACAATGACCCCCGGGAAGACGGGAAATTCAAATGAAAGCTATTTCAGCAGGAAATCCCGCTCTCTGCTGATCCGGCCGGCTTGTCTCTTCCATTGCACAGGTGAGGCTGTATTGGGCACAGGCAGGCCACGCTGTATTGGTCACAGGCAACGCTGTATTGGGCACAGGTCACACTGTATGGGGCACAGGCAGGCCAGGCTGTATTGGGCACAGGCAACGCTGTATTTGGCACAGGTCACGCTGTATGGGTTACAGGCACGCCAGGCTTTAATGGGCACAGGCAGGCCAGGCTGTATTGGGCACAGGCAATGATGTATTGGGCACAAGTCATGCTGCATTGGGCACAGGTCACACTGTATGGGGCAAAGGTCACGATGTATTGGGCACAGGTCACGCTGTATTGGGCACAACTAACCAAAACCTTCTGGAAATCCCCACAGCCCGCTACAAATCTAAGGGAGAACGTAGATTTTCACTCCAAGGACCTCGGCTTTGGAATGCTCTACCCACGTCCATTTGCATGGAAGAAAACCATCGGGCTTTTAGGAAAAAACTAAAGACCCATCTCTTCTGAAGGATCAGCACGACTCTGGATACAAGCACCTTGAGGCGATTCAGTTTGCATTTGTCAGCGCTATACAAGTTACTCACTCACTCACTCACAGGTCACGCTGTATGGAGCACAGGTCTCGCTGCATTGGGCACATGTCGCGCTGCATTGGGCACAGGTCACACTGTATGGGGCACAGGTCACGCTGCATTGGGCACAGGTCACGCTGTATGGGGCACAGGTCACGCTGCATGGGGCACAGGTCACACTGTATGGAGCACAGGTCACGCTGTATGGGGCACAGGTCACGCTGCATGGGGCACAGGTCACACTGTATGGCGCACAGGTCACGCTGCATGGGGCACAGGTCACACTGTATGGAGCACAGGTCACGCTGTATGGGGCACAGGTCACGCTGTATGGGGCACAGGTCACGATGTATTGCGCACAAGTCACTCTGCATTGGGCACAGGTCACACTGTATTGGGCACAGGTCACGCTGCATTGACACTAGGGCGGCTGTGGGGGGGCCACATACAACATTTTGCTATGGGGCCCTGTGATTTCTTGTTACGCCCCTGGGGGAAGTGTTTAAATGTATGCGATTGGTCTTCGCAAAATGATGACATGATGTTTTAGCTGTAATACCCAAAAAGATTAGCAAACACCCAGAGAATGAAGGGCTATCCGCACAGAAAAAGAAAAGTTTACAGGTAATCAGTGATCTTTGCAACTGCTTTAAAATACACTTATGATGAGAGTTCTACAAAACCAAGGTTTTGTTATGTGTTACATTTACATATTCCTTTAGTAATTGTATGGAAAATCAGACTACCTCCAGAGATATTAAGTATCTTGCCCTCTGAATGGCATTTTAGCTTTGTCTTTAAAATACAATAAAAAAATCCTACAGCAATCAACATTTTCACCACCCCAGGACTATCTCCTTTCCGCTATACAATGGAGTCCCAGGGAAAATTTCCAGGAAATAATCATAGCAATGGGAACAAGAGGTGAATATTTAATGACTGAACCATGAAAGCGGTTCAAAGAGTCATGCCCTGCAGCAATACTTATCGCAAGATGGAAAATATCACAAGACATGGAGGCATATAGGGTTCATTTGCTAAAAGACCAGAGAATGTTTACCAAGCAAAGTAAACACGTACTCACGTTTAACCATAGTTTTTTAATACCAAATAAAGTGCAGAGGAATAAAACAAACATGATTTTGCGTCAACCAGGGCAGGATACGTAATTTAAATAAATTATAATGGGGTTGATTTACTAAAGGCAAATCCACTTTGCACTACAAGTGCACTTGGAAGTGCAGTTGCTGAAATGAGGGGAAGCTCTGCTGATTTTATAATCTAATCATGTACAAGCAAAAATGCTGTTTTTTTTATTTTCCTTGCATTTCCCCCTTAGATCTACAGCGACTGCACTTCCAAGTGTACTTTCAGTGAAACCCCATTGTGTGTAGGTATTTGTACGCTTAGGGTAGGGTGACCAGACATCCCCAGTTTCAGGGGACAGTCCCCTGATTGAGGACACTGTCCCCAGACCAAGTTTGTCCCTGGTTTTGTCCCCAGATTGGATTTAATAGGGGGCAGGGGCAATTTCAAAGACAGTCAGTGCAGAATTAAAATAAAAAAAATTGAATCTGCACACCCCCGCTCCGCCATGCCTACTAGCATAGGGGTTGTATTTTTCATATTATCTGTGCCCCCTTCTGATGATCATGTGCTGGTCGGAGAGCAGGGAATATGTCTTCAGTTTCGGGCGCATGCCCATTCAGCTCCACTCGCATGTTCTTCTGCCTTGGCTCTAATCCTGGCCAGCCACCTGCCTATATCCTTGCCTTCCCTGGCTGAGTGATCTCCCCACCCAGTAGTAGCCGGAGCCCGGAGAGTGAGACTTGACATGCGGGGACGGCAGAGAGTCGCCGATTGACACCATTACTAGTAATAAATAAATAAATAAATATGTCCCCGGATTTAATTTTAAAAATCTGGTCACCTTAGCTTAGGGTCATATTTCTAAAGCAGTATATTTCACTACATGTCATGCCTTTGGCCTACAAGGAAATACAGTAATATCTTCTGGACTTGTAATTCAAATATTGTCCACTAGATGTCCACTAGATGTCACTCTTAATAAAGGACTGTTGATGTTCTATGGTAATGTACATTTCCTGCCGTGTTATTGAAAACTGTCTTCACTTCCTATCACAACTCTTTTATCTTTTCCACTGGACAGTCCACATGGAGGCAGCTAAGCCTGCACCACATGTTTCCTATTTCCCGATCTCCTAAGGCAGCATCGCTGGTATGATAACCACTGTTTATCTATATGCCTAGTAGACATTTGTTTGTGTTCATATAATTCTTATATGTTCATTTATTTGTTTATCTCTAATCTCACCATTATTCATATGCATCTTATATGGCCACCATCGTAATAAAGATCCAAAGTTACAGACAGTCTGGTTATTTAGGATGGAAGGTTTAAGCTGTATGTTGGGCTACATACACGCCAGGGTCAAACGTGTAGCGAGAAAAGAACACTACACGTGAATCTTCCTGATTAATGTGTTTTATTACACGGTCTCATTTACTGCTTTAGAAATACGCCCTCTGTTTACAGGCAGCAGATTGTCTTATGACAGGAGCAACCCTCTCCGGTTTTAATGCCTTGTACATACAATCGGAATTTCCGCAGAAAAAAGTCAGATGGAATTTTTTCATCGGATATTCTGACAGTATGTGGCACCCATCTGACTTTTTTTTCCTTCTGAGTTTAGAAATAGAATATGTTTTATTTTTTTTACGATGGAAAAAATTCCTACCGGAAATTACGATCGTCTGTGAGGGAAAAAAAAACATACATGCTCAGAATCAAGTTGGCGCATGCTCGGAAGCATTGAACTTAATTTTTTCTTGGCTCGTCGCAGTGTTTTAAGTCATCGCGTTTTGGATAGTCGGAATTTGGTCTGACAGTATGTATCCAAGATACCTTGAATGGAATTCCGATGGAAATTCCTGTACAATCCCATTGGAAGTTCCGATCATGTGTACAGGGCATAATAGACTGTAGATCAAAATTTCCTGCAGGAGAAGAAACATAACACTCACCTCTCTGGTAGCCTGTGCTCCAGTCTCAATCAGCCTCTTTAGAATTAGACTCTTTAGGGAATGTTGGAAGCCTGTTCCTTCCTCCCTCTGTGGGTTCATCCTCTGACCCCCTGTATGGTAGTTTTCACCCCCTCGGAAATGTCCATGTTTTACTGTCATAGAGAAACAAATTATAGTGAATTTAGTCACATTGATAAGAAAATCAAAATAAATAACCTCTCACGTGGAAGTGAAAACAAATGTGTGCAAAATAATTTCCACCACCCTCCCCAATACAGTATGTATCTGCAATGAATCTGCAACTGTCTGCCCATTTTTTTGGCACGATAATGTTTTTCTTTTCCTGGTTGGAACAACTTCTTGTCCCACCCTATTGATTTTTTATGCCATTGCCATTGCAGTGTCTGACTGTGCTCAAACCAGGAGACTAAAAAGGCAACTGGACAGCGAGGTGAATCACCCACAGTTGATCGGTAAAATCTGCTCCTCCACTGGCCATGCTCCCTAAACCAACTGGTTCTCCCGAGCTTGTTAAGCTAGTCAGGGCTGCCATCAGGGGGGTACAGCCGATGCAACTGTAAGGGGCCCAAGCATCTGGAGGGGCCCAATCAGGCTAAAAGAATGCAGGGGTGGGTGAGTGCATACAGGTGTGAGGGGGGCTGAGTGCGTATTCGGTGGGATGGCCCGTGGGCCGGTCCAGGGGAATGTTGGTGGTCAGGCTCAGGGGGGGGGGGGGGCAGGGGCCCCAAACCTAAAAGTGTGAAAAGGGCCCAAAGATTTCTGATGGCTGCTCTGAAGCTAGTATCTGCCACCAGGACCTTCCAAGCTATTAAAAGGAATTATTTTCTCACATCCAACATCCGGGAAGAGATCCAGCACTCCAGAGCCAACCTGACCTTTGAATTCAGATGCAAAAAAAAAAGGAACTGTGGACACAGGCCAACAGAATATTGAGTTATATATCATTAGTAAGACCTCATCTGGAATATGCAGTTTAGTTTTGGGGACCAGTTCTCTAAATGGAGGTAATGACTAAGTGCTTAATGACTAAGCGCTAACATTTGCCCAAACAGCGTCTGCCTCTTTGTCCCCTGCTCCATCTGTCAACCACTGGACATATGACGTTTCAATAAAAGGATTTTTGGAAGTATAGTCACCTGGAATTATTTCTTCATTCTCTAAAAGTTTATTGGGTACTGGAGAAAAGGCAGAGAAGGGCAACCAAACTGATAAAAGGCATGGAGGAGCTCAGCTATGAGGAAAGATTAGAGGAACTGAATTTACTCTCTCTTGAGAAGAGGAGATTAAGAGGGCATATGATGAACATGTACAAATAACTTTTGAGTTATTAATTTTAAGGTCATCACAGAGAACAAGGGGGCACCCTTTACATCCAGAGGAAAAGAGATTTCATCTCCAAATACGGAAAGGTTTCTTCACAGAAAGAGCTGTGAAAATAAGGAATATACGCCATTTAGAGGTGGTTCTGGCCAGCTCAGTAGATTGCTTTAAAAAGGGCCTGGATTCTTTACTAGGTGTACATAATATAACTGGGTACTAACATTTATAGGTAAAGTTGATCCGGGGGAAAATCCGATTGCCTCTGGGAATCAAGAAGGAATCTTTTTCCCCTGCTGTAGCAAATTGAATCATGCTTTGCTGGGATTTTTCGCAATCCTCTAGATCAACTTTGGGTATAGGATTGTGTATATGGGATTGTATGTTTTTTTTTTTTGGTTGAACTAGATGGACTTTTTTCAACCTGACTAATTATGTAACTATGTAACTCCCTAGAGTAGAACTGGAAATACACAACCACATTAAAGGCAGAGACCATCTTCCTCATCAATTTAATTCAGAAGTGGATAGATGGATTCGTCAGAGACCTTACACAGTGATGGTGAACCCTGGCAGATGTTTTGGAACTACATTTTCATGATGCTCGTGCACTCTGCAGTGTGGTGGAGCATCATGGGAAATGTAGTTCCAAAACATCTGGGGTGCCAAGGTTTACCATCACTACCTTTAGACATCTAGCTAAGATCTAAGGGCAAGGCAGCTCAATGGCTGCCAAACAAGCTGCTGAATAGGCCTGTGCTTTGAATTCACAAAGGAATAAAAACAATTGTCAGCTTACAAGTCTTCATTGAACAAGGTCCCGTGTTTCTTAATTTCCCTTAATGGTATGGTTAAGTGCTGTTTCATGGCTATGCTTCTCAGTAGCCATGGGACACATCAAATATACTGTACTTTATATCATTGCAATACACCTTGAAGTGGTTGATATGATTTGAAAACTGGGAAAGTAAAGCAGAAAAGGGAATTGTCAGTAATGTCATAACAGTGAGAATTATGATAAATAAGACATGCCATGTAGTTTGCTGACCCCAATGATTAACTGCATGGGCTTAGAGCTTTTTTAAGATCTACTATTTTAATTAGTAACAGAGGATATACCGATGTAAACTGAATGATCCACAAAAAAAATGAATACACAGAGGCACTATTTTTAATTTGACATGTAGATAACATATTACTCCTGGTGCAGAGTTTTCTCTAATGAGGATCAGGAAACATTTCCTAGTAAACAGATAATTCAAGGTCATATTTTACAATATATAAAATGTGTGCATTTGTTAAGAGTGAAATATTGCAAACAATACAATGACAATCTATAGCTCGAGCAGTGTATCCTATAATTCCTGCTTATTTACTTGAAAGAAGATGTCTTATTACCTTTGTAATATAGTAACAATAGAGTGCGATTAGTGTATGTTCTGCTTTATGTATACATTTTATGCTAAGAAAACACTTACTTAAAATTATAGTGCTGCCTTTTCTGTAAAGTAAGTGGCTTTAAATTATTTAACTATGTGACACACTTTTACTTGTGAAATTATTTTACTTTAAGATACATAATTATCTAACATGAAAATTATATTATTCAGCTACATTTACATATGCTGCCAGGGGCAGATTGTTTATTGCAATCAGAGGTGGCTAAACACCACCTCTGGATGCAGCTGAACTCTCTACCATGGCCACATACAAACTTGCTGGTTAGCTGCAGCCAGAGATGCTGTACCTAGGCAGTCTGTGTCCAGGGTGGTTATATGCAAACAGGGAAGGTTGCCATTGATTTGAACAGAGGTGCATGCTTGCAGCGGCACACTATGGACACCTTCTAAGGTTGCTCCACTCATCCTAAGCATATACCGTGTGACTTACAGTGAAACAACAGCTTTTAGACCCCCTAACTGGACCAGCTCATTCCTCTACATCACAGGTGTCAAACACAAGGCCCGCTGGCCGAGTCCGGCCCTCCAGGCCATTTCATGTGGCCCTTGCACCTCTTTTGCATCTGCAGGAGAGCTCCAGCCCTCCTCTGGTCCTACTCCAGACCCTTACTTTCTGATTTCAAGCACTGCATCCATCTTGTTCCTAGCAGCAGCATAAGGAAAGGGGGGTGCACTGTAATGAAAGGGAGGATGGGGGACTCAACTTCTGATAGTGGGGTGGCTCTTGACATCCAATGTAACATAAAGGGGAGGGGATGCTCTGGACATCTAATCTTACAGATACAATTGGCCCTTTTGAGGACAATCATAATGCTGATACGACACACAATGAAATTGAGTTTGAAACCTCTGCTCTACGTGCTGACATCCTGTCGGGGATGAGCTAACATTTCAAATCCTGAAGAGGAAACAGCAGCTCTGTCCACCTCATGTTCCTACTTCTCCTCAGCTAAGATGGCACCTGTCTTCATGAAGGGCAGGGGCTCTCCCAAAATCTATGAAAATCTAAGAACAAACTAAAACTAGCCACTCTCCAGATGCCTCTCTCCTATCTGACCTAAGGGAGCGCCCCACAATGCACTGTGCACTTCACAGTGCATCCTAATTGGAAGAAGGTCAGGTCAGGTGCAAGGCTTCGGCAAATAGAACTGTTAGGGCCCTGATTGGACAAAGTGATAATGACTTTCTCCAATCACAGTTCAGAGTTCATAGCCCCACCCCACACTATAAAAGGTAACTTCCCATAGAAATCTTTTGCAGTGTGTTGGAGTGGAGATAGATAGAGCAAGGCTCAGTTTGCTACTAGTGTGTTGACTTTTTGCGACTCTGAGTGTAGAGTGTTAGTATAGTGTGTGAGTATAGTGTGTTAGTGTAGAGTGTTAGTGTAGTGTTAGTATGGCGTGTGAGTAAAGTGTGTCAGTATAGTGTACTGTATTAGTGTAGTGCAGTGTTACTACTTCTTTCTTTCTCTGTGGTTTTTATTTTTTCTCTGTGGTTTTTTATTTTTTGTGCTATAGACAAAAAAAAATCAAAAAATGTACTTTTTGCTATAATAAATATTGCCCCCCAAAAATAAAACAAAATCTTCTTCTGGCAAGCTCTCTAGTTTCTCATTGGGATTCTCGGCAGTGTTTTCTTGCCGAGAAACCAGAGCGTGTGTATACTTACCTGTGTTCATGAAAACTTGCGCATGCTCGATGAGACTTTGGCGCATGTGCGGTAGCTTCCAAGGCATAGTGTAGGCCAGGTTGTAGCAAGACGGCGGCGATGGCATTGAATGTGACAAGTGCATGCTCGTCGTAGTCAATGACATCACCGCGTTATTGCCATTCAAAAGAACGGCGATTCTTTTGAATGTTGTGTGTGTACACTCGGCAAGCAAGAAAGCTTTTCGGGATCCTCGTCAGGAAAAACAACGGTTTGATCTTCATCTAAGTCACAACAATAGACAATCACAGTCTGATTAAACTAATAATACACCAAAAATGTAATATTACCATGTTTTTATTGAACACACCATGTAAACATTCACAGTGCAGGTGGAAAAAGTATACGAACCCCTAGACTAATGACATCTCCAAGAGCTAATTGGACTCCTGTTGGCTGACACCTCACTCCAATCATTGAGATAAGATGGGAGGTGTTAGGTACAGCTGCTCTGCCCTATAAAAAAAACACACACCAGTTCTGGGTTTGCTTTCACAAGAAGCATTGCCTGATGTGAATGATGCCTTGCACAAAAGAGCTCTCAGAAGACCTACTATTAAGAATTGTTGACTTGCATAAAGCTGGGAAGAGTTACAAAAGTATCTCTAAAAGCCTTGCTGTTCATCAGTCCATGGTAAGACAAATTGTCTATAAATGGAGAAAGTTCAGCACTGCTGCTACTCTCTCTAAGAGTGGCCGTCCTGTAAAGATGACTGCAGGAGCACAGGCAGACTGCTCAATGAGGTGAAGAAGAATCCTAGAGTGTCAGCTAAGGACTTACAAAAGTCTCTGGCATATGCTAAACATCCCTGTTAGCAAATCTGTGATAGGTAAAACACTAAACAAGAATGGAATTCATGGGAGGATACCACAGAGGAAGCCACTGCTGTACAAAAAAAAACACGTTTACAGTTTGCACAAGAGCACCTGGTACTGGCAAAATATTCTGTGGACAGATGAAAACAAAGTTGAGTTGTTTGGAAGAAACACACAACACTATGTGTGGAGAAAAAAAGAGGCACAACACACCAACATCAAAACCTCATCAAAGACAAAAGAAAAGAAATCACCGCTCCAGGTGAGACCTGTAGACGATCAAGGATAATCAGATTACCAAGGTGCTGGCTTGGTCATGACTAAGCACTGATCGAGTGTGAAACGCGTCGGCTGTCCTGTTTTCTGTGATTGCTGTGACTGTACATGTTTTTGGATTTACAATAAAGACAACTTTTTTCGTTTGAAAATCCTTGGAGTGCGGCCGTCCTTCCCTCTTTTTCTTCATCATCAAAACCTCATCCCAACCGTGGTGGGGGCATCATGGTTTTGGGCTGCTTTGCTGCGTCAGGGCCTGGACGGATTGCTATCATCAAAGGAAAAATTAAATTCCCAAGTTTATCAAGACATTTTGCAGGGGAACTTAAGTCCACCAGCTGAAGCTCAACAGAAGGTGGGTGTTGCAACAGGACAACAACCCAAAACATAGAAGTAAATCAACAACAAAATGGCTTAAACAGAAGAAAATACACCTTCTGGAGTGGCCCAGTCAGAGTCCTGACCTCAACTCGATTGAGATGCTGTGGCAATCAGCTTCCTCTCCTGATTGGCCAAGAGGAGAAGCCGAAAAAGACAATAACGAATATTAATTCACTATTGTCACAAGTTGGTGGGTTCGGAGCACAGTGCTCAAGCCCAACCTTTTTCAAGCCAATTAGAAGCTCCAGGCTCTAATCACGTGGCTTAAAATTATAAAAAAATTAGCCCAGCGCCCTGCAGGGGGGTGGCACCCCTGTGTCCCTACTGTACTGATCCTGGTTAAATGCCAATAGCCTGGACAAATGTTCACATTAAGGTGCCCATTTTATCTTAAAAAAGGTTGACTTTCAGCTAATAAACTTCAAATATGTAGAACAGTGTATAGTATGAAAAGCTAAACCAGCTCTGGGCCCAGAGTTGTTTGTTCTCCCCACACATACTATATATGGATTTTGCCCCTTTCCCCCTAGCCTTGTACCCATCCCCAGTCCTGTGAAACCTAGCAATAGCGGCCCAGATTCATAAAGCAATTACGCCTGTCTAACTGGTGTTAGACAGGAGTAATTTCAAATTTCGCGCGCCGTATCACTAGTTTGAATCCTCAAACCATGATACGGCAGCTTCGGGCTTCGATCCGAGAGGCTTACGTCTTCGTAAGCCTTCGGATCTACGCTGCGATATTTTTGCGGCCGCTGGGAGGAGTTTGCGTCGTTTTCATGCGTCGGGATATGCAAATGTGTTTTTACGGCGATCCACGAAGATACGAGCGGTCTTCGCAATCGCTTACGTCTGGTTTTTTTTACGTACTGTTAGACCAGCTTTTTGCTGGTCTAACGGTGCGTAGCCCATGTTAAGTATGGCCGTCGTTCCCGCATCGAATTTAATTTTTTTTTTTTTTGCGTAACTCGTTCGGGAATAGAAATGTCCGTAAACGACGCTACTCAAACAACGAATGACGTAACAACGTGATTTCGCGCAATGCACGGCGGGAAATTTGCGAACGGAGCATGCGCAGTTTGATCGCCGCGGGAACGCGCCTATTTTAAATCCTTCACGCCCCTACTCGTGTAGATGGATTGCGACGGGAGAAATACACTACGCCGCCGTCGTTTACTGGACAAAATCTACCTGGATTCCACGTAGAGCCAGGTAAAAAACGGCGGCGTAGTGTATTTCTGATACGCTACGAGAATCCAATTCTCTCTGAATCTGGGCCAGCATGTTTAGTTTTGATAGACATATTTGGTTGTGCGCTACTTCAGGGCAAAATGGGTGATGAAAATGTTTGTATGTACTCTATAAAGAACTAGGTAAATTATCTGCACCTCATAATTATGAATCATAAATAAATAATAAACCTAGTAAGAGCCGGTTCACACAGGGGCAACACGACTTCCAGCAGGACTTTGGGAGGCAACTTGGACATGACTTGGGTATTAATCACCAGGCAACTTACAAGGCAACTTCAAGTCACCTCCAGGACAGGAGGCTTTCCAGTGGCCAATCAAACAACAATCAGCTCTGTGGGAGGGAGGGATTTGCCTGAGAAATGTATGTTATCTTCCTGTATTGTTGCTTCAGTTAAGACAGTGATCAGACTTCTGGGGCAACTTCTATTGAAATCAATGGGTACAAATGGCCTACAAGTTGCCTAGAAGTCGGATTGAAGTAGTACAGGAACCTTTCTTGAAGTTGGAGCGACTTCAGTAGTGTACATTAACCTCCCTGGCGGTATGATTTTTTCTGGTTTGAGGTGCTGAAAGCGGTACCATTATTTTGCAAGGAAATTTGGCATTTTATATTGTAGGCCTGTAATTCTTAGGAATAACTCATTTAAATCTGACCAAACAAGAGTCTAGTAGGCATCCCCGGTAAGATTTAAATTTTTTTTTTATAAAATTATAATATAATAAATAATTAAAACAAATAATAATATAATTATAATAAAAATTATTCAATAATGTAATCAACTCAAAATCACTGAAATTTGCTCAGTTGCAGAATTGTTGCTGTCATTACTTTTATTTTTTTTATGCCAAATTCCCCCACAAATCGCTATTGCTCAATTCTGCAAGTGATTATAATTTATTATCGCTGTATTCTAGCTTCTCTAAAACCATTTTTGACATAAAGTGACATTTTTGATTGCTATGGACAATCTACAGTTTGCAGGCAGAAAGAACAGTTTTTATTATACAAAAGAACATGTAGAACACTGGGCAGACCACTAGGGACAAGGGGTGTGTGTAATTTTTAAATACAGTACTGTAATCTATAAGATTACAGTATACTGTATGTAATGTGTTTGTTTACTTTTTTGAATTTGGAGCCGTTCTCCATCCCTGTGCGTCGTAACGTCGCAGGGAACGGAGCTCGGCGGCACACGGGGACACTGTGTGAATTGAGTGAGGACCCGCTCGCTCACACAGCGAAGAGGCATCACTGGATCCAGGGACAATGTAAATAAACCCTGCCTATGGATGCTGCGAGGCGAGCCCGTGTCTGGCTCGGGGTTAGCGATCGCAGCACAAAGTCAGACTCTGGAATACTGCCAGGGGGGTTAAGACGGCTCCATTCACTTCCATTGATTTTCTCAACCGCACGACTTGGGGCAACTTCAAGTCGTATCCCAGGTCGCCCCTGTGTGAATCAGCTCTAAATGAATGCCTTATGCTGGATGTACACTAGCTGAATAAACGTTTGAAAATCTGTCATTTGGATCTTTTGTTTATTTTTTGCCCAGTTAATGGGCACAAATAGAGAATCCGTTTTAACTTTTCAGAGATGAAGGATCGAAGGAACAAGTTGGAAAATTCTGCTGAATGAACGACAAATTGAAAGGTTAATGTGTTTTTAGCCCATAAAAAATTGAACTGTCGCATTAAAAAATGTACTGGGCATATGTAACAAAAAAACTATTAATTTATGTCCATTGAATGATTTATCGATTAAAATTCACTCATTACATGATGGCATTATCATTCTTCTAAGGACCGAGTGTTCGTTATTCGAATACGAGTTTCAATGATTTTACGGATAATGTATGGCCAGCACTAATCCTAACAGAAATGTTGAATTGTGCTATATGCTTTAAACAAGAAAATTTTGTGATATAATATCTTATGCTGGTAGATGGTGCTGTGGATTTTTCTTCCCCTAAGCCCTGGCATAAATATGCATACACATACAAGCTTTACTAATCAATGTCTTGTGGTGATTGCTAAAATTCCTCCTCCTTGCTAGAGGTCACTTTATTATCAGGGGATTGTCTGTTCAGTTCCTCTGGCTTCCTCTGTGAATTCTAGATTCACTCCACAGAGTCTGACAAGCAGAGGCACTCCCAGGAAGAAAACAGACAAAAAAGGCAAGAGTGCAATGCAGAATTCATGCTGTTTTCATGTTGGTCCTAGAGTTTATTACCATTTCAAATACAGTTTCAAAGAATGAATTCTTTAGCATCTATAAAGTTTGCTGTTTTATACCAAAAGTAAAGTAAAACACTCTCTTAAGGCTTTAGAGTAATGTCAGATTGCATGTAATGCAAAATATCTAAATCTGTTTTCACAACATGATTTACATGTGGCGAATTTTGAAGGTTTAGTGCTTGGGCAGAGCTGTGATAAGAGAGGCTATTGACAGAAAAGGTAGATATATAAAGACCTTATACAAATAGAATTATAATCATCTGCAGCTACACACCATTAGACTGCTAAAAAAATACAACCCATATATACATTATCTCATAAAAGTGAGTACACCCCTCACATTTTTGTAAATAATTTATTATATCTTTTCATGTGACAGCACTGAAGAAATTACACTTTGCTACAATGTAAAGTAGTGAGTGTACAGCTTGTATAATAACTCAAAATAACTCAACACACAGCCATTAAAGCAGAGCTTCACCCTAAAGTTGATCGGAACCCTCCCCCCTCCGAAGTCACATTTGACACCTTTCAGGGGGGAGGGGGGTGCAGATACCTGTCTAAAGACAGGTATTTGCACCCACTTCCGGTCCAGCATTCTCGGGCAGAATGCAGGCATGTCGTCACCTCCGTCGCCCCCCCCCCCCCCGGTGTGTGCTGGGAACACTCGGCTCCCAGCACATAGCGGGAGCCAATTGGCGGGCGCAGCGTGACTCGCGCATGCGCTATAGGGAACCGGGCAGTGAAGCCAGAGAGCTTCACTTCCTGGTTCCCTCACCATGGATGGCGGGGGGAGCAGCAGAGTGATGAGCAATCGCTCGTCCTCTGCTGCGGACGACGCTGGAATCCAGGACAGGTAAGTGTTCTAATATTAAAAGTCAGCAGCTGCAGTATTTGTAGCTGCTGGCTTTTAATATATTTTTTGAGCGGACATCCGCTTTAATGTTTAAACCGCTGGCAACAAAAGTGAGTACACCCCTAAATGAAAATGTCCAAATTGGGCCCAATTAGCTATTTAACACTGTGTAACACTTTATTTTTTACAGTAAACGTTTATGGGGAACTGTTTCCCATAAACGTTTACTGTAAAAAATAAAGTCTGTTGGCATGGACCATAGGGTGAGTACATGAATTGAAAACTAGCTACAAGGGCAAGTTCAGAGGGTGGTGATAAATGGGGAGTTTTTGGAATGGTCAGGGGTGGGAAGTGGGTCCCCCAGGGTTCTGTGCTGGGACCAATCCTGTTTAATTCATTCATAAATGACTTGGGGGATGGGGTAAGCAGTGCTGTCTCCTATGGAGCGATCTGATGAAAACGGACAGCATGTCCGTTTTCATCAGATCTTACCCGATCCGATATGAACAGATGGGGACGTATCCCCCATACGTCTGTTTTTAGCTGATCGGGTAGGGTCGGATGTCAGCGGACATATCTCCGCTGACATCCGATGCTCCATAGGGGTGCATGGAGTGGCCGTCCAGGTCCACCGCGTGAAAAACTAACAGGCGGACCCGAACGGTCCGTCTGTGTGAATGAGGCCTTAAGCAGAATATGAATCCTTCAAAACCCACCCATAGGCATGAGATGCCTGCTATCTATTCAAGTCAATGAGCTAATATTTTGCAAATCCATCTATATAAGCTTGTGTGAGAGGTAAAGTGAACCAGTGCCCAGACATTAAAGTTCCAAATACTGAACACGCAGTAAATACACTTTTACACATTCACGTATGTACTGTAGCTATAGGCATTGTAAAGAGTCTCCAAATTATACAACAGAGGTGCTGAAGTCAAAAATCATTTTACTTTCAATGGATGCAAAATCTTGGCAGCCTACCAGCCCTCCAATAAAAACATACAGCCGATGTTTCTAAACCTTTAGAAAGTAACTGAAACCTAGAGTCTTTGTTGTAATTGATAATATAGGATATATTTCTTGAGAGTGCATGCAGCTAGAATAGTTAGGATAGCTTGTTTTAGAGTTCTATTACTGCTTGTTGGAAATATGTATATAACTTTAAGGCCGCACACACACGATCGAACATGTCTGCTGAAACTG
Source organism: Rana kukunoris (assembly GCA_029574335.1). Taxonomy (NCBI): domain Eukaryota; kingdom Metazoa; phylum Chordata; class Amphibia; order Anura; family Ranidae; genus Rana; species Rana kukunoris. The sequence continues at coordinate 144,901,436 of CM056056.1, forward strand.
GTCCGCAGACCAGTTTCAGCGGACATATCCGATCGTGTGTACGGCCTAGCGGACAGGTTTCCAGTGGACGAAAGTTTTAAAACATGCTTTAAAACTTGTCCGCTGGAAAGCTGTCCGTCGGGACATGTCCGCTGGTTAGTACGCCTAACCAGCGGACCGAAATCCCCCGCATGCGTCTAATGGATTCGACGCATGCGTGGAAGCATTTTATTTCCTGGTTTGCGGATGTCGCTGCGGCAACGTCACTGCCACGTCACCGCTAGTGTTGAGCGGAATACGCCATATTCGATTTTGCGATATATCACGAATATATAGAAGAATATTCGAGAAATATTCGCTAAAATCAAATATTCGTGATATTTTGTCCAAATAACAATATTGCGAAATTTCGCTAATGCGAAATTGATTGCGAAATTCTCGTCAACACGCGAAAACGGAGATCATTTCCTGGATTATAAACTAATATGCACTAAACACTAACTCTACTTACACAAACTTATTTGACTAAACTGTTTTTTTTTTTTATACACAAAACACAAAAGGGCAGAGAAAGTATTTGCAAATATTCGTAATATGAATATTCGCATTGCGAATATTCGGCAACATAAAAGGATCGCCTCAGCTACTCGGCCCAGGGTCTCTAATCATACCAGCAATGCTTTTAGACGTCGATGGAGATCACTAGGATGTGATCTGTTTTAAAAATAAATTTGAAAAAATACGAATATTCGCAATATCGAATATTCACCGCGATATTCGATTTATTCGCGAATACTCGAATATGCAATATTCGTTACGAATATTCGCAATGCGAATATTCGTGAGCAACACTAGTCACCGCGCTGTCTGTTCGCGGGGATTTTGGTTTGATCGTGTGTACACACTATCAGACCAAAAGATCCCCGGAGACATGTCCGATGAAAACGGTCCACGGACCGTTTTCATCGGACATGTCTCCTCGTGTGTTCGCAGCCTAATGTGAATGGTCTGGGCACAGGAGCACATTAAAGGGTTTGTAAAGGATTTTTTTATCTTAATAGCTTCCTTTACCTTAATGCAGTGCTGTTTTCATGTCCTCATTGTTCGTTTTTGCTCTCAAGTTGCTGTAATTCTTCTCTGATCTCCACACTTCCTGGTTGTCTGTTTCCTGATAACCACAGTCCTGGGAGCTTTCTCTCTGTGGTCACTAATCAAGGAGGTGTGATTACTGTGTGTCTAAAACCCCTTAGCACCAATCAGTTTCGTTTTCCAAACCATCACTGCCCTGTATTGGCTCTGTGGCTCTGTACAGCAGAGAAGCAGGAACATGCAAAAACTAAACTAGAAACTACATGTACATTATATGATTGATTCTTATCTATTTTTAATCGTTTTTAAAAGGAATCAGTTAACTATTATGTCTCTATACCCTGTAAACTGTCATTTCAGCAAAAAAAAATGTATTTACAACTCCTTTAAGTTTATTGGTTCCACCATTTTTAATAGTTGTTCCTTCTTTCCTATTGAAATTTATTGTAAAATAATCAAAATTTCAATCCTCCCCCTCCTCTCTCAGTTATCCTCCCCCTCCTCTCTAAGTTATCTGTGTTTTTTTCTAGTTCATCATCTTTAGCATTACTGGATAATGTTTTTCTCCACTCTCAAATATGTCTTTATAGCTTGTCTAACTAAGCAGCCTGTAGATTGAGGTTTTATAAATGTCTGAGGAAATAGTTTCTGCCAGCAAACTGACCAACCTGTCAGATAATTTGTGGTTCTATCCAGCTAGGTTTGTGATACAGACACCCTTGACATATTACGGTCAGATCAGGAACTATAATTTTCACAACTTTAGTACAGCAGTGCAGATTGGTCAACCCACTCCAACCAGATGTCTTGACTATGAAGTAGTAACAGCACATAAATAAAGGATATGCTTCTGCTTTCCTTAGGCAGTTTTGCAGTTTGAGAATAATATTATTGATTATAAATTAAAATATAAATGTGCTTTTAGCCTGAAGATAAGATTTAATAACTTTTAGATATTAGACTTGATGCAGGTGTGCATCTGCATTAGACCTTTCCTGGCAAGGATTATTTTTGACCTGGAGGAGATTTTTTTTTTTCTTTCTACAAAACTGGAATTGGCCTGTCAATGTTTCCCGTAACACTGGTAAAAAAGCAAGGTTCCTTATTTATACTCAAGTTCACATTTTCTTTAAGACAGAATTGCTGCTTCCTTGCAAAAGAATTCTGAGTATAATAAATAGCCAATTCTAAAGATTTGCATAAATGTTTATGTACGTTGTGGTATTGCACAAAAAGGCAATTTGTGGTTGAACACTGGAACAAGTCCCATTTTTTATTACATCATGCTGAGAAATATTACTCCTAAGCATCTAGACAATGGTTATCTGTCTTAGTAATATTAGCATATTCCTTCCCTTATTCAAAATCATAGTTACATTACATTTACTGACAAGTGGAACTTAGGAGTTGGAGTGAGTAAAATTGTTTTTTTAACCATTCAAAATGTGATGCTACAATTTCTTTCCTAAATTGTAAATTACTTTATATGCTGTCATCTGTGCAAATTATTTTGTCTATTCTACAGTTCTGGGTATGATTTCTGAATTCTAACACACTTTCTCTACATCAGCAGGAACTGGCTGAAATTTGAATCATGTATGGGCAGGCGGATTGCATCCAAATTGATCGATCCATCAATTTGAGTACAACCAGCCTGTCAGATATTTCATGTAATTATTGCCAGCAGCTATAGCAGATAGCAATAATCACTGTGTGCTCTTCCAGCAGGGATGACTTCTCTAGCCACCTAACCGCTGGGAGGACACAATGGCTCCACATTTGGTGTTGATGGTGAAATCAAGCGATTTTCTTTGCTGCAACCATGTTTGCAGGAAAGAAGTTTGTACCATCAATGGCTGGCTTAAGTATATGCAAGTTAAACATCATCAAAAGAATTAAACAATTGATTAACAATACACTGCAGCCCCAGCGACCAACAAGTAATGAACCGTAACACTTGGCTATAGCCACAGGAATGAGGTTGGAAATGAAGATTCCAAGGCATAGGGCAAGAACTGTAAATGGTCTGCCCTTCACTGTTTATAGTGGAGTTTCTGTCAAGAAACTGATTAGTCAAAAAAAATGTATGTACCGTATATACTTGAGTATAAGCCAAGTTTTTTCAGCAATTTTTTTGTGCTGAAAATTCCCCCCCCAGGTTATACTCGAGTCACCTTTTTTGCCTGATCTCCCAGATTTGGGGACCCGGTACGGGCCGGCCGTAGGTCCGGGGGACGTACAGCCGGGGAGCACCAATTTTTCAAAGCCGGGCACCCCTTCAATAGACTCCCATGTTAAGTGGTAATTTCTCCAGTGAATTTGGGGACCCGGTACCGGCCGGTCGTAGGTCCCCTGGACTCGGTACTGTAGCCCCATTTCTCCTCTACAAGTATGCAAAGTTTGGGGGACCTACCGCTAGGGAATACTGATTTTTCCACTGATTTTTCAAAGCCAGGCACCCCTTCCATAGACTCCCATGTTAAACGTCAGTCTAGTCATGGACACAGTGAGGCATGGGCATAGTGAGGCATGGGCCCAGTGAGGCATGGGCACAGTGAGGCATGGGAACAGTGAGGCATGGGAACAGCGAGACATGGGCACAGTGAGGCATGACCCAGTGAGGCATGCACATGGACACAGTGAGGCAAAGTAAGGCAAAGTGAGGCATGCAGATGCACACCCCAGGCTTATACTCGAGTAAATACGTTTTCCCATTTTTTTGTGGTAAAATTAGGTGCCTTAGCTTATATTCTGGTTGGCTTATACTCGAGTATATATGGTATATTTACACTGGAATCATTTTTAAATTATACAGTATAATAAATTAGATAATGAGCCTGATTTACAAAAGGAGTTGAAAATCTTAGTACGATAAATTGTATAAATATTTACGTCAATAATTCAATAATGTGAAAAAGCATATTCCTGTTTACTTTCTTCATTTGCACACAACAGGGTATTGTTGAATAAGTGAACAAGAATTTGAAAAGTAAATATTCACACATTTTTTTTTTGGTGTGAGAATTATCAACTCATTCAGTAAATAAGCCAGATGTAAACATGAATTTGCATCTCACATGATTTCCTAATTGAATTGAATATTTACACAATTTGTAACTAAAATGTTTTCAACTCATTTAGTAAGTCAACCCAATATATATCTATAAATATAGAGAAATATGAACTTCAATGCAAAATGTATATTCGGACCAACAACCATCTCAGTGTTGATGAAATATGTGTGTAAAATTCATGTTCTGTGCCCAGGTGTGCTGTATGTAAACCATATTTATCTCGCTTTACTCTTATGATCTCAACGTGAGAAAATTTTGGTTTGGTTGTTAAATCTTATGTAGTCACATCAAACTTACTTGAAACTAAGTATGCGTCACATTGTGCAGGCAGCTGTATCCTGGAGAAATCTTCATTGCAGAGATGCCTGTCTTCTTTCTGGCTCTGAACTTCAAGGGCTGTAATGGTTAAAAACTTCGGGTCTCTCTACAGAAAATGTTATCCTAATTTTTTTAATCATAGTTTATTCAAATTTTTTAACCATCAGCATAATCTAAAAAATGTAATTGTGTACAAGCTCACATTTTGACAGCCTTTGAATAACAGAAGTTGAAACATTAAATAAAATGTCATCCTGATGCATACTGCATTTTAAAGATTACATCCAAAAATTACTTATTTGTACTGGGTGTTGGCAAATTGGATTTTTTTAAATTAGGTATCTGAAGGAGTGGTGGAATTGAAAGCATGGTGAGCTTTGCACAATACTGTATATTTTCAATCTAGAAAAAGGAAAAATAGAAGAGGGAGATAAGCAAACAATAACATCATTGTATGGCACTGTAATATACCTTTTCCTGACACAGCATGACAGCATATACGTATGGGAAGGCTCCGCCCCCCTGCCCAATCAGGACCGGTTATACTATAAAAGTAGGTCTCCTCCCCTACCCCCGCATTCTCTGTTTTTTCCTTCACTGCTACAGGCGGTTATACTACTGCTAAAGAAAGCAGGAATTTTTATTTTTCCCTCACCTGGCCGGACACTTCCCGCCAAGCCGCACAGGTTCAAAGCCTCTCCTGTGACGAAGCTCCCCGCTGTACAGGCAGACCTGAACGCCTAATGGGGGAGGCCTCACCGCAGCAGGATCCAGGAATATGGGGGTGAAGGCAGTTGGTCTCTAGGGATTGCTCATTTATCATGACGCAATGTATGAATCATTGATTGGACTTTGGACATGAAGCATGCAGGTGGTAAGGCACCACATGGTGCACACAATTCTATTCAGTTACTGCTGCAAGTATAGGCAAGCATGTGGTTAAACTTGCATTACTGAAGGCATGTGGTTGTGTCTGCAATACTGCTAATAATGATGATAGCAGGTGCCGTGCTGGGCTGAAGCATTCCATTTAACTGAATAAGCCTGGCTCTACAGTCTTGATTTATTTCCTGGTTAATGTGCATTTCTGAAAAGCATATATCACACATGTGAATGTAACTGGATGTCTGTAGTGTCACTCTGTTTACTAATATTAAACAGACTAAAGGATGTGTTTGCAGCATTGCTGAAGTTTGAACTGATATCAGGTGATATTGAGAGCCCTTTCTGGTTAGTGCAGGGATTGGGCCTGCAGTATGGGCTCACTGTGTATAGAAGTTTGGTCTCCTCTGGTAGGTTTAACTTGCTAGTGCTAATGTCATAGGATCATTAATTTGTGCTGCATTCCTGTGATTACATTAACTTCACACTAGGTAAGGCTGTGATGTGTTCTATGCATTTACATGTTGACCTTGGTGCTAAAATGTCAGGATCTGTTTAGTCACACTCCTTTATACTTGTTAGCAATAGGTAATTGCTTGTGTTATTTGGGGTACCCCACTGAAAGATATGGGGTTTGTAGTGGTTACTATCTGTGAACCAGTAGCAATCAGCCTTCCTAGAGACCAGCAACTTTGAATAAATGTGATGGCAGGTAAGTATATGCTATATCCTAAAAAAGAGTGCACATCATGGGCATAATGAGGGTACATCTCAAGCCCTCAACACCAAACACCAGTCTACCTGCTTCTGCGACAAGGGACAGATCCTCTTCAACCCTAAAAAAAATCCCACTATGTAGCTAACTGCCAGAAATCGCTACAGGAATCATAGTGGTCGGGTGTAACTGGTGTGACGGCCAGAATGCAAAACAAGGTTGCAGGCCAAAGACAGTGACAAAGGGGCAGAGACTGAGAAGGCCTACAGTCACTAATGGTTCCATACCAAGCCTAATAAAACAACCGTGCTTGTTTAAAGGCAACCCCTACCCGAGAGCTTGCTTATGGAAAATCGCTCTGACTAGTTGGCATATCAGAAGCAAGAGACGGCGACTTTAACCCCGTCCAAACTGACTGTGTGGAACTCAGGTACTAAGCTATTCAAGCAAAATCAGCTAAAGGGTACCTCTGCCTCTAGAGCATGAATGAATGAAAACTTATAAAGCGCGGCACATGCGAACTGAATCGCCTCTGGCGCTTGTTGTTCCTGTCTCCTTTGGTATCAAAGAGCAGCCAGCCAAACAGGCTTCAGCAGATTAACCAAGGGTACCATTCTTCCAGACAGAGGAAACAATATCCTTGCAGAGACCCTGTGACAGCAAGTAGATCTGGAGATCAACAAGATTCATACTACTGTTAATTAGTGTTGTTGTGACCTGCGATGAGGCAGGATGGAAGCAGAGCTCTGGTCAGTGATAAGCTCTCTATGGCAGATCCTAGATTGAAAGGTAATAACCAATGATGCAGTTCAGTCACTGCGGATACAAGACTGTATGCTGTTTCTCCAGAAATCATTATGGCCAGTGAACCCTTATGGCCCCTCCCACAAGTGAACACATGCCGCTTTAGTCAGAGTGGTGACTGTTCAAGTCGGATCTGGCAATATCTAGAAGGAAGATTAATTCCTTATGTTAATCACCAAAGACCAGAGGATAGCCAAAAGATTGACAAGTTAAACGTGGGAGAACTATGGCGGAGAATAAAGAATCGAGATGATGCGATTCAAGACGCATAGGAATCGCAGTAAAATCCCACAATTTGTAATGCCGTAATACTGGAAACCTAGTCCATTAAGTCCAACCTGGTGGTGTGATAGGGGCAGTTACCTTGGTATACCCTGTATGTTGTGGTCGTTCAGGCCGACTTGCGGGCACAAGGACTACTGGTAAGTCTTGTTTGAACAGCAAAGTGAGTAACTTGTATAGCGCTGACAAATGCGAACCGAATCGCCTCAAGGCGCTTTGTATCCAGAGTCGTGCTGATCCTTCAGAAGAGTTGTGGCACAATGGCTTCCAAGTTCTGGGAAAGGTCCCAGTACAGACTCTAATCAAGTCGGGAGGAGCCATCATCGAGAGACAAACTAGTCTCATCGCAGTAATCACCTACTGGAAGGTAATTCTGAATGGGAAAAAGTTAATGAACAAAAATTAAGTTACACTCAGAGAAACAGTGTAAGTATCCCATTTGAACAGATGCTCTTTCCTATTGGTTGCATCCCACGATCGCAAAAGCGATAAAGTACCCTGTAATAACCCATGTGGTCCGAGGGGGGCCCAAGCAGGGTTGACAACTGTATTAACTTTAGTAAAGAGAGACTTACTTCCCACGTGAGAAACGATGACTCCACAGAGGAGAAAAGTCCCCGATTGTGGAGGTAGCTAAGCTAAGTTGTCACTCGTGGGGTAGTCATGCCAATGAAGGACAAGGTGTCCAAAAGCCAGAGCTACATCGGTCGCAGACTAAAGTCTTGCGGAAACACAACAGAGGGAGCCTCAACTATGCTGAAAGGACTCGGCAAAATGGGGAAGGCCTAGGCTCGCTGGCAAGAAGGAATGCAAAACTAGTCAACTTCTGTCAGAGGTATCTCCCAGCATGTTAGGGTTTTCTAGAACTTACAGCCAGAGGGCGTAAGATACAAAAGCCGTTGGATGACAAGGGACAGTCTCAAACAAGACAGTCAAGGGATCGGCAACGAGCAAGGCTATCAAGTTATTGGTCTAACCGTAACTTGGGTGGCTTCCCAGAGGTGGAAGCAGATAAACTAAGGACAGCCAGCTGGGTTGGCAGATTAGCCAATACATATATATTTAACAAACCTAAGAGTCTCCAGGAGGCCTATCCGGATTTGCAGCCGTTCGGTGGTGATGACGATAATTACCCTGTAGCTTGCAGGCAATGATGCCCACGGGTACAGTCTCAGATCCGAGAACTCCCTATTCTCCTTCCTGAGATTCAACACCTCATACAGCGTGCCAACGGTATCTTCCAAATTCATACAAATTATATCTAGATACAGGAGACCAAGATGTGGAGGTCTCACCGTTAGTGTTTGAAATCTAATGGAGGTCAGAGTGTCTACTCCAGACTTCAAATACCTTAGCTAAGAGAAGAACCTACAGAATTTAAAGGATGGAATTCTCTGTTCCTTACTGGAAGGAATGAATTGTATACAGGAGAGCCTAGAGACGGCATTAAAGGATACTGAAACGCAGTCGTATCTATTCTTCACTCTCTGGGTTGCATATCCCAGCAACCAAGTCCGAAAGACCTAGACAGGTTATTCTTTCCCCCATGGGGTCTTCCAAATAGTGTGAGACACATTATCTCACTCTCCATTTAGAGGGACAAAACATCCTAAATATGGCCAGGAACATGGGAATAAGTATTCCTTTTGACAAATACAGTATGTAAAGTAGATCTAGAAGAATCTCAAACATCCAAGTGTCATACCATAAACTACCTTGTTGCTGAAATGATCAAGCAAAATGGCTCTAGTCTCTTCCTCAACACTATACAAAGGTTGGTATCTTGGCAACCTGAGTTAGAACATCATCATCCTTTTGGCAGATCCAAACAGAAGTGTTTGAAGTTCCACAAACTTGGAAAAGAGAGTCAAGGTTGAAGAGACATAGAATTGGCCCTTCTTCTAGGAGAAAAACGATAAACTCATCAGGCCTAATGGCATCGCAAAAGGACAATCCCGCTGTCCAACGAAGACCATCGCAGTTGTACGGATACAATTAGTCAAAACCTAGATGGAGAGGACAAGTCCATCAGATGAGGGCAGAGACAGCTCATCCAAGCTGGTGATGCATCCATTGACGGAACTCCAAAATAGTTCCTCCAGAGTTAATATCTAAACTACGACCTGGTCTACATTCAACATGTTGGGGGTCCATTCTGGCGGACCCAGCAGTCGTAACTACAATACATCTCAGTCAGTAGAGGGGATAGATCTAATCCTCTTAAAACACTTGAGCAGTACCCACTCTTATTGTCTGGTGATTTGGTACATCCCAATACGTATATGCTGTCATGCTGTGTCAGGAAAAGGGAAAATTTTATACTTACCTAACGGTTATTTTCCTTTCCTGATGCAAGCATGACAGCATATAGGTCCCTCCCTTAAAAGAAATACAGGGGCCTGAAACAGTTAAGTAGGGCCTTCCGCAGCGATAATAAAATTACGAGAATGCGGGGGTAGGGGAGGACACCTACTTTTATAGTATATCCGGTCCTGATTGGGCAGGTGGGCGGAGCCTTCCCATACGTATATGCTGTCATGCTTGCATCAGGAAAGGAAAAATTACCGTTAGGTAAGTATAAAATTTTCCCTTATAACGGCTGATGTTATATGATTAAACATTATCAAATTCACAAAAAAGAAGGTAGAATTTGAGGCTATGGAGGCTTATGGAAGTTAGTTTGGAGAGCAAATGAGGGAGAACTTTGTCCCCCCTCAGGGGCTATAGAGGAGCTTATTATGTAATACCCTTTAAATAAGGATATTAATCTCAAGTTCTTAGGGGCTATAGAGGAGCTTATTATGTAATACCCTTTAACCACTTAAGGACCGCCACATGTACATTTACGTCGGCAGAATGGCACCGACAGGCACATCAACGTATATATACGTTGGTGCCTTGGGGGGGATTGGGGGTCCGATCGGACCCCCCCCCCGTACATGCGGCGGTCCGCTCCCAGCCAATGCGCGCGCCCGCCTGACCTGTCACTTCCTCCTCCTGTGTAAACACAGGAAGGAGGAAGCGACGTGATCTCTCCCTCGGCGTTTGTTTCAAGCGCCGCTGAGGAGAGATCACTACAGAACAAGTAAGTCCTGCACCAACACTACACTACACACACACATTTAACCCCCGCGATCGCCCCCCCCCCTCCCCCCTGTCACAGTGTCACTGAATGCAGTAATCATGTATGATTACTGTATTTAGTGTCAGTGTGACAGACAGTGTGACAGTCAGACAGTCAGTAGTGTCAGGGTAGCCCCCCCCACCCCCCCCAATAAAGTTTTAACCCCCTGATCACTGCCCTAGTTAACCCTTTCACTCCCTATTGCCAGCGTCACTAAGCGATCATTTTTCTGATCGCTGTATTAGTGTCGCTGTTCCCGCTAGGTAGCTATTTTTTTTTAATGCGATTTTTTTTTTACTAAAGACATGCGGCTAAATAAATTTTGGCCTAAATGTTTGACTAAAATTTAGTTTATTGTTTTTTTATTATAACAAAAAGTAAAAAATATTGATTTTTTTTCAAAAATGTCGCTCTATTTTTGTATATAGCGCAAAAAATAAAAATCGCAGAGGCGATCAAATACCACCAAAAGAAAGCTCTATTTGTGGGAAAAAAAGGACGCGAATTTTGTTTGGGAGCCACGTCGCACGACCGCGCAATTGTCTGTTAAAGCGACGCAGTGCCGAATCGCAAAAACCCCTTGGGTCATTTGCCAGCGTATTGGTCCGGGTCTTAAGTGGTTAAATAAGGATATTAATCTCAAGTTCTTCATTTAAGCCATGGGGCAAAAGCGACCAAATCATAAAAATAAAAAAAAATTCTCTCATGCAAAGGAGAGAAAATCTCTCTTTGGCCGATGGCAAAAACCTTGAGTTACGGTATTTAATATTCTTTTTATGCTTTTAAAAAATGTGGGACGCTATGTTTATCACATCCTTTGTGTATAAACCTCCGGTGTTCACGAATTCTTGTTCTTAAAGTACGTATAGTCCGTCCAACACAAAACATATTAAACGGACAACGTAGAACATAAATCACAAATTCAGTTGAACAAGTAATGAAATGTTTAATCTGAAAGTTTTTATATTTGTTGATCATAATATTTGTACTACCATGCATTATGAACTGGCAAGTCAGGCAACTTAACTTACAACATTGAAAGATGCCTATCCTATGGTCAAAATCTTAACCCTGAACAAGAAACCTTTGTTCGATATAACATTTTACTGGGAGCTAGAATGTTCTTTCCTGTGTGATTTTTTTCTAAAAGTAATTTGCGGAAAGGCGGGTCATGTCGGGGCAAGGCGCTAATCTAATAATAAAATGTTATAATGCTTGCGAATGACATTAGAGATAGACTTGTACTTGTCGTTATATAGGGTTACAAATCTGGCTACGTTCTCAGATTGTTTTACCTTGTCAGTTGTAATTTTAAGGGGCAAGTCCAGTTGAGAGATAAAGGCTTCCACAATAAAGTCAACTGGGTAACCCTTTTCTTTGAATTTAGTTTTCATTAGATTACCCTGAGCAGTAAATTCCTCTACTTTGGTGCAATTCCTTCTGAGTCTCCTAAATGGACCTTTTGGAATGTTATTCTTCCATTTCGAGTGATGACAACTATCGTAGTGGAGGTAGGAATGTCCGCTTTTAAGTTTTTTTTTTGTGTAAAGATCACATGTTGATCATGGCATAGGACCAAAAAGTCAAAAAAGTCAAAAAAGACCAGATCATGAGGGTCCATCACATATGTGAATGACAGTCCAAACACGTTGTTGTTACAGTGGGCCACAAACGAGGTGAACAGGTCCAGGCCGCCACTCCAGATGAGCACAATATAGTCAACGCACCTCTAATGTACAATGTACTCAGCTTACAGATTGTCCATCCAGATATGCCCCTCCTCCCAGTGGCCCATGGTAAGTTTGGCATACATTCAGGTGAAATTCGCCCCCATGGCCGTGCCCGTAAGTTGGAAGAAAGAATTATCCTTTATATTGTGAGAATTGTGATTGTTCAGAATTTGTGTCTCCATGTTTATTGAAAAAATATTGTACAGCTGCTAGATCTATATCATGAGGTATTGAGGTGTAAAGGGATGTAACATCTAATGATATACATATCTTCTCATGTGTATTGCTTAACAATCTCTATGATGTGGCTTGAGTCCCTAATATATGAAGCAAAACTATTTGTGCTAGATATTATTGGTTTTGCAGGGGGATTGGTAGTCGCCTTATGGATTTTTGGAAGGTGATAGAAATGTGAGGTGCAGTAAGGTTCACTACCATTTATTTTAAACTTCGACTGCTCAATCGTTTCTTAACTCTATGGAATAAATAGCACTGTTTATGCAAACAGTACTACTTTGGAATCTTTATGTTTTTGTTAAAACTACCTTCTGATAGTAGTAAGAGTCCGCCAGTTTGTAAAACTTTTGTGTCAACTTTTCAACAATTGTTAAACAGAAAAAAGGTGCGCTACATGTAAACAGCAAAAAATTGCAATGTGATTTGAATATTAAGGCATAAAATCAATTGAGTCCCAATTAAGGAAAAAACATCCAGATGATAGTTCAGATCTAATCCATTTCACTTGGATGATATATTTGACTGGAGGTAAAGCTGGTCAGAAAATCTACAAAATGGATGGCCGCTTACCAGACAGTTGGACCCCGAGGGGTCTTTCGGGCACTACAAGACACACAGATGTCCCTCCTGGTTGGATAATTCAAGATGGTTCCCCCTAAACGAAAACAGGGATGGCTGGCACCTTAGACGGTATCTCTCAGCTGAGGAAAAGACAGCACCCGAATGCTTCAGGACAGGATGATATTCCCAAACAGGTAGACAAACCATGTGGATTAAGAAGAGAAGGATTCCATAGTGCAGTAGTTTGTTTAAAAAACAAGGGTTTTATTATTCCAATCGTACTGTCATCATAAAAAACATGTATACTGTTGGCCACTGCAGGGCGCCAGCATTAAAACAAACTCGGCACTGTTAGAAAGCAGCAAAGACTTATCGAAAACAGGTGCTAGGTAGTTCCGCTGTCGGATCGAATCGTGAGACTCCTGAGCCGATCAGCTGATAGCGTGGTGACATCAATACGATACTCGCTCCGCCCAACTTTTCAACAATAAAATAAAGAAATATTGGAAACAAAACAAAAAAAAGCCTTAAAGGGGTTGTAAAGGTTTGTGCATCCTATGCATTATGGTGAAAAAACACCTGGCAATGACGGCCTCCCTAGCCCCCCCGTTTTACTTACCTGAGCCCATTCACCTGCTGTGCGCGTCCCCCGGCATTCTCTTCTCCACGGAGTCCGCCCTTTGATTTGCTAGATTGGATAGATTGATAACAGTGCAGCCATTGGCTCGCGCTGCTGTCAATCACATTCAATGATGCAGCGTGCTGGGGGCAGGGCCGAGTGATACAAATGATGGCTATAGCCGCCGACTGTATCACGGGAGCATGCCTGCAAGCTAACCCCCTTGGGAGAGGGCTTCCCATGAAGGGGGTGAGCTCTGGCGGTGAGAAGCCGAGAGAGCCGCCGAGGGACCCCATAAGACTAGGATCGGGGCCACTCTGCAAAGCCAACTGCACAGTGGAGGCAAGTATAACATGTTTGTTATTAAAAAACAAACAAAAAACAAAGCCATGCAACCACTAAGTCTCTTGAGGCAGAACAGCAGTACAGATGGCCCAACGGAGACACTCCCCCTCCCCCTATTTCACTGATTACATTGCCTGTAAGATGATTTGTGAATCGGAAAAAGTTAGCTAAGTCCCAGGATCCTCTGCCCCATTCACAAATCAAGTTTTTAAGCAGTATAATCAATGAAAGAACTGTTCCCAGTGGGCGAGAAATGAGGCGCATGTCCCTGTCTGACTGTATATACTGCAGTTCTGCCTGAAGACCAGGAGCTGTTAACCCCCGAAGAGCCAGATGTTTTTTTTTTTTTTATTAATTCTCTTTATTAGAAATTACTTGTTAAGATACAAACCATAGCCATTGGGGCATACCCTGGCTAGCAATTGCACATAACTATGTGCATAACAGATTAACCTATAACACTAAACATGCATTGCTCAGATCTACATTAGTTAGGAGTATTGCAAGGATTGAAATTTCGTCAGATTTGGGTTGTACCAAAGTGGTGTATTTGGGGACTAATTTGCTTTTATGAGATTGGGCTTAATCACCGTAATGTACCAAGCTTTAATAACCAACTTCATTGGCAGAGTTAAGGATGGATAGGAGACTTTTGATCCTCTATAAAGGGTATTTCGAAGGGCCTCAAAGGATCCCGAGTGTACTTTTTCTAGAACTATTGAGGCATTTGTATCATCTGAGGCGAGCCAATTATGGGCATGGTTGAGTACTAGACATGTGCAGACTGGAATATTTTGTTTAGTTTTTTCGTTGGAAAATAAATTTATTTAGTTACTCCTGAAAATCGTTTTGATTTAATTTGTTTTTCGTTGGGGAAAAGCTTTCGTCCGAAAATTCAATAATACTTTTCTGTCGAATGGTCAAAAGAATATTTGACGGAACGTCGAATCTTTACGTTGAATCGTACATTTCCGTTCGAATATTCTGCCTACAAGAATTCTAATTGTTGTATGACTAGTAATAATGTCAAATCTATTTTCTCATAAATCGAAATCTAATCTCTGTAATGTCGAATCTATTATTTCTATAATGTCGAATCTTTTCTCTATAATGTCGAATCTTTTCCCTATAACGAAAAAACCTGATTTTCGGACGAAAATGCATTCTAACGAAAAGGAATGCACATGTCTATTGAGTACAGGCGCTAAGTACTATGTAAAAAAGTGTGGACAGGCCAGTCCACCCTTTAGTTTTTTACTAAATCTGTCTGGGTGTGAATAGCAAAGGAATGAGGCTATGAGTGAGTCCAATTGTTTAAATTAATTTGGTATCTAGACTGGAGAATATAGATTATACAGCAAAACCAGGAGGATTTAATTTAGTAATTAAAGCAAGTAAATACATTTTCCCTATGAGTGATAGCGAGAGATGAGACCAAGCCTTCAACCTTTGCCTGCACCACTGTAGTGCTGGGGACAGACTAAGTTTCATGAACATTAGAGGAGATGTTAACCCTAGATATCACTTGGTGTTCGTCCACTGTAATGGTGAATTAGGGTCTACCAACGTCATTGCCCCTCGATCTATCAGTAAGATCAGTAAGATCGCCCAGAGGCGATTAAGTTCGCATGTGTTGCGCTATATAAGTTTTCATTCATTCATTCATTCATAAGTGAATTGTCCCAGTTGGCATGAGCAGCAAAGAGATATACAATTTCTAATGCTCCTGAAAGTGAGGGGCACAGAGTGCTATTTTTTCTACAATGCAATCCACATGAATCCCAGACATCCATGATTTACGTAATGCTTCAATTAGTGAGTCAATGACTAAAGCGAACGCAGGAGGAGTGGGCACCCCGGCCTCGTTCCCCTTTTTGTCTTGGAAATAGGGATGACATTTTACAATTCAGCTTGATCTAGGCCATAGGAGCCTTGTAGAGCAAGCCAATCCAATTCTTTACAGGACCAAAACCAAAATGTTCCAGGACCTGCATCATATAATTCCAATGGACTGTGTCGAAAGACTTCTCTATATTGAGGGCTACAAGGACTCTCGTTGGGGGGGAGTTTGAGGTTTGAGGTTAATGTCTGTGGATTTGCCTGTGGCATAAAGCCAGTTTGGTCAATATTGATAAGGGATGGCAACACCATCATAATTCTGTTGGCTAGTACTTTGGTAAGCATCTTGAGATTGTAATTCAGAAAATATATGGGTCTGTATGAGGAACAGGTCAAATCCTTTCCTGGTTTGGGAAATAGTACATGTGTCCCTGGTACATACTATCAAGCAACCTCCCAGCCTCCAAACAATGGGTAAATAACTGATGTAATTTAGGAACTAATAAGGCAGCATAAGTCTTATACAATTCCCCTGGTAAGCTGCCATGTCCCAGGGATTTGTTATTAGTTAGGGAATACATCACAGCCTCTATTTCCAAGGATGTCAAAAGTCCTCCCTGTCAACCTCTGAGAGGAGAGGAAAACAGGTTCCCCCAGCTCAAAGGACCCGTTCAGACCAGCATCATACAGCGAGCTATAAAACAAGTGGAAACTTCTTAAAATACCCTCAGGTCTGTGACATGACCTCCTGTAGATGACTGAATCCTAGGATTTATAGTTTGGTAAGTAGGTTCTGCAACCAAGTTTTCTAACAGTTTGCAATTTTTTCTCTTGCTCCTCTCAATGCACCTAAGTGTGATTAAAATAAACACAGGGAGGTTTGAAGTCCAACTTTGAGACAACCATTGCTACCTCTATAGATGCAATTGAGAAATGAGTGTAGTCGTGGAGGGACAGAAAGTATATTGTTTTGTTGAGTAAGAAAACTAATCACATCCAAGGAGTGACAGGCTGATATATATGAACATTTTGGGTTCACATACACTTTAAGTTATAAAGGCTACAATTGCTAAAAAAAGGGAGCCCAAAACCCATTTTTTAAATAGGCTTGAAGCAAAAAAAAAAAAAAAAATCATGACGTCAGAACACTGTGCTACTTCCAGTTTCATTTCAGCATAGAACCGCATAGCTCAGTGTTAAGGGTCAGTGTTGATCAATACAGTTACTAGAGCATTCATAGCCAATTAGTCACAAATTGACATATCAGATTTGATTACTGACCCTAACCGCTAGGATCCGCAGAACAAGTATTCACTTCCCCTAGTGGGAAATCTAGTGCTGATTATGACAAATTGCACAATCTTAGTCCAGGACAGTGCACAGTGATGATGTAGTGCAAGCCTTTCAATCACCAAGGTTACATTCAAGGTTAATACAAAACAGTTTTTAGAAATTTCATAGAGAACACTTTTTTTTTTTATTATTAACAGATTTTTTTTTTCCCTGTTATATTCAGCTGCATACGGTAAATTGTAAATGTGCTGCTATTTACTGTGTATAATCATTTAAACAATTAGAATTAAAACAATACTTTGAAATAGAAAAGAGCTTTGTTGGCAAAAAATTTGGTTTAATCTCGAAGGTTATATGGAGGTTTGATAAAACTTTCTGTTCTGTGGTTCTCATATACTATAAGAAAAACATTCTCTTTAAAAGGATTACATTTTTTCCCCTACTTTTGTGCATTTAAATTAAGTTATATAACGTATTTCTGGCATATGTGCTATTGAATGAAACTGACTTAATGCCGTTTGTAGATGAAAATGCGATACACCATAACCTCAATAAAATTTTAGAAAATCTACATACCCTAAAAAAAAGCACCACATTTGCATAAAAAATCTTAAACCATGTATAACTGCTACACAAGCCATTTTATCTTTTTTTTTTTACAAATCACTTTCCACTTCTGTCTGCAGTCACTACGATTTTCTAGAATTGAAAAAAAAAAGCCCCTTTTTTGCAATACCGCAACTTGAGGGTTCAGAGCATCCACTGAAATGTTATATACTGTTTATATAATTGGCTAACTGCTTTTTCCCCAAGGCTGCACAGAGCCTGAAATCAAGCAACAACAATTTCCTGCAGTAAAAGTTACGTTTTGGTGGGATACTTTCTAATGCAATAGTACATTTTCAAACAAATGTTCATACGAATATTTGTACAAACAACCGTACATAAATTCTCTTTACATTCAGTGACTTATGCTGGCCATACACGGGTCAAAGTTCAAAAGAATTTTCTTTTGAAAATCAGAAAATGTGTGCGTTTTTTGATCCGATGGTGCCACCATTGATTTCGAAATTCGACCAATCAAACCTCCAATTTCACCTTGTGTTTCTACAGAAAATAATTTGTGTCTGGGAATCTTCTTTTCTTTCCGGGAATTTCCTTTTCTTGCACATGCGCATTTATTTTTCGATTACATTTCTCGCACGATTCTCCCATCATTGATTAGAATGTCCAATTATTAAATTTGATGGCCGCACAAAAATCGGCTGTTGCTGAAGCCCACTAATGGTGCGAAATACGAATGATAAATTCTTAGGTAAGATTTTCTAAAGACAATTCTTTCTAAATTGACCCGTGTATGGCCAGCAATAGAGAATATCTTTTGAAGGTACTTCAAAATTCCTTTGCTTTTACCATAACATTTTGGATTGAATGGATTTTCCGAAATGAAAACTACAGTATATACACCAGGGGTCTCAAACTCCCGGCCCGCGGGCCAGTTGCGGCCCGCAGACCAAGATTTTGCGGCCCACTGTCAAGCCCTTCCCCCGGACAGTGTCATACTTTGCAGCGCATGCAGCAGGGCCGGTACAAGGCAGGGGCGGGAGGGGCGAGTGACCCTGGCGCTACCAAGTCTAACAGGGGGGAGCGCAATCAGCCACGGCCGCCAGATCAGTTGGATTGTCTGTCACTCACTTTCACTGAGTGACAGACAGCGCAGGCAGCGGCTGTGGCACACTGTGTGCCGACTGCGCTCCTCTGTCCTGGTCCTGGCTCCCTTTCATTCTTTGCGTTGCCTCTCGCCCCCCCCCCCCCCCCATGAAAGCTGGTATATTCCCGACGTGCGCCGTCACCGCGTGACGTCACGCCGGGGGTGAGAGGTGACTGAGGCAGAGAGGAAGGGAGGACTCGCGCGGAGCTGTGTCTGGAAAAAAAAAAAAGGACAAGACACGAGGAGCCTGCTGCCTGCCTCAGCCTGCTACTGTCTGGAGTGGAGTGTGTGGAGTGGACTGTCTGCAACAGAAGAAGAAGTGAACTATAAAAAAAGTAAGAGACAACTTAAATTAGTCTGTATTGGGGAGGGGGGGGAGGGGGGATTGGACTGAGGTGACCATCATATTTTTAATTAAAAAAAATGTCAGAATTTTTTTTTTTTGTGTTATTTTAAGCTTGCCTTCCTTGTCTGCATAAAAAAAAAACCTTAATTGCAGCCTCACTGTGCCGTCACACGCAGCCACTGTGCGCATCACACGCAGCCACTGTGCCCATCACACGCAGCCACTGTGCCCATCACACGCAGCCACTGTGCCCATCACACGCAGCCACTGTGCCCATCACACGCAGCCACTGTGCCCATCACACGCAGCCACTGTGCCCATCACACGCAGCCACTGTGCCCATCACACGCAGCCACTGTGCCCATCACACGCAGCCACTGTGCCCATCACACGCAGCCACTGTGCCCATCACACGCAGCCACTGTGCCCATCACACGCAGCCACTGTGCCCATCACACGCAGCCACTGTGCCCATCAAACGCAGTCACTGTGCACATCAAACGCAGTCACTGTGCCCATCAAACGCAGTCACTGTGCCCATCAAACGCAGTCACTGTGCCCATCAAACGCAGTCACTGTGCCCACCAAACGCAGCCACTGTGCCCACCAAACGCAGCCACTGTGCCCATCACACGCAGCCACTGTGCCCATCACACGCAGCCACTGTGCCCATCAAACGCAGCCACTGTGCCCATCACACGCAGCCACTGTGCCCATCAAACGCAGCCACTCAGCTGTGCCCATCAAGGTGGCTGTGTTTGATGGCACAGTGGCTGCGTTTGATGGTCACACTGGCGGCAATTGATGGGCAAACTGGCAGCAATTGATGGGCACACTGGCAGAACACACTGGCGGCAAACTATTATTAAGATTGCATCAGTTGTACATTTTAAAATTTTGGTCCAATACTTGATGCGGCCCAGCCTCACCCAGCTTATACCTCCAGTGGCCCCCAGATAATTTGAGTTTGAGACCCCTGATATACACTGTTAAGATGTTAAGATGTACACGATTAAGAAAACTATATACACTGTTAAAGTGGATGTAAACCCACTCTCATCCTTTCTAAACTACTGCCATAGTACTGATCTATAAGGATATAGATGCCTCCTGCATGTATCCTAACCTGTCAAATGTCTCCCCTCTGTCTGTTATAAGAACTGAAAAACTGCAGATTCTGTTGTCTGGAGCTCGGTGGGTGGAGTTGTGATGTCAGTAGGCACCCCGCCCTGCTCTACACTCCCCTTGTCAACATGCATTTTTTCCTATGTATTTCTTACACTGAATTCTGCTATGATCACTAACATCCAGTCAAAATCCAGAAAAGTAACCACATGTCTTCAGAAAAGGAGTGGGGATGGGAATTAAAAAATAATGCCTGTCTGAAGCTAGTGGATGAGATATGTAAATAACCTGTCACTCACAGCAAGGGGGTGGAACGGACTAAGGTTTTTCTCTGTAAGTCCGTTTTATTTCACTGAACAATAAGATAGGATTGCTCAGAGCTGGATTAACTTGGTGTGGCAAGACTGGGCACAGATGATAGGAAATCTTATACTCTACTTTGTAACATCAAAATATAAAATAAAAAAATGTGGGTTTACATCCACTTTAAGATTTTTTTGAAATATGTTTTTATTAAGGAAGTTACACAACAGAGTAATTACAAAACAGGACATATAAGCATTTTTTGAGGACATTCACAGTAGAAGAACAGTATATGGAGAGAATCTTAAAGAAATAATTAAGGGGGAGGGCATAGGTTTAGTGGCACATGGGGTAGGTGGAATAGTCCTTACAAAAAAAAAGAAAAACAAGAGATGTGGGGGGGGGGGGGGGGGGTAGGGGAGGAGGGAGGGAAGGTAAGGGAACGTCAATCCTGCGAGGGATCCTGGTATAGAAAAGACATTTTCTCAAAGTTCAACCTCTCGGTAGGAGTGAAAGTGTGCAACAGAAAGGGATTCCATAAGTGATAGAAGCGTCTCTTACTCCGTTCGTGGGTTAGGTCCGTGTTGAGCCTGTCCTTGTATAAGAGCTGCAACAGTTCTTTTAACTTGAGCAGTGGTTGGGCAGTCAGCAGATATCCACTTCTGGAGGATGGCTCTCCGGGCTATCAAGAGACATATCAGAGTCCAGTCCCTGCTCAGGGGGGTGGTAGGGGAAGACCAGGGGAGCAGTAGGGGGTCCCAATAGCCAAAGATAAGTAGTAGCGGGTCCTTGGGTATGCGCAACAGGGTGACATCGAAAATGTATTGGATGACTTGGTCCCAGAAACTGGCTATGAGGGAGCAGGACCAGAACCTGTGAGCCAAGTTAGGTTTGGGTTGTTTACAGAGGGGGCAGTCTGGGGTGGCAAGGGCTCGGCTGAAGGGGATGTGGGCTCGGTGAACAATTTTGATCTGCGTCTCTCTCCATATTTCGTTAGGGATAAGTCTATGGATGGTGGTGAGGCCATGCAGGAGCTTCTCCACCAGGTCAGGGTCAGGGTCAGGGAAGTCCTGCGACCAGTTGGCCGCCGAGGTTGACGCCAGGGGGGGGGGGGTGTTGTGCAGGAGGAGGGGACGATAAATGTCTGAAATTTTGTATGAGGCCCGGGAAATAAGGGTGTCGGTGAGGGAGCTCTGGAACCTTTTTCTGTCATCCCGATTTTTCAGAAAACGAATGCATTGAATATACTGGAATACATGTGATGAAGGGAGAGAAAATTTGTCCGCCAGGGCTCTAAATCCCATGGGGCGGCCTGAAAGGGGGTCACACAATGAATAAAAGGATTTGATACCCTTATCCTCCCAGTCGAGGTAAGGCTGGTTATCTAAGCCTGGTTGGAAGCTCAGGTTACCCAGGATTGGGAGGTATCGTGAGATAGAGGATGGGACATTGAGGGCTTTCCTGACCTCTCTCCAGGCAATGACTGTATCCCGGAGAAGGAGATTGTGTTGGAGGGGAGGGGGGGCAGATTTCCAATGACAATGGAGAAGGGCCGCAAGGGAGAAGGGGCGACCATCGCCGATTCAAGGGGTGGTAGTTCGAGCACCTGGAGGACTGGGATATCCAATCCAAGCCTGTTCTCAATAGACATGCCAGGTTATATAACCTGATGTTGGGAAGGGCAATGCCCCCCCTCTCGCCTGGGAAGATGCAGCTTGGCAAATGCTATGCGCGCCCTCTTGCCACGCCAGAGGAATTTGGAAATGGCAGAGTTAATGGATTTAATGTCTTTGTGGCGCAGAAGTAGTGGGATGGTTTGTAGTGGGTACAATAGGCGTGCAAAACTGACCATCCTTGACAAGGTGGCATCTTCCCAGCAGCGAGAGAGGCAGGTCCATCCAGTTCGCCAGTTCTTGGGATATTTTGGTGAGCAGGGGGGGATAGTTGAGTGGTATAGGGAGGAGGGCAGTTTCCCTATTTTTATTCCCAGGTAAGTGATATGTGACTTCGCAACAGTGAATAAGGAGCTCTGGGGACCAAGAGGGGACAGATAGGGAACCTATGGGGAGTATTTCGCTCTTGTTATAGTTCTAATACGAAGCCCAGAGCATTGCCTGAATTCGTCAAAAGTGGTCTTGATCGTGGACATGTCAAGTGAAGGGCTGGATGTGAAAATAAGGACGTCGTCGGCAAATAGTGACGTGCGAAGGTCGTGACCTTCGACATGAATGCCATGAAGGGGGGCGATCTGGGTTAGGTGGCGGGACAGGGGTTCAAGCGCTATGTTGAAAAAGGAGCGGGAGGAGAGCGGGCAGCCTTGCCTCGTGCCTTTGTGCAGCCTGAATTCCTCAGAGAGGAGGCCCGCAGCGACCACTCTCGCGGCAGGGGCAGTGTACATTGATTCTATGAGATGCGTGAAGGGGCCCGAGAAGCCCATTTTGGACATGACCATGGAGAGCCATTCGAAACTAACGTTATCGAAAGCCTTCTCCGCGTCTAAGGTGATGATGGCATGGTCTCCTGACGGGTCATTTTTTGCGTGTTCGAGAGCTAGCATTACCTTCCTAATATTCATGGTGGCCGTCCTACCCTTTACAAAGCCCGATTGTGCGGGGTGGATCAGGGAGGGTATAATGGATGCCAGTCTAGTGGGCTATCTTATTTGGAGAGGATTTTAACGTCAAGGTTTAAAAGTGAGATGGGCCTATAAGAGCCAGGTTCTAGGGGTCTTTGCCCTCTTCTCCAAGAGTTTTACGATGGCCTGATGCCCGTTGGTAGATAGGACCCACCCGACCATATATGTTGGTAGACGTCGTGGAGAGGGGGGACACCGTCGAGCTAAAGGACTTGTAAAATTCTCCAGTGAAGCCATCTGGGCCTGGAGCTTTAGAGGGGGAAAGCTGTTTGATTACGGATTGTACCTCCAGGATGGAGATAGGGGCATTGAGGGCTTCGAGCTGGGTGGGGGTTACCTGATCCAGGGAAATACGTTGTAGGAAGTTGAGGGCCGTTGGCTTATCAATAGGGTCTGAGGCATATAGGGAGGAGTAGAATTGGCGCATAGTGTTGTTGATATCTTTTGGGGTGCAGTGTACGGAGCCCGACGGATCTCTGAGGGACATGATATGCGTCGGGCGGTTGGGTCCTTTACTTAGTCTGGAAAGGAGTCTACCTGCTTTGTTACCAAACTTGTGGAGGGAGGCGTCTAGATGTGCCTTTTGGGTACGTTTGAGGGTGGCCGCCCTCGGTTAGGGTTATCGGCGTGTAGCGCATTATCCGACGCGTATCCCGACCAGGCTTTTTCCAGATGTAGGTGGAAATCTGAGTTGTTGTGAAGATAGGAGGGAAACCGCCAGATTCTGGGGTTGGAGGCTAAGTCAGGATCTTCAAGGGTGGTCGAGACCGGGGCATGGTCCGAGATTGCAATGTCGTGTATGTCAGCTTCCGAGATCAGCGGGAGGAGAGAGTCAGAACAGAAAAGATAGTCCAGTCTCGTGAAGACATTGTGAGGGTGGGAGTAAAATGAGAATTCCCTGTCAGCTGGGTGTTTTAGTCGCCAAAGATCGTGAAGGTGCAGTGAATCAATAGTCGACGCCAACAAGGTCTGGGTGAAAGGAGTCAGAGGAGGACGGGATTGTCTGGTAGAGGACCTGTCGTCTGTCGGGTGCATAATGGAGTTGAAATCCCCGCCTATCAGGTGTGGGCAAGCTGGGTCTCGAAGTGCCCAGGAGGTGAGGTCGCTAAAAAAGGCACTTGTGGGGCTGTTGGGAGCATATACATTGGTGATGTTTACAACCCTGGATCCCAGTTGGATACGGGCAGAGGCAAATCGCCCCTCAGAGTCTGAATCTGAGGACAGTATCTTGCAGGGAAGGTTTTTGTTGACAAGGATTATTACCCCGGCTTTCCGATCACTTGAGTCAGAGCCGAGGACTGTGCCTACCCAGAGTTTCCGCAGCCGCGGGAAGTCGGGAGTGGACCAATGGGTTTCCTGAAGGAGGGCAATGTCGGTCTTGAGCCTTTTAAGGTGGCGCAGAACTTTCATCCTCTTATTGGGGGAGCGGAGCCCTTTAACATTCCAGGAGACTATTCTCATGTTGGGAAAACTATCAATGGGGTGTGGGCAGGATGTGGAGGCGAGGAGAATGGGAGCATGGAGCATAGCAGAAGTGGGGTACAAGGACAGCAGATGGAGTGATGGTTGGCTGGGAGAGAACGGAGGTGCTAATGGATCCCTAAAAATGGGGAGAGGGCAGAGAAATAGGGAAGGGGAGATGGGGGAGGGATGATGGGGACAAACAAGGTGAACAACAACATTCGGGAGCTTCACTTTTTTCCGCATGGAGCCACTGAATAGGCCAACTCCCAACCCAGGGCTCACTATGCAGCACTTCACCCGCAGCGACCGAGGGGGGGGTGTAGGCAACAGGAGCAATGCGTGGGGGGGCAAGAGCTAAACAGGTATCTCTGCGGTAGAATGGAAGGGCCCACACGCATCATATAAATGTATGCAAAAACCCAATGTATAACACAAATAAAATACTAGAACAACTATTGCCAAACGTGCAAGAAGAACATAAAACAATGTGAACTAAGAAAGCATTATAGAGCAAAAACAAAACAACATAACGGCATAGTAGCATTGGGCCTACCGTGGCCCCCCCGGGTGAGGGGGGGCACGAGGGAGGAGAAGGACCCGGAAGGGGGGTCCAAGACGATCAAGGCACAGCAAAGTTACACCAAGATGGTGCGGCCATCCAAAAAGGGGAAAAAAAGAAAAAATAAGAGAAAGAAAAAGGGGGTTCAAGAGGAGGAGGTTTGTTGTTGTCGGTCAGATCCAGAAGCCTTGAATCTTTTAGGAGAGTCCTTGCGCGGGCTCCCGTGTTCCAGGGCCCGGTTGGAGGGTGCAGCTCTGGGAGACAGGTTGTGGTGGAGGCCTGGGCGGTGTGACCTCAGGAAGGCCTCAGCCTCGGATGGGTCATGGAAGGAGAGCTGATCCCCGTTAGGTGCCCTGAATCGAAGCACGGCCGGGAAGGCCAGAGTAAACTTGATTTGCATTCAGTGGAGCTCCGAGCAGACCTGTTGGAAAGCCTTCCTTCTCTTGGAAACGTCCACTGAGTAGTCCGCAAAGACCAAGATATTCATGCCGTCAATCTGGAGGGTCCTGGACTGTCTGAACTTCTGCAGGATGAGGGACTTATCCGAATAGTTGAGATACTTGGCGATCACAGGACGTGGTGATTTGTGTTCAGAGTTGAAGAGGCCCATGCGGTGGGCTCGCTCAACCGTGCAGGGGCCGGGCAGGCCCAAGGCCTCGGGGAAGCGTCGTGAGCAGAGATCCGAAAGTGCCTGGGGTTGTAGCGATTCGGGGACGCCAATAAAGCGCAGATTGCTCCTCCTGGATCTATTCTCAAGGTCATCCAGTTTGTCGAGAATATATTTGTTCGTCTTGTCTTGCGCATGTTCAAAGGATTGGGCCTGGTAAAGTTCCTCTTCCATGTGACCGATACGGTGTTCAGCTTCGTTCAGCCGGGATGCATGCTCCCCTAGTTGAGCCTGGATTTTCTGAATCCCTGCATTGATGGCCTTTTCAACTGAATTTGCTATCATGGGGGATAATAGAGCTGCCACGGCCTGGGCCATCAGATCAATGTTATGCATATCCCCTATTTGTGGGGGAGGTGAGGAGATGTGGACAGTCTGAGGGGTGGCTGGAGGGGCTGGTGTTGTGCTCACCTCCATAGCAGGCGCCGTTTCTGCGATCGGATCCACGACCGGGTCCGTGTAGGCCGGGGCCTCGATTTGCGGCTGCCCCATCCGCGCCGCGGCGGCGGCGTACGATCGCGCGCCGTTTTTCTCCAGAAATCTATCCATCCTTTCTGGGGGGATGGCGGATGGGTCTCCCAGGGGTCGGTGGCGGGTCTGCCGGTGTTTATATGCCGATTTTAGGAGCCTGTGTGCGGGAGCTGAGGGGACACACAGCTACTCCATGCGGCGCCGGAACCGGAAGTTGCTAGATGTACACTATTAAGAAAACTATTTACACTATTAAGATGTTAAGATGTACACTATTAACAAAACTATATACGCTGTTAAGATATACACTGTTAGGAAAACTTTTTCGTACTTCCTCTTCAAATTTTCTCAACAAAAATTAACCATAATTTGACGACATTAATGTGATACAAGCAATAGTGTTTGACTATCGGCACACCTTCTACCTAACCCTCTGACTCAGGGTGCTGGCTCCCAGTGGTCACCAGGGGCTTTATAGATTTAACGCACAACCTCTCAAAGAAGAAAGTGATCTACCCAATCTGTAAGTCTTGCTCAGCTTTATTATGTTTGCCAATGTGCAGACACCTAGTTTACACAAGTTTAAGACATTTCACTTGATCCAGAGCTTACTCGCAGGGGTGTCTGTACACCAGGTGGACCAGTCTGTACATTAGAGAAATAAATAAACCAGAACAAGGCTTTTATATAGTGAGAGCATTTCTTTCCTTTCTTCTCTGAGAGATTGTGTGTTGACCCCAGCAACCATTAGAAAATTAAATCAATGTTCCTAAAACAACAAATGGTGACCTGATTTCTACTAGTGTATGGGCATTTTAAGTCTCTCGCTACATGTCTAAAAAGAGCGAATGTTCTCCATGTTCTTATTCCAGTACTGATATTACACAGGTGATAAGGAGGGCAAATTCTCTTATTTTAACAGGTGGATCAAGAATAGAGCTGGTAAGGCTGCTCCTTAATATTCAATAAGATTGCTACAATCCCTAAATGGGAACAAGCTCCTTGAATACTCATGATGCAGAATATCAGACTGTTGTTTGCAGAACTGAGCATTATTTTTAACACCCCCTCCTTCTGAGACACCTAAGGGCTTCTAAAAGGCATATGAGCTGTTACAAGCAGTATGTGAGCAACGGCATGCACATTGGTGACCCTTGAACTAAGTAATTACCATCCGTTATACCTATTTGCTGCTATCTCTTGGGATAAGAAGGAAATGGTAAAAAAGCTAGTGCTAGAAAATGAAATATTAGAACAACTTGAATCAGCTTAAATCAAATTGCTCCAGGAAATGTGCAAACCCTAGATTAGTAATCCCATTTATTTTGCAAAATTTTCTTTTCTGTCAGCTTAATTTATGTCCACTTAATATTTTGTGCATTCATGTATATTTTTTTATTTTCTACAGATAACTCTAAGCACATTGAATGGCTACAGGGAGCTAATGGAGAAGTGTGGGTATGGATCATGGGGGAAGCCAATGGAGACAAGCCATATGAGCAAATAACCGAAGAGATCATGGCTGAGAGAGCCAGGCAGCAAGCACAAAAGGAGGCAGAGGAGCAATGGTGAGTGATAATCTTGCATTGATGGGATCACAACCCAGCTTTCTTCCTAAGGCTGGGTTTACACTGATGCTCTGCAATTTGGCCACAGCACAGGCCAAACTTTTTTTTTGTGTTTTTTTTTTTTTGCTTTTTTGTGTTTTTAGCCATGATCCCATTGACTTCTATTAAATTAAGCTTTGCTGCATTTTCTGAAAGCTCACCAAAGATGCAGCATGCAGAACCTCTGGTGAGCTTTCAGACACATAGCAAAAATGTGCAACCTTATAGAAGTCAATAGGATTGTGGCTAAAACATGGTTAAAAAGCATGGATAACACATATACACCCACACTGCAGCCAAACCACAGCACACCAGTGTGAACCCAGCCTAACTATCCATATTGTATTTAAGAAAGAACATTTATTTAATCAGGATTTGCTACAAAGGTGTGGGATTGCAGTCTCTTCCCAAAAGCAAAAATGTATAACATAATAGAAGTCAATAGAACATTGGCTAAAAACATGAGTAAAATGCATTCAAACCATGCATACTGTACATTTGCTTTCAGAATTGACATTGTATAATAAAATGTATATTGGGTCAAGTATATCATTGAGGCTACAGTTAAAGCAATATATGTAGATGACTGACTTATAGAATATACTGAGAGCTAAACATTAGATCATATATCAAGGCACAATAAAACATGTAGGCAGGTGCAGTCTACTTTCTCCACTGCAGGTGGCTTTCAACCGCAGCGGCTCTGCAGAGGAAAAAGAAGTTATGAGGAACATGGCTCCTCTATGGTTTCCTGGGTCGCTGGGGAAGCTATCAGGTTGGATACTGCAGATCCATCTAATACTGGTGGCCATCTTGGGGCGCACAGAGTCTATTTGGGCATTCCACCAAAAGTGAACTTTCGCTTTGGATTGGATTGAAATAAATGCTTATAGAGCGCCGAATGCGAGTTGTGAAACTCGCGGTTAAGCGCTTACCAACAAGCTGGGGGTATCCAATTCCCAGGAGCTAAGAGAAAAGACTAGGACATCTAAGTGAAAGAGGTGAACAAGCACAAAGTAAACAGAAATATAAAAAGAGGGGAGGGGAGGGGGGGGGCAGGACACAAGGAGCCTATCCCTACTCCCTGAACATGGACTGCAGCCTGGGATTAAGGCAGCGTCCTGCTAAGAGCTTGAGTGAGTGAGTGAGTGAAGAACTTATATAGCGCAGCACATGCAAACTAAATCGCCTCTGTGCGCTCGTTGTTCCTGTCTCCTTTGATATCAAAAGAGATGAGTCTTGATCTTTTTTCTAAAGGCCAAGTGATTCTCCTCCAACCGAATGCTGGTTGGTAAAGCATTCCATAGTCTGGGGCCTTGGAGCCCAAATCTTCGCTCTCCTTTTGACTTGTATCTGGCTTTGGGTATCTGGAGCAGATTTTGGTTGGTGGATCGCAAAACGCGATTGGGGTTGTAAGCTTTTATTTTCTCGCATAGGTATTGGGGGGCCTTCCCATGGATGCACTTGTGTCAGACAGAGTGCTTTAAACGCAATTCTGTCTTTTACTGGCAACCAATGAAGGGATCTATGAATAAGCACTGTTTGATAGTGTGAAACGCGTCAGTTTCTCATCTGATTTTTTTGCTGTGACATGTTTGTTTTGTGACCAGTTTTATTAAAAAGGAACAACATTGTTTTTGGAGTGTGGCTATCCTAGTTTTTTTCTACAAATCTTGCATATCAGTGCAGCGCTGGCACCCAAGTGTTTGGATTCAGTTATCTAGTTCTCTGGGACTTTGGAGCGGTTAAACAATTTTTCTCACAATGAAGGGATCTCAGTGAAGGTGAGATTGATTCCCAGGGTTTTTTACCAGTCACCAGTCTGGTGGCCGTATTTTGAATGACCTGCCGACAGGCGATTTGGTACTTTGGGAGTCCGAGATAAAGGGCATTTGCATAGTCCAGTCTGGAGTTCACAATTGTTCCCACCACGACCGCTATGTCTTTGGGGATGAATGGAATAAGTCTGCATAGTAGGCACATGGTGAGATCCGCTGACTACTGACCCTATTTGTGCATCCATTGTCATGTAGGTGTCGAAGATGACCCAGAGACTTCTGACTTTGACGCTAGGGGTGATGATTTGGCCCAGAATGGGCGGGGGTTTCCAAGATGTTGTAAGTTGATTCTTACAACTGGCATGAAACAGGAGAAGTTCTGTTTTGGAGCTGTTGAGTTCTTTCTCATCCAGGTTCTATCAAAGAGAGGCATGTCTCTAGACTTGGATGATGATCCTCTTTGTTGCAGATGCGAAAATACAGTTGTGTGTCATCTGCATAAAAGTGATAAAGTAGTTTT
This sequence comes from Rana kukunoris, assembly GCA_029574335.1. Classification (NCBI taxonomy): domain Eukaryota; kingdom Metazoa; phylum Chordata; class Amphibia; order Anura; family Ranidae; genus Rana; species Rana kukunoris. Next base: position 144,931,513 of record CM056056.1, read on the forward strand.
TGGCTGCTGATGATTTCAAAGAGAGGGCGAAGATAGATGTTGGACAGCACAGCACCGTGCCCGGGACGGAAACCCGATTGCAAAGGATCGAGCAAATTATGGCTATCTAGATGCTGTTGCAGCTGTTGTACCACTACTTTCTCCATTACCTTGGAGAGGACGTTCAGGCCTGTTATGGGACGACGATGTTCAGGGGCCTTGGGGTCGAGGGTGGGTTTTTTCAAGATAGGCTTGATTGTGCCCTGTTTCAACAGGGTGGGTACTATGCCTTCCTTAAATGATTGATTTATAAGCTGCTTGATAGGTGGCGCCAGATTATCGGTGCATTCCTTAAGCAGTTTGGTGGGGATAATGTCATTAGGCGCCGTGCTATTTCGCAAGGAGTCAATGATAATTTTGGTAGCTTCAATGGAGATGGGTTTTAGGGCAAACCTCGTTGACTGCGGCCAATTCATGTGAGAGTTGGGTGTAGGACTTGGGGGGGGGGGGATTAAGGGGGGTACTGTTTTGCTGAATGCTTTCACGGATCCTTTCAATTTTGTTAACAAAATAATCCGATAATTCATTGCAAAATTCTTGGGTGTCAGAATTGGGGGCTTCCAAACAGACTGGATTTATGGTCTGGGTGACAAGCTTGAAGAGTTCGTGGGGGGCGGTTTAGGGCATTAGTGATAGTGTTGGAAAAATTATTTTTTTTGGCCTTAAAAACTTCTTTGTGGTATTTTTTTGTTACTACCTTAGAGAAGGTGTGATTTTCATCTGAGGCGCTTCTTTTCCAAACTGCTTCCACTCTTCTGCGCTCTTGCTTTATCAACGCCAGCTGGTCATTAAACCAGCCGGCGTTGTTTTTCCGGATGCAAGTTTTGCGTTTGGGTGCTACTACGTCGGCTGACTGTAGTAGCGCTGCGTTTATGGCATCTAGGGTTTCAGTGGCTGATTGATGAGATTGGATTGTTTTTATTTTGTTCCCTAATGTTGTTTTGAAGAATTCCGAATGGAGCTTCTTCTGAGATCTCGTCCAGTGCGTTGTCACTGGTTTCGATGTTTTTGTTGAAGGGGAGTTTTTGATAATTATGAATTTGATTACATGGTGGTCTGTCCATGGTAGCGGCTCATTTTTCAGGATTTTTACTTCCAGCTCTTGTCTGAAAATAAGATCAAGGGTGTGGCCTGGGGCATGCGTTGACCCACATACTAGCTGCTGCAGCCCTAGTGTTTCCAATTGGTCAATGCAGGCGTCAGCAACGGGATCCTGTGGCGAGTTGGCCCAGAGGTTAAAGTCCCCCAGCAGCAAAAGATGTTTGCTGTTTAAGGTGTAAGTGGAGATGAACTCTGTTAAAGAAGAGAGAAGCTGCGATTTCGGACCGGGTGGTCTGTAGCAGAGTAGAATATGGACGGTCTCCTGGGGATTTGTTTGAAGTTGCAGCGAGAGGGTTTCCATACATGGAAGTGGGCTTTGGCGGATTGGTTTAGTGATCGAGAGGTGATTCTTGTGGATCACTGCCAATCCTCCTCCTCTTTGCCCCACTCTGTTTTCTGTTATAATGCGATAATTTTCTGGCACCAGTTCTCCTAGAATGGTGTTAGTCGGCTGTAAGCCAGCTTTCTGTAATAAAGAGACAGTCTAAATCGCATTGTAGGATGAGATCATAAACTTCTAGTCGGTGTCTTACTGCCGATCTTGTATTGACCAGAGCGCATGATATGCGCTTTGGTTGGGATAGGTTGGTGTAATGTTTGGCTGTCGATCGTCGATTGATTCTAAACAGTCGTTCTTTCTTTAAGGCATTTTTTGTGGCGGTCGGTAATAGGCAAATGGCTTTATATCCCAAATGGTTACTGCCGAGTATCTCAGATTAGTAGTGGTTGTTGACGCACTGGGGGGCAGATGTATTAATGCTGGGGGTGAGGATTCGCAGAATCCTACCTCCCTGTTTGATCCAGAGGAAGGCGAAAAACCCCTGTCCGTGCTATGCCAATGTGTCGTGGCAGGGGAAAAAAAATCCTTCCTGACCCCCCAGGGGGCGATCAGATGGATCCCTGGATCAAGATACTGCAGAAACCTGTGGTAACTTTCAGGGGGGGGGGGGGGGGGGGGGAGTGGGGGGGTGTACCCAATAAGGAATTATTGGGTTGTGAATGGGATGGGGGGTGAGAACCAGGGGGTGTACCACGATGGCCCCCGGCTGAAGGTCTGTGCTCCAACTGGGGGGTTGTGCGGGTGGGTGGCCAGATCCTAATAGCGACAGGCTGCTCGGGTATCTGGAGGTGGATGGGAGGTGGTGTGCCGTTTGGGGGTGTTTTTGCTGGAAGCTAGGTGGCAAAAAGTGCGGCAAGCCGCTAGGCCACGGCTAAAGCCGCAGTCTTTCCTGAATTCGCGGCCGCCGACTAGTTCCAGGAGGTGGCGCGAGGGCCGCCGCCGCGGCTTGTCCTGAAAAGGACGGCCGCTAGTGGTAGTGGTGAGAGGGGGTCCCCCTGTAGCCCTGTGCCAGGGGCTTACCTTTAAGAAGGGAGCCAGAAGCCAGGGGATGGCAGATCAACCTGTGCTGGTGCACGGTCAGAGGGAGGCTACGGGTGGGGGAGTAGACTTGCTGGGAGCTAACTCGCTGTCTGTCTGAGCCCTGGGTGCAGCGACTCGTGCAGACTGTCCGGAGCGTCCTACTCCACCACTGATCTGCTTGGATAGCCAAGTCTCTATCTGTAGGTTTGTGAAAAAAGCAGTGTTTTCAAGCCTTTACGGAGGGCCATCAAGGAGGAGGATGCTCGGAGCTAATGAGGGAGCTGGTTCCAAAGAGAATTCCCCAGTGTTTGGAGCCAGCGGCCACCCTTTGAAGCTGAGCGACTAGGTTGAATAATCGCTAACAGTTGAATGAAGCTCTCTGGGTGGACAGTAGTGTTGTGTCATGTTCGATAAGTACATCGGGCCTAGTTGCCAATAGGCCCGAAACACCAGACAGAGAGCCTTGAACTCGACCCCTTTTGTTATTGCGAACCAGTGTAGATCCTTAAGCAACGGGGAGATGTGATTCCGCCTTGGGCAGTTTGTGACTTGTCTTGCCGCGTGGTTCTGTGTGATCTGCAACCGTTTTGTCCACTTCTGTGGAAGCCCTAGAAAGAACACGTTAGAACAATCTAGCCTAGTGTGGATAAGTCCATGAACTAAGATCATACGGTTGTTCTGAGTGAAAAGGTTCTTAATTTTCGGTAATAATTGCAGATGATAATTGGCTGATTTTATGCAATATTTTGCGTGAGGTATGAAGCTTAGTTCAGCATCAAAAATGATACCCAGATTTTGTTACCTACTTAGCTGGAGTTGGGGCAGGGCCGAACGAGGATGGCCAGGCAGGTAAAAAGGTAGAATTGGCTTTAAGCACTCCTCGCCCCCTTATATGCCACATTTGGCATGTTATTTTGTTTGGGGGAAGTGGGTGCTTTGTTTTGATGGGGACTTCCTCCTGTCCCACTTCCTTGTTTCCGCATACGGGCCACCTAGGCGACTCCTCCTCTTTCCCTAGACGGCCTCTCCCTCTCGACAATCTTCAGGCACACGTGACAGGTCACAGAAGATTGTCTGTCCACTCAGAGAGTGCATTGCGACTCGCACATGCCACTTTAAGGCCCTGGCTCCTGGGCTTGGTGCACACTTCACATGTGGGTAGTGTAGTAACAGGTCTTCCGTCTGTCAGGGACAGTATTAGCTGTAGAGAGAGGATCCAGATGAATAGGGAAAAAGCAGGGACCTGCTAGCCCCATTTGAGAGTAGACCGGCCAGGCTGCATTTCATCCCACGAGACAGACGCTGTCGATGCATCGGAGACACTGTTCACTACAACATACTGTAAGCATGACTGGTTGGATTGACTTCCCACTGGGTAGTTGTATTGGTTTAAACTTATTTTTCAATACAATTCTGCTGCTGCATCTGGACACATTCAATGGTATATAAAAGACTAGACAAGTGCATTCGTTTTTGTCCGAATACATTTTCGTCAGAATTTCAGCTATTTTCGTTATTGTTTTAACAAACGAAAACGAAAGTGCAGAATACGAAAACGAAAGATCCGACATAAACAAATGCTTTATTTTTTCGTTTTCGTTGGTCGAATGTGCCTAACCTTAACTCTATTAGTCCAAGATTATTCTACATAGCGAGAAAAGATTTGACAGAGAGAAAAGATTTGCCATTATACGTAGAGAAAAGATTCGAAATAAAGAGAAAAGGTGGCTGTTGGAATTGGGTGGGGGAATAAAAATAAAAATAAATATGATGATGAATTCAAAAAGTGGAAAGGATCCAAATAGTTTCAAAAACAAAAACAAAAAAAAAAGCGCACCTCATCCCAATGAGATAGTATATAGGAGAAGATGGTGGGATTATAACGGTGCTAAGTTAGTAAGATATCAACATAACAATGATTTTAATTTTGTATTAAAAAATTATCATGAAAGAATCACATGACAAACAAATTGTTTAAAAACATGTATTTTGTAACAAACATATTGATTTTCTGGGTCGCTGGAAGTCCCAACTTAAAAATATGTTGACGGTCAGGTGAGATGTTATTTCCCAATATATTTCACCAAAAATGGCTTCATCAGGGGTTACACTATGACCAAAATCTAAAAAGCCAGCTCTAACAAAGATAAAAACAAAATGTAAACTATATATATATATATATATATATATATATATATATATATATATATATATATATATATATATATATATATATATATATATATATATATATATACACACACAGTATAAACATCAACACATAATATGATTTTATTATATAGATAGGGACAAGTGCTGACCTGTCGCCCCGGATAGGGACCACCTTGATCCTGCCAAAAATGTGAGGAACCAACAAGCGACCCTACACAAAGGTGCAGAGCCCTGATCCAGAATTCCAATGTCGATGATGATGAATGTTATTGGCTGATTGTAACCAAAGAGGAGGATCAGTAAAATAGCTAGAACTAACTTGACAATTGAACATGAACGACAAAGATTCCACAAAGCATCGAAAAACAGACAAACGTTGAATCTGTCATTGAAGGCTTAAAGCGGAGGTTCACCCTAAATATAAGATCTCCCATGTGTCAGCGCCAGTATGCTGGGTTTTTTTTTTTTTAATCGCACACTTACTGTATAATGCCGGAATTTCATTTTTTTCCCCCGCGGTGGACGGCTCTAGTATTGCTCGTCACATCTTCCTAAAATACCCGATATGGACTCGGGTAATCTCGGCGAAAATGCGGCGCCTGCGCACAGACCTAGGAGCTGACTGCACAGGCGCCGTATTTCTCCGAGTCCTATTTCGGAGGGCGTGACGCGCCATAGCCGGAAGATGTGACGCGCTATACTGGCGCCGTCCACCACGGGGGAAAAAAAAGAAATTCCGGCATAATACAGTAAGTGTGCGATTAAAAAAAAAAAATCCAGCATACTGGCGCTGACGCCAGTATGCTGGATCACATGGGAGATCTTATATTTAGGGTGAAATACCGCTTTAAGGTGTCTGTCGAATGTTTAAAAAAAGATTCGATAGAGCAGTTTCACTGCTCCGTCGAATGTTCTTTGAACATTCGACAGACACCATAAGTATTCAATGGCAGATTCAACTTTCATTCGGATTTTCGGACGAATGCAATTTCTAACGAAAAACAAAAACAAATTTCCGGAGTAACTAAATACATTTATTTTTCAGACGAAAACGAAATTCCGAAACAAAATATTTCAGTGTGCACATGTCTATAAAAGACCAAATTAAAAAATATAAGATAAGTTCATTTTTGGGGGATTGCATACACTTTACCAGTACCAACTTGATATTTTTCAAAGGAAAAAAAAAGAGGCAGAAATTGAGAAGAAGTTTCGTGATGCTATGGCCAAAGAAAAGGCTCGAATAGTGGCTGAAAAGTGGAAGGTGGAAATTGAAGATCGGAAAGCAGCAAAACTACTAGAAAAGAAGTTCCAGGAAGAACTAAAGGTAGGGACCATTACATTGCAGTTTGTGTTTATACTCAGAAACATATAGTGCCTGTGTTCTATTAGGGCTATTATGGGTATAATGTGACTGTTATTCTGTATCTACAGTATAACATAATCTCTTTTTCCATGCACTTAGTACATACAATATTTTTTTTTTTTTTTTGAGGGTGTTGGAAAGTCATCTGCAGTTCTGATTTGCTCCACACATGTAACATATAATATCCAAAGGCATGACAATAAAGTTTTGAATGGACATAGTACATACATACTGTATATATCTTTATATTTCCCTTGCTGCGCTAAATTCCTAATTATTATTAGCCCTGCCCAGTTAATTTCTTTAAACTATAGGGCACACCTCTCCCTTATGTTGTGAGGGTAGGTGTTTTGCACCCCTAACATATTTTCTTTCCAGGGTAGACAATGCTGCTCCTATTCCAGTACAGTAAATTAACATTATCCCCCTAGGATAGAAAATGTGTAATTGCCAGCATCATTGGGCTAAAATAGAAAAGAAATGCATAATACAAATACAAATTAGGCAGCCAACATATTTAAGGACTGATAGTCTGCAATATAATGCATTTTTGTTCTTGGGTTTAGATATTTATTTATTTATTTTACTGAAGTGTCCTGGGGATCACCTGTGCCCACTGCTAGTTCTGAAACCTAGTTGTCACTGTCCTGCATCCAAGGCTAGGCCAAGTGGTAGGCAGAAGTGCCAAATGTCTTGGGCACATCGAGAAGAGGAAAGCAGGATCCACAGTTTTATCACTCATGATTGGGTTAAAAGTGGCAGCTACCTTCAGGAGGACAGTGGCAGAATCTGCAAGATGCAACCTGTGCTGCTGAAGTAGTTCACAATTCATGGAGGGCATACTTCAACCTTTTTGCCTTAACTGTTAAAATTGTCCCAGCACTGCTCACATTAACAATTAGGAACCAAAGAGCATTGAAAAATGTCCCCAGTCTTTAGTGATTTCTGTGGGTGTCAGAAACCCTACCTGGGAAAATGTATATATAGAATGAGGGCATCAAGCTATTATCCAATACAGACCATGGTTACCCAGGGTAGTCTGAACAGCCCTCAGCAAAACTGAAGAATAGATTTGGAGTCTAAGATAAAATAAAGATATAAATATCCTTACAAGATTCTTATAAAGCCAACCATCATGCTTCACAGTTATGCCCTGTACACACGATCAGGCTTTTGCCTGGCCAAATCACATTGGAATTCCATCGGAAAAAAATAGAACATGTTCTATATCTAAACTCCGATGGAATTCATTGGAATTTCCAATGAAACTCAGATGGGACTACACACGATCGAAAAATCCGATGAAAAAAGTGCATCTGACTTTTTCCATCGGAAATTCCGATAGTGTGTATGGGGCATTACAGTTTCATAGTGGCAAATGTTCAGAACTGGCTTGCCTTGTATATGGACTTTGGAAAACTTGAGGATCCAGTAAATGTTTTGCTATGTGGTCCCATCACACATACACACAGTTATACCCCTTTGTTGTCATTTTATACTTAGGGAAGAAAGCTAGCTTTAAATAGTAGTAAAGATCTTTGTTACAGTTCATATAATTTTATTCAAATAAAGCACACAGTTAATTATTGGAATTGCCAACATAACATTGTAAAGTTGAACAGTTTTGAACTTATCCAAGGATTTCTTAAATGCCAAAGCTTTGCGGCTGAATATTGTATATTGCTATGTATGAAGCTTGCACCGTTTTTGGAAAAGCAGAATAAATTGATAGTAACATATTGTATTTGAGCTGTCTCTTGACCTTTGGTAAATAGCACTCAAAAGGATATTGTCCTAGCTCAAGAACATTGACCAATCAATACTACATGCTGTGACATGCTGTGATGCAAGAAAGATTCTGGGTTTAACACTAACTAAAATAAGAAGTAATTTACTCCCCGTATATAGCTTTTCATAACCAGTGGAGGGAAACGTACATTCTTAATTAAAATCAGGGATGTCAACATATTGCAGTAATTATTTCAGTAAATCTGACAGGAAAAAAAAAATTAAACTCATTTAAACATCTTAAAGTTTATTTTTCTGTTTCCTGGATTCTGGCTTGTAACCTTTAAAGCAAATTGTAAAATTGTGTGTCTCATTAACTCATATAGAGAAATGTACGCCCTTTTGCTAAGTGTATTATATTTAAAAGGATAATAAATTGTATTTTGGTGAACAGGTTTTTGGTGGTATTTTGGTGAACAGATTTATTATTTTAATGCTGTTTGTCCAAAGACAAACCCATTTTTGCATTTAATATAGAGAATAGAATTGTTAGGTGCCTGCCAGCTTGTTATTCTATCGGTGTCTCATTTGGGAGATTTCCCTTAACTCCTGTCTTGTAGAATCAACAGGAAGTGAAATGAAAAGTCCAATATGAGGAAAAACTCTTGTAGACAGTTGTCATTGGACCGCATGGTCCTAACTGAACATTTTCCCTTTATTCCTGTTTTGGTAACAACTCAAAATTTGGATTTTCATTCACTTTTTTTTCTTCTTTTATCTAGACTAAATGATCACCAGGACAGGTAGAGAAGGTAAATAGCCATAGTGGGAATACAGACAAAAAATAAAAATAAAAAATCTGACAATGTTTAAATCTAATCTATCCAAAAATGTCGTCTGAATACATTTTAAAGACAATTTTTGTAACTTACACAATCTATATTGTTGATGAAAAAAAATACCATTACAGTTATATAAACATATAAGACATCCCTTATGTGCATTTATATTTACAAATGATACTTAACCACTTAAGACCCAGACCAAAATGCAGCTAAAGGACCTTGCCCCTTTTTGCGATTCGGCACTGCGTTGCTTTAACTGACAATTGCGAGGTCGTGCGACGTGCCTCCCAAACAAAATTGGCATCCTTTTTTCCCCACAAATAGAGCTTTCTTTTGGTGCTATTTGATCACCTCTGCGGTTTTTATTTTTTGCGCTATAAACAAAAATAGAGTGACAATTTTGCTAATATAAATATCCCCCAAAAATATTTAAAAAAAAATAATTCCTCAGTTTAGGCCGATACGTATTCTTCTACCTATTTTTGATTAAAAAAAATTGCAATAAGCGTTTATCGGTTGGTTTGCGCAAAATGTATAGTGTTTACAAAATAGGGGATAGTTTTATTGCATTTTTATAAAAACATTTTTTTACTACTAATGGCGGCGATCAGCGTTTTTTTCGTGACTGCGACATTATGGCGGACACTTCCGACAATTTTGACACATTTTTGGGACGATTGTAATTTTCACAGCAAAAAAGCACCACCCATGACCCACGGCTGGGTACTAGCACAGCACGTACCTGTACGTGCATGTGCCCAGCCTTGCCATTCTGCCACCGTAAATGTGCAGGAGGCGGTCCTTAAGTGGTTAAAAGAGAAGCATGGGCTTCTAAAAAAGAAAAAAATATATACTCACCTAGGTGGATGTAGCCTTGGTCTAAAGCTGCATCTGTCCCCCAAAGGCTCTAAGACTGAGTGATCAAAGACCTCTGATCAATTGGTTCTCAGCCTTCAGTGACCAGAGTCTGTGACTGTCAGCCACTGGCTCTCTGCTCTGCCCCCCCCCCCCCCAGACACACTAGAGCACTGAGCTGTGGAGGGGTTGTGGGCTCTCTGAGAGCCTGAGACAGCTGCCAGTCTATCTTTAGCCTGTCGTCAGCTGAAAATGGGTCATAGAAGTGCAGAACAAATTTAGATCCACTAATATGGCAAGAGCCTTTTCCCTATTTTAACCCACTGCAGACAAATGTTAAAAACACCCATGGGGGAGTTACCTAATATATTTACTCTCCCCCATTTCAGCACAGTACAGTAGCATCTTCTTGTGAGATTTGAGCTACTTGGTATGCATGAGAATCGTATTTGGTTAGATAGAGGAACAGCACAGTACAGTAGTGTCTGACAAGGGTGGAGCTACTCGGAATGCCCAAGGATTTTGTCAAAATTATGATGCTACTTTGCCTAGGCATTTAGGGTGGAATGCAAGGAAAAGGCAAGGGAAAGTGTGTGTTTAAAAAAAAAAAGGTAAACAGAAAACTAAGGCATATTAGACTCCTGTTGAGGTAGAGCTTTCACCTATTTTTACACTTATCTGAGCTAAAAATACTCAACAGCTTAAGCTAAAACACCCCAAATTTTAACCCATATGGAAACCTTGAGTTGACTATTACCTACCTCCCAGGTTTCGATAATTGCTACTACCTTGAATACAAGTAATATTTTTCTCCGTGTTACATTTATCATATGAGTGGATATCTTGATTCTTCTACCTTAAGCTAAAACACCCCAAATTTGAACCCATATGGAAACGTTGAGTTGACTATTACCTACCTCCCAGGTTTCGATAATTGCCACTACCTTGAATACAAGTAATATTTTCCTCCATGTTACATTTATCATATGAGTGGATATCTTGATTCTTCTACCTTACTGAGATTTCTTACTCTTTTCTCCCGTACCCCAACAACACTTACTTTCTCCTCCCCTCTCACTTTTTTTTGGTCTACTATATTATTTGATTTCAGAAGGGAACATTAGGGACGGATAATATTATTGTTCCTCTCACCGGGATAAGCCAGACCATAGTGTCGGAACCTGGTCCTGATGAGATCTCACAACCTTCCATTCTGTCCCAAACTAACTACGCCAAAACACCCACTGGCATATTTGCCCTCTTAATTCATTTGTTTTTTACAATGTATACAGCTCACAAAGTTCCCAACTGATATTTTGTTATATCATAATACCATATTCACTGAATCAGTTTGTTAACTCACCTCTGCTTGATAATGTTTAACTATCTATGTAACGAACCCCTGCTTGCTCGGTTCCACTCTCCCGACACTCCTCTGCTACTATTGGATCAGATTGCAGATCGCAACGTCTGATGGTTTGGTCATCCGATGCTTAGAGATTGGAACTACAGCTATGTGCGATTCAAATCCATTTGTGGCTCAGAACAAACACCAGGCAGGCTGTATGTAAGAAATAACAGAAATCTCCTTTATTGGATGCACACACACTTTTATACATAGCAGTTTGAACACCCTGCCTCATCAACCACCTTCCTATTGGTCAATTGTAAAATACATTCTAGTTCTCTATTAGCTCCTCTTGGCCATGCAAATTAGGACTTGATACAGGGTCAGCAGGAATTGGTCCGATACCTTGAATAGGAGGACTGATATGTGTAATGACACAGAGAATCCCCAGGGGGTAATTAAAGTACATAAACAGCCAAACACAGAACAATGCTTTTCTTCCAGACCATGGAGCCATCTGGAGGGGGGGGGGTTAGCCTTAAGACAGGACAGAAGACCCACCACTGTGTAATAGACTCAAAGGAGAAATACTTCAGTATTCCAAGGTTCATGACAATACTCCCCCCTGGGAAACAGTCCAACAGCCACAGTGAGACCCCAAACGGGTCAACTCGAGGATGTTGGAAAAGTAGTCTTAAGGTTCCAGGTACATCTGCTGGAATAACTTGTCCGCATTTCCGATTTGAGGGCCTGGCCCATAATCGGAACACAAGAGGCAAGAGTCCTCTCCAAAAACCTCTGTCCCGGTAGGTCTGCCACAATCTGTACTTATTTTTATGATTTTACTGCCTTTGTTACCAATGTACGAATTGTCTTGTACCTTGTAAAACTCGATAAATTATTTGAAAAGAAAAGTTAGATAACCTATAATTGTCATGAAATCCTTTCTTGAGAATTAAATGTTTATTTGTATTACAAAGTTTGTAAAAATGCAAACAAAAAAAAAGTGAAATAATTATCAGTTGAGAAACATATACATTTAAAGGAAACCTGTTCTAAATAAATTACGATGACTTCTGCTTTTCAGGAATGTTATGCTGATGTTTGGCTTCACCGCTTTCTGATCTGCTGACCCAAAACAAGCAAAGATATCTTTAGCTTTAGCTTTTTTCTTACACTTTCTTCCAGCATGCTTGCTCCAGGTATAATACTCAGGCAACTAGCATTCTCAAAAGAAGACCAGCAGCTGCAGCCCTTAAACTCAGATCATGACAGGTGTACTTAAACAAATAGTTAAATAAAGACCATTGAGGTTTTCTTATAAAGCAACCCTTTCTTTTTCAGTTATTGCGGACGCCTCTGATAAGGCAATATTTTTTTCACTGTGTGCCGCCATACTGCTTCTTACTCTGAATACAAAACACACCTCTGACCTCCCTGAAATAGTCATGCATTTTGGATTCATGGTGCATCCAAAGTAAGAGGGAAGTAATGGAAAAGAACAGCAGTAGCTGCGTTGTTTAGGCTGTATGACTTGCAAAAAGAAGGTGTTTTTATTCTTATTTAAACCTTACATAAAACAGATTACTACAATGTTTACACACTTGGGGAACAGAAAAGTCTCTAGTTGGTAGTCTCATAGGCGTTATTCAGAGAAGTGTGGACATTATTATGTCTGAAGTCAGGCTGTTACTATAGAATAGGCACATTTCTAATTCTTAGGAGTTATTTGGGAAAATTATTTTAACTCTTATGCTGCGTACACACGATCACTTTTTGGCATCCAACTTCATCATAAAAAACGACGTTGCCCACACACCATCGTTTTTTCAAAATGCTCTAGCAAAGCACGGTTACGTACAGCACGTACGACGGCACTCTAAAGGGGAAGTTCCATTCAAGCTCCCGTCTCATAACTTGCTTCTAAGCATGCGCAGGTTTAAAATGACATAAAACTTTTAAGCATGTTCGAATTTTTTTTTGGTCATTTTTCAGAAGACAAAAAACGATCTGAAGCACACACACGATCATTTTAAATTACGTTTTTAAAAATGTCATTGATGAAAAGTTGCAACGACCGCCATTGTATTCTCTAGGGTCTGTGCTAAAAAGCATATATAATGTTTTGGGGTTCTATGTAATTTTCTAGCAAATAAATGATGATTTCTACATGTAGGAGAGAAATGTCAGAATTGGCCTGGGTGCTCCCTGCATGTTGGGCCTCTGTATGTGGCCACACTGTGTAAAAGTCTCACACATGTGGTATCACAATACTCAGGAGGAATAGCAGAATGTGTTTTGGGGTGTAATTTGTGGTATGCATATGCTGTGTGTGAGAAATAACCTGCCAATATGAAAATTTGATGAAAAAAAAAAAAATCTTGATTTTGCAAAGAATTGTGGGAAAAATTACAACTTTAAAAAACTCACCAGGCCTCTTTCTAAATACATTGGAATGTCTTATTTCCAAAAAGGGGTCATTTGGGGGGTATTTGTACTTTTCTGGCATGTTAGGGTCTCAAGAAATTAGAGATGCTGTCAGTACATGACGTGTGATGAAATTGATCAATTTTTAGTAATTGGTACCATAGCTTGTAGACCCCATAACTTTCACCAAGACTAAATAATATCCAACATTTTTTTTTGTTTACCAAAGATATGTAGCAGTATACATTTTAGGCCAAATTTATGAAGAAAATTTACTTTTTTGCAAAATTTTATAATAGAAATGAAGAAAAATTATTATTTTTTACAAAATTGTTGTTATTTTTTCATTTATAGAAAAAAAACACAGAGGTGATCAAATACCACCAAAAGAAAGCTCTATTTGTGGGGAAAAAAGGACAAAAATGTCATTTGGTTACAGTGTTGTATGACTGAGTTATTGTCATTCAAACTGTGAGAGCACCGAAAGCTAAAAATTGGTCTGGTTATTAAGGGTGTTTAACCACTTGAGGCCCGCGCTACCGTCGGATGACGGCAACAGCGCGGACCTCAATATCCAACATGCCGTCATTTGACGGCATGTCTTTCTGGCGTTCCCAGCGCGCGCTGTACAGCGCGCTGCGGGGAAGCCCTGTGTTGTCCGTGTCCCTTGGACACGGCCAATCACAGATCGAGGCAAACGGCCAATCAGAGCGGCCGTTTGCAATGCGATCTGTGGGCGAATGAGAGATGATCTCTCATAGATCATCTCTCATTGCCGGCTGACACAGAGACAATGTCCTGTCTCTGGAAGGGAGGAGCCCGATCTGTGTTCCTTCCTACATAGGGACACAGATCGGTCACCCCCCCAGTCACCCCCCCCTCCCCCTACAGTTAGAACACACCTAGCATACACATTTAACCCCTTCCTCACCCCCTAGTGTTAACCCCTTCAATGCCAGTCACATTTATACTGTAATTAGTGCATATTTATAGCACTGATCGCAGTATAAATGTGAATGGCGCCAAAAATGTGTCAAAAGTGTCCGATGTGTCCGCCATAACGTCGCAGTAACAATAAAAATCGCAGATCGCCGCCATTTCTAGTAAAAAAAAAATAATAAAAAATAATAATTCTCTCCCCTATTTTGTAAGCGCTATAACTTTTGCGCAAACCAGTCGCTTATTGCGATTTTTTTTTTTTTTTTTTTTACCAAAAATATGTAGAAGAATACGTATCGCCCTAAACTGAGAAAAAAAAATGTGTTTTTTTTTTTTAATTGGGATATTTATTATAGCAACAAGTAAAAAATATTGTATTTTTCTTCAAAATTGTCGCACTTTTTTGTTTATAGCGCAAAAAATAAAAATCGCACAGGCGATCAAATACCACCAAAAGAAAGCTCTACTTGTGGGGAAAAAAGGACGTAAATTTTGTTTGGGAGCCACGTCGCACGACCGCGCAATTGTCAGTTAAAGCGACGCAGTGCCGGAAGCTGAAATTTCACCTGGGCAGGAGGGGGGTGTAAGTGCCCAGTAAGCAAGTGGTTAAGTGCCCAGTAGTCAAGAGGTTAAAGAGTCTCTTTAAAACTGGAAAAATCCTCGCTACAGTAGCAATTTAACAATTTATAAATCAATATTTTGAATAATATTTGAAACATTTAAAAGCATGTTTTATTACTGCACCATTTGTTGTAGCATATGTCAGCCTCTTGGTTCATACACAATGTTTTGAACTAAATATGTTTCCTTTTACCATCTAGGTTGTGAAATCTTAAGAACAATGTATATCCTCTCTTGAGCTATATATAAAACAGAGAATCGAACACATTTATGTGAACTTTGGCCTTTTTTTGCAGCTATTTTTTTACTGACAGTGTTTTATAACTGGTTCTGAAAAAATAAAAACTGCCTCTATATAAATAAATAAATATATATATATATATATATATATTTTTTTATTTATATAGAGGCAGTTTTTATTTTGTATATGTGTATATTTATATATATATATATATATATATATATATATATATATATATATATATATATATATTGTGACAAAGTCGTAGAAATAGCGATAATGTCATGCAGCAAAGTCGCTGATCTTAAGCAATAAATATGGCTTTATTGCACTCAAAAATAAATAATACAAAAACAAAATGGCCTACTCCAATTTAGGAGGCTAACTGACAGTAGTGTCCCTCACTGTACTGGAGGGGCTATTCCGGCCTCCAGTACAAAACAAACAGAATACCAGTCCAAAATAAACAAATCTATGACAGACCTTGTTCCTTCCATGCAGACAGTTTCCAACCTGTCCGTCCAGCTCAGCATACCTCTCACACTGAGCTCTCACTTCCCATTTCCCTACCAGGTGACTGTTAATTAATAGGGGGAAGAGAGGAGGTTTACCTGTTGGCCAGGCTTAACCCCTTCCGGGGCAGGGAAAACTGACCTTTCCAGCCTCTCACTGGTGTACATACAATCGTGTACCCTGTCACAATATATATATATATATATATATATATATATATATATATATATATATATATATATATATATATATATATATATATATATATATATATATATATATTGTAAGATGGGGGTTATTAGACTCCAGTGATAGATGCGGTTTGCCGTGAGTACACCAAGCCAGAACAGCGTTTTTAAGGGCCTGGTAGCCCAATTTTATTTACAAGCTCACAAAATACAAATAGCAGCCCTCGCAGGGGGTTCCACCATTCCTGTATATTGTCCTCCGGCTGTTTCAGACCTCCAACTTAGGCCCATGTTCTGCTCCTCAGAACTACCCGTTTCCTAACGGTAAGCACACAGCCAACTTACTCCTGACCAGCGTCTTGCTGCTTAATTGCACAAACCTGCCTCATGCAGTAGCTGCACCTATGCAGCGCCTCTGACTCCTCTCAGAGGGTTTTGGGAGCTCACACCTGGCTCCCAGGACCAGACTTCAAACCATCACATACCTCCCCCCCTTGTTTCGAACCGGAGGGAGGAACACATAGACCCGCCATTATAAATGGGACACCTATGTACAAGCCATTGGCTGCATAGGCCCATTTTTTACGGGTATGTTTCCACCAACACTTCACCGTGGCGCCTTTGTGCCAACGATCAGCAGCAGGAGTCCTAATCTGCCCAACCTTTTCTCTAAAGGGGCGCTCCACCCACCTCTTCTTCCGGGTGTGCTTCCACCAGCACTTCTTCCTGAACCGTGAGCTCCCACTAATCTCTCTATCCCTTCTACCTTCTGGCCTTAGGATCTTTCTTTTTCCTCCCACAGACATACTCTCCTGGGACTGTTGTGGACCTACTTCCATGGGATCTGTCAGGGACTGACCACTCTCACTACCTGATGCAACATTAACCAACAACATTTGTTTCTCAGGTTCACTAACCCCTCTGTTGCTACCTGTGGCAACCAAACCATCTGAGGTCAACACCACATCCTTCTGTTTACCCTCACCAGCAATGTTCCACAAAGGGTTATTCAACTCAGCATTGTCATTGGGACCTCTTGTTCCCGTGTTTGTTAGAACAGTGTCTATGGAGGGACCACCTACAGGCAAGCAGCTACTCCCTATGGGACAGTCCCACAGTTTGACATTGCCCCCTGTTGCCCATCACTCCAATAGCAATTGTCCTACTAACGCACATTTTTCCATACCAATCTCTTTAACCATTTCTGAGACCATTGGTACCTCAACCAGGATCTCTGAGCTGTCTGACAGTGCTCTACTGTGCTTCTCATACACGTTTTCGTTACAGTTACCACTACTGTTATTTCCTATCAAAGTGTCTCCGGGTACCTCAAACTTCACCTCTCTGTGAGTGATGGACTGAATTCCCACTACTGTCAAGTCCATTTCGAGCCCTTCCTTTTCATGAGGTCTAGAGGGTGAGACAGTGCGCACGCCATGTACCAACCACTGCTCAGCCGTACCTTGGACCGCACCAGTAGGAATGCATATCATCACATCAGCAGACAAAGAGACTTCCACTTTGTCTATTATTTCTGATTTCTCCAACAATTCTCCTGAGCGCCTTCTGCACACAACCGCCGCTGGAAGCACTCTCAAGGAGAACTGTGAGACAACTTTCCACAAAATGAACCAACAGTAGAGCAACCAATTTTCATCAATATTGCTTAACGCCAGAACCACCTGTGTCCACCGATTGGTACTACGCAGTACCATGTCGCCCCTCTGCTTTGGATACACGCAGATGTACATTGGAAATATTTTCACCAATTCCAACAACATCTCAGTTATTTCTAGACACGCCACATCTAAACACAGAACTTTAGGAACTTTTTCTCTACCAACGATGTGGAGGGGCTCATTTGCTAAGGCGTGAGAGGCCAAGTCATTTAAAAAGACCTCTACCGCAGAGGTAACTGACAAAACTTGCGGCTCCCCTTGAGCACTGCAAATCGCATGTGCGACACTCATCCTCTCACTTTCAGCAACACTGAGCGATTCCAAATCGCTATCCATTACCTTATCATTCTGAAGCTCAACATTCCTCATCTCTTTTGCTGAGGACAAAACTTCTGCCATGTATGCGCCCTTTTCAGATCCTTCCAACTGGAGAGGGTTAACTTCTGCAAAAGTCAACACATCCATGTCTACCGGCTCTGCAGTCTCTCCATTTTGCATAGCAGAACTTGTGTCCACCGCAAACACATTTTTAAACACAGCAGGCTGCAATAACGTAACTTGAGCACTGTGTGGCGCTTCATTAAACTCATGAGGACCTTTTCTGTCAGCAGTGACAGACCACAGTAACTCATTATCACTACAAATAATTTCAGACATTTTAGTTTTACCATTTTTCTCATCAGCAAGGTCAAGTACCCTCTTATCTATCAGAGCGGCACCACAGTTGTCCCCGGCAACCTCTGGCTCCAACACACAGAGCGCCCTGGAGGTTTCTAAGGACACCTCTGCAACCTTACCTACTGTTGCTAAGGGAAATCGCATATCCTGCTTAGCGATCACCCCTACCTCAATACTAGTGAACACATCACCATAAGTACATGAATCATCATCATTCATAAACATAGCAGTTTTATAATCTCTATCAAATTGACTTTTGTCAGAACGCATGGCACCCTGCATGCGACTCAACACATTAACCTTCCTCTCTAAAGGAATTATTTTGCCCACTAGGGCGGCTTCACAGTTGTCCTGGGAAACCATTTGCCTTACCAATACAGGCTCCTTAGCGGTTTCCCTTGGCAACTCTGCAGCACCTGTCTATATCGCTAGGGAACATGACACACCAACTGTTTTGGTCACCCCTAACACATCTCTCTCAACACTCTGCTGGACTACCTTAGGTGCACACAAAGTCCACATATCACTTTTAGTCTTTGATCTTTGATCTCCACACTGCAGCAAATCCATCTTTACACTTTCTGCAGATCTCCTCACCGGATACATTGCTACTTCACTTGAATCACAAATTGCAACAGTCTTACCATATCTTGAAGCAGGTAACTCTGTCTTCATTTGAGGGCGTTGTCTTTCAGCTGCATTTTTACTGGCCAACTCCCCCTGGTGGCCACAGGATGAAATCACAGTAGGCAACTCCCAATGTTTAGCACCCCCTGCAGACACAACAGAAATCTCCTTGTTGCCAGAGGTGACTGCAAACATATCTGTAAAGGAACCTTGGCCCACCGATAAAGAGTCCTGCTCGGCAACATTACCTCCAGCTGCACCCCAAAATCTAGGACAAGAAAATATGCCGTGCCCGAGCTGACCACATTCCAGGCATGGCGTTTGGCGACTTTCTCCTGTTGCTAAGGGAGATGACACTCTCCCAACACGCAGAACTTCACTTGCATCTCTATGGGGATGGCGATACACCTCTTCCCTGTAGCTCCTCCTTCCCATTGGCACATTTTCTCTGGTTGCTAATGGAAACGGTGCTCTCCTAGCTGCACGTTGCTGGCTCTCCGACACATGTAAACATCTCTCTTCCTGAAGCGACGTTGCTTGAAACTTGCCACAACTCTCTGTAGGCCATATCTTTGTCTTGCGGTCCACTGACCTGACATCATAGACGTTGCTATGGGCAACTGCACCCATCTGCTTACTCTTTACATTCAGAGCAGGCTTTTCATATTTTTGCTTTGCTGTAGCTTGCGACAAAGGGCATTTGGAAACTCCATGCCCCCACTCACTGCATCGCAAACAGCACACTTGTTTCTTAACACTTTGCACATAAATAGCTGGCCGGCCTGCACCAGTGTTGCTAGGGGCAACAGCATGAACTTCCCCTTTATTTTGGGTCAGTGCGGCCAAGTGTCGCTTGCACCAATCCACTGCAGACTCAAACTTTGGTGGATTCTCTGCACTTGCAATCCCCTGTGCACTCATTTCAACTGTGTTGCTAGGGACAACAGCATGAACTTTGACTTTGGCTTGGTTCAGCGCAGCCAAGTGCTTTTTGCACGATTCTGGGGCTTGTTCTGTTGGCAACAAACCCTCCAGCCACAGAGTCCTGTCTCTCATTTCAGCAAACCTTGCTTTCTGTTTGCGATTTGTCCTTCCCATCGCTGCAAACAGGGCAATGATTTATAACACAGTTCCTTTTTAAACACAGGAAAAAATGTTGGTGTACTTTCTACAAGACTTGCCAACAGCACACTTTCACACGCAGACTTCACTCTCTGCGATTCCACTTGAATTATCCATTCAAAGGGGCCTTCCCAAATGAATATGTCTTCTCAGGCCACGCTGAGCTTACTTCCACAGGTATGCCACCTGTATGCAACACAGTCCATTAATTTTACTCCTGTGCAATGCAGTTCTCCTGACTGCCACACACAGCTAACAGCAGTTCACAGCAGAAAACTCTAACTTTCAGTTCATATTGGCTGTTCATCATAGCATTGCTGCAAAAACGCACAGTTGCTTTCTACTCACTGTTTTGTTGGTATGCAAGGACCTGGAACTCTTCCAAATTGCCCGCAGCAATCCACCACTTGTAAGATGGGGTTATTAGACTCCAGTGATAGATGCGGTTTGCCGTGAGTACACCAAGCCAGAACAGCGTTTTTAAGGGCCTGGTAGCCCAATTTTATTTACAAGCTCACAAAATACAAATAGCAGCCCTCGCAGGGGGTTCCACCATTCCTGTATATTGTCCTCCGGCTGTTTCAGACCTCCAACTTAGGCCCATGTTCTGCTCCTCAGAACTACCCGTTTCCTAACGGTAAGCACACAGCCAACTTACTCCTGACCAGCGTCTTGCTGCTTAATTGCACAAACCTGCCTCATGCAGTAGCTGCACCTATGCAGCGCCTCTGACTCCTCTCAGAGGGTTTTGGGAGCTCACACCTGGCTCCCAGGACCAGACTTCAAACCATCACATACCTCCCCCCCTTGTTTCGAACCGGAGGGAGGAACACATAGACCCGCCATTATAAATGGGACACCTATGTACAAGCCATTGGCTGCATAGGCCCATTTTTTACGGGTATGTTTCCACCAACACTTCACCGTGGCGCCTTTGTGCCAACGATCAGCAGCAGGAGTCCTAATCTGCCCAACCTTTTCTCTAAAGGGGCGCTCCACCCACCTCTTCTTCCGGGTGTGCTTCCACCAGCACTTCTTCCTGAACCGTGAGCTCCCACTAATCTCTCTATCCCTTCTACCTTCTGGCCTTAGGATCTTTCTTTTTCCTCCCACAGACATACTCTCCTGGGACTGTTGTGGACCTACTTCCATGGGATCTGTCAGGGACTGACCACTCTCACTACCTGATGCAACATTAACCAACAACATTTGTTTCTCAGGTTCACTAACCCCTCTGTTGCTACCTGTGGCAACCAAACCATCTGAGGTCAACACCACATCCTTCTGTTTACCCTCACCAGCAATGTTCCACAAAGGGTTATTCAACTCAGCATTGTCATTGGGACCTCTTGTTCCCGTGTTTGTTAGAACAGTGTCTATGGAGGGACCACCTACAGGCAAGCAGCTACTCCCTATGGGACAGTCCCACAGTTTGACATTGCCCCCTGTTGCCCATCACTCCAATAGCAATTGTCCTACTAACGCACATTTTTCCATACCAATCTCTTTAACCATTTCTGAGACCATTGGTACCTCAACCAGGATCTCTGAGCTGTCTGACAGTGCTCTACTGTGCTTCTCATACACGTTTTCGTTACAGTTACCACTACTGTTATTTCCTATCAAAGTGTCTCCGGGTACCTCAAACTTCACCTCTCTGTGAGTGATGGACTGAATTCCCACTACTGTCAAGTCCATTTCGAGCCCTTCCTTTTCATGAGGTCTAGAGGGTGAGACAGTGCGCACGCCATGTACCAACCACTGCTCAGCCGTACCTTGGACCGCACCAGTAGGAATGCATATCATCACATCAGCAGACAAAGAGACTTCCACTTTGTCTATTATTTCTGATTTCTCCAACAATTCTCCTGAGCGCCTTCTGCACACAACCGCCGCTGGAAGCACTCTCAAGGAGAACTGTGAGACAACTTTCCACAAAATGAACCAACAGTAGAGCAACCAATTTTCATCAATATTGCTTAACGCCAGAACCACCTGTGTCCACCGATTGGTACTACGCAGTACCATGTCGCCCCTCTGCTTTGGATACACGCAGATGTACATTGGAAATATTTTCACCAATTCCAACAACATCTCAGTTATTTCTAGACACGCCACATCTAAACACAGAACTTTAGGAACTTTTTCTCTACCAACGATGTGGAGGGGCTCATTTGCTAAGGCGTGAGAGGCCAAGTCATTTAAAAAGACCTCTACCGCAGAGGTAACTGACAAAACTTGCGGCTCCCCTTGAGCACTGCAAATCGCATGTGCGACACTCATCCTCTCACTTTCAGCAACACTGAGCGATTCCAAATCGCTATCCATTACCTTATCATTCTGAAGCTCAACATTCCTCATCTCTTTTGCTGAGGACAAAACTTCTGCCATGTATGCGCCCTTTTCAGATCCTTCCAACTGGAGAGGGTTAACTTCTGCAAAAGTCAACACATCCATGTCTACCGGCTCTGCAGTCTCTCCATTTTGCATAGCAGAACTTGTGTCCACCGCAAACACATTTTTAAACACAGCAGGCTGCAATAACGTAACTTGAGCACTGTGTGGCGCTTCATTAAACTCATGAGGACCTTTTCTGTCAGCAGTGACAGACCACAGTAACTCATTATCACTACAAATAATTTCAGACATTTTAGTTTTACCATTTTTCTCATCAGCAAGGTCAAGTACCCTCTTATCTATCAGAGCGGCACCACAGTTGTCCCCGGCAACCTCTGGCTCCAACACACAGAGCGCCCTGGAGGTTTCTAAGGACACCTCTGCAACCTTACCTACTGTTGCTAAGGGAAATCGCATATCCTGCTTAGCGATCACCCCTACCTCAATACTAGTGAACACATCACCATAAGTACATGAATCATCATCATTCATAAACATAGCAGTTTTATAATCTCTATCAAATTGACTTTTGTCAGAACGCATGGCACCCTGCATGCGACTCAACACATTAACCTTCCTCTCTAAAGGAATTATTTTGCCCACTAGGGCGGCTTCACAGTTGTCCTGGGAAACCATTTGCCTTACCAATACAGGCTCCTTAGCGGTTTCCCTTGGCAACTCTGCAGCACCTGTCTATATCGCTAGGGAACATGACACACCAACTGTTTTGGTCACCCCTAACACATCTCTCTCAACACTCTGCTGGACTACCTTAGGTGCACACAAAGTCCACATATCACTTTTAGTCTTTGATCTTTGATCTCCACACTGCAGCAAATCCATCTTTACACTTTCTGCAGATCTCCTCACCGGATACATTGCTACTTCACTTGAATCACAAATTGCAACAGTCTTACCATATCTTGAAGCAGGTAACTCTGTCTTCATTTGAGGGCGTTGTCTTTCAGCTGCATTTTTACTGGCCAACTCCCCCTGGTGGCCACAGGATGAAATCACAGTAGGCAACTCCCAATGTTTAGCACCCCTGCAGACACAACAGAAATCTCCTTGTTGCCAGAGGTGACTGCAAACATATCTGTAAAGGAACCTTGGCCCACCGATAAAGAGTCCTGCTCGGCAACATTACCTCCAGCTGCACCCCAAAATCTAGGACAAGAAAATATGCCGTGCCCGAGCTGACCACATTCCAGGCATGGCGTTTGGCGACTTTCTCCTGTTGCTAAGGGAGATGACACTCTCCCAACACGCAGAACTTCACTTGCATCTCTATGGGGATGGCGATACACCTCTTCCCTGTAGCTCCTCCTTCCCATTGGCACATTTTCTCTGGTTGCTAATGGAAACGGTGCTCTCCTAGCTGCACGTTGCTGGCTCTCCGACACATGTAAACATCTCTCTTCCTGAAGCGACGTTGCTTGAAACTTGCCACAACTCTCTGTAGGCCATATCTTTGTCTTGCGGTCCACTGACCTGACATCATAGACGTTGCTATGGGCAACTGCACCCATCTGCTTACTCTTTACATTCAGAGCAGGCTTTTCATATTTTTGCTTTGCTGTAGCTTGCGACAAAGGGCATTTGGAAACTCCATGCCCCCACTCACTGCATCGCAAACAGCACACTTGTTTCTTAACACTTTGCACATAAATAGCTGGCCGGCCTGCACCAGTGTTGCTAGGGGCAACAGCATGAACTTCCCCTTTATTTTGGGTCAGTGCGGCCAAGTGTCGCTTGCACCAATCCACTGCAGACTCAAACTTTGGTGGATTCTCTGCACTTGCAATCCCCTGTGCACTCATTTCAACTGTGTTGCTAGGGACAACAGCATGAACTTTGACTTTGGCTTGGTTCAGCGCAGCCAAGTGCTTTTTGCACGATTCTGGGGCTTGTTCTGTTGGCAACAAACCCTCCAGCCACAGAGTCCTGTCTCTCATTTCAGCAAACCTTGCTTTCTGTTTGCGATTTGTCCTTCCCATCGCTGCAAACAGGGCAATGATTTATAACACAGTTCCTTTTTAAACACAGGAAAAAATGTTGGTGTACTTTCTACAAGACTTGCCAACAGCACACTTTCACACGCAGACTTCACTCTCTGCGATTCCACTTGAATTATCCATTCAAAGGGGCCTTCCCAAATGAATATGTCTTCTCAGGCCACGCTGAGCTTACTTCCACAGGTATGCCACCTGTATGCAACACAGTCCATTAATTTTACTCCTGTGCAATGCAGTTCTCCTGACTGCCACACACAGCTAACAGCAGTTCACAGCAGAAAACTCTAACTTTCAGTTCATATTGGCTGTTCATCATAGCATTGCTGCAAAAACGCACAGTTGCTTTCTACTCACTGTTTTGTTGGTATGCAAGGACCTGGAACTCTTCCAAATTGCCCGCAGCAATCCACCACTTGTAAGATGGGGTTATTAGACTCCAGTGATAGATGCGGTTTGCCGTGAGTACACCAAGCCAGAACAGCGTTTTTAAGGGCCTGGTAGCCCAATTTTATTTACAAGCTCACAAAATACAAATAGCAGCCCTCGCAGGGGGTTCCACCATTCCTGTATATTGTCCTCCGGCTGTTTCAGACCTCCAACTTAGGCCCATGTTCTGCTCCTCGGAACTACCCGTTTCCTAACGGTAAGCACACAGCCAACTTACTCCTGACCAGCGTCTTGCTGCTTAATTGCACAAACCTGCCTCATGCAGTAGCTGCACCTATGCAGCGCCTCTGACTCCTCTCAGAGGGTTTTGGGAGCTCACACCTGGCTCCCAGGACCAGACTTCCTGTCTGCGGGTGGGGCCCTGAGCCACAGCCAGGCCAGCACTAAAGAGCTGAACACACAGCTGTGTCGTTAATGTGTCTGTCCATCCAAAATATGGCGAAAACCAGCCATCTTTCAGGAAGGACAGAGTCAAACCATCACAATATATATATATATATATATATATATATATATATATATATATATATATATCTTCTTTTGATTATTGTTAGATTGGTAGTTCTTTTCAAGTCCAAATTATATCAATATTTCTCAGTATTTTACATTTTGTGTCTACTAAAATCAGTAATGCACTGAATACAATTCCCAGAGCTCTATGCCTTCATTAACGATTCAAAGACTTGAATTATATGCAGAACACTTAACAAGCGTGCTTTAACCATGCTAAAATATTTAACACTCCACAAATCTCCCTCCTAAAATGATGAGTGGACCATATTTAAAGTTGAGAAAGTGTAGTTAAAAAAATGTCAAGTCCATTAAAGAGCATTTACTTTTCCAGACTTATGCAAATAATTTCCTCACCATCAACCAAATGAAAACTATTTGTTTCACTTTAGCACTTATAATGGCATAATGTTTGATACTTGCATCTCCAAAACCTTGTGTTCAAAAAGAAGATTAAAGCTTTGCTAGGACTGTAGTTACTGCTAATCACCTGTTACACCCTTCTGCACAAAGATTCATTCTTGATTCACTCCATTAAAGATTCACTCCAGGTTGGAACATCTGACTAGATCCAGATGGCAGCATCTAGTAAAATGTAAAAAATTAGCACATTTTCTGTTCACCTTAATCTGCCCAGGTAAACTTTTCTAATCTGCAGAAAATTGAGTAATTTTGTGAATCCAGGCAATAAGGATTCATGATTTGCTCAGTTTTGCACAAATTCTATAAATGTAAAATAAACAGACAACATTTAAGGCTTTGAATCAATCCCTCCATCCTTGAATCTAGACCCAGCATGAATTAGTTTGAGCTAGGGACCAAACTGGACAGATTTGATTATTTTGGTCTGTGGTAAGTAATTACGTGGATAAATGGAGGTTTATGACTCCCTTTGGAAGTCTTGGCTGCTACCTGAACTGGTCTGACTCTGATGTTGCTTCAATAGAAAGGATATTTAGATTAGAAAAGATGAGACCCGGTGTCAAAGTGATGTCACATTTGATGAAAGGATACCAGTCTTTGATTGAGAATCAAGAATAAACTGCAAGGTAACTTGAAATAGAGAAAGTAGAAGGGAGGAGAAAAGCAGGGGAAGGTTCAGGCACACAGTACAGAATCAATCAGTCTCCACTCTCAGCTATTGAGTGGGTATTTCTCACCCGGACAGTCCCCTCTCACTTGGCCTAGTAGCCAAGATGATGCACAAACTAATGTCCAGACGCCTCTGCCACAGACCCCTTGGAATGAACCTGGTCTCTGCCACAGACTTTTGAGTGAACTTGGTCTCTGCCACAGACTTTTGAGTGAACTGGCATTTTTCTCGTCATGAAAAACGGTCATGTGTATGCGGCTTTAGACTGGGAGGAAATACTGGCATCGATGAACACAGGACAGAAGTAAGAATTGTGTGTGAAATCACTGCAAAGTATATTCCCACAGGCAATACTTTTAAAAGGCTAGAAGTAAACCTATGTGGCTGACGGTCAAAGTTAAAAAACTATAAATAATAACAAAAGAGCTTTTTAAAAATATATAAAAATGAAGGAACACTATCATCATTTAAATGTTACAAAGAATATAACAGAATATGTAAAAAAGGAGATCAAAGATGCAAACATTCTAAATAAAAGACAGATTGCAAGAGATAGTTGTTTCTAATTTATAGGGACACTTTAATGAATGACATAGTACCATTGGATTGGTATAACACAAATGTGGTGCCTATATTGAAAAAGGGATCAAAGTCTTTACCAAATAACTTTACAACTGTTAGTTAAACTTCTATAGTTGAGAAGATACTGGAGAGTTTAACCTCCCTGGCGGTATGATTCTTTAAGATTTTAGGTGCTGAAAGCGGTACCATTATTTGCAAGGGAATTTGGCGTTTTATACTGTAGGCTGGTAATTCTTAGGAATAACTCACTTAAATCTATCCAAACAAGAGTCTAATAGGCATCCCGGGTATGATTTTTATTTATTAAAAATTATAATATAATAAATAATTATAAAAAATTATAACAAATAATAATATAATTATAGTAAAAATTATTTAATAATGTAATCAAATCAAAATCACTGAAATTTGCTCAGTTCCAGAATTTTTGCTGTCATTATTTTTTTTTTTTATGACGAATTTCCCCACAAATCGCTATCGCCAAATTCTGCAAGTGATTCTGATTTATTATTGCTGTTTTCTAGCTGATCTAAAACCATTTTTGACATAAAGGGACATTTTTGGTTGCTATGGGCAATCTACAGTTTCCAGGCAGAAAGAACAGTTTTTATTATATAAAAGAACATGCAGGGCACTGGGCAGACCACTAGGGACATGGGGGGTGTGTATTTTTTACATACAGTACTGTAATCTATAAGATTACAGTATACTGTATGTAAAGTGTTTGTTTACTTTTTTGAATTTGGCGCCGTTCTCCGCTCCCGTGCGTCGTAACGTCGCAGGGAACGGAGATCGGCGGCGCACGGGGACGCTGTGTGAATCGAGCGAGCACCCGCTCGCTCACACAGTGTGGATGCATCGCTGGATCCAGGAAGATGGTAAGACAGCGCGCGCTGCAGGCTCTGCATGTCTACCCCGAGCATGTCTCGGGGATACCGTTCTTAGCAAGAAAAAACCACCCCGAGTCACGCTCGGGAACACTGCCAGGGAGGTTAATAAAATAACCCATTTTTGCCGGAGAAAGGTATTTTAAAGGAGTTGTAAAGACAAAACATTTTTTTGCCTAAAATTAATGTCTGCAAGGTAGACAGACAGAATAGTGTAATGATTCTGTTAAAAAAAAAAGTAAATACCTATTAAATTCCTTCATCTATATCACCTCCGGCGTTGTAGTTTCTGTTCTCTCATTCACTTCCTGGTTTGCTGCGCTCGTTCACGTAAGAACTACATTTCCCAGAATGCATTGCGGCACACCCAGTAATTCACACCTCCTTGAAGTCTCTAACACATAGAGAGCGTCCTGCTGCACAGATGTAGTTCCCAGGAAGGGGCGAGCACGTCACTGACCACTGCAGTAAAGCCTCCCTTCACGGTGGTGAGTAACAATCAGACAAGCAGGAAGTGAACAGAACAGAGAAGAAATAGAGCAACTTCTGAGCAAAAACGAACAATGAGGAAGTGAAAAGAGGAATGTCTGCAGGTAAAGGATGCTTATTAAGAAAAAATTTTTTTCCTTTGCAACCCCTTTAAGCAACAGACAGCATGGGTTCATGAAAGACAGATGAAGCCAGACAATTCTGATTTATTTTTATAACATTTTTGGACAGAGCGACATGGTATGCTTGGAGCATTTGACAAAGTTCCCCACACACAACCAATGTGTAAGGTAATGTCTACAAGCTTGGAAAGATCAGTTTGTAAATGGATAGGAAACTGACTTAAAGTGGTGTTTCCATCCCAATTTTTTTTTCATTATTGTGCTCATTAGACCTAAAAAAGAAAAAAAAATAGTTTTACTCACCTGGAAATGCCTGTTGCTATGCGGTCCCACAAAATCTGCCTTCGGAATTAACTAGGATTCTGTCATCATCTCCCTCAGGCTCCTCAGCACGCTAATGCTCCTGGGAAATGTGTGTCATAATTTCCCAGGATACAGTGCGCTTCCAAGACTTCCAGGAAGTAAGTGCTTGTGGGCTTCAAAATGCACAGAAGCAAAATGACAACGGTGTGGACCTAGTTTTATAAACTATCTTTTTTTAAAAACTATGCGGAGCGGCGGTGGATTGTAAAATAGTAAGTGACCTTATGTGACGTCCCTTAAATACCGTATTTACCGGCGTATAACACAAGCCAGCGTATTTTATCTTTCAAATAAACCACTTTCAAGCAAAATAATGGTCAGTGTTAATCAATGCAGCCTGATTAGTGCCCATCTGCAGCCGCAATGAAGTCTAATGCCAATCTGCAGCCTCAATGCAGCCTCTGTGCCCATCTACACCCCGATCTGCACCCATACAAAGCAGCCTAATGCTCATCTGCAGCCTCACCATCTCTCATGAAGTGCAGAAAATCAGGTGGGGGATGAGCGCCGCCGGAATCACAGAGCTCTCATCTTCTACTCGGTTCTCAGTCGGCAGTCACATACACAGTCCCGCCTCTGCCATGGGACCGGCTCCTGTGATTGACAGAACACTGGTCCGATGCCGGTTTAACAACATACTGACTGCCGCCAGTAGATATACATTGGCAGAATGGCAGGTGTGCATAAAGCAACGTATGGGTTGCCATTAGCCCCACAGACTCGATTTCCGCTGGTGTCCTGCAAATGTGTCACAGACCTGCAGAACAGGGGGAATCCAGTCTAAACAAAGCATCTCCCTGTTCTGCCTTGTGACAGGACACTGATCTTTTGCTCCCTGTCATCGGGAGCAGTGATCAGTGTCATTTCACATGTAGCCCAGCCTCCACACAGTAAGAATCACTCCCTAGGACACACTTAACCCCTTCCTTCGCCCCTTAGTGGCTAAGCCCTTCCCTGCCAGTGTCATTTACACAGTAATCTGTGCATTTTTATAGCACAGATCGCTGTATAAATGACAATGCTACTGGTGTAAGTACCTGAATCTATGTTGATATCAGCCTTCTGCAACCCCCTTTATTGACTTACATCTCTGGTGGACACTGTAACACACTTTGGGAAATTATAGTTTGTATTGTATTTATAGATAATGCCTCACAAAACCTTCAGCACAATTTAACTGAATCCTATTTTCTGCTATTTGTAAAATACTGCAGCCTTTCTTAAATGTGCAATATAAAATACCACAGCTAAGAATAGTTATAGTAAGTGACAGAGGTCTAAAGTGTAAAAATAATCTCCAACTGCATCTTCCCTATAAAAGTTAATTATATAGCTATCTGTTTACATAGCAGCTGAAAACAAAGACATATACATGAATGATTCTCTTTGCCTACAGACATCCTTTTATGAATGATAATCAGCTTATATGTACCATTGGAGGTAAAGAGAAAAGAGGCGGCCTAATGAAGCGTACAGCAAAAACATAGCATGTGTCAGCAGTGATATCAAATGATTAAAATAAGACAGTGATGATAATTTGTAAAGCAGCAAGGCATTTTATTGATTGTGATGTGCCTGATCGCACGTATCTGCTCAAGCAAAGGTGCACCTACCTTTACGAACCTTCATTGCTTACATTATTGTTTTCATAATTAAGCATTTTGCTGAGTTGTTTTATTCAGAGTCAAACTGCAGTGTGCCCAGCCCTGCTTTAGCAGCTCATGCACGTCCCATCTTGTACAGTTGCTCAGGAATTGAAAGCTTGCTGCAGCAGATCAATTATATTTGCAATTCTCAAAGTGAAGCATGGTCAATTTTCCTCTATGCCAATATTAACCCCAACATCAATACTACTTTTCCAACTTGCACATTTATGAAGCCTGGAGAAACACATTTTCTCATGTCATTGTCTCATAAAAAGGGTTGTTTATGTTCCAGTCCAAAGCACGGTTTTATGGGCATCACATTGTAGATCAATTTGATTTCAGCTTGGTGCATTTACCAGTAGGCATCCTCATGGAAAGCTTTCAGTTAAAAATCAAACAAAGGCAGGCCTTGCAAGAATACTATATCAAATAATAATCTCACAAACGGGTGGACATACAATAATAGCATATAGGTGGCTTGTTTTATATAGCAGTGAATACTAAGCTAGTCCTCGACTCTGATTTGACCTTTTGCATACCCTTAATATTTCTGCAAAGTGTGCATCTAAAGCCTGTTTTTCTCCCTTTTGTTCTTATTTTTTACTATTATTTGCAGGGCCATCTTTAATGTTGATTGTTTTCTTGGGGCACCTTCATGCAATTTTGCACTCCATCTGCTCTGAGACATACAATAAATATCAGCTAGACTTAAAACCAGTTTACTGTATCAGATCAGGCAGTGACTGCGATCAGGGCCATCTTAATGCAAGGGCACTCCTGGGCACTGCCCGGGGGCCCCCAGGTACATGGAGGGCCCCACAATAATCTTGCATTACAGCATACTTACCAACTGTCCGGGATTTGCTGGGACAGTCATGCAATTTACTAAACTGTCCCGATATGGTCGTGTCCCAGAACCTATACTGTGCCCTGCTAAACCCAGCGTTGTGCCCTTCTGATCCCAGTGTTGTGCCCTCCTGATCCAAGCATTGTGCCCTCCTGATCCCAGCGTTGTACCCTCCTGATCCCAGCGTTGTGCCCTCCTGATCCCAGTGTTGTGCCCTCCTGATCCCAGTGTTGTGCCCTCCTGATCCCAGTGTTGTGCCCTCCTGATCCAAGTGTTGTGCCCTCCTGATCCAAGCGTTGTGCCCTCCTGATCCCAGCGCTGTGCTCTCCTGATCCCAGCGTTGTGCTCTCCTGATCCCAGCGTTGTGCTCTCCTGATCCCAGCATTGTACTCTCCTTATTCCAGCGTTGTGCCCTCCTGATCCCAGCATTGTGCCCTTCTGATCCCAGTGTTGTGCCCTCCTGATCCAAGCATTGTGCCCTCCTGATCCCAGCTTTGTACTCTCCTGATCCCAGCGTTGTACTCTCCTGATCCCAGCTTTGTGCCTCCTGATCCCAGCGTTGTGCACTTCTGTTTCCAGTGTTGTGCCCTCCTGACCCCCCGTAATGTTCCCTTCTGCACCCCCCCCCCCCACGTACTGTACCCTTTGTGTTGACTAGTCTTTGATTTATGGAATTTTTTCCTTTTTGTAAAATCGATTTTATTGAAAGTACTAATGAAGACAAGTTTAATTCCATCAATTATGTATACTTTATTTCTTGAAAGTAGGTGTGTAAATTGGGGAAAGCTAGTGGGGCCCCAGTCCATTCCTTTGCCTAGGGGCTCATGATGCTATTAAGACGACCCTGATTGCGATTGGTTGCCAGTGGTTACAGCATATTATTACCACTTACTGACTGTTTGCTAGAGGTTACAGCACACATTACGGCTCACTTATAAGTTGCTAGAAGTTACAGCACATGATTTGTTCTTGTTAATTGGTTGCTAGAGATTACTGTACAGTAATACTGCTCACTGATTGGTTGCTATCGGTTACAGCACATCAGCTCTTCACTGCATATGAATGTCACCTTTATTTACATATGAATGCTGCCGATCTCAGCTATTTACATATGAATTCTAGCGCTATTTACATATGAATTCCGGCGCTATTTACATGTGAATTCCGGCGCGATTTACATATGAATGCTCCAGTTATTTACATATGAATAACAGTTATTTACATGTAAACACAGGGTCTGCGGGTGAGTCATCTGTACACAGGGCACATAGGGCAGAGCTGGGCAGCATTTGTAGCAGCACTATACACTGAGATATCAGGACACAGCACAGGACTAAAACTTCAAGGAGCAAGGGAATTTAAACTAGGATAGTTGGAAAGTATGAAGCAGCTGCTTTGGGCCCCACGACAATGACAGGGCCCAGGGCAGCTGTCCATTTTGCCCTGCCTTAAAGACGGCCCTTACTTATTTGTCTTAACATTACAAACTCTGATCTTCTGTTGTTTTGTGCCTATCTTCAGTGAGGACTTGGACTAAAAAGGTATTCTAAAACCCTGCTGCAGCTCACTTGTTTCGTTTTGGATAGTGGGTTTTAACCTGTATTAACCTTTCATTAGTATCTTTCCCCATTTTGGAGATGTTTTTATCTCCTGTCTATCTGACAGGTGTTAAAATGAATATAAAGTGAGGGCATCTCTCCACTTTGTGTGTATATTGCATTTTTTTTCCTTATTCAAGCCTGTGGTTGGACAAAATGTCCAACTAAAAAGTGCACATAAGGTATATCAAATGGTCCCCTCCTGAAGAGGAAGGGCCCTTCCCTGACCCTCCAGTGTGTAAGACTGCAGGGTGGGGCAAGGCACACTTAGCCAGAAACCCCTGGCTAATCCTAATCCTCTCTTCTAAAGAAAGTCACTCTGAGGCAGGGAAGGAAGGAAACTAAGGACCTTGCATCCTCCTTCTAGACTTATAAGGCCATATTCATAAAGAGTTATGCAGACGTATCAGCGATATGCCGGCATAACTCACACTTTGCGCCGGCGTATCTTTTTTCTGTATTCAGAAAACAAGATACGCCGGTTTGCAATAAAGATCTGACAGGCGTAATTGTATTACGCCATCGGATCTTAACTGCAAGTTTAAAATGGTCGCTGGGGGCATTCCCGCTGATTTACACCAAGAATATGTAAATCAGTGAGATACGCTAATTCACGAACGTACGCCGGCCCGACACAGTCACTTTACGCCGTTTCCGTAAGGGGTTTCCCGGCGTTAAGATAAAGCTGCCAAAAGCAGGCGCATCCTATGTTAAGTATGGACGTTGTGACCGCGGGAAATTTGAAATGTTTTACGTCATTTGCGTAACTTGTCCGTGAATAGGGATTTACCTCGACTACGTTCACGTTGAAAACACCGTCATAATTCTATGGTCGACGCATGCGCAGTACGTTTGGCGCGTGGACGCGCCTAATTTAAATAGGAGATGCTCCCTACCCACCGAATTTGAATTAGGCCGGTCAATTTACGCTGCCACAACTTTACACGCAAGTGCTTTGTGAATACAGCACTTGTGAGTAAAGTTGCGGCAGCGTAACGTAAATGAGGTTACGCCGCCTTAACCCCCCTGCCGGTATCCCCGAGCGTGACTCGGGGTGGATATTTTATGCAAAAATCGGTATCCCCGAGTCACGCTCGGGGTGAATATGCAGAGTCTGCAGCGCGCTGGCTTACCTTGTATCCAGGCAGGGTTACTGTACTTACCTTGTCCCTGGATCCAACGATGCATCCCCGCTGTGTGAGCGAGTGGCGTCCTCCATTCGACTCACACAGTGCCCGTGCGCCGCCGTTCTCCGTTCCCTGCGACGTAACGGCGCACGGGGCGGAGACCGGCGGCAAATTAAAAAAAGTAAACAAACACATTACATACAGTATACTGTAATCTTATAGATTACAGTACTGTATGTAAAAAGTACACACCCCCCTTGTCCCTAGTGGTCTGCCCAGTGCCCTGAATGTTCTTTTACATAATAAAAACAATTTTTTTGTGCCTGCAAACTGTAGATTGTCCATAGCAACCAAAAGTGTCCCTTTATGTCAAAAGTGATTTTAGAGCAGCTAGAAAACAGCGATAATAAATGATAATCACTTGCAGAATTGAGTGATAGCGATTTGTGGGGAAATTCGTCATAAAAATATAAAAGTAATGACAGCGACAATTCTGCAACTGAGCAAATTTCAGTGATTTTGATTTGATTACATTAGTGAATAATTTTTATTATAATTACATTATTATTTGTTATAATTATTTATAGTTATTTATTATATTATCATTTTATGATTTTGTGTTTCAAACTTTATCATACCAGAGATGTTTACTAGACTCTGGTTTGGACAAATTTAAGTGAGTTATTCCTAAGTATTGCAGGCCTACAGTATAAAACGCAGAATTTCAATACAAAATAATTGTACCGCTTTTGGTACGTAATTCCAGACAGAATCATACCGCCAGGGAGGTTAAAGAACCGCTCGCCATCCTGAATCTGGCACATAGACTTCTGGGGTATGCCGAAGATTCATGCCCTACAATCCAGGTAAAAAAAAGAAAAAATAAAACACACATATAAATCCAAAGTGACATACATGTAAGAAGAATAAATAAACTAAAATACAAAGCTGCCAGTGCCAAAAGTTGCCGTGGTCTCAGTCAAAAGAAAGTTTAGAAATAAAACCCTGTGGTTATGTGGCCTAGTGTTGTTTTACAGTGGGGTCCAACACCCATAACACTACTCCTGAACTACTTCAGAACCCCCAGGATGCCACTCCCAAGAGGCGCTGGACACTTTGGACTCTTTGCCTTCCCAGCCCCTGACCAGACCAAGTAGCACAGTCAAATCAGGAGGAACTGATCCCCTCATAATCCTTCTGCAGGTAATTAGTCCCAGATCCCATTTCACCCAGCAGGTGCTCAGCCTTCAGTTCCCTCTTACATCAGTGACCCCCCCTTACCTTAGTGTATTCACTCTGCAGTCTCTGGTGTAAATGGGAACTCTG
Organism: Rana kukunoris; assembly: GCA_029574335.1. Classification (NCBI taxonomy): domain Eukaryota; kingdom Metazoa; phylum Chordata; class Amphibia; order Anura; family Ranidae; genus Rana; species Rana kukunoris. Next base: position 144,966,811 of record CM056056.1, read on the forward strand.
ATGTATCATTCTCTGGTCACCAGAGAATGATACACAAACACAGCTTTCATTTTGTGGTATTTACTTAGCAAAAAATTAATAACCTGGTGGTGATTAAACAGAAAAAGACCAAAAATTTTGTAAACAACACCACACATTTTTCTATGTAAATAATTATCCTTCATAAATTTACCCAACATGCTGGTATGTATTGGGGGGGACCCCCACACCACTGTTTTACATGTTTTTGTATTGCCAGCAATGGGTTTTTTTCTTCATTCAGCTGTCAGCGGGGAAGCCGTTGACAGCTGATAACTCTTCCATTGTTAAAGGGGAGTTCCACCCACAATTTCACTTTTTAAATATAAATACCTCTGTAATACACAAGCTTAATGTATTCTAGTAAAGTTAGTCTGTAAACTAAGGTCCGTTTTGTTAGGTTGTTACAGCATTTAGATTATAATCTAGAAATAGACCGTGGCCATCTTAAGTGTGGGCATCATGAAGCCAGACTGTATGACTTCCTGGATTTCAGCTTTGCAGATCTCGCACATGCTCAGTGCTGCACAAGCAATGTAATAGGTTTCAGTCAGGTTTGCAAGGACTACTGGGAAACATGATGCCTATCCCAGAAACCTTTGCAAATAGCCATGTGACTTAATAGCCTAGGCTAATAAGGAGGAGGAAGTAATGAAGGACTACAAAATAAAGGTATTTACAAGCAACAGAATAAATAAAAATTGTCCATTCTGAACACTATGAGATTAGGGCATGCAGCACAGACAAACATAAAAAAATGGGTGGATCTCCACTTTGAGGATGCAGCAGGCAGCCTCCTGGCCCGCACCCTAACAACCAGCTATTCACTGTGCCCTGATTGGGCAAAGCTTTGCACCTGACCAGTGGTCAGATGCATTGTTTAAGCCAATCTGGGCTTAGAATGCACTGCTCAGAAGCAGCCAATCCTCTGACTATTGCATTGCTGTTGCTCTCAATTGCTCCCAGTTGCCAGGGAGAAGCCTTTCATGTCATTTCCTCTACTATGGAAGCCACCAAACGTGACCAAGGGGAAGCCCAAGGAGGATGAATGGCATCTGCTCCATCCCCTCAGTTCTCTGCCTACATGATCGTCTATATGTGCCTGTAGGGCAACTCCAGCAGGAATGATTGATAGAGGCTTTATCTTTCCATCTAGCTGGAAATGCAACTGATTACAGATGATCATGGACAGTTGACTATTGAACATTAGGAGAAAAGGAAGAATAAGCGGTGACTGGGGAAGGAATAACTTAAGCAAAACTGGAGCTGAAAGGAGGCAGAATGAGATGATTAATAGAATAAAAAGTGAAGTTTGCAAACTTTGGCAGAGCTTTTTGGCCTGTTCCATCCCCTGGTCTCACACAGCATTAGGGAGAAACAAGTTTATGTCACGTGGAGATTATTGCTTCTAATGTTAGATTTCCTGATGTTACATATAAAATTGCTACAATGGCTTTAATAGCACTTTAAAGGCATTTATTCCACTTCAATGTATTATTACTAGTACTAATTTTTAAAAATATTGGTCTACTAAATTAGAATACAAAATCATAAAATAACAATTTGTTGCTGTTGTTGGGTAGAAAATGTCAACTACGTTGTTTAATTAATAGTACAGAAAGACCTTTCCAAAATAAAGTATTTTATTCTTCAATGATAAAGCTTCTAGTAAACAAAGCAGTTGGGGGATTTCCTTCATCTATACCACTATTTACTAGGGGTGTTGAAAATGATCGCTGCATCGATGCATCGAGATTATTCCTTTCCCGATTCTGCATCAATGCGGGGATGCAGCATAATCGATTATTCATGATGTCATTTTGGCCCCTCTCCCTCGCCCGGTCACCAGTGTCTTTTCCGGTCATGGCACTCTAGAGATCGGCTGGCTGCGCCTGGCGCCGTTCCCCCTGTAGCCTCTGCACTCACCCACGCTCTCCCCCTCCTCAGGATTTGTAGCTGTGTGGAGTGACACTGGTGATCTCCTCAATGGGCGGGCGCAGATCACTGCACGGAGCTGTGAGACAGATCACAGCAGCTCTTATCAAACATGGGATAAGGCACAGCGTCGGCTTCAGAAAAGTAAATAAGCTGTGAGGAGAAGAGGGGGGATGGTAGAATTGCTCCGGAGGTGAGATACGTTTGTCATGCTTTGATTTATGTGAATGTTTCACCAGTGCTATTGAATTGCTGTAAACGGAACACCAACTGGGAAAAGTGACATGCTAATCTTTTTGCTCATTCCTATTACATATAAACATGTACTGGTCCAGTCACTTCATGAGTTTTATCAAATAAACAGTTTTTCTTTATTACTGTCACTAATGGATTGACTTCATTCTGGTCTTAACCCATTGGGTGCTGACTCACATTGGGAGCTGCACAGTGCACACTCTTTTTCTGTCTAATTTCTTCCAAAGATTTTCCTATCACCTCTCCCCTCTGGAATGCACTGATCTTCAAGCAGTATATTATTTCTTGCTGATTGGAATGTCTTTTTTTTTTTTGCACTGATGTTGACCTGTTTACTAAGTTGCTGCCAAAAGACTAAAGGGTATTTTTTCCTTAAAAATAAAAAATATATCATATTTACCTGCTGACTGTCTCCTGTGTCTATGTCTCCTGTGTCTATGTCTGCAGTCTCTTGACTGTCTCCTGTACTATGTCTGCAGTCTCTTGACTGTCTCTTGTACTATGTCTGCAGTCTCTTGACTGTCTCTTGTACTATGTCTGCAGTCTCTTGACCGTCTCCTGTAGCATGTCTGCAGCCTCTGACCATCTCCTGTAGCATGTCTGCAGCCTCTGACCATCTCCTGTAGCATGTCTGCAGCCTCTGACCATCTCCTATTGCATGTCTGCAGCCTCTGACCATCTCCTGTAGCATGTCTGCAGCCTCTGACCATCTCCTGTAGCATGTCCGCAGCCTCTGACCATCTCCTGTAGTATGTCCGCAGCCTCTGACCATCTCCTGTAGTATGTCCGCAGTCTCTGACCGTCTCTTGTAGCATGTCCGCAGTCTCTGACCATCTCCTGTAGCATGTCCCCTGTGTTTAGACTTTGCTACATGCAGGAATTGTTATTGTGTGTGTGTGTGTGTGTTTTTTTGAAGAACTTGATGAAAGCAATGCGCACTTGCGCTGCAATTGTAATGCATCGTGATGCAGCGCGGAATCAAATCGAATCGAATCGTGGACTTGATAATCGTAATCGCATCGAATCATGAGACCGGTGAAGATGCGCAGCCCTACTATTTACCTAGATTAGGGTTTGATATAGATGTTAATGGGGCACCCCCCATAATAAGAAAAGATGCAGTGTGGGGCTCTCCCTAAAAAAATGCATATGAAACCCTTATCCTTACAGGATGTCTTCAATATTCAAGCCAACCTCAATGCTCTGTCTAATTGGATGACTATGTGGCAGATGAGAGGTTTAATGTTGATAAATGTAAAGTTATGCACTTGGGGGCTAAGAATATGCATGTGTCATGCATGCTAGAGTGAGTACAATTGGAGGATCCTTAGTGGAGAAGGATCTGGGGTTTTGGTAGATCATAAGCTCAATAATAGCATGCAATGCCAAGCTGCGGTTCCAAAAGTGAGCAAAGTCCTTTCTTGTATTAAGAGATGTTTGGACTCCAGAGAGAGAGATATAATGTTTCCCCTGTACAAATCATTAGTAAGAACTTATCTGGAATATGCAGTTCAGTTTTTGGCACCAGTTCTCAAAAAGGATATCAGGGAACTGGAGAAAGTGCAAAGAAGGGCAACCAAACTCATAAGAGGCATTGAGGAGCTCAGCAATGAGAGAAGAAAGATTAGAGGAACTGAATTTATTCACTCTTGAGAAGAAGAGTCTTAGGCCTCGTACACATTATCGGACATATCCGATGAAAACGGTCCGCGGACCATTTCCATCGGATATGTCCGATCGGGAGTTTGATCCGATGGCGTGTACACACCATCGGATCAAATTCCCCGCCGCCGGACGGCGCGGTGACGTGGCGGTGACGCGGCGGTGACGTTGACGCCGCCACGTCACCGCACCAGGAAGTTAAACACTTCCGCGCATGCCCCGAATCCATTAGACGGCGGCGCGGCGGCGGTGGGGGACGACATGTCATGCTTTGAAATCTGTCGGGTGGAGAAATCTGTCTGCTAGCCCATACACACGAGCGGAGATGTCTGCTGAAACGGTCCATCGGACCGTTTTCAGCGGACATATCCCCTCGTGTGTACGAGGCCTAAGGGGGATATGATCAACATGTTCAAATATATAAGAGGTCTATATAGTGAACTTGGTGGGACAAGTGTGCCTTATGCCTCTTACACACGGCCGGATTTTCCGAGAAAAATAGTCAGACGTTTTTTTTTTTCTTGCAAAGTCCGTCCATGTGTAGCCTCCATCTGCCTTTTTTTGTCGGAAGTTCGACAGTCCTTAGATAGAGAACCTGTTCTTTTTTTGTCTGTCGGACTTCCGACGGGGTCACAACAGACCTTTGCACGGTCAAAAGTCTGACCGTGTGTACGAGGCATTACACCTCCTAAACCATTTCAAGCTACATACCCTCAACATACAGTGGTATATTCCCAGGGGAAATCTTTAATTTGATGAGGTCAAGGGTTGTGGAGATCTGTAGATTGGGGCTTATCGGAACTTGGATGTGCCCTTCAAAAATAACCCCAAAAAAAAAGTAAAAGCCAACACTCAACCTGTTGACCTCAAACTTTTTCAGGTAATTTTTCAGAAATGATATAAAAATGTGCAAAGATTTGTAAACCAATGTTTCAAGGCCACAATGAACCCCTTTCACAAGGTGACAGACAGCACAGACTAACCTAAATATACATAATAAATATTGCCTTGTATAGCAACATTTCGTGAAGACTATCCTAGCAGCCTGGGGACAAAAATGCAAACTGTAGTCATTAGGCAATAATAGCAAGTAGAAAATTAGGGTTTAATGTATCACCACAAGATGGCATTGTGGATACAAATTAGCAAAGTGTGCCAATGTCTTAACTAACTGAGATTATTGGTAAGAGCAAAAAACATGGACTTTAGAGGCACATCGTAATTTTAAATAGAAAAATCTGAAAATGTATTAAACATAATTAAAAATAACATTGTTCCCATAACATGTTAAAACTAAACATGGTGTTTCATCTACACGACACTTGCACGGCCTAACACAACCATTTGTCACCACAGTACAAAAAGATCAACACTGATTCAATTTGGGTGATGATAGTTGAAGGAAAAGGCTGGTTGGTGGTTGAGGCGTGATGAGGAAACTCTACATGTTGCACAACCTTAGGCGCTTTAGGAGCTTACATGAAAAAATAAACATTTAAAAACAGGAACAATCAAACAATCCATTTATTAACATCAACATCAACATATATCTATCTATCGTTAGATAGCAGTATACATAGTGGAATACATGTCAACCGTGTGCAAACCCTAAACATAGGTAGCCAAGACAGGACAGCGGATAGGCCCAGGGGGGCAAAACCTAGCTGCATTGTAGAGATAGGATCTAATGGGGCAGGTAGTAATACAACAATCAAATGGGGGAGAAAAAATAAGGTACCGCATTTTCCGGCATATAAGGCCGCGTACACACGATCGGTCCAACCCGATGAGAATGGTCCGACGGACCGTTTTCATCGGTTCACAGACTGATAGTCTGATGTGCGTACACACCATCAGTTCAAAAACCGATCGTGTCAGTACGCGGTGACGTAAAACACAACGACGTGCTGAAAAAAATGAAGTTCAATGCTTTCAAGCATGCGTCGACTTGATTCTGAGCATGCGGGGGTTTTTGGACCGATGCTTTTGCATACTAACCATCGGTTTGGACCGATGGTCAGGCATCCATCAGTCCGATTTTAAAGCAAGTTTTAAAACTTTCGTCCGACGGACGACGGACCGATGGGCCTTGAACACGGTCGGTTTGGACCGATGAAACTGGACTTAAGTCCATTTTCATTGGTTTGGACCGATCGTGTGTACGTAGCCTAAGACGACTTTTTGAATCTAAAATCATGCCCCAGAAGTCGGGGGTTGTCTTATACACCGGGTACCTGTCTGTCAGCCGCGCCTCCTTCTCTGACTGTTCCGTGATAGGCGGAACACTAATTTTCCCAGCAGAGCCTTTGTTCAGTGTTCCGCCTATCAGCCTCGGCCTCGGAAGAGAGGACATCTGTGATAGGCGTAACACTGAACAGAGGCTCTGCTGGGAAAATTAGTGTTCCGCCTATCACGGAACAGCCTGAGGAGGAGGCGCGGCTTTTGAATAATGGATGGCCACCGTCTGACATACTCTGCAAACAGGAGAAGGTAGGGAGATTGTCGAGACAGGGAATGGAATGGCAGAGTGAGGCATGTATAGATGGCACAATGAGGCATGTATAGATCGCACAGTGTGGCATGTATAGATGGCACGGTGAGGCATGTATGATGGCACAGTGAGGCATGTATAATGGCACAGTGAGGGGTCGTCTTATACAGAGAGTATATCCCAAAACCAACATTTTAGCTGGAAAATTAGGGGGTCGTCTTATACGCCCAGTCATCTTATACGCCGGCAAATAAAACACTTGCGTTATAGAATGTAAAAGACGATTGCTATGGAGATTGGCTGGTGCTGCATCCCCCAAGCTCGACAACAGACTATGGGGTTGATTTACTAAAACTAGAGAGTGCAAAATCAGGTGCAGCTCTTAGAAACCAATCAGAATTTTGGAGACACCCCGCCGCCATTGTAGGAGGTCTGGGATACCTCAGCTGCAGCCGAACTTGAGTGTGGCAGAGGCTGAAGAAACAGGCCTTGCCACACTGTAATCCTCCGCAAAATAGGTAGCAGTCTGGGAGGTGGCCCGGGGACAGTAACCTGAGTGGTTACTGGAGACGAGAACGGATCTCTACACCAAGGTATTGCCGCCATTTTTGAGGCCCCTTGTTGTTAATATGTGAGGCGCTCCCATGATGGAGGCCTGAGGAGGGTGCCTCACTCGCCACCGATTGTCTATCAACCACAGCAGAATATATTGATCCTTCTCAGCCGCATTTAAGACAGCAGCAAACAGTACACAATATGGATATTCAATTCATACGGTTTCTCCCTATTTTTTTCTATTGGGGTCTAGCAAGGCAAATGTCCACTGCAAAATACATATCCTGGCTTAAGGTCATTTGATTCCAAAAGCTCCATAAGCCCTGCTCCTGATATTATAACGACGCCTGTGGGTGTTGGTAAATATTGTTGTTCCAGTTTATGAAGGGAAAACAACACAAACAAGTCAGAACTAACAACAAAGACTTTTCCACTGTGAAAAATCTCCACAAAATGTCTGCCATACCTCAGACACACATGCTGAGCATTACAGAGGCATCCATGTCTGACAGAAAAATTTCACCTCAAATGCCTGTCACCTCTATAACTCATCCTCTGGGATCTAATCCAACTCCTGCTCTATATTCCTCTGTACTGAAAGAAAGAACAGTCACTGAGTTGACTGGTCATGTAATTTCTACTGCAATCTCCTCACAACCTCCTCCTGGGCATGAGCAGGTGAATGTTGAACGGGCTCTTGATGTTTCTTTCAATGTAACTGATCTGTTTAACAGAATAGCTGAAATGTTAGACAAGGGTCTGACACAGACTGCTGAGAGGATCACTAGAGATATCAGAGCAGACTTCCAAAGTATTGGTAACAGGATAGAATCTATTGAACATAAATTGGACGCTAATGTTTCAAGGATTGATCAGAATACTGACCATCTACAATTCATGCAAGAACAACTAGAAGCTGCTCAAGATAGGATAGATGATTTGGAAAACAGATCTCGGAGAGATAATTTCAGGGTAAGGGGGATACCTGAATCCATAGTTAATGTTCACTCTGCTATACAAGACATCATTAGAGATCTGATTCCATCCATTCCTGCACATAAGTTGGAATTAGACAGAGCGCACAGATCCTTAGGCCCGTTGCGCAAGGACGGTTTACCTAGAGACGTGGTAGTTAAACCACATTATTATTCCACCAAAGAGGAAATAATGCAAAAGTCCCGTCAACAAGAACATTTGCAGTACCAAGGAGCAAAGATCCAAATATTTTCTGACATTTCCCCCCACACTATTCAGAAGAGGAGAGCAATGAAACCATTATTGTCGGCCCTAATGAAGAAGGAAGTCAAGTATAATTGGGCCTTTCCCTTTGCTCTAAAATTCACCTATAATGGTAGACATTATGCTGTACGCAACTTTCAGGAGGGGGAAAGATTACTATTAGACCTAAGAATTATCGCAACCGCACCAGACATGGATACTACACCTCCACAGCCTCTCTCAGCTAAAAGACAGACACCTACTAGCCCTACTTCGGGCGAATGGAATAGAGTCAAACACAGGAAAGTTGGGAAAAACTCAGCAACCTGACTTGGATCATTAATTCCAGTTGAACTTTCCCGGAGGAGACACCAATTGGGGATTTGAGGGGGGGGGGGGAGGGGAAGACTCCCCCCCCCCTTTTTTTTTTTTTCCCTCCACCAATGAGAGTATATGTGTATATATAAGAATATATATAGGGATATGCATATAATATGTGAAATTACAAAGAAATGTTTTTATTTATTTTTCCCCAATGAGATTATATGCGTTTATATGAGAATATATATAGGGGTATGCATATAATATTTGAAATTACAAAGAAAGGGGGGCCCCCCTTTTTTTTTTTTTTTCCCCAATGAGATTATATGTGTATATATGAGAATATATATAGGGGTATGCATATAATATGTGAAATTACAAAGAAATGTTTTTATTTATTTTTCCCCAATGAGATTGTATGCGTTTATATGAGAATATATATAGGGGTATACATATAATATTTGAAATTACAAAGAAGGGTTTTTTTTTTTTTTTTTGTAGTTTTTTCTTCCCCCAATGAGATTAATATTTGAAACTACAGAGGGGGGGGGGGGGAGGAGGGGGGAGGGAGAACATTTCTCATTTTTTTTTTTCTTTCTCTCTTCTCTCCCTCCCTTGTGAGCTTATATGTATATATAGGATAATATATATAATGGGTGTATGCATATTATGTGGGTTCCCCCCCCCCCTTTTTCTCTTCCCTCTTCATCGCTCCTCCTCTGGGAAACCTCGTTACGGCACATGTCTTAATGCATAAACTGTACGAGATCAATTTCTTCCTAAAAACAAGTTGTATAGGATAACGTATAGACTGTTGGTAATGGGTGGTGGTGAGGCATTGAGCCTCTACACACTTTCCAGACAGACTTTTTGTCGTCCTGGGAAGCGGGTGTTTGGTCCTCAACACTGGACCACTTTGGAATTTCTTTCTTTAAATGGGGGAAGGGAGATTATCCCTCCCCCATTTCGGGTCATGGTTTGACCTATGTTATGCCACATTTTGCTTTATTGTTTACTGTTTTATTCTTTCCTTTTGATTTTCTCCCTCTTTCTCCTCTGTCTTTCCACTCTGTATTCTCCTCTCTGTCTCCTGTCTGTCGCCTACCTGTCAGGATATGGGTTTTCTAGGTTACAGACTTATTACATGGTATACATTTCTGGAGGATGTAAGGTTTAGGTTCCATGGCTGGACCAAATAGCTCTTCCACACCCCTTCGTGTTGTAACACACAACACTCAGGGGCTGAACTCTCCTATTAAGAGACAAAAGGCTTTTCAAGTCTATAAGTCTATGCATGGGTGGATGTTGTTTTAACTACAAGAGACACACTTCCCAAGGCGGTACACCCCCCTCTTTTTTACATGCTCACTTTCCAGTGTTCTATGTATCTAAGGTGGAAAATAAGACCAAAGGGGTGGCTATTTTATTTTCTAAATTTGTAAATTCACTTTGATTAAGGAATACAGGGACTCGGAAGGAAGATTTGTTTTGGCTAAAGGAACCCTAGATGAAAAAATGTACACTTTTGTCTCATACTATGCACCAAATAGGGGACAACAGAAATTTTTTTTCACAGATGCTAGATATCTCTCCGACCTTTTTATGGAGGGTATCATAGTTATGGGGGGGGGACTCCAACTTTGGCCTTTGATTCGGGTTTGGATAAATCTAAACCAAATAAGACTAAGATAATTAGGCCGACTAAAGCTAGTACTCAAGTGGCACGTATGCTACACCAATCTAGGTTGATTGATATTTGGAGAGAATTGAACCCAAACGCTAAAGACTATACACATTTCTCTAATCCCACTCTATCTTATTCACGAATAGACCACATATTGATTTCGAATCAGCATGTCCCGGCAGCTGTTGAGTCAACTATTGCAGATGTTCCATGGTCGACCATTCTATGGTACTGGTATCTCTAAGACGGGAGAATACAGCCCATAGAGTGTCTCATTGGACTCTTAATCAATCTATTTTAAAAAATCCAGCCCTTGTGACGGAAATTGAACAAGCTATAAAGGAATATTTTGAATTTAATGATACACAAGAAGTTTTTCCCGGAAACTCTATGGGCGGCCCACAAGGTAACAGTTAGAGGCAAAATAATACAAATTGCGTCCAGACTTAAAAAACAAAAGAGGGTGGAGGTGAGAGAGCTAGAAGAGAAATATCTAGACTTGCGCAGAAAAACATAAGTCAGATCCTTCTGGATTTCCCACCTCTTCACTTGATGCCGCTAGATCGGCGGCCCTGAACTTAGCACTAACAGCACGGGCAGGAGAAGATATGAAATGGACAGGTGCCAGATTTTACCAATAAGAAGGATAAAATAGGGCCGATGTTAGCAAATAAATTGTCACCTAGATTTAAATCGAAGACGCTCCTCCCCAAGATTAGACAAGCAGATGGATCCCTTACTTTAAATCCTCAGCGGATGATGGAAACCTTCCATGATTTTATATTCTAGACTTTAAACGCTTTTGACGATAAATCTACTTCAGATAAAAATAGAAAATTCTTGGATAAAATAAGTCTTCCTACTTTGAAAAAGGAACATATGGAGATATTGAGGCTCCCATAATCAACTGAGGAAGTTCTATCAGTAATTCAAAATCTAAAGACGGATAAAGCACCGGACCCGATGGTTTTTTCCTCCCCATATTATAAAACATTCTCAGTTATCCTTACGCCCTACTTAACTCGCTTTTATAATTCCTTGACAGATGGTATTTCTATTAATAAACAACTTAATATGGCTTATATCTCAGTGATCCCGAAACCTGATAAAGACCTTAGTCTAGTTGAAAATTACAGGCCAATATCTCTTATTAATAACGACCTCAAAATATTAACCAAAATTATGGCCAATAGAATGTCCCCTTTCATGAACCAATATATTAATGGGGATCAGGTAGGATTCATTTCAGGGAGGCAGGGACCGGACCAGATAAGAAGGGCAGTTGATCTGATTTCCATTCTACAATCTGGGTGGACTGGGGATCGTGGACAAGAAGGGATGCTCCTTTCCCTAGATCTCCAGAAAGCCTTCGACTCAGTGTACTGGCCATATATGTTTAGGGTACTGAAGCGATGGGGTTTTCGCTCTAAATTCATGGGAATCTTATCTCGCTCTATTCATGTCCGGAAGCTAAACTCCGTGTACAGGGCCTATTCTCAAACCTATTAAGATCCGGAGGGGCACACGACAAGGATGCCCCTTGTCTCCTATGCTATTCGCAGTCATGATCGAATCTTTGGCTATAGCTATTCGTGATGACCCGGATATCAAGGGAATTAAATGCTCTCAAAAGGAACATAAATGTGCATTATTTGCAGATGATTTATTACTTTTCATAACCTCACCTCCATCCTCTCTTCCTGAAATTAATTACCTATTGACTGACTTTCGCTAGAGTGTCGGGCCTCAAAGTAAATTGGGCTAAAATCCAGAGCGCTTAATGTGTCACTCCCTGAACCCACAGTTTTAATGTTAAAAAAACAAATATGAATTCAAATGGGAAATTTCATCTATCAAATATTTAGGAATCAACCTGACTTCGAAGTTTGAGAATCTCTATTCTGCCAACTATCCAACTATCCTACGTTTAAAAAACTTGAGAAAGATTTAAATGAATGGGGTTCCCAGAAAATAGGATGGATTGGTAGGATTAATTTGGTTAAAGATGACTCTGCTCCCCAGACTTTTATATCTCTTCCGCTCATTGCCCATCCCAATAATTAAAAGTCACCTAAAATCATTTCAGGGCAAAATCACCAGATTCGTTTGGAACAAGAAGGGTCCGCGTGTTCCTTCTCAAAGCCTCTTCAATCTAACTGAACAGGGGGGTTTAGGAGTCCCGAATTTGTGGTGGTACTACCAGTCTGCTAGGTTGGCCCAACTATCTGAAGTATATCTCTTAAAAAGGCCGTCCTGATTGGATTAATATAGAAGAACAAGCATCTTCTGCGTTTACTATAGAAAATTTGATGTGGTGTACCCCCAAACACAGACCCGCCATTATGTCCCCAACCTTTCTCAAGCTTTAGTAATTTGGCATTCACTTAGGAAAAATCCTTCTCTGGTCTCGAAAGGTCAACCCTTAGCGGAGGTTTTCCCTGGATCCGATCTTTGCATCTAGAGTCGACGTCGACTCCTTCAAATGGTGGCATGACAAGGGTGGTGTACCCGCATTGGACAGCTCTTCTCAAAGATTGGGCCCTTTACCCGAACAATTTCTTGTTGATAATTTTGATCTCCCCTCCTCCGAGAGATTGAGATTCTCTCTATTACATGATTACGCCCAAAATCTTTGGTCTGATAATCTAATTTCTGGCTCCCTATCTCCATTTGAACATAGGTGCGACCAAGCATCGGCGAGACGGGGTAATATCTCAGTTATTTATAAATCTCTCGCAACAAATGATACAAAATTACCCCACATGCTCGCTTGTAAAAGAGAACTTGGAGATGAATGGGACTTAGAGGATTGGTATGGAAATTTTGCTAGATCTATCAAGGGTTTGCTAAGTGTATCTCTGGCGGAAGCCAATGCGAAAATCTTTACTAGATGGTACATGGTCCCTCTTAAATTGGCCTCGATGTATCCTTCATACTCACCCTTATGCTTTAGAGGTTGCCAGGGAATAGGGTCCATGTTTCACACTTGGTGGGAATGTCCAAAGATTCGGGGTTATTGGAATAAGGTGTTTCACATTGTCAGACGAGTAACAGGGTGTAATGTGCATCAGTCTCCAGCAATCGCTCTATTGAATGGTCTAATCCCACAAATCTCGAAGGTTACCAGAAAACTGATTCTATTTATCCTGACAGGCGCCAGAATTACTATTGGCAGCCGCGCATGGAAGAAACAGTCGGTTCTCTATTCTACACATGAAGAGAAAAGTCACATGGATCATGGAGCATGGAAAAGAGAATTAGTTTAATGTTAGATAAAACTATTTTGTTTACTGAAACTTGGGAACCGTGGCTTAAGTACATGGGAATCCCCTATACGGGGATACAGTAGTGGCTGTTGCTCCGGACTGATGCATAATCTTGGCAGGTGGGCTTACTCTTTCCTCTGAACTCTTTACTCTTCTCATCTCTATCTCCCCCCCCTTCTCTTCCTCCCCTTTTCCCCCTTTTTTTTCTCTCCTTTTCTTTTCTTTTTTTTCTCTTAATTTTAGATTCGAGAAGACTAAACATAGTACATTACTTCTCATAATGTGATATTCTCACTTTGGGGATAATGGGTTCGGAAATACTCATTATATATCGGGTTTTTCTATTATAGTTAACCCTGGGTAGGATGTTGTCTTGGTTCTTTAGACAAATGTTACATCAAGTTGCTTTTGGGGAGGTTGGGTGGAGGGGACAGGTCCACCTCTAGGATACAGAGTGATCCCAAGAGGGGTGTCGGAGAGGCAGAGATTGTCCTGGATACCCACCTTTTTGGGGTCTATGAAAGATTGGTCTACTACATCCCTCATTGCTTTAATATTCTGGATCAGACCATAGGATATATGGGATTAGGGAGGTGATTTGGGACAAACTATATTACCTATGGGGTTCTGATTTATCTTAATAGTTCTCATTTCTCTTTGCATTTCAATAAGTACTACCCTCTGGGGTTAAAAATGTTGGAAACGATAAACACTGAATGTACCTGTTTATTCTCAAATGTATGTTCAGCTGTAATATTTACTGTGTTATTTGGCGCATAGCTGTATATTTTATATTTTTTTGTTTTGAAAATAAACTTAAATTTGAATGATAAAAAAAAAAAGAATGTAAAAGACATTTTTCTTTAATTGCAATATTTAAGGTCCTCTCTATTACATCGTTAGAATATACTCATTCTAAGGCCGCGTACACACGATCGGATATATCCGATGAAAACGGTCCGCGGACCATTTCCATCGGATATGTCCGATCGGGAGTTTGATCCGATGGCGTGTACACACCATCAGATCAAATTCCCCGCCGCCGGACGGCGCGGTGACGTAGTGTGTGACGCGGCGGTGACGTTGACGCCGCCGCGTCACCGCCACGTCACCGCCCCCAGGAAGTAAAACACTTCCGCGCATGCGCCGAATCCAATTCGGCAGCGGCGCGGCGGTGGTGGGAGCCGACATGTCTGCTGGTAAGTGTACTAACCAGCAGACATGTCGGGGCGACAGATTCCCACCGGATAGATTCAAAGCTTGCTTTGAAATCTGTCGGGTGGAGAAATCTGTCCGCTAGCCCATACACACGAGCGGAGATGTCTGCTGAAACGGTCCATCGGACCGTTTTCAGCGGACATATCCCCTCGTGTGTACGCGGCCTTAATCTCTGTTTCATTCTCTGAATCTGAGTATCACAGTCATCGAGTTCACTGCAAATATGAAAAACTTACATAAGCTGTGAAACTGGAATATTAATAATCATGCACCTAGGATGAGCACTTTCAGCTGTTTTAGGCCTCGTACACACGAGGCAATAGATTTGTTCAAAACGGTCTGTCCAACCGATTTGAACAAATCTGTCTCTTTGGATTTTGGTTTGCTCGCGTGTACAGACGAGCAAACCAAAATCCCGCCAGCAGACGGCGCGCTGACGTGTCGGTGACGTGGCGGTGACGTTGACGCCGCCACGTCACCGCACCAGGAAGTAAAACACTTCCGCGCATGCGCCGAATCCATTCGGCGCCGGTGCGAGACGACATGTCTGCTGGTAAGTGTACTAACCAGCATGCTTTGAAATCTGACGAGTGGCCAAATCCGTCGGCTCGCCCATACACACGATCGAATCTGTCTGCTGGGACGGTCTAGCAGACCGTTTCCAGCAGACAGAGTTGATCGTGTGTACGCGGCCTTAGAGTACAGGTTAGATTACATTTTCACTTCCACTTGGACAGTGACCAAAACATCAAGACATATTATCTGTGACAGAGAAATGTCTGGATTAAATACAACAGATGTAAAAAAGAGTTCATATACTGCGTTTGCAAGATGACACCAAACTATGAAGTGGAAAAAATGTCCTTTAAAAAGATGTCAACAACTTATAAACAGACCTTAATGATTTGTTTGTTGGGCAACTTGATGGAAAATGAGGTTTAATGTTGACAAATGTACATTTTTGCACTTGGGGGCCTAAAAGTATGCATACAACATTCATTCTAGGAGGAGGACAACTGGGATAGTCAATGGTCTTGAAGGATCTGGATCAGTGGTGGTGCATCCATAAGGGACGCATGGGCACCGCCCCCTCTCTCCTGGCACTGCTCTATCGCATTGCATGAATCTATCTGTGGTCGCCGCTGACACCCCCTATTCAGGTGTCCGGACCCTTTTTCAGGCGCCGGGCACCTGAATTACAGCGGCAGGGTGTTTTTTGGAAGCACCTGATTAGAGCCATAGGCTCTAATAGGCACCCAAAAAGGAGAACAGCGTGTGCCACGCTGTGCATTCTCTGTTCACTCAGCATTGTGTTAGCAAAGCAAAGGAAATTGCTTTGCTAACACTGAACCGCCTCTCAGCCAGTCAGGTGCTTGGGTCTGTTACCTGTAACCTGATTGGCTGAAACGTCAGGCACTGTGATTGGACACCTGATAGAGAGGATGGAAGAAGACATGGAGGACGTGCAGGACACCGCAGCTGACCCGATGCGAGACAGGTAAGTGCCAGGCAGCATTTGATGGGTACAGTAACAGCGTTTGAGGGCACAGTGGCAGCAATTGATGAGTACAGTAGCAGCGTTTGATGGCACAGTGGCAGCCTTTGATGGAACAGTGGATTTGTTTAATGGCACAGTGGATTTGTTTGATGGCACAGTGGCCGCGTTTGACGGGCACAGTGGCTGCGTTTGATGGGCACAGTGGCTGCGCTTGTTGGGCACAGTGGCGGAAATTGATGGGCACAGTAGCTCTGTTTGATGGGTACAATGGACTGAATATTCAGTTCAGTTTTGAGCACTAGTTTGCAAAAAGGATATTGGGGAACTTAAACAAGTTCATCAAAGGGCAACCAAACTGATAAGAGGCTTGGAGGAGCTCAGCTATGAGTAGAACTGTATTTATTCTCTCTTGAGCAGGACTATCTGATCTACATGTATAAACACATTAGGGCCAGATTCAGGTAGATGAGAGTATCTTTCCTCTGGAGTAACGCTTCTCATTTACGTTACTCTGAAGACCCTTTCAGCGCAAGTCCTGTAATTCACATAGCAGTTGCGCGTAAACTTGCGCCAGAGTAACGATAATGCGCTGGCGTAACCCGACGCAAGTGGAACTGGGTGTGATCATATGTAAATGATGGGCGGAGCCCAGCGCAGAGGCTTACGTTCAGCGCATCATCCACGGAGCATGCGCAGTGAGTGCGGCTCCACTCGCCCCCCTTGTGCGCATGCTCACAACTTCCGTCGGCACCACTTCCTGGGAAACGTCAGCGCAATGCGTTCCGCTGGGTGCTTAAAAGCGCTGGCGGAAACGCCATTCCGGCGCAAAAGTAGTTCCATTTCCCCCCACCCCAGGGAAGATACTTTTGCCCTGTAATGACTGCTCCCGCTACCCCCAAAGAGAGGAGGAACCTAAATTATAATGCCCAGGAGGTCACAGTGATAATATCGGCTATGGAGGCATTTAATGATTTTCTCCATGGGAAAAAAAGCAGGAAGACCAGCCGGGAGAGAAAGCAGGGCATCCTGGACACCATAGCTGCCAGGGTCAATGTGCTGGGGTACTCCACCCGGAGTGCTTCAGACATTCAAAAAAAAAAAATGACCTGCGGCGCAAGGTGAGGGGCAAGATGTCCACCATTAGGAGCCATGAGAGGGGCACAGGTGGTGGTCCCCCATGTCCTGTCACCCTGACCGCGGAGGAGGAGGTGGTCGCCCGCTGCCTGGACAGGGAGCAGTTGGAGGGGGTCCCTGGCTATGACTCCGTAGAGGAAGGCTCCAGGACAGGTAAGTAATTTTTACCCCCTTTTTGGTGTGTTGCATGTGGGGGGGGGGTGGGTACATGTGCCAAGTGTGTGTGGGACCACCAACATGTGTCTGCTTTGTGTCATCCACAGATGACGGTGCTGGGCCATCTCGTGCCGGCCAGTCCACCCCAACCCCCCAACGGGATGCTGAAGACGAGGCCCTGGGTGCTGGAGACACCGAGGTGGAGGAGGAGAGTGCCCACACCACTTCAGCAGAGGTGGTTGTGGAGGAGCCTGTCCCTGAACAGGATTTTATTTTAATGTTGGAGGAGTCCTCCTCCTCTGCAGGGCCCTCTGTGATCCCCTCCCCCATCCTAGGTAGCCCCTCAAGGGCGACTCCATCCCCACGGGGACAACCTTCCTCTGCCCCCAGGAAGGCCACCGGAAGACCAGGGGGGTGTGTGATTTGGTCGAGGACCAGGTGCTGTTGGACCACGCCAAACAGACCCAGCAAATGGGGGAGATGGCTGGCCACCTGGACAGGGTCGCAGACAGCCTGGGCTCTCTGTCACAGCTGCCCAGTCGTGTGCAGGGCGTTGTGACCAGCCTGGGGGAGGTGCAGGCTGATATCCGGCACTTGACAGCAGCTGTTCGAGACAACACAGCTGCCATCCGGGAAGAGGGGAGGCAGCGGCAACGTGACCAGCGGCATCAGATCACCCGCCAGCTGAGGATGCAGGCCCAAACAAATCTGTATCTGAGCCGTATCGCTGTGGCATTGGAGGGCATGCAGCCAACAGCTCCCAGGAGTGGCCCACCCGGGGATCAGCCTCCTCCTGATGTCCCCCCACCCCCACCACCACCCACTCCCTCCAGGCAGATGAGGAGCCCGAGAGTGCCCCCAAGGAGGAGCCCCCGTCATCCCAGATGAGGGTTTTTTTTTTTTTTGGTTGTTATATATTTTTGTTTATACTCAGGACATGAGTTTTTGTTTATTTTTTATTATTATTGTTTATACTCAGGACATGAGTTTTTGTTTATTTTTTATTATTATTGTTTATACTCAGGACATGAGTTTTTGTTTATTTTTTGGTTCTCAGGTTATGAGATATTTTTTTTTTTTTTGATACTGCACACGTTGCAGTGTGAATGGTGTGTGAATGTGAGAGGGTGGCACTCCTGAAAGTAAGGGGTGTCACCCTCGGCCGTGGTGGTGAAGTTAACCCCACGGCTGTATGAATGACGTGTGAAAGGTGTGTGAATGGACAATGACATCATTGGGGCCTTGACGCTGGCGTTGCTGCTCCCAACTCCTACATGCTGGACTTGGGCTAATCCAATGCGATGTGCATGTGGTGTGTGTGATCTTGGGACATCAGTGGTGTACACGCGTGCATTGTCTGTGTGATTAATGTTTTGGTTTAGTGTCCAAAGATGCCTACGGCGAGGACCCTCCTGACTGCTCTTCCATCAGCAGACTGGGTGTCCTCTGGCAGGTGGGGACTGTGTGGGTCGGGGGTCAGGTCATCACGTATGTCAATCTGCAGGCCTTTTCTCATAGCAAAGTTATGTAGTATGCAACATGCACCGATGATCTGACACACAAAGGTAGGGGAATACAATAGGGTCCCCCCAGACTTATCCAGGCAGCGGAAACGGGACTTCAGGAGCCCAAATGTTTGCTCCACCACTGCACGGGTTTTGATGTGTGCTTCATTGTATTTTCTCTCTCCTCTGGTTTGGGGGTTGCGGAAAGGAGTCATGAGATGGGGTCCCAATGCATATGCAGAGTCACCTGTAAGGGAAAAGACAGGAGGATGTTAGTCATGCATGTGCGACTTCTGTTGTGCATCACGGGAGGGGATAGTCATGCCTGACTCCCATGTCACTCACCAACCAGCCAGCTGTCCCCATACATGTTCTGGTTAAATTCTGCTGGGATGGGACTCTGATTGTATATGAAGCTGTCATGGCTGGACCCGGGGTGTTTGGCACGGACGTGCCATATGAGGCGTTGGGCATCAGCTATCACCTGTACGTTGATGGAATGCCAATGCTTCCGATTGCGGTATATGTGCTCTGTGGCACTGGGGGGCTGTAGGGCCACATGTGTGCAATCAATGGCCCCGATGGTGCGTGGGAATCTGGTAATGTTGTAGAAATCTGTCATTGCCTTCAGCCGCAGGTCCTCAGTGGTGGGTCTGATGAACTGGTTGGACATGCGTCTGAGGATTGCGGGGACAACCTGGTGCACACATCTGCTTATGGAGGACTGTGACATCCCAGCCACCACTCCACTTGTACGCTGGAATGATCCACTGGCAAGGAAATGAAGTGTTGCCAGGACCTTCACCAGTGGCTGCACTGCTTGTGAGCGGTGTGTCTTGCTGGTGATGTCATCCTGCAGGGTTGTGGTTAGTTCAAGTATTACATCAGGGCTGAATCTGAAGAGGCGATACACCTCCTCATCCCCCATGCCAAAGAGGTTCATACGAGTGCGGTATATCCTCTCACGTGCCCGCCTCCTCCGTAGCGAGGGACCCAGTACTAGTCTTAGGACCACGAGTGCCCCTGGCATGTTGGCACACAGAGGTGTTGTCCTTGCAAGTGTTGTTGTTCAGCTTGCTAGTTTCGTCGGTAACGCTGCTGTAGCTGCTCTCCTGCTGACCTGTGACCGTCTGGAGTAAAGATAAAGCAGCCTTTTGTAGAAATAACTTTGCGCCGGACGGACCAGATACGTGCGGCGCATGTAGCCAGCGTATGGTGCTAATCCGTTCGTGAATTGGGAAAAATACCTCATTTGCATATTTGCATGGGAAATCAATGGGCGCGACTGATGCGCCCAGCGAAAATAAGCGCTGACGATACTCTGGCGTCGGAACGTTCCGCCGGTCGCAAATGACCCGTTATTGGGCGCATCTAGTTTGGTGGGTACGGGCACATAGAAACGACGGCGCATCATCACAGTTACGCGGCGCATATCCAAATACTCCAGCGCAAGTGTTCGTGAATCTGGCCCATAGATGGCCCATATAGTGAAATTGGTGTAAAGCATTTTAAGGTCATCACAAAGGACACATCTAGAGAAAAGGAGGTTTAATCTCCATAAACGGAAACACTTCTTCACAGTAAGCTATACAAATGTGGAATAGTCTTCCTCAAGAATTGATTCTGTCCAGCTCAGTAGATTGTTTTAAAAAATAGCTAGATGCTTTCCTAAATGAACAAAACATACTGGGCCAGATTCAGATACACTTAATTTTGCGCTGCGTAATCGAAATACTCTACGCTGCCGTATTTTACCAGGCTCTACTTCGAATTCTGGTAGATTTTTGCCCGTACGCTACGGCGGCGTAGTCTATTTCTCGCCGTGTAATCAAAATACGCGATTAGGGGGCGTGAAGCATTTAAATTAAGCGTGTCCCCGCGGCTATCGAACTGCGCATGCTCCGTTCAGAAATTTCCCGCCGTGCATTGCGTGAAATCACGTCGTTACGTCATTCGTTGTTTGAGTAGCGTCGTTTACGAACATTCCTATTCCCGGACGACTTACGTTAAAAATAATAAAAGACGTCGGAAAACGTAGAAATTCGACGCGGGAATGACGGCCATACTTAACATGGGCTGTCTAATATTAGACCAGCAAAAAGCTGGTATAGTGAAACGCAAAAAAAAGATGACTAAAGATGCCGTAAGAGATTGCGATTGAAGATCGTAATTTCTGGGATCGCCGGCAAAAGCTCATTAGCATACCCCGACGCGGAAAACGACGGGAAGTCCACCCAGTGGCCGCAATTGTTTTGCAGCGTAGATCCGAAGGCATACGAACACGTAATCCAGTCGAATTGAAGCCCGCAGCCGTCTATTCATGGTTTGAGGTTTCCGACTAGCTAAAAAATGCGTGTAATTTGAAATTACTCCAGTCTAACACCAGTTAGACAGGAGTAAGTGCTCTGTGACTCTGGCCCACTGGATATTAACATTTATAAGCAACACCAGGGAATGTTGATCTAGCGGCTATCTTATAAAGCCTTCCTCTGGATCAACTGTGAGTATAGAATTCTGCATTTGGTGGTTTTCTAAATATTTCCCTGCCTCTTCCAGATGACATAAATGTCATCTCTGTACCGAAGCCATGTATGTACATAGTTCTGAGGGGTACAAATATTTATCTTTATTGAATCCCACAAAGAGACTGGCAAAGACTAGGTACAATCAACAGAGCGATCCCCGCTGAGCAAGCGGAGTCTGTGAAAACGGACGTGTGTGTGAAAGAGCCCTAAAGAATGAAGGTATAGATTGTGTGACAGAGAGATGGATGATGAGACAGAGCAAGGCATGGAGGGATGTGAGCGAGACAGAGAAATGCAATGATGAAGCAAAGGATGGAGGGATGGAGTTATGGAAAGAAAGAGAAAGAGACAGAATACTAGAGGGATGAACGTGATGGAGGATAGAAAAAGTGGAGGGATATTAGGCACAAGGATTGTTGGATGGACAGTATGATGGAGGGAAACATGGAGCAAAAGATAAAAGGATGGAGTTGTGGAAAGATAAAAGAAGGGAGGGATAGAGTAACAGAGGGACGGAAGTGATGGAGGGTGAGGAGGTTTGAGGGACCTGCAACAGAGGGAGGGATGGAGACAGGAGGACTTAAGAATTGAGGACATACATTCTTGTGATCCTGGTTGCTACATGGGATTGGGTTGCGTTTGGTCAATGGTAGTGCAGGCTTGTGGGAGCCCCAAGGCATTACTTTGCCCAGGGGGCCACAATGCTATTAAGATGGCCCTGCCTTAGTGGGCTTTTTCGAAGATAGTCATTATACCTGTTCCCTTTTAGGCAACTGAAATGATGTAAAAGGAAGGTGATGAGCGCACATCCTAAACTAAACTAAAAGGCGCAAATAGCGCCCCTAAAGGCAAAAATTGTAAATAGTGCACATTACAACCACAAAACGTAAACAATGAATAATAAATAAACAAAAGTCCGGTGGTAGTGATAAATTTCTTTATTTTCAAATATGTCTATCACCTTTCCAACTTACTGAATTTTGTTCTGCTTTAGCTTATATCCACAATTTACTATTTCAACAAATTGGTGCTGGTGCTATATCCATACTAAGGCCCAGATTCACAGAGCGATTATGCCTGTGCAACAGGAGATGCGCGTGCGTAAGTCGAAATGTGCGCGTGCGTTTCAATGCACGGCATCCCCAAAACGAGATACGCAAGAAATCTACTTTTTTTGGTCTGGCGGAATTTCGTTAGACAGGCGCATCCGTCCGCGCAAAACTGAGCTAGACAGACCATTGATTTGCTAGTCAAATATGCTAATGAGGGACTTATGGGGATCCACAAAAGAACGTTGGGGCAGCGCAGGCGACGCAGTGTGCGCAACAGCAAAATGTCCTGTCTAAAATTAGAGCATATAAAAGCTGGTCTAAAAAGAGAAAAAAAGTCTACTTGTTAGATAAAGCAACACTGTAAGGCGGCGTACACACGATCGGATATATCCGATGAAAACGGTCCGCGGACCATTTCCATCGGATATGTCCGATCGGGAGTTTGATCCGATGGCGTGTACACACCATCGGATCAAATTCCCCGCCGCCGGACGGCGCGGTGACGTAGTGGTGACGCGGCGGTGACGCTGACGCCGCCGCGTCACCGCCACGTCACCGCACCAGGAAGTAAAACACTTCCGCGCATGCGCCGAATCCATTCGGCAGCGGCGCGGCGGCGGTGGGGGCCGACATGTCTGCTGGTAAGTGTACTAACCAGCAGACATGTCGGGCGGACAGATTCCCACCGGATAGATTTCAAAGCATGCTTTGAAATCTGTCGGGTGGAGAAATCTGTCCGCTAGCCCATACACACGAGCGGAGATGTCTGCTGAAACGGTCCATCGGACCGTTTTCAGCGGACATATCCCCTCGTGTGTACGCGGCCTTAGTGAGGAGCTCAGCAGTCACACGTGTTGCACAACAATCTGTATGCCAAAATGCCAGGGGCATCGTCGCACATAGCTATACTACTGACTTTAGATGAACAAAGAAGGATGATGGCACGGAGGATGGCACGGGAGAGGATATATACCGCACCCGCATAGACCTGTTTGGCATGAGTGATTCTGAGGTGTATAGCATCTTCAGATTCACACCTCATGTCATCCTGGAATTAACCACAACCCTGCAGGAGGACATCACCAGCCGAACACAACGCTCACATGCAAGTGTAGCCACTGGTCAAGGTCATGGCAACACTCCATTTACTTGCCAGTGGCTCTTTTCAGCATACAAGTGGAGTGGTGGCTGGGATGTCACAATCCTCCATGAGCAGATGTGTGCACCAGGTTGTCCCTGCAATCCTCAGACGCATGGCCAACCAAATTATCAAACCCACCACTGAGGACCTGCGGCTGAAGGCAATGACAGATTTTTACAGAATTGCCAGATTCCCACGCACTGTGGGGGCCATTGATTGCACACATGTGGCACTCCAGCCCCCCCAGGAGACAGAGCACATGTACCGCAATCGGAAGCATTGGCATTCCATCAACGTACAGATGATAGTCGATGCCCAAGGCCTCATATGGCACGTCCGTGCCAAACACCCAGGATCCAGCCATGACAGCTACATATACAATCAATGCCACATCCGAATGGAATTCGATCAGAACGTGTATGGGGACACCTGGCTGGTTGGTGAGTGACATGGGTGGCAGGCATGACTATCCCCTCCCATGATGCACACATCACAAGGGGCACATGCATGACTAACATCCTCCTGTCTTTTCCCTTACAGGTGACTCTGCATATCCACTGGGACCCCATCTCATGACTCCTATCCGGAACCCCCAAACCCCAGGAGAGGAAAGATACAATCAAGCACATGCCCAAACACGAGCAGTGGTGGAGCGCACCTTTGGCCTCCTGAAGTCACGTTTCCGATGCCTGGATAAGTCTGGGGGTACCCTCTTGTATTCCCCAAACTTTGTGTGCCAGATCATCGGTGCATGTTGCATGCTGCACAACTTCGCAGAAAGAAAGAGCCTGCAGATTGACCTACGTGATGACCTGACCCCTGAACCAGACAATCCCCCCCTAACCGAGGGTCCCCCGTCTTCTGAGGGAAGAGCAGCCAGGAGACAGCCCACATTGGGCATCTTTGCACGTTAAACACACACATTAATCATGGCACAATGAGAATGCATGCATGCACACCACTGTGGTCCCTAGCACACACACCCCACATCCACATCAAATTGGATTGGCACCAGTCCACCATGCAGGACTTGTGAGCAGCAACGCCACGCCAAGGCTCCAATTATGTCACTGTACATTCATACACCATTCACACGGACCTGGGGATCACTTCTCCCTGGTCCTGGGGAACCCTTCTCCACCAAAATTGAGGGTGACACCCCATTTCCGGCAGGAATGTCACCCCCACATTCAAACAGCATTCACAACCCCAAAAAAAACATGACCAGCAAAATGAAAAATTTTCCAGCAAAAAAAAAAAAGAAAGGGGAAAAAAAAATTATTGCCCTTTACGTGAGCCACGCCTGGGGCGCCCCCGGCCACGGCCCGGCTCCTCAGGGGAGACTCATGGGGGAGGGGCAAAACCGGGGAAGGAGGAGCAGCCCCTGATCTCTGCCCACCTGGCGGCCTGCCCTCCAAGGCCACGGCTATTCTGTCCAGGGCAGCACCAAGTGTTGCCGTGTTGGCCTGGATAGCCTGGGTAAGGGCCCTCACATCCTGCCCAACGCCTGCTGATGTAGTCTGCAGGTTAGGCTCTGCCTATTAAACACAGATAGTGTAGCTCTGCCTATTAAACACAGATAGTGTTGGTCTGTGAGAGCAAGGAGTTTGCAGAATGTTATTCCCTTGAGTGACTCTGAGCTGGAGATGCCACCAGATCCCGAGTCTCAGCTTCAAGAGCAAGAGAAACGCATAGAACTATCCTGTGCATTGGCAACTGAGGCTTCACGTCGTGGTCGTCTTCTTTCTGTTTTTTTTTGCTTCCATGCTGTGACTCATCGAGGATTGGTTTCTGATGTGTTGAGAACAGTGTATTCACCCTCTTGCTGCCTATATTGATCCTAGAGTGGATCTTATTGTCTGGTAAGGGTCAGTGTGCTCATTCGGTGGTGGTACCAGCACTTCTCTTCCCCACAGTTTTTGTTGTCTTCCTTCACGGGTGATTATGACCTGTTTCCATGCAGTCTACACTATGAAAAGTCTTCTTTGTTTTTTTTCTCACTGAGGAAAACATGACGATGTAAAGTGAAGTTCATATACACCATCCTTAAGGCTGTTTTCGACCTCAAGAGGGTCACATCATCTGGTAAGGGTCAGTGTGTACTGTGTTCCATGGTGAAGGGTTGTCACTGCCCCCTGTCTACTATATAGCTATTCTTCACGGGTGGATATTATTTACAATTCTCAACGGTATCACACTATGAAAGTTTTTTTTTTCTCTTCTTTCCGGTATTGTGACTACACATTGAAATCTACAAGTGCAAGACTTTCGTGATTGGTAACGGGACATTGATTTTCCTGCATTTCGCTTGTAAAATTCAGCATCATTGGCTTCACAGATGGACCCCTGACCAATACAGAGAACTTAACCCTTCTTGTTCACATTTGACTTATAAGGTTTTTTTTGCACATATATAATTTTATTTTGTGGACTTTACTAATATCAATTTAGGTTTTGTATTTCAAACCACTTTTGTTTTGACAACATATTGTGCCATCACCAGGCATTGTCTCACGTCTAGCGCGATTCCTCCCCTTCTTCCAGGCCCCCTGCACCCTCCTGCACATCTGTGGATGACACAAAACATTCACAGGTTGGAGGATCCACACACTTGCCACATATTCCCTTTCACCCCCTCCCCCACACATGCTACACACCTGATATTAAAAAAAATACTTACCTGGCACCACAGGCTCCGGACTTGAGTCAAAGCCGGGCAGGCCCTCAACTTCATGCCGATGAAAGGTCAGGGCCACCGCACGCTCCTCCGCTGTCAGCCTAATACGGCATGGTGGGCCCCCTCCTGTGCCCCTGGCATGGGCATGCATTTTGGACAGCTTCTGTTTGACCAGACGCCGGAGGTCATTAATTTTTTTGTCAATCCCAGACCGGGTCCGTGTCTCCCCCTCCCCCGCTGAATTGACCTGCTCAGTGATGAGGTCCAAAATCTCCCTCCTCCTGGCTGGGGTGGTGTTGGCACTGTCTGGGCCGTGGAGGAAACGCCCATAATCGCTAATGGCCCGGGCAAGAATTATTTTTTCCCCCACAGTAAAATTGAGCTTTCGCTTTCTCTCTGTCATACTTCCAAAAAAACTCACTCCCAGTCAACAAAAATCACTCACAAAAACAAGCACAACCAATCAAGCAAGAACACACACAAAGAGAAAACTAACACCCAAAAAATCACACAAGCACTCAGCAAGAAACAGTCACAAAAACAAACAGCAAAAAATCAGCAACAAAACAAACGAACAAAAATATATCAAACAAACAGTCTCTCAAACACTTATCAAAAAACACATTCAAAGATCTACTAACAAACACTTGATCACACAGAACACTAATCTGACAACTACAAAACACAACGCAGCGAACAACAGGACAAAAGCACTTGGTTAAATGGGAAGGGACAAAGGGATGTACTTTTGCAATGCAAGTGCGTTTGTGTGTCTATTTATGCTGTTTACGTAGTCCTTAGTCCATTTCCAATTTCACTGATTGCGCCGCTCCCAAGTTGTGAGCATGCGCACATCGGAGCTGACCATGGTCTCCTTCAAGCACGCATGCGCGAGCCGGCCGGCCCTTCATTTGCATGGGGTCACGGCTCATTTCAATGTAACACGCCCACGTCCTTCCTAATTTGTATTACTCTGCCTTACGCCTCAGAAAAAACGTTACGCATGCGCAATTTCCTGCGCAAAAGCTATGAGAATAGGGTGATTACGCGGCAAAATTGCGCAAGTCTAACGTAAAGGCGGTGCGCTACGCCGGTCCAATAATGCGCAGATGTACGTGAATCTGGGCCTAAATGTTTACTTAAAGCTAGATCTGCAAAGGAGATGGATGAAAAGCAGTATATTCTGCATCCATGGTGTGTGACTGGTCTACTCTTAAGGCCTCTGGCTGTGAATAAATAGCCTATGGCAGCCTGTTCTATTTAATATAAAGAAATGTAATGCTCAGTGAACACAGAAGTGTTTAGCTCAGTGCACACAGTCCCACCTGGCAGTTTAAGTGCACAAAGCAGAGGTCAGAAAGATCTGCCAATTGCTTGCTTTTGCAGAGCATAGAAATGCAACCTTTTTAAACAGCTTTGCTGCTGGTATACCAAAGAAAACAACATTGTGTTAGCTTATATCTCCAGTGTCATCAGTAGAATACCCCACAAATAAAGTATTTAAAAAATAAAAAAACAATTAAGCAACACTCTTACCAATACTCTTTTGATGCCTATAATAATTAAATTCTGAATAGTTTTCTATAACAGTGCCCACGTCATAAAAGGCCAAGATGTCTCAGGAGACTTAGTAGGAAAAACATTTTTGGTTGGAGTTCTGCTGTTAACTAGTTAGAAATAAATTTATGCAAGAATGTGAGCAATTATGAAATTATATCATTTATTCTGAGAATGGGACTTGAGGGCTGCTTTCCATCAACTGTGATAACATGGCTAAATGGCTAATTGCTATTTGTCCCTGTAAACTAAAGGGCTATATCATGCACACTCAGGAGACAGTATATTATCAGCAGGAGGTCAGGCAGTTGGTAGAGCAGTCTTCTGTGCCTAAACAGTTCTCAGGGAAATGTACCTTTTATCTAGAATTCCTCTTGAAATATATCAAGGCTTTCAGTGAGAATGTCTATGTAATCTTGTTTTGTAACCTTTCAGCTGTATATCTGCAGTTTGGGATCTAATGCCGATGTGTCCACCATAATGTTGCAGTCCCAATAAAAATCGCAGATTGCCGTCATTACTTTAAAAAAAATAATAATAATAAAAAAGCTATAAATCTATCTCCTATATTGTAGACGCTATAACTTTTGCACAAACCAACCAATATACGCTTATTGTGATTTTTATTACCAAAAATATGTAGAAGAATACATATCGGCCTAAACTGAGAATTTTTTTTTTTTTTATTTGGGGATACTTATTATAGCAAAAAGTACAAAAAATATATATTTTTTTGTTCATAGCGCAAAAAAATTTAAATCACAGAGATGATCAAATACCACAAAAAGAAAGCTCAATTTTTAAGGAAAAAAAAGGACATCCATTTTGTTTGGGTACATCGTCGCATGACCGCCCAATTGTCAGTTAAAGCGATGCAGTGCAGAATCACAAAAAATGGCCTGGTCATTGAGCAACCAATTTTTCCGGGCTGAAGTGGTTAAGACAAAATATTAAAAATCTGAAGGCCTTGGTGAACAGCAGTTTAAAGGATAAGTTCACTGTTAAGACATGTTACACCCCTATTTAGGATGTTCTAGCTTCCCTTACCACCTAAGATCTCCCCGTGAATGCAAGTGGGTTTGCTCTCACCTGCAGCCACATTTTAAATCGATAGGGATCTGTGAATGAAAAAGCTCTCTAGCAATACACACCAGAGCATGTGCAGCTTGTCCCCAAGCCTCTGTTTTGTCAGGATATTGGTTGGGGACAGTGGAAGAAGGGGAGGATCGGAGAAAACAGGATCAAACAGCCTTTTTACAGCCTGATGACTTTTAATATTAGGACACTTAACCGTCCTGGAGTCAAGCGACGTCGGCAGCAGAAGACGAGCAATCACTCATCACTCTGCTGCCCCCACCGCCATCCTCGCATTGCGGCTTCACTGCCCGGTTTCCTTACGGTGCGCCATTCTCACTAGTTCCCGCTGTGTTTTGGGAGCCGTGTGTTTCCCAGAACACAACGGGGTGGGCGGGATTTGACATTTTGCCCGCAGTCTACCCACAGACTGTGTGGCTGGAAGGGGGGAGGAGGGGGGAGGGTTCCGATGAGTGGAAGTTCCACTTTAGGGTGGAGCTCAGCTTTAAGTTCCACAGTGAGTATATCAAGCATGATTTACTGTTCTGGGTGTAGTAACATTTTAAGAAATAGCCTGCTTACAGTGACAGCTTTTTAAATTTACAAAATGAAAGTCCTACCTGCAAAGAAAGAATTCATATTTACCCCTGCCTATACCACCAGTGCCTGCTGTCTTTAGACGCTCTGACATTCAGCAACTAGACAGACTCTGAGTTTGTTGGTTTCCTAGCCGTCCGCTGGGCCCTGTTGTGACAGAGAGGTCAAAGGAAGAAATCCCAAAGCACTAAGGAGGGGGAACAAACAAACAGGCACCCGACACTCCAGATTATGTGCATTTTTCAGACAGTAGAGTCGCTTTGGGCAGACTGCAGTTTTGCCAAGCCTTTTCTCATATAGCTCAAGTCGTGTTCAGATAAGACTACAGTCGGTAATCAAAACATTTCTAAAGAATCTCATTATTTTTTTACCATTGACTTTGGGGAGAGATAGAAAGTGTATTCGTGGTATCTAAGGATAGGTATGGACATCACTTCTTTAAACTGTTTGACACCAAATCACCTTATTATATTGTCCAGTATAAAAGACGCTTTGTCAGGAAAATTGAGCTATTTGACTGGATTTGTATCATATATTTCAGAATTATTATTTCATTGAGTGTTAACCCCGTGACCTGGTGGAGGAACCCTTTGTTACATAAGGTTTTAGGTTTTAGTGAAAGGATCAGACAATGAATAGTGCGGTACTGCAGGCCACATTATATCTGGATTATTATTTCTTCAACAATGCAGTTCATATTCTCCTGCTCACATGAACTGTTCTCATAAAACTGCCAGCCCGCCCTCTCCTTTTCTTTCTCAGCGACTCCTTACTCCTTCACATCATTAGAATCTCATTTAGTGTTCATTATAACCATGTTAATCATGTTGAACTAATGCGCTGCTAAAGTAGCACTTTTCCCAGAATTCTGTTATAATTTACCTATTCAGTAATGCACCTTCCATTATTTTAAAACGTTTCCATAAAATGCAGGCGAGCTAAGACATCAGTTCATTTTCAATAGTCTTGAATATGTTAAATCTGTAGACAGTGGGAGGATAGTACACACAAAACCAAATAAAAAAAATCCCTAATGTATGAGAAAGATGGGAAAAGCCTCCATAACATACTGGCTTATATATTAATGTGTCATAAGCAAGAACTTTCTGCACTGCCCCATAGCCACAAGTCATGCTCAAAGATTCACTAGAAAATGACATTTAGGACCAGTTCACACCAGACGCAGTTCCGTTTAGTTCAATGCGCTTTTTTCCCCGCACTAAAAATGCATGCACAGTGTTTTCCATGCTCTAGTTCACACCATGCAGTCAGTTTCTGGTCAGTTTCCGGTGCAGAAACTGACCGGAAACTGACTGCATGGTGTGACCTAGACCCATTGGAATACATGGAAAACACTGTGTATGCCTTTTGCGCAAAAAAAAAAAAAAAGCAAAAGGAACTGGATGGAACTGCGTCTGGTGTGAACTAGCACTAAGGATGAACATCAATGATACTCATGCAGATCAATGACAGGTTGACACTGTCTGCAGCTGTCCGTAGGTGTTGGCATATTATCACAGGTGGAGTGGTTAGACCCCTTTCACGCGGTGCGGACATTAGCCGTAAAGCGCTGCTAGTTTTGGTGGTGCTTTTACCGCTGTTATAGGGTTAATACCATCCACCTTGCTGTGCTGCCAAAGCCCTTTTCAGGCATTTTGGCAGCGCTGCCTATTCATTCCAATGGGCAGGGGAGGTGTAGGAGCGCTGTATACACTGCTCCTGCACCGCCCCAAAGCTGCTGCTTGCAGGACTTTTTTTCCCATCCCGCAACTGCACTACCCCAGTGTGAAAGCACTGCGTGAAAAGGGGTCTTAGGGATGGATGTGTGCCAAAAAAGTCTTCTAAACTCAACTGCCTAGAAATGACTATAAACAACCCTGTGTACATGTACTGATAAGATAACACAGAGAAGAGTTCAAAGGCAGGTGAAAAAAATGCCCAACTGCTCCTAAACATTGGTTTACCAGCAGCAGTGTACATGAGGCCTTAGGGTGGATTTTCTATCTGTGGAGTTGCACCAAAGACACCCTTGGACAACAGCACTGTCTGAAGAGGTTAAGCTACTTTCACACTGAAGCGCTGGGTGTGCAGGTGGTAAAACGCCTCAATTTTTTTTGCATTTACCGTTTTGTTTGCGGCGATTTTCGGCCACTGGCGTTGTGGTTTTAACCGCCACTAGCGCCCGAAAAAAGGCTAAAACTGCGCGCAAAAACTCCTCTTTGTGGCGTTTTGCAGGCGGGCTGGAGGCGCTACCCCATTGTTTTCAATGGGTAGGGGCGCTATAGGAGCGGTATTTTTACCGCTCCTACCGTGCCTCAAAGCTGTGGCTGTCAGGACTTTTTTTATCGTCCAGCCAGCACAACGCTCCAGTGTGAAAGTCCTTTCACACTGGATAGAAAGGAGCGGCTCTTTCCGGGCGCATTGTAGGCGCTATTTTTAGCGCAATAGCGCCTGCAAAGTGCCTCAGTGCGAAAGCAGCCTCAGGCCTCGTACACACGACCATTTTTCTCAACAACATCCATCAAGAACTTTGGTGGCAAGCTTTTTTGCAGAGGAAAACGGTCGTGTGTATGTTTTTCGTCGAGAAAACTGTCGTGGATCTCAACGAGAAAAAAGGGAATGTGTTATCTTTTTTCTCGTCAGGAGCCTCAATTTCCTCTACGTGTTTCTAGTCGGGCTGGTTTACAACGAGAAACAGGTTTGTGTGTATGCTTAGAAACCCGCGCATGCTCAGAATAAATTATGAGACAGGAGCACACCTTCGGTAAAATTAGCGTTTGTAATGGAGATAGCACATTCGTCACGCTGTAACAGACTGAAAAGCGCGAATCGTCGTTCACCAAACTTTTACTAACACCCGGTAACACAAGATTAGTAAAAGCAGCCCCAAGGGTGGCACCAGTGGAATCGAACTTCCCCTCTATAGTGCCGTTGTACGTGTTGTACGTCACCGCGTTTGAGAACTACGAGATTTTGTCTTAACAGTGTGTATGCAAGGAGAGCTTGACAAGATTCTCGACAAGCCTGACAAGAAACTTGTCGAGGAAAACAATGTTTCTTTTATGATGAGATTCTCGGTCGTGTGTACGAGGCCTCAGTGTTAGATGGACTAGCAGATTTAGAGACTTTAAATAAGTAACTAACACATTTTTGTTTTGGAAAGAGTGAATAAGGATTAGAACACCTGTCAGGGGTGTTTATTACCATCTGAAAATCCATTAGGTATATTCACCCTCTGTATTGAAAAATGGTATCATTAGTTGTAATCAGCATGGATTCATGCAAATCGTTCTTGCCAGACCAATCTATTAACATTCTATGAAGAATTGAGCTGTCATCTAGGTAAAGGAAGGTCTGTGGATGTAGTGTATCTGGATTTTGCAAAGGCATTTAATACAGTTCATCACAAACATTTACTTTACAAAGTAAAGTCTGTGGGCATGGACCATAGGGTATGTACCTGGAATTAAAAACTGGCAACAGAGGGGTGAGTCCAAAGGGTGGTAATAAATAATGAGTATTCAGAGTGGTCCTGTGTGAGAAGTGGCGTCCCCCAAGGATCGGTCCTGGGACCAATTCTGTTTTATTCATAAACAATATAGAGGATTGGATAAACAGCTCAATCTCAGTATTTGCAGAAGATACAAAGCCAAGCAGGGCAATAACTTATTCACAGGACGTGGAAACCTTATACGAAGACCAAAACAAAACAATAGGGTGGGCAAATACATGGCAAATGAGGTTTAATGTTGAAAAATGTAACGTAATGCATTTGGGTGCTGAAATAGGAGTTTGACACTAGATGACAGGCTTAGCAACGGTATGCAATGCCAAGCTGCCACAAGCAAAGTCAACATAATATTGGCATGTACAGTATTAAAAAGGGGGTTCACACCAGAGATAAAAAGATAATTGTCCCACTCTACAAGACTCTGGTCCGGCCACATCTTGAGTATGCCATCCAATTCTGGGCACCAGTCCTCAGGAAGGATGTGCTGGAAGTGGAGAGAGCCCAGAGAACAAAACTAAAGGGACTAGGGGATCTCAGCTATGGGCATTGAATGTATTCTCTCTGGAGAAGAGACGCCTGAGAGGGGACATGATAGCGATGTAAAAATCCCTTACTGGTGGACCCTAGCATAGGGAAAAAAAGACACATGGCTGTTCACTGAAAATGGAAGACAAGAGGTTCAACCTTAAACTATGTAAAGGGTTCTTTACTGTCAGAGCGGTAAGGATGTGGAATTCTCTTCCAGAAGCAGTGGTATCAGCAGGCAGTGTTGATAGTTTAAAAAAATGATTAGATAGGCACCTAATGATCACAACATACAGGGATATACAATGTACTACTGATGTAAACGCCTGCACACTCACACAACACAGGTTGATCTGTATGGACTGGTGTCTTTTTTCAGCCTTACCAACTATGTAACTATATATGTAACTATGAATGTGTCCCGTTTACCATTATAGCCAAAAGTGAAATAAAATATAACATTTTGGGTTGTCACAAGAAAAGGAATAGAGGGGAAATCTGCCTAATTTTGTCTAATCCACACTATTAGTATATATTCCCCCGCACAGAAGTTTTTATTAAAGTCATCACAGTACAGAGAAAGAATGCAATGTCTCAAGGTTATGCACAGACCACTTGATCTTGTGTGGCCTGGAAACATTGCACTCTTCCACTGTATGTGATCACTTTGAATAAAAACTTTGGGATGTTATTTGAAGATCCACGGTGTGCTGGTGATGTTACCAGTGTCCAGCTGCCTGTTACTGCCATTTATCTCTGAGCCCATTACAGGAAAATGCCAACTGCAAACTGCAGCAACAAGGATGGTAATTGGAGTATGCTTCATTTATATGAATGTACTGTGCATTGCAGTGTTCTTTCATAACTGGAGAATTGTGTAGTGCACCCCATAAGGATCTGCATAAAGGGATCCCCCACCCTGCGCAGCCAGGCACACTGCATTTCACTGCAGACTTGAGGCAAGGAACAGTCCAGTGCTTTGTTTTGTATTTTTCTTAGGGGGTTTAACTTGGATGGGGAAAAGGTAATTTGGGATGCCCACTTGACTCTTCAGGGACAACTTCTTCTACAATCTATTTACACACTCCTCAGCTCCTCCAGCACAGTGCTTGTCTGAACTCAGAATTCTCAGGACCAACTGGCACTGTTAGATTGGTAGCAAATGCCCTTTACAGGCAGGGACCATGTGCCCCCTTGTTTGTGTGGCAAAGTACTAGTGCCCATATTTCCTTCTGTAGATACTGATCCCGACACCACCTTTCAGACACTGCTAGCCCCCCCTGGCTGCAGCAGCCCCTTTCACTAGTCCTCCTGGCTACCCTTCCACAGTCCTCCCAGACTGACTCTGCATCCATCCCAGACTGCTCTCAACCAGTCCTCTCAGACTATCTTGCAGTCCTCCCAACTTTAACACTCACAAGCCAGCTGGCTGTGTTCCTCACTTGAGATTTGCCCGGCAGAGTTCTCTTCCTGCTGTCCTCACAAATGCTCGCATGCCACTGGTTAGGGAACCTCTCTGTGTCATGAAGAGAGTCCCTTCCGCACCTGGACTCCCAGACCTGAGGTCACTCCCCAGACTAGGGGGCTCCTAACAATCCTTCTCCATCTTCCACCCAAACGCCACTACCCCAGCTGGGCTGACTATGAGTATTTTAGGGGGCCTGCCCCCTGCCAACCCATCTGTTGGGGATTGGTCAGGGCCCTCATGAATACTCCAGGCAGCTCCTCCTCACCTCCACTCCCATTCTTCGAGAATCTTATACAAGTTTCTAACAACAACAAAATATCTAGGGGGTGCTACAATTGTAAACACGAATAACAAGTTTACTATCTCTTCCATTTACAAATGAATAGAAAGCGATCTGTGCAGAACACTTCCTGTTTAATGTTAGTACAGGGCTACATAGAAAAAAAAAATAAGTCTCAAAAGTGAAATAGCAG
This sequence comes from Rana kukunoris, assembly GCA_029574335.1. Classification (NCBI taxonomy): domain Eukaryota; kingdom Metazoa; phylum Chordata; class Amphibia; order Anura; family Ranidae; genus Rana; species Rana kukunoris. Next base: position 145,002,327 of record CM056056.1, read on the forward strand.
AGGTCTGGACAACTCTCCAAAGCCCCTCCCCATGACAGTAATCTTAAAAAAAATAATAAGTAAAAAAATATAAATAAATAAAAAATATGCTTGTGTAGCGCCTGGTTACTTCAAAGTACCGGTGCTATTTAAATTTAAAGGGAGATCAGAATGTAGTTAAACATTAAACTCTGATCTGGTTAAACTGTTCAAATTGTGTCTATGTCTCAGCTTGCCTGTGCCGTGGGCTCTTTCTGTTGTGCTGGAGTGTTCTTCCCACACCAGTGCAGTAGATGGCAGCAGTGGAGTCAAGGATTGGGAGCTCTTTCCCAGCAGCCAATCAGGAGGGTTAAGCTACGCTGTGCATGCTGGGGGAGGGTATTTATGGGGCAGACGTCATTCGTTCTGGGTCCTTCTTCAAGTGCGGCATCCACCTTTAGGGTGTCTGCACCATGGCGCCCCGGCGTTATGGCCTACCAGGCCGGGGCGTACGTGCCATGCGGAGTTCCTGGTTCTGGTACCAGGCTGGTCCGGAACATTTAAGTCGTGGCCGGAAGACCAGTGGTCGACTGGGTTACCAATCCTGAAGATTCCAAGCGGTATAGGTGTTCGGTGGGGAGTCCATCTGAGGAGAACAAATGAGAAGCTGGCGATCCAATAGGGTCTCGACAATCCACCGAGGATCGAGGTATCCAGACATTGAGAGGCTGGTCTCCTGTCAGTCAGTACCTGAAGGCAATTTGAAGGAGATTCAGGCGTAATTTCACCAAGAAGGTTTATCTCCGCAATCACAATCAGGAGGGCCTGTGGCAGAGGTTTCTCACTGAATTCATATCCAGGAGGGTCTGTGGCAGAGACTTTTTCACAAAGGTTCGAGCGATACTCTGGCTAACAGGTCAGTGAGAGAGGCCTGTCCAGGTTTGCTATTCCCACTCAAGCAGGAATGGTACAAGAAGTGTTAGGCCGCGTACACACGATGAGACATGTCCGCTCAAACATGTCTGACGGACCGTTTCCAGCGGACATGTCCCATCGGATTTTGGTCCGATGGCGTGTACACACCATGGGACGAAAATCCCCTCGGGCTGAGGATGTAGTGACGTGGCGGTGACGTTGACGCCGCCACGTCACCACTCCAGGAAGTAACGACGCATGCGCGGAGATTTCTGTCCTCTGGTTAGTGTACTAACCAGCGGACATATCCGACGGACATGTCTCCGGCGGACAAATTTCAAAGCATGCTTTGAAATTTGTCCGCTGGGAGAACATGTCCGCTAGTCCGTACACACGATCGGAGATGTCTGCTGAAACGGTTCGTCGGACCAGTTTCAGAAGATATATTCAATCGTGTGTACGCGGCCTTACACGTGGGAGCAGGATTGTTTCCCTATTGCTACGCCTGAATTTGATCTTCTCCTTCTTTCTTCAACTCTACCTTCTTCACCACAAGTTTTAGTGTTTTTACCCATCTGGGTAATAAAGAGCACAGTAAAAGACACCTGTTGCGAACATTCCTTTACTTCTCCTATATGCACCATACACCCCTAGGAATTCGGAGAGCCACAAGGTAAATGTGCACCTCAAAACAAACCTGCAGCTCCTACGGGGATACTGCTACACTTACATTTGCAATTTTGGGAACGCATGCAATATTTCACCATGTTGGTCCACTTTTCTGTGGTTTGGTCAGTTCACGCAAATGGTTTGACATTCCTAATGCAAAGGATGTTAACACATGTAAAAACAAGCATCAATGCATGTGCATTTCTACAGTGCATAGATGTGACCCTAGACTTAAACACCCCCCCCCCCCACACACACACACACACCGCACACACGGACCATCTTATCATAATGCACATCAACACAGTGCATACACAGCACTGGTGATCAAATGTTAACACAAGGCATAGGTTTGAAGCCAACCTTTAGCTTTTCAGTGGATGGTGCTTATTTACAGTTTTTGTACTATTTCTTTTTACTATTTCATAAAAAGCACAATTTAAAATATAAACATATTTGTTTTTTATTTAAATCAATCCAAATGTATAATTTTGATTTAGAAATGTCTGTAAGCTATAATGTTTTTGCATGGGCTAATATTGATTTCAGTGTATTTTTCTAGAAATATTAATATACCTGTAACTATCACAGAATTTACAAAATCAGCTGCACCTTCATTTTATTTTACAGCTTCTGTGTTTTCAGAAAATATATTATTTGAGGGGTATTCTATAAACTATCAAAGCTGGAAGTAAGAAATAGCAAACATGATAAAGTGAAAATGTAGTCAACTTAGGTCAAAAGTGTAAAGCAAAGCCTGGCAGGAATTCATCTTTTTTTTCCTACTGCATTCTAGATTCAGACCCATTGTTGTATTTGCTCTGTAAGAAAAGTAGATCTGTTTTGGTGAGTACCAAGACTTAAACAAGACCTTGAGTGAATGATAACCACCATATTCATCAGTAGACAAGCCAGGTTGATGATAGAATGTTGTGCAAAAAGGTAACAGAAATAACATTAGTACCTCTATAAATCTTTTGACTTAAACAAGATATAAGTAAGGACATTTATGAACCAGGTAAAGTAGCAAGGACAAATGGAAAAAAGGAAAAAATCAGCGCTGCCCACCAAAATTCTAAGTGAATTTGGTGTGCTGAATGAACTAAAGTGTGATAAGATGAAAAGGTGATTAAGGGTTGCACCTGGACTAAATAGATACGTGAACTAGGTGCTGCAATTGAATTAGCCTGAATAATGCCCTATACACACGATCGTTTTTCGGCATTAAAAAAAACCCGAAGTTTTTAAAAACGTAATTTAAAATGATTGTGTGTGGGCTTCACATCGCTTTTCATCTTCTGAAAAACGACAAAAAAAAAAAATTTGAGCATGCTGCATTTTTTAACATCGTTTTTAAAAATGTAGTTATTTGGGTTGTAAAAAATGATCGTGTGTGGGCTAAAATGACGTTAAAAACAATGGCCCAGATTCACAGAGCGATTACGCCTGCGCAACAGGAGATGCGCGTGCGTAAGTCGAAATGTGCGCGTGCGTTTCGATGCGCGGCATCCCCAGAACGAGATACGCAAAAAATAGACTTTTTTTTGTCCCGCGTAATTTCGTTAGACTGGCGCATCCGTCCGCGCAAAAGTGCGCTAGACAGACCATTGATTTGCTAGTCAAATATGCTAATGAGGGACTTACGGGGATCCACAAAAGAACGTTGGGGCAGCGCAGGCTACGCAGTGTGCGCAACAGCAAAATGTCCTGTCTAAAATTAGAGCTGATAAAAGCTGGTCTAAAAAGAGAAAAAAAGTCTACTTGTTAGATAAAGCAACACTGTTAGTGAGGAGCTGAGCAGTCACACGTGTTGCACAACAATCTGTATGCCAACATGCCAGGGGCATCGTCGCACATAGCTATACTACTGACTTTAGATGAACAAAGAAGGATGAGGGCACTGAGGAGGGCACTAAGGAGGGCACGGGAGATTTTTTTTTTTGCTTATCTAAACTTTACAATTTAATCTAATCTAATACAATATTCTTATCTGATACAAGACCCTCACTCTTCACTCTTCACGGGAGAGGATATATCACACACGCATAGACATCTTTGGCATGAGTGATTCTGAGGTGTCTCGCATCTTCAGATTCACCCCTCATGCCATCATGGAATTAACCACAACCCTGCAGGAGGACATCACCAGCCCAACACATGACACTACCCATGACACCCATGACAGCTACATATACAATCAGAGCCCCATCCCCACAGATTTCGAACAGAACATGTATGGGGACAGCTGGCTGGTTGGTGAGTGACATGGGTGGCAGGCATGACTGTCCCCCTCCATGATGCACACATCACAAGGGGCACATGCACTACTAACATCCTCCTGTCTTTTCCCTTCAAGGTGACTCTGGATATGCACTGGGACCCCATCTCATGACCCCATCTCATGCCAGCTCACATATGCATCTTTGCACGTTAAACACACACATTAATCATGGCACAATGAGAATGCATGCATGCACACCACTGTGGTCCCTACATCCACATCCTCATCACATTGGATTGGCACCAGTCCACCATGCAGGACTTGTGAGCTGCAACGCCACGCCACGGCTCCAATTATGTCACTGTACATTAATACACCATTCACACAGACCTGGGGATCACTTCTCCACCACAAATGAGGGTGACACCCCTTTTCCGGCAGGAATATCACCCCCACATTCCAAAATCATACACAAACAGAACCAAAAATTTTTAATAAATGACGAGCAAAAATAAAAAATGCCCAGCAAAAATATATTTTAAACAAAATAACAACAAAGAAAACACATAAAAGACAAAAATCACTCTGCAAAACAGTGCCCAAATATCTCAAAGACACGTCACAAACAAACAAACAAACAAACAAACATACGCTAATAAACAAAAGCACCTTGCTGTATAGGAAGGGATACAAAGGGATGTGCTTTTGCAAAGGAAGTGCATTTGTGTCTGTCTATTTATGCTGTTTGCGTAGTTCACTAAGTTGCCCGGGTCCACTTCCAATTTCACTGATTGCGCCGCTCCCGAGTTGTGAGCATGCGCACAGCGGAGCTGACCATGGTCTCCTTCAAGCGCGAGCCGGCCGGCCCTTCATTTGTTTGGGGTCATGGCTCATTTCAATGTAACACGCCCACGTCCTTCCCAATTTGTATTACTCCGCCTTACGCCTCTGAAAAAACGTTACGAATGCGCAATTTTCTGCGCAAAAGCTACGAGAATAGGGTGATTACGTGGCAAAATTGCGCAAGTCTAACGTAAAGGTGGTGCGCTACGCCGGTCCAATAATGCGCAGATGTACCTGAATCTGGGCCAATGTTTTAAACCCGCGTATGCTCAGAAGCAAGTTAGGAGATGGGAGCTGAATGGAACTTCCCCTTTAGGCTGCGTACACACGATCCGTCTAAACCAATGAAAATTAACTGTTCAGTTTGATCGGTCCAAACCGACCGTGTGTACGGCCCATCGGTCTGTTGTTTTTCGGACCAAAGTTTTAAAACTTGCTTTAAAATCGGACTGCTGGATGCCTGACCATCGGTCCAAACCGATCGTTAGTACGCAAAAGCATCGGTTCAAAAAACCGCGCATGCTCAGAATCAAGTCGACGCTTGCCTGGAAGCATCGAACTTCGTTTTTTTCAGCACGTCATTGTGTTTTACGTCACCGCGTTCTGACACGATCGGTTTTTGAACTGATGGTGTGTATGCACCTCAGACTATCAGGCCACTTCAGCGGTGACCCGATGAAAATGGTCTGTCGGCCCATTCTCATCAGATGGACCGATCGTGTGTACGCGGCCTTAGAGTGCCATTGTACATGTTGTACGTCACCGCACTTTTCTCATAATTTTTTTTAAAATGATGGTGTGTGGGCAACATCGTTTTTAATGATGAAGATGGAAAAACATTGGCCCAGATTCACAGAGCAATTACGCCTGTCTAACTGGTGTTAGACAGGAGTAATTTCAAATTTCGCGCGCCGTATCACTAGTTTGAATCCTCAAACCATGATACGGCGGCTTCGGGCTTCGATCCGAGAGGCTTACGTCTTCGTTAGCCTTCGGATCTACGCTGCAATATTTTTGCGGCCGCTGGGAGGAGTCCGTGTCGGGATATGCAAATGAGTTTTTACGGCGATCCATGAAGATACGAGCGGTCTTCGCAATCGCTTTCGTCTATTTTTTTCTACATACTGTTAGACCAGCTTTTTGCTGGTCTAACGGTGCGTAGCCCATGTTAAGTATGGCCATCGTTCCCGCGTTAAATTATTATATTTTTTTTTACGTAACTCGTTCGGGAATAGGAATGTCCGTAAACGACGCTACTCAAAAAAAATGACGTAACAACGTGATTTCGCGCAATGCACGGCGGGAATTTTCTGAACGGAGCATGCGCAGTTCGATCGCCGCGGGAATGCGCCTATTTTAAATGCTTCACGCCCCCTACTCGCGTAGATGGCTTGCGCCGGGAGAAATACACTACGCCGCCGTAGTTTACTGGACAAAATCTACCGGGATTCCACGTAGAGCCAGGTAAAATACGGCGGCGTAGAGTATTTCAGATACTCTACGCGAATCTAATTGTATGTGAATCTGGGCCATTGTTTTTTCTACATGCTGACAAACAAATTTTTTTCCATGCCGAAAAACGATTGTGTGTACGCGGCATAAGACTCATAAACAGTGGAAAAGAAACATCAAAAAATGTGCAACGTAATTAATTAATAAACAAGAAGATATATACCAATTATATCATACAAATATTGTGATATTAGAAATTATACCAATATCCTAAACAAATATCGACACAAAAGAACATATGTGAAATGACACCGGTCTTGTGCAAATAAACCATACATGGCGTTCATATAATGTGAATCTGTGAAATAAAAAGTCCAAAAAACTTGATAAGTCCACCAAACAACCACAGAATGGGATAGAAATACAGCAACAGGTAGAAGGGGCTGTACATCCTCCCTTCAGTCCCTGGGCAGCTCAGATGTTCCCCAGGCTTAAAGGGGTTGTAAAGGTTTGTTTTTTATTTTCTAAATAGGTTCCTTTAAGCTAGAGCATTGTTGGTTCACTTACCTTTTCCTTTGATTTTCCTTCTAAAAAATGTCTTTCTTTGTCTGAATTTCTCACTTCCTGTTTCTCCTCAGTAAGCTTGCCCCCATCATCTGAGCTGTTCTGGCTGGGGGCTAGTCAGCCAGAGCAGCTTACTGAGGAGGAACAGGAAGTGAGAAATTCAGACAAAGAAAACATTTAGAAGGGAAATCGAAGAAAAAGGTTAGTGAACCAACAATGCACTAGCTTAAAAGGGTTGTAAAGGTTTGTTTTTAATTTTCTAAATAGGTTCCTTTAAGCTAGTGCATTGTTAGTTCACTTACCTTGTCCTTCAATTTCCCTTCTAATTTTGTTTTTCTTTGTCTGAATTCCTCACTTCCTGTTTCTCCTCAGTAAGCTTGCCCCATCATCCAAGATGTTCTGACTGGGGGTTAGTCAGCCAGAACAGCTTACTGAGGAGGAACAGGAAGTGAGAAATTCAGGGAAATCAAAGGAAAAGGTTAGTGAACCCACAATGCACTAGCTTAAAGGAACCTATTTAGAAAATAAAAAAACAAACCTTTACAACTCCTTTAAACAGTTCTGGTTGCCCCAGCTCCTTCTCTCCCAATGTGGACTCCTGCCAGCTTTCTCTGCAGACTCACATTTTCCAGGCTCTCCCACAGGCTCTTTTTTCTTCTCCTGGGTCCGGAGGGTGGTGTTAAGCCACAAGTGAAATCCTATACTCTCTCTTCCTGTTGCACTGTCCAATCATGGCGAGTGAGAGAAAATAGCCATGGTGGGGCAGCTGCAAAAATGGCAGGCCTGCCAGCCAGGACTATACAAATATTTGTACGTTTATTTTACCAGACTATAACATTTTTAGATACAAGTTGTTAATATCTAAATATATATTGTTAGAAAATTCTAACTGTTTTATAACATACAAGCAGTTTCTTTAAACATGTCATGTATGTTATTCTAGCAAAATCTTGGTGCATGGCAGTAGTAATAGTAGACTGGAGATGCGTTTTTCACCTGATCTAATAATAATTAAAGCATTTGCAATCAAAAAGTATGTTTTCCACAAAATTTTTGCTTTATATCACGCTTATTAAAAGTAAACACAACACATAAATCCATAGCTATATAATTATGGAAATTTCAACTACTGTATGTAATACCCATTTTCTCCCGGATGTTGCCCATGAATTTTCCCTGCTTTGAGTTTTCACTGTAATTTTCTATGGTGAACCCCAGGTACCCCAGTCTTACTCAGCTGAGCCCTTGCACAGTCATGAATGTGTATGGAAGATCACACACAATGTGAGAGAAGAGAGACCGCAGATTGCAGGAGAGCAAACACTTATGCCCTGTACACAGGATCGGAATTTCTAAAATCCGATGGAATATTTTGTCGGAATTCCGTTCAAGCTGTCTTGCATACACACTGTCAGACCAAATTCCGACCGTCCAAAACGAGATGTTACACACTACGACGAGCCGAGAAAAATTAAGTTAAATGCTTCTGAGCATGCGTCGACTTGATTCTGAGCATGCATGTTTTTTTCTCCGTCGGAGGTCCACACAGACAATCGAAATTTCCAATAGGATTTCTTTCCATCGGAAAATGATGTTCTATTTATAAACACCGTCGGAAAAAAGTCCGATGGGGCCCACACACGATCGGAATTTCCGATGAAAAAAGTCCATCTGATTTTTTTCATCGGAAATTCCAATCGCGTGTACACGGCATTGAATGAATGAATGAATGAATGAAAACTTATATAGCGCGGCACATGCGAACTGAATCGCCTCTGGGAGCTTGTTGTTCCTGTCTCCTTTGATATCAAAAGAGAAAAGTCTTGACCTTTTTCCTAAATGCTAGGTGGTTCTCCTGCAACAGAATGCTGGTTGGTAAAGCGTTCCATAGTCTGGGACCCTGGATCGCAAATCTTCTTTCTCCTTTGGACTTGAAGTTGGCTTTCGGAACCTGGGGCAGGTTCTGATTCGTGGATCGCAAAACGCGATTTGGATTATGCGCTTTTATTAATTCGCATAAGTAAAGGGGGGCATTCTCATGGACACATCTATGCGTAAGACAGAGGGCTTTAAAAGCGATTCTGTCTTTAACTGGCAGCCAATGAAGGGCTCTCAGTGAAGGTGAGATAGATTCCCAGGGTTTTTTCCCAGTCACAAGTCTGGCAGCCGTATTCTGAACGACTTGCAGACGAGCGATTTGGTATTTGGGGAGACCGAGGTAAAGGGCATTTGCATAATCCAACCTGGAGTTTACAATAGCTCCCACCACGACCGCTAGATCTTCTTTAGGGATGAACGGAGTGAGTCTGCGTAGTAGGCGCAGTAGATGGTGAGATCCGCTGACCACTGACCCTATTTGTGCGTCCATTGTCATAAAGGAGTCAAGAATGACCCCTAGGCTTTTGACTTTGGTGCTAGGTGTGATGAGCTTGCCCAAAATAGGTGGGGGAGACCACGCTGTTGAGGGTTGATTCCTTCGCTTGGCGTGAAACAGAAGTCATCCAGTCCTCTATCAAAGAGAGACATGTCTCTAGATTGCGGTGGTGATCCTGTCTATTGCAGATGCGGAAATACAGTTGCGTGTCATCTGCATAAGAGTGATAAAGCAGTTTTTGGCTGCTAATAATCTCAAAAAGAGGATGAAGGTAGATGTTGATGTTGAATAGCACTGGTGACAGAGGCGATCCTTGAGGGACTCCGCATGTTACTGTGCGTTTTTCAGACGTAAAAGGTCCTAGCTTCACTGTTTGCGATCGGTTTTCCAAAAAAGAGGAGAACCAAGATAAATCGCCTTCTGCGACCCTGGCTACTTCAGAAAGCCGAGTCAGTAACAGATTGTGGTCTACAGTGTCAAAAGCTGCACTTAGGTCCAACAGAACCAGGAGACAAGATTCTCCTTCGTCTGCGGCCTTGAGAACATCGTCCCATACTTTCAGTAATGCTGTTTCCGTCCCATGTCCGGGACGGAAGCCTGATTGCAATGGGTCAAGTAGCTTGTAGGTATCTAGATGCAGTTGCAACTGTTGTACCACTACTTTTTCCATTATCTTAGAAAATACGTTGAGGCTTGTTATGGGACGGCGGTGGAGTGGGTCCTTGGGGTCCAGGGAGGGTTTCTTCAGGATGGGTTGGATTACACCCTCTTTCAACTGTGAGTAACTATTCTGCCAAATCATAATATAATTAATAGAATAGACAATTTAAGGTATTTTCAGATATATTTTATAACTCTGATGTGGTAGTTTCGTTTGTTAGTTGTGATTGTAGGACCTTGCCTGACACCACATTTGTGTACATGATTGCGTAAAAGTATTACCCTTAAAAAAGATTTATAACTGAGTTATATTCATCTTTCAGATAAATAAATTAGTCTTTCAGGAGATGTTAAAAGTCTTTGATATCTTAAGTCATTCCTATAATTGGTGCTTTTCTAACCTCTGTCTGAATTTGTTTTGATTGTTCTTTGATCATGATGTGGAAGGTCTTTTTTGGAAATTCACAAGCTACTGTGTGTCCTCATACTGTATGAATGGCTAAATTAATTTTTAAAGCTGTTGTAATTAATTAAGTGTACTGTATGCAAGTGTGCTCACATTTCTTTTGCAACAGTGTTCATTTGTCAAATATATATATATTTTTTCAAATATCACACACTAAATTCAATGATTAGAAATAACGGGCCAGATTCACGTACATCGGCGCATTTTTTGACTGGCGTAGCGCACCTCCTTTACGTTAGACTAACGCAATCTAGCGGCGCAATCACTGTATTCTTGATTGATTTGCACAGAAATTAGCGCCTGTGCAACGTAATTTCAGAGGCGTAAGGCTGAGTAATTCAAATTGGGAAGGACGTGGGCGTGTTACATTGAAATGAGCCGTGACCCCATGCAAATGAAGGGCCGGCCGGCTCGCGCATGCGCACATGAAGCAGACCATGGTCAGCACCTCTGTGCGCATGCTCACCACTCGGGAACGGCGCAATCAGTGAAATTGGAAGTGGACCCGAGCAACTTTGTGAACTACGCAGACAGCATAAATAGACAGACACAAACGCACTTCCTTTGCAAAAGTACATCCCTTTGTATCTGTAATAGGATTCCCTATTACCACCCCTCTAGCGCAGCCGTTTCTATAACGAACGGCTGCGCTCCATCTTCACATACCTCCGCGTCACTTCCGGTGCGCGGAGTTTGCGTTCCAGCATGGAACGCGGAAGTGCGCCAAGCACACTTTCCTTTTGCCCGCGAGTTCCGGGTATTTAAACCTCCGGACATGACGGATGGGTGTTCTGTTATTGTGCACAGACACCCACCGTCCTGCTGCACCCCAGCAATCTCCCAAGAGAACTCCTTAGACGGACGCTACCCCTCTGAGACCTTATACCCAGGACAAGGCTGGATCAACACAGACCGCTCAGCCCAGGCTTCCAGTTCTCCTTACCTCCAACCCTGCAAGTCCTAAAGCACCTATTTTGAATGAAGACTGCCTGCTCCTTTCCCTCTTGAATTCCCCTCAGATGACTGCTTAAACCGCAAGTATTTCCCTACTGATGGACCTTCCATTCATAAGTATAGTCTTATGTTATTCAGCTAATAACTCCTTAGTTCTCTATCTTGTGCCATACTAGTTTCTCATTAAGTTGTCTCTAGGTTAATGTGAAGCAACATTACACCATAGATAATTACGTTTATTAACTCCGTCCTAATCTGCTATATCTAAACCTGTGCACCGCGGAGACTTCCTTTCTATTTACTTATACTCCGGCTTATGATTCTGTATACAGTGGGCATGATGATTTAACCCTAAACTTTCTGTGATTCTGAGAGTGAACTTGTGGTCATATCTGAGTTACCGCTGTACCCATACGGGGAATCTCACTAAGTGCCAGGTAGTTTCGGTGAGATATTACATAATAACAGAACCCAATATATAAAAAAGGAAAAAAAAAAAAAATTTTTTCCATGGATCCAGGAGATCTCGCTAACCACTTAGTTGCCCTATCACAAAGAGTAGAGACCCTTACTGCCTCCATGAATGAACTCCGCTTAGAAAATGAAGTAATGCGGAATCAAGCTGTTGCCCAACACCGTGATAGGCCTGAACCAAAGGTTTGCCCCCCCGAACCTTTCTCTGGGAACCGAAAACTTTTCCACCTTGAAGCATTGTTTCTCCTCAGCTCCTGTACTTCAACTTCCTAATCCCTTGTACCATTACACTTTAGAAGTTGATGCTTCCCATTACGCCTTAGGAGCAGTCCTTTCCCAACAGCCAACTCTCTCCGAGCCCTTGCATCCTGTGGCTTTCTATTCCAGAACATTATCCCAAGCTGAAAGGAATTACCCCATAGGGGAAAAGGAACTCTTAGCTATTAAGGATGCTCTAGAAAATTGGAGACATCTACTTGAAGGCTCAACCCATCCTATAATTGTACTTACTGACCACCGTAACTTACAGCATCTCAAATCCTGTAAGACTCTATCTGCTCGTCAGGTTAGATGGTCTCTCTTCTTCGACAGATTCGACTTCTCCATCACCTATCGACCTGCCTCACAAAACATTAAAGCAGACTCTCTTTCACGAATGCATGATGATCAGTTCACCGAGAGACCACCCGTTTCTATCATTCCTCCTCATCGCTTCATTGGCAATACCACTTCATTTAGACAGCTACTTTCCCAGGCCTTCTCCACACAGACTCCTAACCTTCCACAAGGACTTATCAAACAACCAGATGGAATTTATACATATCATAATAAGATCTATGTACCTCCCAATCTACAGATTCCTTTACTCAAACTCCTTCATGACTCCCCTTTGGCAGGCCATCCTGGAATCACTAATACCATTCATATTGTCAAGAGAAATTACTGGTGGCCTTCTCTCTCAAAGTTTGTACATCAATATGTAAATTCCTGTGACACTTGTGCTCGAAACAAACTATCTAGGAAACCACCATCCGGGTTATTGATTCCTCTTCCAGTGCCAAATAGACCCTGGGAAGTAGTCTCCATTGACTTCATTGTAGATCTCCCTAGGTCCAATGGTACTAATACCATCATGGTTACGGTAGACCTCTTAACAAAAATGGCCCACTTCACCCCATTAAAAAAATTACCAACCTCTTCAGAGACAGCAAAGGCATTTATTGATACCGTCCTTAAACTACATGGCCTACCTTCCCACATCATCTCGGATCGCGGATCTCAGTTTATCTCCAAATTCTGGAGAGCCCTCATTGCCTCGCTACAGATAGACCATCGACTATCAACTGCTTACCATCCCCAGACAAATGGGCAAACGGAACGTGTTAACCAAATTCTGGAGCAATACCTCCGCTGTTATTGTAGTTATCTTCAAGACGACTGGAACCCATTACTCTCTTTAGCTGAATATGCCTACAACAACTCCACTAGTGCCTCTTCCGGCTTTTCCCCATTTTTTGCTAACTATGGGTTTCACCCCAACAGCCTACCCTCCACATTCCTTCCGAATACTGTACCCGCAGTTACAGATTATCTCTCTATCATAAAAGAGACACTCGATCTCCTCCGCACCAACCTAAAGCTTGCGAAATCAAGACAAAAGAAATATTTTGACTCTCACCGATCTACACCACCAGTATACAAAGTGGGGGATCTAGTTTGGCTCTCCACACGTAATCTCCATCTTAAAATTCCATCCAGGAAACTTGGGACTCAATTCACGGGACCATTCCCAATATCTCACATCATTAATCCTAATGCTGTCAAACTTACCTTACCACGGGACTGGAAAATACATCCTTCCTTTCATGTGTCACTCATCAAACCATACATTCCTAACCCTTTTCCTAACCGGAAGACACTTCCTCCACCTCCTGTACAGGTTCTCGGAGAGACCGAATATGTGATTGATAACATTTTAGACTCTAGGAAAAGAGCTTCCAACCTTCAATACCTCATACGTTGGAAAGGCTATGATCAATCTGATGATTCCTGGGAAAATTCTTCCAATATACATGCTCCACGTTTAATAAAACAATTTCATCTTAGATATCCTAACAGACCCGGTCCTGTTAGCTGCTCTGTAGAAGTTCCCCTGAGGAGGGGAGTATGTAATAGGATTCCCTATTACCACCCCTCTAGCGCAGCCGTTTCTATAACGAACGGCTGCGCTCCATCTTCACATACCTCCGCGTCACTTCCGGTGCGCGGAGTTTGCGTTCCAGCATGGAACGCGGAAGTGCGCCAAGCACACTTTCCTTTTGCCCGCGAGTTCCGGGTATTTAAACCTCCGGACATGACGGATGGGTGTTCTGTTATTGTGCACAGACACCCACCGTCCTGCTGCACCCCAGCAATCTCCCAAGAGAACTCCTTAGACGGACGCTACCCCCCTGAGACCTTATACCCAGGACAAGGCTGGATCAACACAGACCGCTCAGCCCAGGCTTCCAGTTCTCCTTACCTCCAACCCTGCAAGTCCTAAAGCACCTATTTTGAATGAAGACTGCCTGCTCCTTTCCCTCTTGAATTCCCCTCAGATGACTGCTTAAACCGCAAGTATTTCCCTACTGATGGACCTTCCATTCATAAGTATAGTCTTATGTTATTCAGCTAATAACTCCTTAGTTCTCTATCTTGTGCCATAGTAGTTTCTCATTAAGTTGTCTCTAGGTTAATGTGAAGCAACATTACACCATAGATAATTACGTTTATTAACTCCGTCCTAATCTGCTATATCTAAACCTGTGCACCGCGGAGACTTCCTTTCTATTTACTTATACTCCGGCTTATGATTCTGTATACAGTGGGCATGATGATTTAACCCTAAACTTTCTGTGATTCTGAGAGTGAACTTGTGGTCATATCTGAGTTACCGCTGTACCCATACGGGGAATCTCACTAAGTGCCAGGTAGTTTCGGTGAGATATTACAGTATCCCTTCCTATACAGCAAGGTTCTTTTGTTCTGTTGTTTGTTGCGTTGTGACTTGTCTTTGTTATATTTGTGGACTGTTTGATCTAGTGTTTTGTAGAAGATATTTGAAAGTGTTTTTTGGTGACTTGTGAGACTTTTTGGTTGATAGATTTTGTTTGTTTGTTTTGTTGCTTGATTTTTCCTGCTTGTTTTTTTGAGTGATTTTTGCTGATTGTTTGGGAGAGAGTTTTTGTATGAGTATGACTGAGAGGAAGAGGAAGTTAAATTTTACTTTGGGGGAGAAACAAATAATTGCCAGGGCCATTACCCAATATGGGCGTTTCCTCCACGGCCCGGAGAGTGGCAACACCACCCTGGCCAGGAGGCGTGAGATCTTGCCGCACATTACTGACCAGGTGAATTCAGCGGGGGGGAGACCCGGACACAGCCGGGGATTGAAAAGGAGATCAATGACCTCCGGCGTCTGGTCAGAAAGAAGCTGGCCAAAATGTCAGCCCATGCCAGGGGCACAGGAGGGGGCCCACCATGCCCTGTTAGGCTGACAGCGGAGGAGCGTGGGGTGGCCCACACCTTTCATAGACAACAGGTGGAGGGCCTGCCTGGCTATGACTCCAGTCATGAAGGCGTGATGCCAGGTAAGGTTTTTTTGCCCTATCAGGTGTGTAGCATGTGGGGGGGGGGGGTGAAAGGGAATATGTGGCAAGTGTGTGGATCCTCCAACTTGTGAATGTTTTGTGTCATCCACAGATGAGCAGGAGGGTGCTGGGCCATCTGGCCTGACCGCACCATCCCAGGGACAACAGCCTGATGAGGACCCCCCGACAAGGCCAGAGCCCTCGGAGGAGGTTGAAGAGGAGGAGGTTGAGGAGGAGGAGTTTGAGGAGGAGGAGGATGTCATGTCAGCCAGTGGATTGCTGTTTTTGGAGGAGTCTTCCTCTCTGGTTAGCAGCAGCCAGCCCTCCATAAGGGCTAGCCCCTCCCACTCCTCCCCCAACAGGGCTCCTCTCCCAAGGGCCTCCCCTTCTCCCCGGCCACAAGCCTCAGCTGGAGGCAGGAAGTCGTCCCAGAAGACCAGAGGGTGGCCAAGCTTCTGCCCGCCAATCTGAGAAGGGACCAGGCCCTTCAGACCCGCCATCTGGGACAGGTCAGCCAGAATTTGGGGAGGATGGAGGATACGCTTCGGGACCTGGACTGCCACTCCCGGGCTCTTACAAACTGCCTAAACGTACTGCAGACTACAACAGCAGACGTTGGGCAGGATGTGAGGGCCCTCACCCAGGCTATCTAGGCCAACACGGCAACACTAGGTGCTGGCCTGAACAGAATTGCCGTGGCCTTGGAGGGCAGGCCGCCAGGTGGGCAGAGACCAGGGGCTGTTCCTCCTTCCCCGGATTACCCCCCCTCCCCATGAGTCTTCCCTGAGAAGCCGGGCCGTGGCCGTGGGCGCCCAGGCGTGGCTCACGCCAGCGGCATTAATTTGTTTTCCCCCTTTTTTTTTTCATGTTTGGTTTTTTTTATTTATTTTTCCTGAAAAAAAATTTTTTTGCTGGACATTTTTTTTTTGTGTTGTGAATGTTTTTGGAATGTGGGGGTGATATTCCTGCCGGAAAAGGGATGTCACCCTCAGTTTTGGTGGAGTAGGGTTCCCCAGGACCAGGGGGAAGTGATCCTCAGGTCCGTGTGAATGGTGTATGAATGTACAGTGACATAATTGGAGCCGTGGCGTGGCGTTGCTGCTCACAAGTCCAGCATGGTGGTCTTGTGCTAATCCAATTTGATGAGGATGTGATGTGTCTGTGCTAGGGACCATGCATGCATTCTCATTGTGCCATGATTATTGTGTGTGTTTAATGTGCAAAGATGCCTAATGTGAGCTGTCTCCTGGCTTATGAGGCCTTGGGCATCGACTATCACCTGTACTTTGATGAAATGCCAATGCTTCCGATTGCGGTATATGTGCTCTGTCTCATGGGGGGGCTGGAGTGCCACATGTGTGCAATCAATGGCCCCCACGGTGCTTGGGAATCTGGCAATTCTGTAGAAATCTGTCATTGCCTTCAGCCGCAGCTCCTCAGTGGTGGGTTTGATGATTTGGTTGGCCATGCGTCTGAGGATTGCGGGGACAACCTGGTGCACACATCTGCTCATGGAGGATTGTGACATCCCAGCCACCACTCCACTTGTTGTTTGAAATGAGCCACTGGCAAGGAAATGGAGTGTTGCCATGACCTTGACCAGTGGCTGCACTGCATGTGAGCGGTGTGTTGGGCTGGTGATGTCATCCTGCAAGGTTATGGTTAATTCCAGGATGGCATAAGGGGTGAATCTGAAGATGCGATACACCTCAGAATCACTCGTGCCAAAGAGGTCTATGCGGGTGCGGTATATCCTCTCCCTTGCCCTCCTCCATGCCCTCCTCCGTGCCCTTATCCTTCTTTGCTCCTCTAAAGTCAGTAGTATAGCTATGAGCGAGGATGTCCCTGGCATGTTGGCATACAGATTGTTGTGCAACACGTGTGACTGCTCTGCTCCTCACTAACAGTGTTGCTTTTTCTGACATGTAGACGAATTGTCTAATTTTATACCACCTTTTATATTGTCTAATTTTAGACAGGCCATGCAGCTGTTGCGCACAGCGTGTAGCCTGCGCTGCACCAACGTTCTTTTGTGGATCCCCGTAAATCCCTCATTAGCATATTTGAATAGCAAATCAATGGTGTTAAATGAAAAATATATTGCGCTAATCCAAGGTAAAAATATAAAAATATGTGACATACAATAGTATTGTGTAAAATACGTGAAAACTAATAAAAGAGAGGGTGAAGGCAGCCAACACAACAATGGAAAATATTGTAAGTGAATATGTGAAAAAAGTGCAGCGCCAAATAAACCGAGGTATCCCACAGTAGGAATGCCCAACGAAAATAAGTGATAATTCCAAATAAGGTAAAAACCGGTTATGTGAGAGTGTCAGTCCCCACCGGAAAAAACTATTCACAACAGGTGATATATGTCAAAATAACAATATTGCCAATATTACAAACAGTGTGCAAACCTAATGGTGAAAATAAACTACTCCAGTATTAGATTGTGAATAACCATAGACAATCTTCTTTTTTTTTTTTGTTTCATAAAGTAGACAATCTTCTAAGCAGTCCAAATACAATAATGGATATATATGAAAATAATAATGTCCTCTGTTGGATAACTTTCCAGCATCTAGGGATTGTATGTAACCTGTTCCAATTGGAACCAGAAGGGGACTCTTAGTACTGGTCAGTGTCATACAATTCTTCTAAAACTCCACATTCCTGTAAAACTCCACATTCCTGTATGATAGGCGTAAGGTAAAGTTGGAATGGCTACGCTTACCGACTGCTGTAGACCCGCAGCTCACCATACGGTGGGGGGTCCCTTGAGCTTGGATGGGTTGGATACCCGGTCACTATCCCAGTGCAGATCTTACTGTGGATGATCCAGAAGTCCACACAGGGGAACAGCCAGGGTGTTCAATGGAGATGAATCCTCATGCAAGGTTGATCTCGTAAGGAAACAGCCAGGATTTTCAATAAAGTTGAATCCTCATGCAAGGTTGATCCAAACAGGAAATGGGAGATAAGAAAAAATTCAACTTTATTGAAAATCCTGGCTGTTTCCTTACGAGATCAACCTTGCATGAGGATTCATCTCCATTGAACACCCTGGCTGTTCCCCTGCGTGGACTTCTAAATCAATGGTGTGTCAAGCGCAGTTTTGCGCGGACGGATACGCCTGTCTATCGAAATTACGCCGGACAAAAAAAAGTAGATTTCTTGCGTATCTCGTTTTGGGGATGCGGCGCATCGAAACGCATGCACAAATTTAGACTTACGCCGCGCATCTCCTGTAATGCCGGCGTAATCGCTCTGTGAATCTGGCCCAACATTTTTAAATAAACCCAATATGACTCTGTAAAATAGGAAAATTAGATATATGTACAGTAAATGTCTTCTGACACTGCTGGCTACTGATCTGTAAGCAGATACCTCCAGACCCCTGCACATCTGTTTTGCTTCTTTCAAAAATGCACCAGGGGCTTTAAATCTCAGGTGCCACATCGTGGAAATTGCTACAACAGTCTGAATAGCTGATGTGTAACCTACCGTATTACATGAAGGTTGCCTTATTCTTCTGGCTAGTGGGGCATCTTATCATGATTGGTATTGACTAGGGATGAGCTCCGCGTTCGATTCAAACATATGTACGACTCGAACATCGTCTGTTCGTACGTTCATC
Organism: Rana kukunoris; assembly: GCA_029574335.1. NCBI lineage: Eukaryota > Metazoa > Chordata > Amphibia > Anura > Ranidae > Rana > Rana kukunoris. The sequence goes on from CM056056.1 coordinate 145,021,146, forward strand.
GAAATTCTAACAAAACGGGTCATTTGCGCCAAATTCGAGTGACGCGTCACGGCCCATAATTCACTGCCACATTACACGCTGATGATTGGCCAAGCATGCACTATGACTTGCATGCTTGGCCAATCACAGTGCGCAAAAAACAGAGAGTCATAATTGACCTGGCTTTGGCCAATTATGGCTCAGGGGGTTTAGTACACGCCCCACACTATAGAAGGCTGCCTGCAAGACGGCCTCGTGTAGTGTGTTGCGGCATTGTTAAAGAAATCAGTCCTATAGAGAGAGAGAGACAGTGTCTTTATTACTAGATAGATAGATAGAGCAGGCAGGCTAGTCAGTTTAGTTGAATTTACAGTGTAGAGGATATATATACATCCCAGGAGTTGTACATATATTTATACACTGTATAGCTTAGCTAGATCAGTTCTTCCTAATTTACTGGCAGGCAGGTGATTGTGCTATTTAAAGACGTTATCACAGGTATAGACACCCAGCTGGTACAATATTTAAAGGAATTTATTTATTTATTTAAGCATCATTAAAATCACTGCTCCTGGAGCAGTGTTTTTAATGATGCTTAACCACTTGCCGCCCGCCAATGACAGATTGATGGTGGCAAAGTGGTTACTAGTTCCTGAATGGACGTCATATGACGTTGTCAGGATATTGAGCCGCTGTGTGCCCCCGGGGGCGCACATCTCGGCGATCGGTGATGTGGGGTGTCAGTCTGACACCCTGCATCCCTGATCTCGGTAACGAGTCTCCGGCGGAGCCTCGTTACCACTAGTGTTGCTCACGAATATTCGCATTGCGAATATTCGCTACGAATATTGCATATTCGAGTATTCGCGAATAACACGAATATCGCGGCGAATATTCGCTATTTCGAATATTCGAATGTTTTCAATTTTTTTTTTAGAACAGATCACATCCTAGAGATCCCCATCGACGTCTAAAAGCATTGCTGGTATGATTAGAGACCTTGGGCCGAGTAGCTGCAGCGCTCATTTTATATTGCCGAAAAATCGCAATGCGATTATTCGGCAATAGCGATATCGCGCGATTATTTTATATTGTAATATATCACGAATATTCTGAGCCAATCAGAGTGCTCCATTCCGCATTTCTCGAAATTTCGCAATTATTTTGTATTGTAATATATCACGAATATTCTGAGCAAATCAGAGTGCTCCATTCCGCATTTCTCGAATATTCGCAATTATTTTATATTGTAATATATCACGAATATTCTGAGCCAATCAGAGTGCTCCATTCCGCATTTCTCGAATATTCGCAATTATTTTATATTGTAATATATCACGAATATTCTGAGCCAATCAGAGTGCTCCATTCCGCATTTCTCGAATATTCGCAATTATTTTATATTGTAATATATCACGAATATTCTGAGCCAATCAGAGTGCTCCATTCCGCATTTCTCGAATATTCGCAATTATTTTATATTGTAATATATCACGAATATTCTGAGCCAATCAGAGTGCTCCATTCCGCATTTCTCGAATATTCGCAATTATTTTATATTGTAATATATCACGAATATTCTGAGCCAATCAGAGTGCTCCTTCCGCATTTCTCGAATATTCGCAATTATTGTGTATTGTAATATATCACGAATATTCTGAGCCAATCAGAGTGCTCCTTCCGCATTTGCCGAATATTCGCAATTATTGTGTATTGTAATATATCACGAATATTCTGAGCCAATCAGAGTGCTCCTTCCGCATTTCTCGAATATTCGCAATTATTTTGTATTGTAAAATATCACGAATATTCTGAGCCAATCAGAGTGCTCCATTCCGCATTTCTCGAAATTTCGCATTCGCAATCGCAATAGCGAAAATTCGCAATAATTTAATTTCCAAAAAATATCACGAATATTCGTATTTAGCGAATATATCTCGAATATTCGACTATATATTCGAGATATATCGCGAAATCGAATATGGCATATTCTGCTCAACACTAGTTACCACGTGATCAGCCATGTCCAATCACAAATGGGCACTGATTGGCAACATGGATCCATCAGTGCCACCCCTCAGTGTCCATCCGTGCCACCCCACAGTGTCCATCAGTGCCACCCCACAGTGCCAATACATGCCCAGTGCCCACCTATCAGTACCCATCTGTGCCACCCATAAGTACCCAGTTCCACCCATAAGTGCCCATCAGTGCCACCCATATGTGCCGCCCATGAGTGCCCATATGTGCAGCCTATGAGTGCCCAGTGCCACCTATGAGTGCCCTTCAGTGCCGCCCATTAGTGCCCATCAGTGCCGCCCATCAGTGCCCATCAGTGCCGCCTATGAGTGCCCATCAGTGCCGCATACCAGCGCCGCCTATCAGTGCCACCTCATCGGTGCCCATCGGTACTACCTTATCGGTGCCCATCAGTGCCACCTCATCGGTGCCCATCAGTGCCGCCATATCAGTGCCCGTAATTGAAAGAGAAAACTTACTAATTTACAAAAAAATTAACAGAAAAAAATAAAAACTTTATTTTTTTTTCAAAATTTTCAGTCTTTTTTTTAGTTGTTGTGCAAAAAAAATCGCACAGGTGATCAAATACCACCAAAAGAAAGCTCTATTTGTGGGAAAAAAAGGACGCCAATTTTGTTTTGGTACAGTGTAGCATGACCGAGCAATTGTCATTCAAAATGCGACATGGCTGAAAGCTGAAAATTGGCTTGGGCGGGAAGGTGCGTAAGTGCCCTGTATGGAAGTGGTTAAATAAAAAAAAAAAAAAAAATCCTTTAAATATTGTACCTGCTGGGTGTCTATAGTTTGCCTGTGAAAACGTCTTTGAGAACCCGGGTCTTGCCTGAGGGAACATGTATCAATGGAAAAAAAAGTTTTAAAAACTGTCTTTTTTTCAGGAGTCCTCCTCCTGAAACAACGACCGTTTTTAAAACTTTTTTCCATTGATACATGTTCCCTGGGGAAAGACAATGACTTGCATATTAGGCTTTAAAATGAGCACTTTTGAATTTGAACGTTCGAGTCCTATAGACTTCAATGGGGTTCTTAATGTTCGCGCGAAGGTTCGGTACGTTTGACAGTTCTGGTCCGAATGCGGGGGTGTTCGGCTCATCCCTAGTATTGACCTATAGGAAGGTTGCTTCAGGAAGACTATGTTTAAAATTTTCATTATAGTCTACTTTATTATTTTCCACTCATAGAACACTCTACAGAGATATAGGATAGGATTTCAGGTACCTAAATGTTCTTGCTTATCAGATCTGCAATTAATTATTTACAGACAAAAATTCCACAGGTTTACATTAATCATTCAGGTCCAATGAAAAAGCAGGATATATTTTTCAAGTAAGAAAAAAAGGAATCAATAACATAATCTTAAGAATGTCAACCATTGGGTAAAATATTTTAAGACGATAGTGAAATGGTGTATTTAAAATAAAACTATAGGCACAACTTTTTATTTTGGTAAGGAATGGTTATAAACCCCTGTGAGATTTTTTGTTCACTATCTGTGTTCCATTGTAGAGATTTCCTTTCACTTCCTGTCCCGTAGCCACAACAGGAAGTGAGAAGAAATCCTAGCACATTAAGGGAATTCCTTGGGGACCCCAGGCCACCAAAACTAGTGTCATTACTTTTCTGGGGACAACCCAAAATATGGGATTTTCTTTTACTTTCACTTTTGATGATAACGGTAAACAGGACAAATAGAGAGGCTGAGTCTCCTTAACCCCCTTAGCGGTATCCCCGAGCGTGACTCGGGTGGATTTTCTATGCTAAAATCGGTAACCCAAAATCATGCTCGGGGTAGATGTGCAGAGCTGGCTTACCTTTTCCTTTTTCCTTGTCCCTGGATCCAGCGATGCATCCGCGCTGTGTGAGCGAGCGGCGTCCTCCATTCGATTCCATTCGTGCCGCCGATCTCCGTTCCCTGCATGTTCCCTGCATGCCAGAAAAGTAAACAAACACAATACATACAGTATACTGTAATCTTATAGATTACAGTACTGTATGTAAAAAATACACACACCCTTTGTCCCTAGTGGTCTGCCCAGTGTTCTACATGCACTTTTATATAATAAAAAACATTTTTTGTGCCTCTGGTTTGGACAGATTTAAGTGAGTTATTCCTAAGAATTGCAGGCCTACAGTATAAAATGCCAAATTTTCCTGCAAAATAATTGTATCGCTTTTGGTACGTAATTCCAGACAGAATCATACCGCCAGGGAGGTTAACAGGGGCACAGATAACAATACAAAATGGCAGGAGTTCTAATCCCTCTGCACTCTATCCAAAACAAGCAACACAGGTTTTACCTTTAATTATACATTAATGCACTGCAGCAGAAAGTAAGTGGTCACCAGTCCAAGCCTGTATAAAAAGTATCTGCCTTTGGCTTATCAGGGGAATACCAAAGAAAGCCCACCCTCTATGAACTCAATAGGACAGTTCAATGTTACACACCAATGATGTCAGATCTAATGCAGGTTCATTATACAGTATATGGACATAGCACACTGCAGCCCCACCTAAGATGGTACCTTTCAGTACAGGCATGATCACAGAGCCAAAGGGTGCAGGATGCAAATGCAAATACACCTTTATGCAATATACAATCAATTCAATTAAATAAGGAGTTTCACTCCACTATGTCCTCCATTTATAATTTTTTTTAACTCTGTTCTTACCTACCAAAATGATTACGTCACCTACCCAACAAATCCATCTTCTTCTTTGACATTAGGAGTTGGTTGTTTTTTCTATGTTCTTGCAGTTGGCACCTGATGTCGTGCTGCGAGGTGCGAATGCTGTGCTTCCAGTTCATTAAAAGCACAATTAGGACTGGACCAGATGCAGTCCAGTGTCTTTTTATTATGCATCAAACATGCATGCACGTTTTTCATGTATTCCAATGGCCAGTGTAGTGCATTAAAGTGCAGTCAACAAAAGCAGAACATGCTACATTCAATCTGCATCAAGCGCACCAGGAACATGGAAAAACACATAAGAAATGCACAGGAATGCATAAAAAAGTCATCAGAAACACATCAAACCACACATTCCAGAAGTGATAAAAAAAAATCAAATTTCAACATGAATACAAAGAAAAAACAACCACAATTAACCAATAACAATTCTGATCTCACACATGGGTAAAAACAGACAGAATGGAGTGGCGTGTCCTGGCTGTCGAGCAGTATAGCCATGTGATCCACTGCTGCTCCACTTCACAGGATGCATAACCCGGCTCTCTGCATTACAGCCCACTGATTATGTCTCTCCCAGAGAGGAGAAGATCCTTGCATACTAGCGGACCATGACTCAGCAACAATTGCAGAGATCAGGTCCCCATCGCCTCACAGATTTCTTCATTTCGCCATACACAGCAGTCCAAGATGGCACTGCGGAGAATGGCCGCTCTGCCTCACCACAACCACTGCCCAGAGACTCTGTCCACAGCTGAAGTCTCCCTTTCCTCCACATCTAACAGAGGCAAGAGAGCTGCAGTCTCCTCAGCCTCATCACCCATTAAGATGCCAAAAAAGCCAGCTGATTATGAGGAGAGCAACACTGACTCCCTCTCTGCCTTCCCTGCAACAGATGTCCCAGCCACAGAGGGTACTCTAAAAGCAATGCTTCTCTCCCTCCATTCTGGGCTCCACACAAAACTCAAGTCATCAATTAACCATTTGTTCATGAGGTGCAGGCCAAGGTGATCCAGAAGCTTCAAATTAAAGTGGTGGACTTAGAAGATAGGTTCTGCCGCAATAACATTAAATATAGAGGCATTCAGGAAACGGTCAAACCGCGTGAAATCATTTCATTTCTGAAACACTTTTCCCAAAAATTAATGCCTGACCTATCGCCTAGGGATCATCTCCTTGATCGCTCTCACAGAATGTCGAAGCCAGCGCGCCTTCCAGATGCAGTTCCTAGGGATATACTGGCCAGGGTCCACTATTACCATGTCAAGGATCAGCTCCTCAGGGCTGCTAGAAACACCCGTACACTTCCTCCCCCATGCGCAGGGGTAAAACTCTTAGGATATATCACCAGCTACCACACAAAGAAGGAAGGAATTTACCTTGGTCACTAAAGTCTTGCAAGATAATAAGATAGGGCTTCCCAACCAAGTTACTTATCACGCATCAAGGTCAGAAGGTGGCTATCACCTCCCTAAAAAGAGGGGTATAAACAGCTTCACAACTGGGGACTTGTTCCTATCCCCACATCAAATGCCTGCCACAAAACTCGCAACATGCTCGAGAGCTGCCTGAGGGAGGAAACCAAAGATCTTCTCTACCATAGCCTTTATTTTTAGCTATACTGGTGAACTTACTACAGTGGGAAAACCATCAAATACATCTCTTCACACACCCGAATACGAAGTGTGCTAAGCACATGCTCCAGTGCTTGTTGTTCAGTTTCTGTTATACTGCATATTCAATGCATAGTTTATACTTTTCTTAAACTACTGTATAGAATTGTTAAGGCTCTGTGATATCTGTAACAGTTATTTAACTTACGGTACCCTCAGGGCTCCTTCCCTGAACCTAGTAAGCAACTCCAGTTCCTGTTCACAATGCCACTTACTATTATGCCGCGTACATACGATCATTTTTCAGCATGAAAAAAAAAACGTTGTTTTTCAGCATGTCCAAAAAACAACGTTTTTCCAACTTCATCATTAAAAACGACGTTGCCCACACACCATCGTTTGAAAAAAATGATGAACAAAGCGCGGTGACGTACAACACGTAGGACGGCACTCTAAAGGGGAAGTTCTATTCGCCTTTGGGCTGTTTTAGCTGATTCCTTGTTAGTAAAAGACGATTCACGCTTTTCTGTCGGTTATAGCGTGATGAATGTGCTTACTCCATTATAAACGGTAGTTTTACCAGAACAAACGCTCCCGTCTCATAATTTGCTTCTGAGCATGCGCGGGTTTAAAACGTAATTTTAGCCCACACACGATTATTTTTTACAACCAGAAAAACGACATTGTTTAAAACAACGTTAAAAAATGCAGCAAGTTCGAATTTTTTTTTCTCGTTTTTCAGAACCTGAAAAATGATGTGTAGCCCACACACGATCATTTTAAATGACGTTTTTCAAAAACAACCTTTTTTTCATGCCAAAAAATGATCGTGTGTACGCGGCATTACTACTATCAATACAAAGGGATTGAACAGCTCATTCAAACGATCCAGACTAAAGCAATATCCCAAAAATCAGAAATAGTATGTGTCCAAGAGACGCATTTTGTGCAAAACAGAGCTCAAACATACCAGCACAGGCTCTTCCCCCATCAATTATTTGCTAATGCACCTAAAAAATCCAAGAGTGTTATGATTGATATACATCAACTCCAAAGCATTCCAACTTCATAACATAGAAATTGACCCGAAGGGCACATATCTCATCCTTTCTGCTTCTTTTAACCACTTAAGACCCGGACCAAAATGCTTCTAAAGGACCTTGTCCCTTTTTGCGATTTGGCACTGCGACGCTTTAACTGACAATTGCGCAGTCGTGCGACGTGGCTCCCAAACAAAATTGGCGTCCTTTTTTCCCCACAAATAGAGCTTTCTTTTGGTGGTATTTGATCATCTCTGCATTTTTTTTTTGTGCTATAGACAAAAATAGAGCAATTCAACATTTTTTACTTTTTGCTATAATAAATATGCCCCAAAAATATATATATATATAAAAAAAAACAATTCTCAGTTTAGGCCGATACGTATTATTCTACCTATTTTTGGTAAAAAAAAATCGCTATAAACGTTTATCGGTTGGTTTGCGCACAATTTATACCGTTTACAAAATAGGGGATAGTTTTATTGCATTTTTATACTTTTTTTTTACTACTAATGGCGGCGATCAGCGATTTTTTTTCGTGACTGCGACATTATGGCGGACACTTCGGACAATTTTGACACTTTTTTGGGACAAATGTAATTTTCACAGCAAAAAATGCATTTAAATTGCATTGTTTATTGTGAAAATTACATTTTCAGTTTGGGAGTTAATCACAAGGGGGCGCTGTAGGGGTTGAATGAATGAATGAATGAAAAACTTATATAGCGCGGCACATGCGAACTGAATCGCCTCTGGGCGCTTGTTGTTCCTGTCTCCTTTGATATCAAAAGAGATGAGTCTTGATCTTTCTCCTGAAGGCTAAGTGATTCGCCTCCAACCGAATGCTGGTTGGTAAAGCGTTCCATAGTCTGGGGCCTTGGACGGCGAATCTTCTTTCTCCTTTGGACTTGTAGTTGGCTTTTGGGATCTGTAGTAGGTTCTGATTGGTGGATCGCAGGATGCGATTGGGATTGTGAGCTTTTATTTTATCGCATAGATATTGGGGGGCATTCCCATGGACACATCTATGCGTTAGACAGAGAGCTTTAAAAGCAATCCTGTCTTTGACTGGTAACCAGTGAAGGGATCTCAGTGAAGGTGAGATGGATTCCCAGGGTTTTTTTCCAGTCACAAGTCTGGCGGCCGTATTTTGAACGACTTGCAGACGAGCGATTTGGTATTTGGGGAGTCCGAGGTAAAGGGCATTTGCATAATCCAATCTGGAGTTCACAATTGCTCCCACCACGACCGCTAAATCTTCTTTGGGGATGAAAGGGGTAAGTCTACGTAGTAGGCGCAGCAGATGGTGGGATCCGCTGACTACTGACCCTATTTGTGCGTCCATTGTCATATAGGAGTCAAAGATGACCCCGAGACTTTTGACTTTGGCGCTAGGGGAGATGATTTTGCCCAGAATGGGCGGGGGTGTCCAGGTTGTTGCAGGTTGATTCCTTTGTTTGGCGTGAAACAGAAGAAGTTCTGTTTTCGCTCCGTTGAGTTTAAGATAACTCTTTGTCATCCAGTCCTCTATCAAAGAGAGGCATGTCTCTAGATTGAGGCGGTGATCCTTTTTATTGCAAATGCGGAAATACAGTTGCGTGTCGTCTGCGTATGAGTGATACAGCAGGTTTTGGCTGTTGATAATCTCAAAAAGAGGACGAAGATAAATGTTAAACAGCACTGGTGACAGAGGCGATCCTTGAGGGACTCCGCATGTTACTGTGCGTTTCTCAGATGTGAAAGGTCCTAACTTCACTGTTTGCGATCGGTTTTCCAGAAAAGAGGAGAACCAAGATAAATCGCTCTCTGCGACTCTAGCTACTTTAGCAAGCCGCGTGAGTAACAGTTTGTGGTCTACAGTGTCGAAAGCTGCACTTAGGTCTAACAGAACTAGAAGACAGGATTCTCCTTCGTCTGCGGCCTCGAGAGCATCGTCCCATACTTTGAGCAGCGCGGTTTCAGTCCCGTCTCCAGGACGGAAGCCTGATTGCAATGGGTCGAGTAGTTTGTGGGTATCTAGATGCTGTTGCAGCTGTTGTACCACTACTTTCTCCATTACTTTTGAAAGTACATTGAGGCTTGTTATGGGACGGCGGTGGAGTGGGTCCTTGGGGTCAAGGGAGGGTTTCTTGAGGATGGGTTGGATTATACCCTCTTTCAACTGTGAGGGCACTATGCCCTCCAAGAAAGACTGGTTGATAAGCTGCGTGATGGGAGGAGCCAGGATATAGTCGCATTCCTTCAGCAGTTTAGTGGGGATAATGTCATTTGGTGACGTGCTATTGCGCAAAGCCCCAATGACATTCTTAGTGGTCTCAATGGAGATGGGTTCCAGGGTGAACTTACCTGATATAGGAGAATTACTATGGGTGTTGTGTGAGAGGCTGCAGGGGGGGCTGAGGGTTTTTTTTTTTTGCTGAATGCTTTCTCGGATTGCCTCGATTTTATTAATGAAGCAATCCGATAGTTCATTGCAAAATTCTTGTGTGTCTGTATTGGGGGCTTCAATACATCCTGGTTTCATGGTCTGAGTGACCATCTTGAAGAGTTCGCGGGGGCGGTTTATGGCGCTGTTGATAGCCTCCGAAAAATAATTCTTCTTGGCTTGGAAAATTCCTTTGTGGTATTTTCTTGTCGCTGCCTTGTAGATGGACAGGTTTAGTTCTGAAGAACATCTTTTCCAGGCAGATTCTGCCCTTCTGCGTTCTTGCTTCAGTAACGACAGCTGGTTGTTAAACCAGCTGCGGTTGTTTTTCCGGATGCGGGTTTTGCGTTTCGGCGCTACCAAGTCGGCTGACTGTAGCATGGCCGAATTTATGGCATCCAGTGTTTCAACGGCCGTTTGATGCGGCTGAATTGTTTCTATTTTTTCCCTTAAAGTGGTTTTGAAGAGTTCCGAGTGGAGCTTCTTCTGACATCTAGTCCAGTGTGTTGTCACTGGATTTGATGTTTTTGTTGCGGGGGGAATTGTGGAAATAATGAATTTAATTGCATGGTGGTCTGTCCATGGCAACTTTTCATTTTCCAAAATTTTTATTTCCAGAGCTTGCCTGAAAATAAGATCAAGTGTGTGACCTGAAGCATGTGTGGATCCACATACTAGTTGCTGCGCCCCTAAATCTACCAGGTGGTTGATACAGGCGTCGGCAATGGGGTCTTGTGCGGAATTGGCCCAGAGGTTGAAATCCCCGAGCAGCAAAAAATGTTTGCTGTTGAGGGTGTAAGTGGAGAAGAAATCCGTCCATGATGATAGCAGCTGCGATTTTGGGCCGGGCGGCCTATAGCAGAGCAGAATATGGATGGTCTCTTTTGAATTTGTTTGCAGTTGTAGCGTAAGGGTTTCCATGAATGGAAGAGGATTTTGAAGGATTGGTTTGGTGATTGCAAGCTGAGTTTTGCAAATCACCGCCAGGCCTCCTCCTCTTTGCCCTATTCTGTTTTCCGTTATGATACGGTAGTTTTCTGGCACCAGTTCTCCTAAAATGGTGTTACAGTCGGCTGCGAGCCAGCTCTCTGTAATGAAGAGACAGTCTAGATCGTGTTGTAGAATGAAATCATGGATTTCAAGTCAGTGTTTGACTGCCGATCTTGTGTTGATCAGAGCACATGAAATGCGCTTAGGTTGGGGTAAACGGCTGAAACTTTTGACTGTCGATCGTCGATCGATCCTCAAAAGTTGCTCAATTCTTAGGGTCTTTTTGGTGATGGCTGGTAGTATGGCGGTAAAACGCCTCAGATCCCAAACGGTTTCTGCAGAGTACCACAGATTAGCCATGGTAGCCATTCACCGGGGGAAAAAGTCGTTTTTTATGGTGGCGATGAAGAGAGGATTCGGTGAATCCTCCCGGCTTGGTCCAGAGGAAGGCAAAAAAAAACCTAACCGTTGCTATGCCAATTTGCTTGGGTAGGGGAAAAAAATTCCTTCCTGATCCCTGAGAGGCGATCGGGCAAAACCCCTGGATCAAGTGCTATTGAGTTGTACACAAGGGGGGGGGGGGGGAGAGAGCTGACACTGCTGCTGGGGTGTACCAAGATGGCCGCCAGCCAGGAGCAGGACCTGGGACCCAGGCTGGTGTGTGGCCAGCTGGGTGAGTTGGTGAGCCGGGGGTGGGGGGACAAGTTGTTAAGCTAGGGGTGGATGAGTCCTACAGGGGCTGGGGGTGAACTCTTGGGCGGTTATAGGTGATATTACTGGCGAGAGAGCGGGGCGCCGCTAGGCCGCGGATGAAGCCGCGGCCTTTCCTGAGATGCGGCGGCCGCGAATCAGCAGTGGCTGGCGCGGTTCCGGGGAAAAAACGGGGAAATACCGGGGGATAGAGGCGGGGAGATGCCGGGGGAGGGTTGCTTGACTGGTGGGTGGTAAGGGTAGGTGAGAAAGGCCCCAGCAATCTGGTGGCTTGTTCTAAAAAGGACGGCCGTCAGTCGGTTCCAGGGGAGGTAGAACAGAAAAAAATAGTGCCTACCTGGGGAGGATGTCTGGAGAAGGGAGAAGGGGGGCTCAGGAGGAGAGAAAAAGATTCGCTTAAGGGGTGAAACTTCAGAGTCAAGGCTTGGCCAGAGCTGGAGCACGGCTGCAGGGCTGGGAGGGACACTGCCTATCTGCCTCCTACGCCTGCCTGGAGCTATGGCCCACACGCTCCTACTCCTAGGAGACGTGCGCCGCAGTGAACTCCTGATGCTAATCCGTCTGCCTCACTGCTGCCACCTAGCCCGAGCTTTTCCGAGCTGTTCCCTAATGTGTGTTTACAACTGTAGGGGGGTGTGGCTGTAGGTATGATGTCATCGATTGCGATTTCCCTGTATAAGGGATCACGCGATTGATGACGCCGCCACAGTGAAGGACGGGAAGCCATGTTTACACACAGCTCTCCCCGTTCTTCAGCTCCGGGGACAGATCGCCGCACTCCAGTGGCGATCGGGTCCGCAAGTCCTGCGGTCCCGGAGCTTCGGACTGGGTCACAGGCGTGCGCCCGTGACCCACGGCTGGGTACTAGTACAGGACGTACCTGTAGGTACATGTGCCCAGCCGTGCCATTCTGCCGACGTATATGTGCAGGAGGCGGTCCTTAAGTGGTTAATAACTCCACATTGGTGATAGCCAACATATATGCCCCTTATACAAAACATAAGACCTTCTTCAAATCCATTATGGCCAGATTGCAACCGTTCTCTAAAGAGCAGATCATTCTATGTGAGGACTTCAATGACATAGCTGAAATAGCCTTGGACTCATCCAGCCCCCTCAGGCGACGATCCACCACTCTGTCCTCCGTGATCCTATCTGAAGACCTCTATGACCCCTGGCATTGCCTACACGGCACAGAGAGGGATTACACTACTTGGCATCTCAAAATTCCTATTCCAGGATTGACCTCTTCCTGGTACACAGATCCATCTTCCAATCTATATCACAGGTAACCAAAGGACTTATAAGGTGGTCAAACCATGCCCCGGTTACCATTGTGCTTTAACTTGGGCCTAGGGCTACTAAAAACACCATGTGGCACATGAATACAGCCATTCTTTCCAATCCAAAGTACCAGGAACAGGTTAAGAGGGAAATAGAGACATATTTTGTCATTAATGCAGGGTCAGTTGCCAACAAATCTACATTATGGAATGCCCATAAGGCTTATGTTAGAGGCCTTTTTCTTAAGCTGGGTGCCCAGGAGAATCAGAATAGGTTACTGATGGGTGTTTGCCGCCGTGACAACATCACTCCATCTCTTAGAGCCCTACATTGGCTGCTGTTAAAGAAGGAATTCTGTTCAAAACTGGATGTCTTGTCCATAAGGCATTGCTTGGAAGTGGCCCAGAGTACCTGAAGGAAAAATTCATCAATTACCTACCCGAACCTTGAGATCGGCGAATCTGGCCAAATTGAAGATTGCAAAATTCAAAAAGAAAAAATGCGGAGGGAGAACGAGTGAAGTACAAGGAGCTAAATTTTGGAACTCCTTTCCTCTGAAACTGATGCTGCGTACACACGGTCGTTTTTTGTGATGAAATAAAACAACGTTTTTCATCATGAAAAAAAAAACAAAGTTTTTCTAACTTCATCATAAAAAACGATGTTGCCTACACATCATCGTTTTCTGAAAATGCTGTAGCACAGCGCGGTTACGTACAACATGTACAATGGCACTCTGTTCCATTCAAGCTCCCGTCTCATAACTTGCTTCTGAGCATGCACGGGTTTAAAATGCCATTTAAAAGGTTGTTTTAGCCCACACACGATCATTTTTTTATGACACAAAAAAACGTTATTTTTAGAAGACAAAAAACGATGTGAAGCCCACACACGATCATTTTAAATGACGTTTTTTAAAACGTCGTTTTAATTCATCACAAAAAACGACCGTGTGTACGCGGCATGAGACTTGAGAATTACTTTTTGAAATTCCGAAAGGATTTGAAAACCGCACCTTTTGTACAAGCTTTTGGAGTCACCTAATTTTAATGTGGTGTGACAGATAGACCCCCAGGTTTTTACTCTGTGCGTTGTCATTCTGGTTATTTTTTTTAATATCAATGTCTTTTTTTTTGCGCATCAAGGCCTTCGTGTAAGACTGAGTAGGTTAAGCATTTTAATTAATAAATACAAATAAATTAAACTTCTTTACAACTTTATCCTTGGTCTGTCTGGTGTGATCCTTGGTCTTCATAATGCTGTTTGTTCACTAAGGTGCTCTAACAAACCTCTGAGGACTTCACAGAAAAAGCTGTATACTGTAATTAAATACACACAGGTGGACTCCATTTACTAATTAGGGGGCTTCTGAAGTTAATTTGTTACACTAGAGATTAGTTAGGGGTATCAGAGTAATGTGGACTGAATACAAATGCACACCACACTTTTCAGATATGTATTTGTAAAAAATAAATAAAAACTATTTATTATTTTCCTTCCACTTCACAATTATGTGCCACTTTGTCTTAGTCTCTCTCAAGAGGTATGAATACTGTAAGTGATCAATAACAAAAGACTGCGGGCATTGCGCGATAGGGACATCTCAGAAAATTAGTGGACCCACCCCTGAACATGCCTACAGTGTCTTGCAATATACATAGAATGCTATCATACTGAAACACACTAAAAGATTGGCAGCATGGATGCTTTCCTGCCCTAAGCTACCACACTGTTATATTTCTCAATACTTTTACTACTGAATCAGCACACATTGATTTAATGTTTTTTTTTAAAGCCCTGATGCATGAGGCTGAGTTAAAGCCCCCGAAACACATTGGCTTTGTGAATAATCTATTTAGAAGAAGAACTTCCCAAAAAAAATCTACTGGACCCTTTTAAAGTGGTGCAATTGAATTTATTCCCTCATATGAGATACAAGGAATATTAAAGCTGGACCCCCTGGAAAGGAAATATGTTCCCTTGCAGTGGGGGATGCCCTTGCACTACAAGGGTGAAGTGCTCACTTAGTTCTAACGGGCCACAAAAAGAAATGTTATTTACCCAATCTTCCATTCCTGCAGACTCCCTCCGGTATGTAAGACTCACTGCAGCCCCTTCTCCCTAATGCTGCAGAGGTCACAGATCCTCTGAAACCTTCAATACCAAAGTGAGGATGCCGAGGGACAGTCCACTGCCGGAGCATTGGTGAAGAGGAGAGTGTCAGCTATGAGGGGATGTAAATGCAACTGTCGTTCCTGTTTCCCTAGCATTTAACCCTTGCAGGGAGGATTTTTTATTCTCTCAAGATGTACTTTCATTTTATTAGCCTGAAGTATCCTGATTAATGTCACATTGTTATAGAGAGAATGTAAATTGAGTTCTGACTGTAACTTGTTTCTTTGCCTGTTGCAATAAAGAAAGAACATGATTAGAACCCAGTTGCTGATGTAGTGCCCCCTGAGTACAGGATGCTGGGCAAATTTATTTTTGCTCTGTAATCATACAAGCAGTTATCATTTGCATTGGTCTGTTCATGGTTTCACAAGCTAGTTTGATTGTTTCACCCTGCCTCTGAGAGAAGCTTCCTAGCCAACCACTGTGGAGGTGTGCCCATAAGGTGTTCTGGGAGGTGGCAAATGGCCTGAGGCTTTGGGGAGAATGTCTTTCCCCTGAAAGGGATAGATCTGTGAGTTTCAGGGGGCTGCCTGCCTCTGAAGCACCTCTGGACTGAATGCTGGACCTCTCTATCAAGTGATTGTGTTTGAGAATGTAGCTGCTCTAGGAGTTGTCAATAGAGACCCTTAGGCCCCGTACACACGGCCGAGGTTCTCGCTGAAAATCAGCGAGAACCTCGCTGGAATGCACATTCCAGCGAGGACCTCGGCCGTGTGTACGGTCTCAGCGAGCTTCCCGTCGGGAAGCCCGTCGAGCCGAAATAGAGAGCACGCTCTCTATTTCCTCGACGGCCCGCCTGGAAGAATGGCTGGTTGCCATTCCCGACGGGCGGGTCGCCGAATCCGACGGCCGGGAGAGAACCTCGACGGGCGGAACGATGTGTTCTGCCCGTCGAGGTTCTCTGCCGTGTGTACGGCACCTTACTCACTCCCTAAAACAGCTTATTTAGAGAGATCTGCCTCATGGTCACCAGCTATATTTGAGTTATCTCATGGTCCCCAGATATGAGAAAATAGACTATTCTGTAAACTACCTCATGGTTCCCAGCTGTGATAGCTAGGCTGTGCTACCTTTACCAAGAGAATAGTGCCCTCTGCTTATTGAATTTTGGAGTACTCCATGCCGTTTTTTCCTCTCCTAAAAAAGTTCTGCAACCAATAAATCTAAAAAAGTGGAGCCGGGGTAAATGGTCTGTTGCTTTTGTGACTTGTAGCCTTTGCACTTTTTGAAAAATAACTAGTTAAATACAGAGGCTCCTTTGGGGTTGAGTTCCAATGTTCTTCCCCTGCATATGTTTTTTACGCAAACTGCAGATCACAAAAGATTGTTTAAGATATCCTTGCTCGTATGACACTTAGATTGGCTTAGCCACAATGTTTCCTTGAGAACCGGTTCACACTTCCACGGCACAACTTCGGGGGCGACTCTGCAAGTCGTCCTGAAGACGACTTCAGAGGCGATTAGCAAAATGACTTCTGTATAGAAGTCAATGCAAATTGCCCCGAGCCGACACCGAAGTCGTACAAGAACCTTTTTCTAAGTCGGAGCGACTTGCGTCGCTCCTATTAGAACGGTTCTAATGCAAAGAATGGGACCAGACTCGTCAGGTGGCTGAGCCGCCTGACGAGTCGCCCCAGTGTGAACCGGCTCTGATACATACAATTTTGAAACACCAGATTCTCTTCTTGTGCCTCTCAGCCTATATTAACATCAAACAGCTGAATGGCAAATATTAGTACAAGAACAGGTGGTACTACTGTGTCCTAGCATCTTTTTCCATTCTCACATTAAAAAAAGACACATGACATCACATATTAAGTCTGAGATGCCTAAATCTACAAATACATTTAAGAACTTTCTTTAGTCCTCCTCTTACTAGCTTTCCACAAATTATGGCTTGAATAGACAACAGTTCTGGATGGACAAAGGATTATTGATGTGGGCTAACAAACAGAATGACCTGAATGATGTGCAAGTTATTTGGTGAATCATACAGTGCCTTATATTTGTTAACTGTAATCTATCAGTATACTACATTTCACCAAAATAGCATCCCTATAGAAATTCCAAGCAATACCTGTCTCTATTTACTGTAAAAACAACCACACTATAAATGTTTATATAATAATCTCAAAAATGTTATCCAAATTGTTTTGTTCTGCCAGGAAAAATAAAACTGCAGTTATCTTATCCTGGATCCCCAGGGCTTATTGGCTTCATTGTAGTCATACAGCCTGCGGTTGTTATAGTTATGCCCTTGGATAATTATTTGCTGTATATGAAACATCTGTGTAATTTGTTGTAATTTTGACATGAAGGCAAGCGCTCCTATTTAACATCTATTAACTATTTTACGAAGATGTACATTAACTGTTAAAAAAATGTTGTACATTTCTTTTATTTAAATATTTGTTTATGTATATATAGAAAACATAGCAGTAAGTAAATAAGAACAGATAATTCCAATAAACATCCAGTTACATTAAAACTGATATGTCTCATAAACATAGTGCCTCAAAAAAGTCAAATATCCAGTGCAACCCCATTGTAGTATCACAAAGATAATCTCAGTATTTTAGTGTTTAGGACTAGGATTGGGCAAACGGTGCATTGTAAGCCCTGATTGGTTGACGCAGTGAAAGCTTCAGGCAATCAGGGCACAGAGCCCTGTCAGAGTCATGACTGGAAACTGTCATCATGACTTTATCCAATCATGGCTCATTCCCACCCCTCAGTATAAAAACATTTGGCAGCCATTTTCAGTGTGATTTTGGTGTGGAGAGAGATAGAACAGGGCTCTATTCAGTGCTATTAGTTAGTTTGTGTGCTATACAGTTCTATGTTGCTTAAATTGTCAGTGTAGAATATTCATTTAGTGTCAGTCTAGGTATAGTGTAAGTGTAATGAAAAGGTTTCCCCGTAAGTGGGACTTTTAGGCAGCATTGTCAAAGCAGTGAGATACTGGTATTGGTATAAAAAATAATGTTTATTAGCTCAGAAAGAGACCAAGTATGGTACTGAATCTGGATGACAATATATAAGTAAAAACAATATAATGGCAAAATATATAAATATAGCATTTCATGGTACATACGATAAAATCATTACATATCATAATTCATTACATGTTCATTAAATATTACATATCAAAGTACAATGTTGATCCCCGACGCGTTTCGACCTGTGGGGTCTCCTCAGGGGGATGATTGTCTCTACAAAATATATCACAGAGGTATGAATAAGTAAAAGAGTAAAAAAGCATATCGGTGTATGTCCAAAAGATTATGACAAGGAGTATAATTACCGCTACCCATGGAATGGAAAACTTGGAAAGCCACTAAATGCTCCGAAGGAACTCGGGAAATCCCCCACACACACGAGAGTGGGAGGTCCAACCAGGAAGGGTCTACAGGGGGCCTCGGACATGACACCCCATCGGTGGGGGAGGAGCCATCGCCTGAAAGGAAACACCCAGTGAAGGCCACATTTATATAATTGGGTAGAAAATATAGGCAAACCAAACAAAAGGATTGCTAATTATGTGTGCATATCTGGAGGGTAAAGGGAAAAGGCAAACCAATGTATTGCCAATATATATGAGATGTTGTACAAGGCATTCCTAGGAGAAAGTACAGGGGTGGGATAATATGAGTCTAATCGAAAATTGGTTGAATAGGGATGAGTCTGTGAAATAAAGCTTACAAAAGTGCATAGATGTGATAGGTGAAGTGTGTGATGGTAGTGATAGTGCGACAAGAAAGTAAATAGCAGACTGCAAGTAAAGAGAGCAGATGATGGTTCAAATTGTGAAAACAAATGTGAAAGTGAAAATGAATCAAAGGAGTGAATGTGTAGGAGCAATTAAGTGTTCCCAGTTGAAGGTGAATAAGAATTGTATGATATACATAAAATATATACATGTGCAAACAATAATGAAGTAAATAATGTTGGTAATATGTTGGTAGTTATATACTAAAAGGGCGGATAGTTACCTGATGTGCTGGTATGTTTGAAATAGGTATAAGTGGTGCTTTTTTACTCTTTTACTTATTCATACCTCTGTGATATATTTTGTAGAGACAATCATCCCCCTGAGGAGACCCCACAGGTCGAAACGCGTCGGGGATCAACATTGTACATTGATATGTAATATTTAATGAACATGTAATGAATTATGATATGTAATGATTTTATCGTATGTACCATGGAATGCTATATTTATATATTTTGCCATTATATTGTTTTTACTTATATATTGTCATCCAGATTCAGTACCATACTTGGTCTCTTTCTGAGCTAATAAACATTATTTTTTATACCAATACCAGTATCTCACTGCTTTGACAATGCTGCCTAAAAGTCCCACTTACGGGGAAACCTTTTCATTATCCATTATTTCCGGGACGAGCAGCTCTACCTTCTCTGTAACATGTGTCACCCTTTTCTCTTTCTATCACTTTGGGTGGTTAAACACCCGCTCCCCATTGACACATAGAGATTAGACACGGGTTTTTTTGCTTTCCCATCGGCTTCCTTAACTCCAGCATTACTTGTAACACTACGCTGACCCACCCCAGAGTGGGGGCCATGGGCCATCTTTATATATCTTAGATGATATTTTTACTGAACCCTTGTTAGTGTGGGGATTGAATTTATTTATTTATCCACCCGTTTTTCCGTTTTTTATACTCCTGTTATAATTTCAGGATTTATACTTTTATGTACTGCAATGTCACATATTTGAATATTGCAGAATGTCCAAATGCTTCTTTGAACATTTGTTCCAACCCAACCAATTTACTATATATAAGCGGATTAGTCTGGATTGTTCATTCTCCCCCCCCCTTTTCTACATGCATCAGGTATACAGATTCCTGCATTGCATCAGGTTTAAAATATCCAAACAAAAAAACTTCTTCATTTTTTTCATAGTATGCTAGGGGTTTCAGCCATGGAATTTAAGCTCAATTTCTGTGCAAATACATTTGTCAAACTGTACCATTAGCCATCCGTGCGCTACCATTATACTATATTATTTAATAAACACAACAGTTTAGATTTTTGTCATTCCAGTACACTTTGTACCTATGGATTAGACCACTTTCTGTTCCTATGTGCCGGGCTGTCCCCGCCTCGCCCTAGATGGGTGGGGTCCCTCCCCCTAGGGTCTCCCGGCAGTGGGGTGAAGGGTTGACTTGGTCCCCTCCTTTCTCGCCTCGGCTTTGTATTTGGGGATCCACCCTCATGCGCCGATGCGAGCCCCACTGCCGGCGGCGTCCCTTGATCCTCCCTGGACGTCGAGCTGGTGCGTGCAGACGTCCACCCCGTCGCGCGTACACGTCATGACGTCACGCAATTTGCGGCAGAGAGGACGACCATTGTCGGGGCTTCCTAGCCTTCCGGGACGCCGGGGGGGCCCCACGCGGTCTCCATCTGGGGACCGCAACGCCGCCCCTCCTGATGGATGGGAGGAGCCGCAAGCCTGTTTCGTTTCACCCTGATTGCCACCCAGGGCACTATATATGGTTGGCCTTGGGGGAATACACACTAATCCCCTACAGACCTGGTTGGATGTCGTTGCATCCATACCGTCTCGGCATTCCGCTCATGCCTGTCCTGCAAATCTTTGCTGTCAGGCTCTCAACGACCCACTACTTATACCTATTTCAAACATACCAGCACATCAGGTAACTATCCGCCCTTTTAGTATATAACTACCAACATATTACCAACATTATTTACTTCATTATTGTTTGCACATGTATATATTTTATGTATATCATACAATTCTTATTCACCTTCAACTGGGAACACTTAATTGCTCCTACACATTCACTCCTTTGATTCATTTTCACTTTCACATTTGTTTTCACAATTTGAACCATCATCTGCTCTCTTTACTTGCAGTCTGCTATTTACTTTCTTGTCGCACTATCACTACCATCACACACTTCACCTATCACATCTATGCACTTTTGTAAGCTTTATTTCACAGACTCATCCCCATTCAACCAATTTTCGATTACACTCATATTATCCCACCCCTGTACTTTCTCCTAGGAATGCCCTGTACAACATCTCATATATATTGGCAATACATCGGTTTGCCTTTGCCCTTTACCCTCCAGATATGCACACATAATTAGCAATCCTTTTGTTTGGTTTGCCTATATTTTCTACCCAATTATATAAATGTGGCCTTCACTGGGTGTTTCCTTTCAGGCGATGGCTCCTCCCCCACCGATGGGGTGTCATGTCCGAGGCCCCCTGTAGACCCTTCCTGGTTGGACCTCCCACTCTCGGGTGTGTGGGGGATTTCCCGAGTTCCTTCGGAGCATTTAGTGGCTTTCCAAGTTTTCCATTCCATGGGTAGCGGTAATTATACTCCTTGTCATAATCTTTTGGACATACACCGATATGCTTTTTTACTCTTTTACTTATTCATACCTCTGTGATATATTTTGTAGAGACAATCATCCCCCTGAGGAGACCCCACAGGTCGAAACGCGTCGGGGATCAACATTGTACATTGATATGTAATATTTAATGAACATGTAATGAATTATGATATGTAATGATTTTATCGTATGTACCATGGAATGCTATATTTATATATTTTGCCATTATATTGTTTTTACTTATATATTGTCATCCAGATTCAGTACCATACTTGGTCTCTTTCTGAGCTAATAAACATTATTTTTTATACCAATACCAGTATCTCACTGCTTTGACAATGCTGCCTAAAAGTCCCACTTACGGGGAAACCTTTTCATTATCCATTATTTCCGGGGCGAGCAGCTCTACCTTCTCTGTAACATGTGTCACCCTTTTCTCTAGTGTAAGTGTAATGACCGCATCTATTCCTGCCATAGGCCCAACATTAGCCATGAAGGAGTCAGCTGACTTATTTGACCACAGTGTCAGCCACTTGCGCCTTGATGATGCCCAGCCATTATTGGATTCAGATGTTGGTAGAACGTGTCTGTCCACAGTCTCTGAGGGCGGTTTGACTTTTATAAAAATGAATCAGTCCTGGATTACCATCTATGATGCCGCTGATGCCGATGTCACTAATTAAGACTTTTTAGGATGTGGAATCTTAGCAGGACTTTGAGGCTGCCTAGCTTTGAGGGTGTTCAATCATTACATCTGGAAGAATGTTTTTGGTATAGGTTTCATGGGCACAATTAACACCCAAAGACCAATTTTTCAGCAATTGTTTGACAGGTACATATCATTGCATTTTTCTGCAGCCAGGCCAATTCTTGCTTCCATCAAGATTATCTCTATAGGGTTACGGTGTGAAGGTGACCCAAAGACCAATTTTTCTTCTATCCAAAGTCAAAGTGACACCAGAATGTATCCCAAAAATCTCTAATCTTGTTCCCAGTGCACTACATTTTGGCCTCATCATACACTTTGGCTCCCCAGCTGTTGCTGAGCAAAGTAAAGGCAGCTTGCAGGGGATTTTTTTTTTTTTTTTAATGAATAAATGTAATTATTGTTGCAGCAGATTCTAGACATGGAACAAATCTGCCACTTTGCAGGTAGACTAAGGCCGCGTACACACGATCAGTCCATCGGATGAGAACGGCCCTAAGGACTGTTTTCATCGGTTAACCGATGAAGCTGACTGATGGTCTGATGTGCCTACACACCATCGGTTAAAAAAGCAATCGTGTTAGAATGTGGTGATGTTTACGTGTTTTAACACAACGACGTGCTGAAAAAAAGTTCAATGCTTTCAAGCATGCGTCGACTTAATTCTGAGCAGGCGCGGCCTTTTAACCAATGCTTTTGCATACTAACGATCGGTTTTGACCCATTGGTCAAATTTTAAAGCAAGTTCTCTTTTTTTTGACAGAAGGATAACTGACAGATGGGACCCACACACGATCAGTTTGGACCGATGAAACGGTCCTTCAGTCCGTTTTCATCGGTTTTGACCGATTGTGTGTACACCCCTTCAGGCACTATATTGGAAGGATGTTTTCATTTTAATGCTTTTACTTAAAAAATCAAAAATCTCTGCTCCTTTAAAAATTACGTTTTTCACAAACTTTTTTTTATTGATGCATGTCCCCCAGGGCAGGACCCAGACCCCTATAACCATTGTATGCCCAATTACTTGCATTTAAGCCTTCAAAATGGGCACATTTGATTTTTGATGTTCAGGTCCCATTGACTTTAATGGGGTTCGCTATTGAGGTCTAAACTTTTGAAAGTTCTGGTGCAAACCGAACAGGGGTCCGTTCGTCCCATCCCTACTTAGGACAATCAGAAAATACAAGTAGTTAATACCAAAGCCTATTAGGGTCTAGAAAGCCAAGAAAAATGTATGGAAAGATCGGGGGTGTGCTATATTTTTAACGCATTTTTATGACTCATTTTAACCCTTTCTAGAAAAGAGAGGAGGAGGAGAGGAGGAAGGGTGAGGAACAGATTCGCCAACGGGAAGAGCTACGTGCAAAAGAATTATATTTGAGTCTGAAGAGAGCTCAGCAGCAACATCAACGCAATGAGAATGACGAGGAGGAGTGGCAAGAGCAATGTAAGTGGATGTGAAAAAAATGGCTCTGCATCCATGAGCCATTGCTTCCTGTCTAGAAATTGCATTCAGTGTTCTACTAGTAAACATGCAGGGCCAATAAAATGAATGTTTTTCATGTTTCTAAACAAATATTACTTGCATTACTATAATAAGAGCAAACTGCAGCCAGGACTTGAAGACCAAGCCTTTTCTGGCACTTTTTGTTTACAAGTTTAAATCAATATTTTTTGTTAGAAAATTACCTAAATCCCCCAAACATTATATATTGGCCCGGATCCACATATATCGGTGCATACATATGCCACCGTAGCGTATGTTTTTTACACTACGCCGGTTGCAGCACGGAGAGGGAAGCATGGAATTCACAAAGCAAATGCTCCCAACTCTGCGCCAGCGTAGCGTATATCCGTAGGCGTAAAGGCAGCGTAAGTGGAAGTAGGTGGAAGTGGGCGTGATACATGGTAATGAAGCGTGACCCCATGCAAATGATGTGCCGAGTGCTAGGCAAGTACTTAAAACGAACGGCACATGCGCTGTCCCGTGGACGTATCCCAGTGCGCATGCTCACAATCACATTGAAACAACTGCCTAAGATACGTCGAATCACTGCCTACGTCGTGAACGTAACCTACGCCCAGCCCTATTCACGTATAACGTAAACTACGTACAATTCGACGGCATTCAATCCCTGGCCCATACCTTTGCAGTAGTTGCGCCTCCTATATGGGGAATAACTTTACGCCGGACGTACGACTTATGAAAACCGTGTATATTATGCGCCGGGTGCAAGTACGTTCGTGAATCGCCGTATTTGACTCATTTGCATAGAAAATCAATTGGAGCGCCACATGCGTCCAGCGTAAATATGCGCCCACTATACGCCGGCGTAGGAAAATTACGTCGGGCGGCTGAAGCCTATTTCTCTACGTATCTTGCTTTGTGGGTCGGCGCATAGATAAGTCGGCTCACATTTGTACTTACGTCATGTATCTGGAGATACAGTACGTCGGCATAAGTGCTTTGTGAATCCGGGCCAATGTTTTTAGCAGAGACCCTAGGGAACAAAATAGCGATTGTTACAATTTTTTTTATGTCACACGGTATTTGTGCAGGGTCTCCTAAAGAGCCGACATACAGCTACGATGGCTCGCGCAGCAGTGCCAACCTGTCGCAGTGTAACTGCAGCAGCTGTTTGAGAAGGGGTTAATTGAACAAGCTGCAGTGTGAAGCTGATTAATTACCATGCAGAACTGCACCAGATTTTGTACTTTTCAGTTTTAGCAAATGAACCCCAGTGTGTTTTGCTGTGTTCTTGCTGTGTCTTGTTTTGGGCTTAATAGCGACCATACCTCTTAACTTTTTGAGATGGGAATGAGGGACACCTATCAGAAAATGTATGCAGGCATAGGACATACCTCTCACCACATCCCCTTAACCACTTAAGGACCGCCGCACGCACATTTACGTCCACAGAAGGGCACGGCTGGGCACAAGGGCGTAAATTTACGTCCTCGTCCAGTAGCGGGTCGGGGGTCCGATCGGGACCCCCTCCGCGGCGTGCGACGGTCCCCGTGTCTCCGGGAGCGATCCGGGACGAGCGGGCGGATGTCCGTCTTTGCCCGCCACCCCGCGATCTCTCCCAGCCAATCGCTGCGCTCCCCCGCCCTGTCACTTCCTCCTCCTGTGTTTACACAGGAAGGGGGAAGTGATGTAATCTCTCATCGCAGCGGTATTTCCAACCGCTGCGACGAGAGAAACACCTCACAGTAAGTGTGCACGAACACTACACTGACATACACACACATTGGCACACTTAACCCCTTGCGATCTGACCCCCACCCCCCCTGTCACAGTGTCACTGAATGCAGTGATCTAATCACTGCATTTAGTGTCAGTGTGACAGGCAGTGTAAAAGTCAGTTAGTGTTCAGGATTCAGGATAGCCCCCCCACCCCCCCTAATAAAGTTTCAACCCCCTGATCACCGCCCTAGTTAACCCTTTCACTCCCTATTGCCAGCGTCACTAAGCGATCATTTTTCTGATCGCTGTATTAGTGTCGCTGTTCCCGCTAGGTAGCTATTTTTTTTTTTTATTGCAATTTTTTTTTTTTTACTAAAGACATGTGGCTAAATACATTTTGGCCTAAATGTTTAACTAAAATGTAGTTTATTTGATTTTTTTTTTAACAAGAAGTAAAAAATAGTGTTTTTTTTTTCAAAAATGTCGCTCTATTTTTGTATATAGCGCAAAAAATAAAAATCGCAGAGGTGATCAAATACCACCAAAAGAAAGCTCTATTTGTGGGAAGAAAATGACGCAAATTTTGTTTGGGAGCCACGTTGCACGACCGCGCAATTGTCTGTTAAAGCGACGCAGTGCCGAATCGCAAAAACACCTTGGGTCATTTACCAGCGTATTGGTCCGGGTCTTAAGTGGTTAAAGGGGAATTGTAGACATGTGCATTTGTTTTCGGCCGAATGCATTTTCGTCCAAATTTCAGGTATTTTCGCTATCGTTTGAACAAACGATAACAAAAGCGCAGAATCCGAAAACCGAAAGATTCGACATAAACAAATGCTTGTCGAATGTGCCTAACTTAACTCTATTAGTTGAATCTTTTCGCTCTATGTAGAATAATCTCCAACATAGAGAGAAAATATTCAACATTATAGAGAGAAAAGATTCAACATTATAGAGAGAAAAGATTCAACATTATAGAGAGAAAAGATTCAACATTATAGAGAGAAAAGATTTGACATTATAGAGAGAAAAGATTACTGCTGGAATTGGGTGGGGGAAGTAAAATAAAAATGATGATGATGAACATTATTGGCTGATTGTAACCAAAGAGGAGGAGCAGTAAAATAGCTAGAAGTTTTCACTTGGAGAAACAAATGTGAAAGTCGGCTGACTGTTGGGGTAGACAATTCAACATGAATGACGAAGATTCGACAAAGCAGCGAAAAACATACAAACGTTGAATCTGTCATTGAAGACTTATGGTGTCTGTTGAAAGTTATAAGAAGATTCGACAGAGCAGCTAAACTGTACAATGCTGAATCGTACATTTCCAGTCAAATGCATCCGCCCATAGGCTATAGAAAAATTCTAATGTTGGTTGACTAGTAATAATGATTTATAAATATAATTATTACTAGTCATACAACATTAGAATTCTACTATAGCTAGCCTGTAGGCGGAACATTCAACGTGAAATGTACGATTGCGGCATCGAACAGTTTAGCTGCTCCGTTGAATCTTCTTTGAACATTCGACAGACACCATAAGCCTTCAATGACAGATTCAACCAATTAATTCGGATTTTCGGACAAATGCAATTTTTAACAAAAAAACTAAATAAATAAAAACACATTTTGGGAGTAACAAAATAAATACATTTTTCGAAAGAAAACTAAATTCTGAAACAATATATTTCAGTGTGCACATGTCTAGTGAATTGTACAAAAAAAATAAGTCTGGTTAAAACCACAAGTGCTTTTTTACAACTACTATTCCTTTATATTGGCTTTTGGGATTTATAAATGCAACAATTTCGAAATCAGGTGAAAGGTTTAGCGCTGGAAAACACTTTTTGATAGATAAAAAGTGCATTTTATATAAATCTATATTGATCAGACCAAAATGAGGGACAAATGAGGAGGAATGAGGGACAGAGGGACATTGCTCCAAATCAGGGACAGTTGGGAGCTACAATAACGACAGCCTCTGCCAACTTGTAGGTGGGGTGCAGCGTGGAACGGCAGCAATAATGCACACAGTCCAGGTGCGATGAAAGAACTTGTATTGAAATAATGCAAAGACATTTCACAATAACCCGGTAGGAAGACAGCTCAACTGGAAACACTCATGTACAGAGCAGATTTCAGCCACACTGACAGCGCCTGATAGGATGGGCAAAATGCGGCCTAGCCATCTTGTACACAAGAAGTTGCAAAACCTACCTTTTCCTTCCTTGTCAAGAACCTTTCCTTGCCACTAGTTCTGTCCCTAACAGACAGGTACCTAGCCCTATTCTACCCATTCGCAAAATGCATACCAAGCCTAAGAGCCAGAACCTTAAATGGGCTCTGCTTGACCCAAGATGGCTAGAGTCACATGGGGTGGCAGCATCCAATTGGTTACTTTACCCAGTGATCCAGGAAGCCATAGAGGAACCACTTTCCTCTTGACTTATACTCCAGCTGAAATGGAACTGTGGAAGAGCACTGTCCACATTGGAGAAAGTAGACTGCGTCTGCCTACAAACTTTTGGGAAGATGAACATCCTTTGTCATGTTTGCCTATGTGAGTAGACGGGAGAGCATGAAAAAGAGGAGGATTTTGGAGAGGAGATGTCCCAGCTACTGGACTCATCCTGTGCTGCTGAAGAGGCCCTGTGAAGGTTTTGTGGAGCTGCACTATACTCATTTGAGACAATATCCAATGAAGTTCAACTTCACAAGAAAGAGGCATCCATGTTTGACAACTTATTGGACAAGCTGCAACCACAGCTGCAGTGAATGGACACTAACATGAGAAGGTGTGTGCCTCCGAATAAACTGAATTTACTGATCCTGAGGTAAGAAGGCTAATCTTTCTTTTCTCCCTTCAGGCCTCCAAAATATAGCTTTTATTTTATATTTCATATCTACTGTAGTATTAAAACCTTTATTATATATATTTTTTTTCTTCCAATTTTACTTTATTTTCGAGCATATCGGGAAACATACAGGGGGAAAATCATTCCATTGCTCACATTGCATCGTTTAACATTAAAACATCAACAGAAAGGAAAAAAAAAAAAAAGGGAAACAAGCAACCCAAATCGATCCCATAGTTCATAGACTTGTCTTTCATAATCGCAAAACAAAAAGAGAGGGTATTTCTCTTTAAAAAAAAAAAAAAAAAACGTATCCTGTCCCTCTCCTACTGTCCTTTGTCCTGTCCTCTGAAGACCTGTGGGTCTGCCAGTGCCTTCCCCTCACCCCCTCTAGCCGAAAAGACCCCCCTACCCTACAGGGGATCATTATGTCCCCTACCGGGGGGGGGGGTGGTCACTCCGGCCCCTGCAATGTCCCCCTCTGCCCTTATATACCCCCCCTTCCCCAAACAATAGCAACAAAAAAAACAAAAAAAAGAGGAAAAAAATAAAATAAAAGAGAAAACACCTCCTCTCTCATCCTCCCTCCCCCCCCCCACAACCCCAATCCCCCCTTTTAATCTACATCTATCAGGGCCCTCCCTTGTTCTGAGTATCTAAACTCGTTCCACTCAGCCCACGTTTCAAGATATACTTTACGTTTCTGTCTGGAGGTCCATACCATGTCCTCCATTCTATTCATATCTTCTACTCTATTAAGCCACATCCTTACCGTTGGCGCCTGTGTCTGCTTCCACATCCCTGGAATACAGGCACGGGCGGCATTTAAAAGATGACAAACCATGGAATTCCTGTAACCCTTTATCGTCGACGCCGAATCTTGCAATAGATAAAAGGGCCATTCGTCTGGTAATTTCTCTCTACTGAATTTCTGCACTATTCCCTGAACTCTTGTCCAAAAATGTAGAATCCTTGGGCACAGCCACAAAATATGTAGTAAGGTTCCTTCTTGCTTACCGCACCTCCAACATCTGTCCGAGGTGTCTGGGTAGCACCTTTTTAATACTACCGGAGTACGATACCACTGAGATAAGATCTTATAATTCATCTCTTGTGTTTTCACACAGACTGACGATTCAAATGTATTCCGGAGTATTTTACTCTTTTGTTCTTCTGTAAAGGGTCTTCCCAGCTCCCTCTCCCACCTATTAAAAAAGGGGACCTGAAAGTCCTCCGTCGGTGCGTTCAGTAATTCACTAATTCTGGCAAGGGTGTGCCTAAGCACTCCGCTCCCACTGCAGTATCCCTCAAATCTTGTAAGTTTGCGTTCATAATTTATAGGGGGTTTCAGAGTATCCAAAAAGTGCCTCAGCTGTAATGCCCTCCAGATATCCAATTGGTAGGGAAGCCCACCTATTACCATTTCCCTCGTAGTATGCCATGAGCCTTCTTTCATAAACTGAGATACTTGTATCAGACCCTGATCTATTAATCCCCTGAAAGGTCCCTTCCTCAGCCCTGGTGCAAACTGTGGATTCCCCAGGATTGGATAAAGTGGCGAGTCCAACGTAGACAGTGTCCTTTTCACAATTAACCCATAGGCCACTTTCAATGTAGGGCCTATCAGTGGGTGTTTCTTAGTAAGTGGCGGTAAGTCTCTGTAACACCACGCTGCCAGGTGGAGTACACTACTACATTGAGCTTGTTCCAAGCCCGGCCATAGTTTCTCGCCGCTATGTCTCCCCCAGTCTATCAAACGGGTTAGAGTAGCCGCCTGGTAGTATCGAAAGATATCAGGGGCCGATACCCCTCCCTCTCGCTTTGGCAAACATAGTATATGGTTCTTAATTCTTGGACTTTTATTGGCCCAAATAAATTTATTGAAGATAGTTTGCGTCTGTCTAAGGAAGGATTTTGGGATAGCAATGGGGAGTGTCTGAAAGAGATACAGAAATTTTGGTAGTATGTTCATTTTAATAATGTTAACTCGTCCAAACCATGAATGAAACCCCTTTATCCATCCATCCAGAAGGACCCGTGTTTTCGTCAATAATGGTATAAAGTTAAGCCTGAAAACCTGTGTCAGGTCCGCCGGGATGGAGGTGCCCAGATATGTAAGTGACTTATCAGTCCATTTGAGTCTGTGCCTAGCTTTCAGGGACCGCA
Source organism: Rana kukunoris (assembly GCA_029574335.1). Lineage (NCBI taxonomy): Eukaryota > Metazoa > Chordata > Amphibia > Anura > Ranidae > Rana > Rana kukunoris. The sequence goes on from CM056056.1 coordinate 145,051,408, forward strand.
TCTCCTCCTCCGGAATCCTCACCCCCATTGCTTCAGATTTATCATAATTTATCTTAAAATTTGATACGTCAGCGTATAGCTGCAATTCCTTTAGCAATTTGGGGAGGGATTCCGTCGGGTTGGATAAAGAGTACATCATATCATCCGCATAAGCGGAGATCTTGTATTCAGTACCCCCGCAAGACAGACCTTTGATATCTGGGTTCAGTCGAATTCTACTTAATAATGGTTCCACCGATAACGCAAATAGAAGAGGGGAGAGTGGGCATCCCTGTCTTGTCCCGTTTGAGAGCTTAAAAGATGGCGATAGTATTCCATTCACTCTGACCTGTGCCGTTGGGTGAGTATAGTTGCTTCTGATCCATTGTAGCATCTTGTTGCCGAACCCCATGTGTCCCAAAACCAAGAACATAAATTCCCAATTTATTCGATCGAAAGCCTTCTCGGCATCCGTACCGAGGAAGACACACGGGGTTCCGCAAGAGTCAGCCAAATGGATCAGATTCAGAACCTTAATCGTGTTATCCCTGGCTTCGCGAGTCTGCACAAATCCCACCTGATCTCTGTGAACGAGCCCAGTTATATATTGTTGTATGCGTGTTGCTAGGACTTTAGCAAAGAGCTTCAGGTCCTCATTTAGTAAGGAAATTGGTCTATAGCTACCGCATTGAGAGGGATCCTTACCTTCTTTGGGTATGACAGCTATTACCGCTTTTAAGGTTTCATTGTGAAAAGAGCATGTGTCACCCAGTCCATTGAACAATTTGACCATAAAGGGACCTAACTCTGGGAGGAAGAGTCTATAATAAAGTGTAGTGAAGCCATCTGCACCTGGTGCTTTTCCGCCCTTCCCTTTTTTCACTGCCTCCTGTAGTTCTTCTAGAGTAATAGGTTTTTCCATATCTTGGCTCATCTCTGCTGTTAGGGCAGAGATGCCTGAGGTTTCTATATATGTTCCCATTATCTCATGTTGTTGCGGACTTGTCTGTAGATTATATAGGGCACTATAAAAGTCACTGAATGTCTGTGCAATCTCCCTGGGTAACACATGTTCCTCCCCCCTAAGCCCCTTGATCATAGGAATATAAGTCCTTGCTTGTTGCTCTCTCAGTGAGTTTGCCAGGTGCTTCCCACATTTATTGCCAAATTCGTAATTCTGTCTTCTACCATTTTGTATCGCCCTTTTTGCTCTCTGTAGTAGTAATTCAGTCAGTTGTCTGCGTACCGTCGTGAGCTCTCTCTCTACATCAGGGTCTGCTCTCTGTTTGTGCCGCTTTTCTAAGTTTGTAATCTCTGACAAGAGGATTGTTATTCTCCGTTCTCTATCCCTTTTGATCCTTGCCCCATGTTTCATAAGGACCCCTCTAATCACCGCCTTGTGGGCCTCCCATACTACCCCCAAATTACATTCTGGGATATCGTTGATTTGAAAATACCATTTTAACTCCCTCCGTACTTCCTCCACTACTTCCTCATCCTGTAACAGCCTCTCGTTCAATCTCCAGTTACTCGGTCCGAAGGACCTGGAATCCCCTAATTTATATTCTAAGAGAATTGGAGCATGGTCGGACCAGGAGATTTCCCCTATTCCAACTTCTATAACAGCATGTAGCTGATTGTGTGGTATAAAATAATAATCAATACGTGAGTATATCTTGTGTGGTACCGAGTAGAAGGAGTAGTCTCGCTCCCCTGGATGCAACAATCTCCATATATCAACTAGTGTCCCTTGTTGTAACAGCTGCCGGATACGTTTCCTAGTACCCCCCGTAACTGATGAGACACCGGTTGAGGTGTCCCGAATGGGTTCCAGAGGGACATTCAGGTCCCCACCCATAATCAACTGGCCTTCTTGGAAGCCTGATAGTTTATCCAGAAAGTCCCTCAGGAACCGGTCTTGATGTACATTAGGGGCATAGAAAGTAGCTAGCGTAAATATTACTCCTCCTATCATCCCTTTTACCGCTAAAAACTGCCCCTCTGTATCTACCAGAGAATCTTTTAATGACCATGGTGTACCAGCTGATATAAGTATTGATACACCCCCCTTCTTTGCAATCGGATTCGTCGCATGATATACTGTCGGGAACAGCCTGTTTCTAAGAAAGGGGAGCCCCCCCTTTCTAAAATGTGTTTCCTGAATCAAAGCTATATTTCTTCCTCTTTTTTTCAGATCCTGCAATAGAATACGTCTCTTTTCCGGGATATTTAACCCCTTGACATTAATTGTGATCACTGATAGGGCCTCCATTTCTGATTACCCCAACCGGTTCCCACCAAAGGGGCCCGGCCGACCAGGGAGAGGAGCAAAAAAGGGAGGCAGGGGAGGGGGAGAGAAGAAAAGGGAAAAAGAGAACGGAGGGAAAAAAAAAAAAAAAAAGAAAAGAAACCCCACCCCTGTACCTTCCCACCCACCCCTTAAACCCCTATCTAAAGTGATACCCTAAGCCAAAGAAGGAGGAATCGGTTGACCTCCTCCTCTCCTAGGGCATCGCAAAGCACAAGCTTTGATCACTCAATAGAAAACCCACCCCCTGAGTGAAAACCTAATGGGGGTTGATGACCTACGCATCCCCTGGTGAGGGATCCCCCGTCCCCTCCATACGCGCATTTCCTCTACAAATGTATGCCATGCATCCGCTCGGAAATAATTAGAGTACCCTTAAGGACAACCTTTCGTCCTTTCATACAGGCCCATCCCAGACCTTTTTTCTACTGAGTCTTACTCCGTATGAGAATAGTAGATCATTTAAGCTACGTCCCCCTTCTCCTGATGGATCGTAGCGGAAGATCCTAACGGATCAGAAAAAAAAAAAAAAAAAAACCTCTCAATATCTCTCATTCCTTTCTATTCATCATAATCATGCCCTAGTACCTGACCGCAGTGCCCCCTCCTCTCCCTCCCTCCCCCCCCACCCCCCCCCTACCCCCCACTCAGATCCCTCCCAATCACCCCCCCCTACTAGACCCACTAATAACCCTACCCTTTATGGTGCCATGTGCCACCCCTAATCCCTCCCTAAACTTAATAAAAAAAAAAAAAAAAATAAAAGGAAAAAAGCCCTTGAAAACTACAAGTAATGAGAAGAAACCCAGCACTGGGTTATTTGGGTGAAGAAAAAAAAAAAAATTAACCCTCCCCTACTCCATCCCCCCTTAAGTGACAGTGCGGGCTAAGGTGCCCAGTGAGTTGGTTATGGTCCCCCCCTCTATCAAACCCCTCATCCCTCTAAGTGTCTATAGGTGTCAATAAGTGCAAGGGAGTTAGCCAGGATTGACTCCCTCCCTTCCCCAAAACATCTTGGTCAGGGCTAACCGACCATATTCCCCTAAATCCTGTGTATAGACAGGCTAATGCCTGTGGGCCCATAAGTGCAACTTCACCACCCCTTCCCTTCCCTCCCTACCCTTCCAACCCCCCCTCCTAGCCCTCCCCTCCCCACTCATCACCCCCCCTCCCTTGGGGCTCTGCTCCAGGTGCTAGCCCAAAATTCCGATGCTAATCCCACTCATACCACTTTGCCCGTCACTTCCCCACCCCCCCATCAAGGGAATGGTACGGGCCATCAAACCAAAGGTCGGCATGTAGCTGAGATGGAATAGCTAACATGACATCTAATATCACATATAATATAACCTCTAGTCTGGTGACATAAAGAGGGCCATGAAAAGTCTAATCCCTCTGTCTTTCCTCTAAGCTTTCACTAAATTACACATAAGACAGTGTCCATCTTCCTCCACCTGACACTTGAAAGAAAGAGGAGTAAAAAAAAAAAAAAAAAGTCCAATGATCCGATCGGAACCTTCCTTCAGAAAACAAACGTCAGATTTTCTTATAATCCAGGGGTCTGGGATTTAGCTGCAACCAATCCGGGACTGTGAATGGCTCGGTTTCCAGAAATGTAAAAAGATCAGGGAGATCTGCTTTGGAACGTAACCAGAATGATAGTGAGCCCTTCTTTATCAACACCGAAATGGGGAACCTCCATCTGTAGGTCCCGCCCCAAGCCCTCACTCGCTCCAGTACTGGACGGAGCATTGCTCTGCGTTGGAGGGTAGCCCCGGACAAATCTGGCAGTATCTTGAGCTGAGTCCCTTCAAATTCTATCGTACCAGCCTGCCATGCTTTCCGTAGGATTGTCTCCCTGTGTGAGAAATAATGTAGCCGGCAGATCACGTCCCGAGGGCGACCCCTATCTTTTGCCTTTGGACCCACGGCCCTATGTATTCTGTCCATCTCACAATTTAACGGACTAATGTCCTTCAAGAGACTTTGGAGGATATTTTTAGCCATAGCTTGCAGATCTTCTTGCCCATCCGATTCCGGTAGGCCGCGTATACGTATATTATTACGACGGCCCCGGTCTTGGAGGTCTTCTATTTGTAGTTGCAGAGAAATCGCAATATCCAATTGATTATGATTCTCTTTCTCAATCCTCTCAACTCGTTGCTCCAGTGTCTTTAACCCATCCTCACCCTCTCCCATTCGGACCTCTAAGCCCAGTATTTCAGATCTGACGATCTCCAGATCCCTAGAATGTGCCTCCTCGACTTTTGAAATTAAGTCAACTATATCGGATCTTGTAGGGAGCGCCTGTATTAGGGCTTTCAGGGTCTCCATTTCAGTTTTGAAATCCTCCCGTAAGGGTGAGGGGGCAGCAGGTCCTGATAGGATACTAGACACACGCGGGCTCTGCGGGGAAATCTGCAAGACCTCCACGTCTGCTCTGACCGCCATATAAGGTTGAGATACTGTCTCTAAAGGTTTTTTGCCAATATACCCCGTCTCCGAGACTGATCCCAGCAACCCACTTTTCCCCCCTGAAGTCCGACCCAATCCCTGCAAAGCAGGGAAGTACCGTAATATTTTGGGTTGTTCAGTGGATCTGGGTGCAGGTGTCTGAGGGGTCTGAGATGTCTGTGCTGCTGCAGCTGCCTTACGTGAGGTGCGACTCTCTCTTAGCCTCAAAGGTTGCATACCTTACATATCTCAGAGTAGGGTGTGCCTATCTGAACAGATAAAAAAAACTTTAAAACTTAGAATCAGCACAACCCTTTTGATTCAGTTCGGTTAACAGATTCTTCGCATAAACAACTTCACATAAGCAACTCTCCCAATAAGGCAACATTCACCTGTCTCCTTTGCAAGCCTTATAACCTTATTGCCTTATTGCCTTGTTGCCTTCGCTGCTACCCCCCCTTAGAAACCAAAACCAAAAAAAAGAGGGGTAATATCAGCCCAGGCAATGTCAGCTTTAAATGTGCACCGTCACTTCAAATATTAACAGGCAGCTCCTGATGGTCCTGATGGTTCCACTGATATACAAATTTATACAGTCTGCTGTTTATATGGCACCTTGCCTGCTTTCAGCTCTCCCCCTCCTGTCTAGCAACAACAATGTACCTGTAGTGGTAATGCTAATTTTTTTTTTGGACTTGCGAGTAGGGAGATTGATTGTCTACCGTATTGATCCGTGTAAGTCAGCAGCACAGCAGCTCAGCAGCAGCAGCTTCGTTCTCCTAGCTCCAGCTCTCCAGATCTCCACACGATCCCGGTCCCGCTTCCGCACGGCCAGACACGTCCAGACACCCACAACCGCCCACAGCTCGGGCGTCAGGGGGGGGAGGGCGAGGCGTCCCGGGTCCCGGCTGTCAAACGTCTCCCTCTCTCTCTCGATACACCGGAACACCTGCTGCGATCAGCCCGCACGAGCCGCTTGCTATCACTGGATGCCAGCCGAAATTGCTACATTCAGAGCGGGCGGCAGATTCAAACAAGCCCGCGTATGGAGGTAGGACGGGAGCTCACCAGCTTACTCCCTCACACGTCCATGCGTAGCCACGCCCCCCCTCCCCTCCAATGATAGGGTCACTATTCCTTCCACTGATGATATATTTTTTTATATAAAATGATTATTCTTTTTTTATCTAACTATTATTTTCTTTGATATGATATGAGAACACAGACAAATATTTGGGGCTTCTGCACGGACTCCGGCTTTCCTGTTTGCAAAGCCTCAACACCATTCCCAAGTGTTTATCTGTGAAATAAATAACATACCCCCTAATATTGCAGAAAATATTTGGCTATGTTTTCTTTTCTTTTTTTTTTTTTTTTTGAATGCATTATTTAATGCAATTTTCTTGTGAATTTTCGACTCCATGTAAAAATAATGCATTTTTTAAATAGATGTGGTCAATTTGATTTTAGCTCATTATCATACTTATATAATCCATATATTGCTAATTATTTTTGCACTCTTTTTATAGGTTTCCTGCAACTGGCCAGTCATACACCTCCTTGAAAAATTACTTCCTACTTGGAATTTCAACCATTTCAGAAATTGTGCACGATACATGTACAGCCATATGAGAAGAAATGTGTCCATCAGTGATGCCAGTACTGAATGAGAACGTATGGCAACAAATAGCAGCAGTATTTTGAACCTGGACCAACCTTCCTAACTGCATTGGAGCCCTTGAGAGGAAGCATGTTCACATTCAAATGTCTCCTGGGTCTGGATCTCAATTTTATAATTATGAAAAAAAAATATGTATCACTAGTTCTGGTGACCATCTGTGACATCAATTATAAACTCATTGCTGTGGACATCAGAGCCCCCTCATGTATTTGTCATTGATGAGGCCTTTGCGCTTTCAGGGCACCTGCTTAGACATTATACTAAAACAAATCTAGATCATAAGGAAAATAAAATCAACTACATGCAAGGCACCTAATCAAATGTTCTTTTGTACTCTTGGCAAACAAATAGCGTATTTTTCAAACCACGTTGCAAATTCAGGCTGGCTTGGTCCTACATAATCATTATCCATGACAATGAGGGCATGAACCTTGAAGAAGAGGAGTTCTCCCTACCCTCCCTATGTTATTACAGAGTGCAATCAAGCAGCTCATGTACATATTGCCACAAGGGAAATTTTCCTGACCATTCCCTGCAGGAGAGGTTCCCCTGCAGTATATCTGGGAAAAAGGACAAATTTGGTATTTGTGTATTGATTTTTCAACCAAAGAAAAAAAATGGCCATGATTGTATATGTCTAATCATTGTTTAAATACTGTATAATTGTATAAGCTGTTCTGTAGCATTTAAAGAAAAAAAAAAAAGACAAACACATTTTATTTATTTTATTTCCAAAATATATTTTGTTTATTTTGACATTCAAAAATAAATGTCTCCTTATTTAGGACTAAAAAAAATGCATAAAGTTTGATTCAAACATAGACCATTTTTAGATCAAAAATACAGGGGCAGATTCACAAAACAATTATGCCTGTCTAACTGGTGTTAGACAGGAGTAATTTCAAATTTCGCGCGGCGTATCACTAGTTTGAACCCTCAAACCATGATACGCCGGCTTCGGGCTTCGATCCGAGAGGCTTACGTCTTCGTAAGCCTTCGGATCTACGCTGCCATCTATTTGCGGCCGCTGGGAGGAGTTTGCGTCGTTTTGGTGCGTCGGGATATGCAAATGTGTTTTTACGGGGATTCACGAACATACGAGCGGGCGTCGCAATCGTTTTCGTCTATTTTTTACTACGCAATGTTAGAGCAGCTTTTTGCTGCTCTAACTTTACGTAGCCCATGTTAAGTATGGCCGTCGTTCCCGCTTCGAATTTATTTAAATTTTTATTTTGTTTACGTAACTCGTCGGGACGTGGATCGGCCGTAAAGTACGCTACATAAACAACGAATGACGTCACGACGTGATTTCGCGCAATGCACGGCGGGAAATTTGCGAACGGAGCATGCGCAGATCGATCGCCGCGGGAACGCGCCTAATTTAAATGTTTCACGCCCCCTACTCGCGCAGATGGATTGCGACGGGAGAAATACACTACGCCGGCCGTCGTTTACCGTAGAAAATCTACCTGAATTCCACGTAGAGCAAGGTAAAAAACGGCGGCGTAGTGTATTTCTGATACGCTACGCTAAGCAAAATGTCTGTGAATCTGCCCCACAGTTTCTTTCTTTGGAATTCTTACAAATCTTGATTGAAAGATGTAAAAGATGGTGAAAATGGTGTTAAAGGTTGGGAAGAAGTCCCATAGCTTTAATGGCTCTCCGATTTTTATGTGCATTGTCATTATTGCTTTTCTACTTGATTACTGTAGCCGTATGTCTCATTTAACCACTTAAGACCCGGACCAAAATGCAGCTAAAGGACCTTGCCCCTTTTTGCGATTCGGCACTGCGTCGCTTTAACTGACAATTGCGCGGTCGTGCGACATGCCTCCCAAACAACATTGGTGTCCCTTTTTCCCCACAAATAGAGCTTTCTTTTGGTGGTATTTGATCACCTCTGCGGTTTTTATTTTTTGCGCTATAAACAAAAATAAAGCGACAATTTTGAAAAAAAATTCAATATTTTTTACTTTTTGCTAATATAAATATCCCCAAAAATATATAAATTTTTTTTTTTCCTCGGTTTAGGCCGATACATATTCTTCTACCTATTTTTGATTAAAAAAATCACAATGAGCGTTTATCGGTTGGTTTGCGCAAAATTAATAGCGTTTACAAAAAAGGGGATAGTTTTATTGCATTTTTATTATTTTTTTTTTTTTTTTACTACTAATGGCGGCGATTAGCGATTTTTTCATTACTGCGACATTATGGCGGACACTTCGGACAATTTTGACACATTTTTGGGACAATTATCATTTTCACAGCAAAAAATGCATTTAAATTGCATTGTTTACTGTGGAAATGACAGTTGCAGTTTGGGAGTTAACCACAAGGGGGCGCTGTATGGGTTATGTTTTCCCTAATGTGTGTTTACAACTGTAGGGGGGTATGGCTGTAGGTGTGATGTCATCGATTGCGTCCCCCCTATAAAAGGGATGACGCGATCGATGCTGCCGCCACAGTGAAGGACGGGGAAGCCGTGTTTACACACAGCTCTCCCCGTTCTTCAGCTCCGGGGACCGATCGCCGCACTCCAGCTATCAAGGAGTTAAATGTGTTCCCTTCTGAGTGTTTCTTACCGTGGGGGGATGGGACTGACTAGGGGAGGATACATATCGCTGTTCCTACTGCGGTTCCGATCCCGGAGCTTCGGACCGGGTCACGGGAGCGCGCCGCGGGCATGCGCCCATGACCCACGGCTGGGTACTAGCACAGCACGTACCTGTACGTGCATTTGCCCAGCCATGCCATTCTGCCGACGTAAATATGCAGGAGGTGGTTAAAGTTCCAAACCCCCCTTTTGTAATACATATTTGTTTTTATAAAAGTTCTGACAGGGGGGGGGGGAAAGGTGTTTATATTTTTTTTATATCTACACACAAATTTTGTTAAACTGAATGGGTTATTTTACAAGATGAAAGTTTATATATACTTTAAGCAAGCGTGTAAAATGTGAAACTCACAAAAACCACAACAAAAAATCTCAAAATGTATGCTCAATGGAAAGGCCTTATACTTTTCCTGTAAACGATGCATAGACCAGACCTATTTTAATAGATGTTCCAACAAATTTTCTAATTAGCTCAGCAGTGAAACATTAAATCCCGGGGTACTAGTTTGCCCTCAAGGCTGTTCTGGAAAAGCATAGCTGTAGGCTTCACAGAATAGCATCGTATTCTCTATCTCTCGCTCTATCTATATGTATATATACACACGTACAACATATACAGTATATCCATATACACGCTTTACACCTAGTTTTTGTTTTTATTTCTAATTTAATAAAAAATATCATAAAATCATTTATACAAATTTTCTTGATCCTGTAATTAAATTATTTTACTTCAAGGCTACCTCCAAACAAAGCTGGTATTTTGTTATTTTTCTGTTCAAAATACCCTCTAATTAGCACCATGCAGGTTATGCAGTTGTCTTTCCCAGCATATCTTAGCCTTGAGCATTGAAACCAGACCCTGCTCTGCCTCTAAAATTAAACAGCAAATTACTCATCTCTAGAGAAGTAATTTGTTAATTGGTGTTAAAGTTTATATGGTCAGTCTTAATATACTGAAGCATCTGCACTAAGTTTAACAAAAAAACAAACAAACAAACAAAAAAAAAAAAAACAGATTACAGCTGAGAGCGTTTTAACTCCAATACCAACAAACCAGAAGAAACCATGGCTTTGTCTGTTCTAAACTAATATTTGCTAAAATCTAGTTGGCAGCTATTACCTTTGTTAAAAAAAAAAGCATGCCTGTGGGCTGTATTTGTTAATGCAAACCTGACCTAGACTAAAAATGCCTGAAAGCGGAGCTCCACACTAAAAAATCTACTCACTTCTGGCTGTTACTAGGCAGATTTTGTAATCTGCCTAGTTCCTGGTCTTAGGTGGTTCAACTTCCTGTCCTAAGAACCCATTGCCTCCTGGGAAATCATGACACTAATTTCCCAGGAGTTTCTGGGCATTACTAAAAATCGCCCAGCATGCACCTCTCCGTGAAAACCTTGAAAAAAAGAAACTGGGCTTCACATGCCCACACATATGATGGCTACCGCCACCATGTGAGCTGGAGGATATAAGGCAAGTGTTTGCAATGATTTCTAGAAACGATTGGGGAGCTAATAATATGTTTTAGGGACTATTTAATGTGATTAATTTTAGCTTGCAAAAAAATAAAACTAAAAATTATGCCTGGAACCCCACTTTAAGTAAAAACTTTGGTGAAGTATAGGTTCCTGAAAATATATATATTAGTCACTAAGTGGGTTCTGTGGAGCTCCTTATATTTTAGGGTCAATTGAAACATAAGGCTTTAACTTTACTTAAAGCCTAAAGCCTTAAATTTCCTGTCTCAGGTTCTGCTCCTTATTGTTCAAGTGCTAAATTCCAAAACGTCTATTGCTTATGTATTTCACAGTTGAATGACATGGAAGGGGGTTAGTTTTAGGGGTGAGATTTAAAGTGGTTATAAAGGCAAAATGTAAAAAAGCAGCTTCCCCCAGCCCCCCCCCCCCCCCATAACCACTTACAGGCCATTTTTTGTGATACAGCACTGCGTCGCTTTAACTGACAATTGTGCTTTTTTTCCATAAATAGAGCTTTCTTTTGGTGGTATTTGATCACCTCTGCAGTTTTTATTTTTTGTGCTGTAAACAAAATAATGCAAATATTTTGAAAAAAACAACAACATTATTTTTAACTTTTTGCTATAATAAATATCCCTAATAAAAAAAAAAATTCTTCATCAATTTAGGCCAATATATATTCTTATACGTATTTTTGGTTAAAAAAAAAACACAATATGAGTATATTGATTGGTTTGCACAACATCTATATCTACAAACAGGAAAGATTTATGGCATTATTATTATTATTATTATTATTTTAACTAGTAATGGCAGTGATCTGCGATTTTTAGCGATACTGCAACATTGTGGCGGACGGATTGGACACATTTGACACACCTTTGGGACCATTGACATTTATACAGCGAGCAGTGCTATAAAAATGCACTAATTACTGTGTAAAAAACAAACAGATGCAGCGCTTTGAATTGAAGCCAAATCTAAAAATGTGATAATAGGGGAAAAGCATATAAGGTGTGTGTATCTAAACTCGACCACAAATCCTGTGTACCAATACATACAATGCTGGTGTATGTAATCTAGTGTTCAAATGGAAAGCATACATATATGAAATACAAAAAATTGTTCATAAATGTGAAAAAAGTGAGTGTTTACAGTCCATAGGACAGTTCTGTATATTAAAGATCCTTGAAAGGAGAAAATAAACACTTCACATAAGTTCATATAGATATTCAGTGTCTCAATTATCCAAGACAGTAAGATGTTAACATTCCTGTGGATGTGGGAGATGTTCAGCAAACACGACAACCGGGAGAGTGACTCCAATACCAGGGAGGGGGAGAGATTAATACTCTTACTCCATATAATGGACACACACGCCAGCGGCAATGGGTCAAAAAGGCAGTGACAGATCCTCTCAGGCACACTTACAAAGTCGGAACTCCTGTGAAGGAAAACTTCCTGTATCCGCGCCAGATCAGATAGATGTTGAAGGCCATTGCGTCACCAATTCTAATATAGCGGAACTTCGGAAATCCAGACACCGATACAAACCATAGAAGAAAACAAGCAAGGCCTCCACATAGTGCAAAAAAATCTAAGGCCTCGTACACACGAGGCAATCCATTTGTTCAAATCGGTCGGACCGACCGATTTGAACAAATCTGCCTGCTTGGATTTTGGTTTGCTCGCGTGTACAAACGAGCAAACCAAAATCCCCGCCAGCAGACAGCGCGCTGATGTGTCGGTGAGGTGGTGGTGACGTTGACGCCGCCACGTCACTGCACCAGGAAGTAAAACACTTCCGCGCATGCGTCGAAAATATTCGGCACGTGTGCGAGAAGACATGTCTGCTGGTTAGCATACTAACCAGCAGACATGTCGGGCGGACGGGTTCCCAGCCGACAGATTGGTAAGCATGCTTTCCAATCTGTCGGGTGGCCAAATCCGTCGGCTCACCCGTGCACACGATCGAATATGTCTGCTGAAACGGTCTAGCAGACCGTTTCCAGCAGACAGATTTGATCGTGTGTACGAGGCCTAATAGTTTGATGTAAAAAAGGAGTTGTTTATTCGAATAAAAAATATATAAGGGTACAGGTGTCGTAAAAACGCTTGTAAATAGTGATCACAAAAAGATTTGAATTAGGGCATAGTAGAGCTTGAAGCAGGCTATGTACCCGACATGTTTTGCACGACTGGGGCAATTACTGTGTAAATGTCACTGGTAGTGAATGAGTTAACACTAGGGGGCTATCAAGGAGTTAAATGTGTTCCCTTCTGAGTGTTTCTTACCGTGGGGGGATGGGACTGACTAGGGGAGGATACATATCGCTGTTCCTACTTACTAGGAACAAACGATCTGTCTCCTCTATCCTGACAGAACAGGGATTCGTATGTTTACACACACAGATACCCGTTCTGGCTCTCGTGCCCACAAACGTCGGAGGCCGGCAGAGAATGCACCTGCTGGCCACGCACATCAGGTCCCCCGCTGTGCAGCTGGAGCACGCTGGCTCTTAAAGGGGACAACGCATATGTTGTTTTGCGGGAACGTACCACTTTGCCGATGTATATCGGCGTGAGCCAGTCAGCAAGTGGTAAACACTTACTTGAGCCCAATCTTGATCTGGCAGTGTGCTTATCTGCTGCAACTCTTCCCTGCTGTCTCTCTTTTCACTACAGGCATGACAGAAGCAGGAGTCTTTGGCTCCTGCTGCTGTCAAACAAATGCTGTGAGGAGGGAGCAGACATGGGGCTAAGCTGCAAAGTGTGTGTCTATAGACACACAGCCTGGATCAGGATTGAGACCGCATGAACGCCCCTATAGCAAGTGGCTTCTTATGAAGGCACTTGGAGAAGGAGGAGCCAAAATTGATCACCAGTGGGGGACTGAAGAGGAGGCTGTTCTAGCAAATCCATTGCAAAGAGGCATGTTTGTTAATTTTTTTTTTTTTTTTTACCTTTACAGTCATTTAATCTCAAATTGAGGAAAAGTTAAGGATTCATACAACCTAAGCCTGAGATCTAAGGAGCTCAACATGGACACCAGAATAAGGCACCAGGGAAGACCTTGCCTTAACGAGGAAGTAAACCATGATGGGTTTTACTTCCTCTCTTTTGCCCTGCAAAGTAAAAGCATAATGGCCTAGTATGCATCACATAGCCCACCACTTACCTGCAAGTGAAGCCCGCAATGTCCCCGCTGGTGGCCACATCCATCTTCACCCCTCTTTCTTCCGAGGCCCTGGACTCCGGCTCTGTGACTGTCCAGAGTCACGGAGTCACGGGACAGCATGGGTCCTTTAGAAACGGCACGACCATGCCCTTTCTTAAGTGCGTATGCGCAGATGAGGTCAGCACAAGCGTAAATGGTAAATATTTCCAGTACCTACAGGTAAGCCTTATTATAGGCTTACCTGTAGGTAAAAGTGGTGTAACTAGGTTTACATAAATGTAGTTTACATATTTTTACATAAGTCCATTTGTCTAGCCAATTGTTCTACCAATGTAATTATGCATATACCATACCTGTGGGATACCCCTTGAAGCTGGAAATCACTATAGAAGACACCATTACTACAGTGATCTCCACTGGCTTTCTGATGAGATGGAGAGCCTGATGTCACAACCCCCATTTATCCACCTTTTTTTAATTAGAGAGCACTTTGCAATCTTTGAGAAACTGCAAAGCTATCTCGGAATGGTACCTATGTTAAGCACAGGACCTGAAATCTAGTGGCGATCACAGTAGTATCAGTATCTAACAGTCATTTTCAGCTTCTAGAGGTATCCCACAGGTATGGTCCTACATTAATCTAAGCTGGCCCAATGTAATAATAAAAAATATCCATAAATGGAATTCTTCTTAAAGCACTATTGGAATGGATGTGCAGAATAACAGATGGGGAGACTGATGATCAAGCACCCAGCTTATGAGTGGCCAATATAAGCATAAGCAGAGGAATCATTTCATAACTTTAAATTCATTTGATTTAAGAAATTTCAATAGTTTGTTTACTTTTCTACTAAAACAAAGAAGTATTACAATTCATTGGGAAGTCTCATATTTTTCTTCGTAGGATTATGTATCCATGATTGCAGTGTTATTATGTATATTGCATAGCACTGTAGGAACAATTATGTATAATGACTTAACTTTGACCATTCCTGTTGCAGTACGCAAGTCAAAGGCAGCCGATGAAGAGCGCAAGCATAAAGCCCGCAGAGCACGAGCTGAATATCACCGGCAATCTCTTCGGGCCATCCAGAAAGGAAAGGTAGCTGGGCTTAGTAATCTTTTTCAGAATACTACTCTAAACAATGGGCAGGAGCCTACTCAAGAAATTTGCAGTACACCCCCAATCAAACTTCAACTACCAGTCGAGTAAGTAATGCATAATGATTTTCAGATTTTAGATTTTTAAGGTATAACCTCTTTTTAGCAACTGTGTTAACGTTTTTGAAACCCCAGATAAACAACCAAATACATATATAAAAGATATACAGTATAGTATAAAAAATAAATAAAAATCCTGCAGCAGCTGGAGGCTATATTTGCTATGGAATGATTTATTAGTACAGCACTCACATGTGCTGTGTGGGTATCCATTTTAAGTATGGGCAGATGAAGCTAGCACCTGTTTCTTCCGTGATATGGATAACAGATACACAGACATAGATACACACACAATCACATCGACAGACATAGACACAGAAGCACACCTTGCCAGTAAATGTAATGTTCCAATCTTCCTCATTGTGCCCCGTTGGTCGCTGGATGAAAGTCCCAGTTCACTCTTCCAACCACGAATGGGAGCCTCTGGACACTCCCCTCTGCCCTCCTCCTCTACTCTCTCAACCACAAAAGCACAGATCACCAGACTCTGAACACGCCTCTCTGTCCACCTCCTCCACATTCTCATACAGTAATCCTGAGCCTTTAAACACTGGCAGCCTGGATCCTCCTCTTCTCGGTGTCCCTCTTCTGTGCTCCTGTTCCCTCCCTCCTGTCAAGTATCCCCACAGCAAGCAGCTTACTATGGAGGCACCTGAGCCAAGCTGTAGCACAGTGTGCCCATTCAGACACAGAGCTGTCTTTTGGCCCCACCACTCTCTCTCCCCTGATTGGCTAACTGACTTTGTGTGACAGCTGCAGGAGCCAATGGCGCTGCTGCTGTGTCTCAGACAATCAGGAGGGAGAGTCCTGGACATTTGAGGGACTCGTGGACATTGATGGACAGAGATGTGGCTCAGGTAAGTAATTAGGGGGTGTAGGGAAGGCTGCTACACCCAGAAGACATTTTATCTTATTGCAAAGAATGTATTAAGATTAAAAACAATTCTGCCTTTACAACTCCTTTAATGTAGCTTTTATTTTTTTTTAATACATAATTTCATTTTCTAAAGTGGTTGTAAAGGCTTAGATTTTTTTTTTATTATCAGCTCTCTTTTTCCCAGCCTCCCCTAATTATTTACCTGAGTAAGATCTCAATACAGCGGGGCTGCTCTTTCCCCACACTGGACATGGAGACAGCAGCTAGAGTCATTGGCTCCTGCTGCTGTCAATCAAATCCAGTGAGTAGGGAGTGTGTGGCATGGTTGAGTCACACTATGTGTGTCAAAAGACGCACACAGCCCAGCTTGGGATCTGGCCAACATGAGTGCCACCATAGGAAGAGGCTTCCTTTGGTGATACATAGACATGTGCAGACGTTTTCGTCCAAATGCATTTTCAACCCAATTTCTGGGATTTTTGTGTTCATTTTAACGAACAATAAAAAACGTGCAGAACCTGAAATACGAAAGATCCGACATAAAAAATTACTTATTTTTGTTTAGTTGCGACAACTGTTCAATATAGATAGAAGATTTGACATGACAGTGAGAATAGTGATCTGTACAACGTTAGAATTCAACTATAGGTCAAGAGGGGGTGAGATGGCGGTAACTCAAATTAAAATAATTAAATAAATATATAAATATCAAAGGTTCCTTTGTAAATAAATACCGACTATTTCTGTGCAAATAAATTCCTGTGCAAATAAATATTCAGATAAATATCAATTGATCCTATGCAAATAAATATTCAATTCTCTAAACGCATGTAAACAAATGCAGATAGGTGCAAATAAATGATAGTACTAATACGCTTTCTTCAGTGCAAATAATCAAATGCAGATATAGTGCAAAATCAAGCAGAAAAAGTGCAGCAATGATGTGCAAAATGAAATTTTTTTAAAATTAAATAATAAATGTTCATGTGCAATAAAAATGTTCAGTTTCGCACAGTCTTATGTCCAAGCAAGCAATTTTCCAAAATATGTGCCAAAATAGTTTTATTTTTTGCTAGAAAACTTCTACAACAGTCCAAACGATGTGCATAAAAAGTCCAAGTGCAAAATTTGCAACAAATCAATTTTGAGAGAAACTATTCTCCAAATGCCAAGAAAACTTGCAAAGTGCTTCAACCCTGTGCAGGTGCCCTTGTTTCCCCCAGCCTCTCACCTCATCTGGCTTAAAGTTAAGCCTTTCTGCTAATCTCCAATATCTGAGCAATCCCTTTTTCCTGTCCCCCCTTCCCTCTTTTTGTTACCTGAGTACCTAAAAGGGGAAACCCGATCGAGGGGCAATTGAACAGGTAAAGGGATCGCTTAGCTATTGGAGATTAGCAGAAAGGCTTAATTTTAAGCCAAATGCTTGCACATAAGAGTGTGTGACACTGAACTTTTTTATTGCGCATGTACTTTTTATTGCACAGAAATATGTATTATTTATTTATTTTTTTAAATATTTTGCACATCATTGCTGCACTTTTTCTGCTTGATTTTGCACTATATCTACATTTGCTTATTTGCACTGAAGATTAGTACTCTAATTTATTTGCACCTATCTGCATTTGTTTACATGCATTAAGAAAATCTAATATTTATTTGCATAGTATTAATTGATATTTATCTGAATTTTTATTTGCAAAGGAATAGTCGGTATTTATTTACACAGGAACCTTTGTAATTTAGATTTGAATAACGCTAGGGCGACTTGTTCGGCGACTCAGCCGCCTGACAAGTCGCGTCCCGTTCTATTCAATAGAACCGTTCTAAGTCGCTCCGACTTAGAAAAAGGTTCTTGTACTACTTTGGGGGCGGCTCGGGGCGACTTGCATTGACTTCTATACAGAAGTCATTTTGCAAGTCGCCTCTGAAAATGTCTTCAGGTCGCCTTGCTGAGTCGCCCCCAAAGTCGTGCCGCCCCAGTGTGAACCGGGTTTTACTGTTTTTAGTGTGTGAACACTTCTTTTGTTATGGCTGCTGCTTGTATGAGTTTATACATTTATACCCGTTGTGTATTTATATCCGTTGTGGTTTGCACATCGGTAACTTCCATCATAGAATGCTAATATTATAGTACAGTATAAGCCTTCAATGACAAATTCGACCTTAATTAATTCGGTCTTTTCAGGAAAATTTATTTTTTAACGAAACAAAATAAATAATAACGAATTTCGGGAGTAACTAAATAAATGTATTTTTTGGATTGAAAATGAGGTTCCAAAATTAAATATTTCAGTGTGCACATGTCTAGTGATACACAGAGCAGAGGAGGAGCCAAAAGCACCAGCAGGAACCCGAGAAGAGGAGGAATGTTGTATGCAAAACCTTTGCACAGCAAAACTTTTGCACAGAGCAGGTAAGTATGACATGTTTGTAATTTAAAATAAATTAACTTTAAAATACCGTTAATATTTTTCAATGCAATTAGGGTAAAAGTATCTGTACTTGGTTTGATTTCAGCCTCTTCTAATCACATGCACAGCAGAAGTCTGACTGGCAGAGGGAGGGGCAGAACTGGGAGCCTCAGTCAATACTGAAAAGGAGCTGACAATAGGAAAAAGCAGAGAGAATCCAGGGAAAGCATCATTGCTCTCTTACTGCTTTTTCACTGTCCAATCAGCAGGCTGGGGGTAGCAGTATATTTCTTAATTGGGGTCACCCATCACACTGTTCTGTGTTATGGAAATGTGTAAATCTGAACACTGAATGCACACACATGCCAATCCTTTAGCAGGTTAAACACTTCCTTACATGTACAGTATTTCACCTTTGTGATTACCATAGATTCATCCTGGGGTGTAGCTTAAGGTGGATGACATATTCTTGCGATCCAGAAAAGCTTTTTCTGTTAATAGTTGCATATTATAAGGAGGGTTACAATGTGTTTTGGAGCCTCAATTTCTGCATTCCATAGACTGGCCTTTTTTTCTCCTTAAACCCCATACACACTATACAAATGTTGTTGTCTGATTTCCTTTAGATTTACCAAAACCATGTAGTGCAAGCAACTGCCTGATGGCATACAATTTGAAACTCTTAAAGTTTAAACTCCTATTATATCGTTTTGGTAAATCTAAAGGAAAAAAGAAAATTGTATAGTATGTATCCAGCTTTAGACAGTAAAAATGTCTATATTGCTGATGGTCTTTCCCACCCTTCCTTGCTTGAAATTTCTCCCTTCCTTAAGCTCATCCAATTACTCCTCCTCCAGACTGCTAGCTAACAGAGCAGATACTCTCATATTGTGTTAATAGGGCTAAGCTGTATTAAAACAATATGAGAACAAATTACAGGAAACTTAACTCAGACGCAGAGATCTTTAGAGAAATAAGAAATAGGTTGGTGAGTCAATACATCAACCTGCCAGTATCGGTTTTAAGTTGCTTGTCCTTGTACAGTACATAATTATTTGGCTCGGAAATTAGCTTTCTTTTTAAATTGTGATATTGTCCAACTGTATAGATTTCAGTAACTCTATTACACAAAATAAAGATGAAAGGCATTGTAATGAGAGAGCACTTCTGATTCAAAAAGTCAAGTGAAACTCAAGCCCCAACCTTTTTTTCCCCGTTTTCGATAACGTCTGCGTGTCGCTGTTTGGAGGATTAAAAGAGAAGTATGGGACTTTTTTTTCTTTTTAGAAACATACCTACCCTCCTGCTCTTAGACTGAAAACCAAGCCATTAAACACTGCTGATTACTCGGTTCCCAGAGCTGGTGACTATCATTCACCACTGCCTGGTCTTCCCCCCTCCCATTCACTGGAGTGCTGGGTGGGGGCAGCTGGCTCAGCCTTTCAAAATTATTTGTGTGATATCCATTTTGGTGTTGAACATACTCAGATATATGATAATCAGTAAAATATATGTGTTTTTCTTTAAGAAATGTATGGGAACGACCAGCTCGGCCAATATCAAGGGAAGTCATCATCCGTTGGTTTAAAGAGGAGCAGATCCCACTGCGTGCTGGCATGGAAAAGGACAGTGAGCAGATTTCAGCATGGTTCCATGGTAAAGTTTTGAAATTTAATTTTCTGATTGTAGATTTATATTTAGAAATATTTGCTGTCCAATCACAAGCTGGGGATGGTGCAAGAGGACGTGGGCTCAAAGAAATTGGGTTTAATAAAGTTGTTCTTAAAAACCGAGGACATCTAATGACAGGAAAACTTCCTGTAGTAAAAATCTCTAAATTGAAGATTAATATATTGCAGAAAAAAAACGTTTTTAGGTTATCTTTTAATGGGCTTGTCATTTTTATATGGTTGTTTTTGGCTGGCATTCTACTTGAATTTTTTTGAATTTGCAACATTTTGCACAAATGTGACAAAAATGTGATATTTTTTTCTAGCCCATACTTGATGAGAACATGATTGAACTAATGTGTCAAAAACATTATACTTGTTCAATAATTCATTAAGGAAAATGATCCAGAGTTAAAGGGTACTGCATGTAAAACCATAACAACTGACTTCTCACATTTGATCTCTGTTAAAATATATAAAAAAATCACTTTGTTATGATGTTTCAATGTCCTGATGCTGGTATGGTATGCCAATATGCATGTAAATGAACCCAAGGAATCCATAGAAACAATGTAACTGGCCCAAAACACAAGGCATGCATAGAAATAGGAAAGGTTCCATGGTCTAATCCCATTTATTAAAGTAAAAACAGATAAAATCCAATACTCACATTTTGGAATTTAATTTAAAAGTAACCAGATCATGCCACTCCCACATGTGTTTCAAAGACTAGAAGTTATGTCACCAGATATATCATACCAGCAGAAAGGCACTGGAACATCAGGAGTGACCTACAGTATACGTAGAGAAAAACACACATTTGTTTGACTCTTTTGCTGGCACTAAGATTCATGTTTCAGGTGAATGTTAGGGAAAGCACGGGGGAAAACTAGAGTGATCGTACAAATTTATCCTGTTATGCACAGGTTTTGGACCTTTTATGCGCTAAGGAGGGAGTATGATCTAGAGATATAGAGAGAGTAAATTATTAAATTATATTTGGATTGTAGGCACTATTGTTGTATCAACTACCCTTATATTGTTGTGTAACAAAAGTATGTGAACCTCTGTGATTTTTAGGGAATCTAAACTGAAAATTGAAGGAAGGAGTTTCAGCCAACTGAATGATAATCAGTGTGGGAAGCTCTGTGTTATTTTAAGAATATAAATATGGGTCTTCACTTAGCCTGATCTTAACAACATAGGTTTGTAGAAATTTGGTATGGGTCAAACAAAGATGATCTCCTGTGATCGGGGAGTGGGGGGGGGGGGCAGGTCAGAGCCATGCTGTCTCTCTATGGACACGGCTAGCATGGCTGGGGATGGAGCCTGCAGGTTTACCACAACAGGAAGTTGTTTCCTATGGTGACACATTGAGAAGTAGAAGCCTGGAGTGCTGGTGGGGTACCCTAGAAGATGAGGTTCAGGGCTGCTCTCTGCAGTTCCATTATACAGAAAATTCTTCACAATCACTTTAAAACATGAGGAACAAAATTAATCTTTCACATTGGGGAATGTAAGTGTTTATAAGTCTGCCATCAGAAGAACACTAAACAACAATGGTGTGCATGCCAGGGTTGGAAAGAGAAAGCCATTAATATACAAAAAAAAAAAAACTTTGCTGCTCATATACTGCTTGATAAAAAACATTTGGATAAGTCAGATAGCTACTGGAAACATGTTCTTCATTGACCTTGGTTGTTCTGGATTTATGTAATAGTAGACATAGACTGTTGGGATATCCTTGAAGGTTGTGTAAATCTGGTTCTTTTTGGAAAACAGTTGGGGACCTCTCTTGGCTGTGCTGTCCTCGGGTTAGTATAGTCAACTTACAGTTACCAGATAGCTGTAGAACAGTACGTGTCTGAAATAGTCCCAGAGAGAGTGTTTTGTGGCTGGGGGCAAAACATAGCTAACTGGTACCACAGATATATGGTTATTTGCTGTCTTCAATGACCTGCAACCTTATTTGATTTGTTGTGTTATGTTTTGACAATAAAAATGTTGTGGGCTCTTAATAAAAGGCTGCTATTGCCATTTTAACTCCACCCTTGAGTAGTATAAAGTAGTATGTCTTGTAGTATGTTTTTCGGGGCTATTGGAAATTGGAGTTAGGAAGGTGGCCCAGTTTGAGCAATATAGAAGGTGAACTCTGATCTACCCTGGTCATGTTTAATGAAAGGCACATATTGCATTCTGGCATAAGGACTTTATCCTATCTGTGAAATGCAGTTTCCTGTTTTGCTGCCTCTGAACCTGAACCAGATCCGCTTGCTATTATTGTTAGAACTGTGAATTCTGAATTGTAAAAGAAAATTCCAGAGGAAAATATCAGTTTCCCCTTCCATGAACTAAAACTCTAGAGGAAGTGGATCAAGCACCAAGACAAAACCCCTAAACACACAAGTCAGACAGTCAAAGAGCAGTTAAAGCAGAAGAAAGTTAAAATCATGACCTTTGACCTTTAAATTCTGTGTCAGGACCTAAAGTAGACGTTCATGTAAGCCTACCAACATGCCTAAGTTAAAGTTGTCCTGTAAAAAGGAATGGACTAAAGTGCAGGATTGATCAACAGTTAGTGGAAATATTTGCCTGCAGTTGAAAAAATTGACACCAATACTGGGGGTTCAGATTGCGGAAAAAAAAATTGGGTTTCCATTATCTAGTGTTATTTCTGATCATACTTATGCAGAAATATTACAAATATGAAAAATACAAAAGGGTTCACAAACTTTATAGCTTCACTGTAGGTCATATTTTACATTTTTGCACATAGTGCCCACCATCAAACTTTCAGCAATCTTCTTCCTCACATACTGCCTGCTACATACCCTAAGCAGTTCTCCTCTTCCCATATTGCCCACTGTCATATTCTCTGCACTCTTCTTCTACACATACTTCTGACAAATCCTCTGCACTCCTCTCTTGCTCATTCTGCCAGCTGTCATATCCTTTACACTCTTCCCCTGCATATGCTGTTAGTCGTCATACCCCCCTTACTTGCTGCCAACTGTGATTTCCTTCACCCTCACTGAACATAGTGCCCACCAAAATAATTCTTTAGCATTGTATGTAATGTTACCAATGTTGGCTGTTCTGACATAACAAAACTGTCTTCTATTTTATAATTAATATTTAGAAAATAATCATACATTGGTTGCCAGTAAAAGACAGAATTGCTTTTAAAGCACTCTGTCTGACGCATAAGTTTATCCAATATCTATGCGAAAAACTAAAAGCTCACAACCCCAATCGCGTTCTGCGATCCACCAATCAAAATCTACTCCAAATACCTAAAGCCAATACAAGTCCAAAGGAGAAAGAAGATTTGCGCTCCAAGGTCCCAGACTTTGGAACGCTTTACCAACCAGCATTCGGTTGGAAGAGAACCACTTGGCCTTTAGAAGAAAGATCAAAACTCATTTCTTTTGATATCAAAGAAGACCGGAACAACGAACGCCCAGAGGCGATTTAGTTTGCATGGGATGCGCTATATAAGTTATTCATTCATTCATTCATTCATTCATACATTGTAACCAAACTCTTCTGGTAATTTGCCTAGTTGTCTTTCATTATACCTTCCACTTGGCTCTCTTCTGCCAAACTGCTGGTATTTTCCCTGCTATTTGTCATTTAGTTTGCCACGCTAATTCTAAAAAACTACTTAAAATAAATCTATATACACATACCCCAACTCTGTACAGTACCTATTCAACAATGTGTTTGTTTGTTTTTCACATTGATTGAGCGACCAATTTATAATTGTATGTTAAGGGTGGAGTTAAGCTGTTTTAACATTTTTTCAAAAAAGAAAAAAAGCTTGTGAATTAAATAAATGCTAGTGATGCTATAGTCACAAATACCCTAAGATTTCAATTAAGCCTAATCCGGGTTGAATCTTCAGCTTGCCATTAGGTTTCTAATGCCTAATAATCATGTATGACTGAAGCGGTGTGTGTCATTCTAGCCAGAACTACAAGTTAATACTTTGTCTCCTGCTGCTATTACATGTCACTATACATGAAGTCAAGGACAGGTCACTTTCCCAGTACAGGATGTTGAGGACATAGCGAGGTGTTAGAAACAAGTCCTTCTGAGGCCAATTACAGCATCTCCTGGATGACACTAAAATCCTTTATGCTCTGCCTGGAAAGCCTCAATTATCTCCTCATGCCATGCTATATCTGTCTTCACATTTAGAAATATTAACGTGTAAATAGGTTTTCTTATGAATTCAGAGAAAAAAAAAGACAAGGGCAATATATAACATGTAATTAATATTATATTATGCTCACTGTTGAACTTTGAAAACTCATGAAATGTTCTCCTGGTTGGTAATTATCCTGATTCCAGCATGTATCTTTGAATACTGCAAAGCTTATATGGGCTTTATTTACCATTATTTTATGCAAATAACTGTACAGATTTCCTTAAGGGTATATACTTTAGAGATGAGTGAATGACATAAAATCTGCCTTACCAGTTATTCAGAGCAGACCCTTATGCATTCTGCTGTGCCTGACATAAAAATTAACTGGTAAAAAGTGGCCCAACGACCACCTATCAATGCATTGTGGAGCAAAGTGGGACACACCTCCTGACACCACTATCCTTTTAAGGAAATATATTATTTATTATTAGTGCTGTTACTGAATTAAATTTTTGTGTTCGATTAATCGTTTTTTTTTTTTAAATCGATTAATCGACTAATTTCGATTAACTATAACGCACATACAGATCCAACTACTTTTAGCTGATCTCCTTGCAGGCTGATTCCCAGTGCAGCTACCAACCACTGGAAAAATGGATGGCAGGATACAAAAAAACACACAAAGGCAGCGCTCGGTGGGAATAGCATTAAATCTTTTATGGTCTTCAAGTAGGTAACAAAATAAATATTGCATTGGAGATAAAATCGATGTAACTACATAAACTGTAAAAATGTAATACCAAACGGTAGCAAAAGCAGTCATAAAAACATGTAGCTAAGTATGATACTGGTATAAAAATGTGTACAACGATACCACTGCTGAATCCAGATGAGGAGGGGCTAACATCAGTCCATCGGACTCCCAGTGGATGGCTGTAGAGTCCCAGGTTGCAGGTTCCGCCAGCATGCAGATATGAAGGCACAGCAAAGGAGCCCTTCAGATGGACACGGCAAACCTGCCAGTGTCTGCGACATCACCCAATCTCCGACGGAACTCCCTGAAGATCTGGAAGCCGGTGGAGAGGTGAGTACCGATCAAAAGAATTTTGATCGATCAAAAAATTAACGATTAATCAAGGAATTAATCATTAATTTCCGCAGCCCTATTTTTTATTATCACACCTAATAAAAAATGACACTACTTTTTTATTAGTTCATTGATGTCCAGGGGATTGGGATCCTAATCTTTTAAGTCCAATGACCTTAAAAGAAGGATCATATTTTTTTTACACTGAGAAAGGAACAAGTGGTATTTTGGTCCACCTTACTAGACAAATAGGATCACCAGAAATGTCTGTCAAATGAACAGATTTGCATTATTTTCTCTTTTGTGAACATCGATTTACTCATTCTTTATATTAAAATAAAGTACATGTCAGTTATCCAGTCAGGCCTAGATATGTTGAAAGGTCACAATGGTACAGGCCTACAGTATAAAAAAAAAAAACATTAGTAGGGACTAATTGTGCCTTATTATCTGATGACATTATACTGTATTTTGAGATAAACACATAAAAATAATATTACATTTAACAGAATATTTCACAGAAATGCACACACATACAGAACTGCACAGATGTATAAAGACAAGTGGTCATTGGATTGACACATTAAAAGAGAAGTGCACTTAAATATGTGATTAATGGTTACGAATGTCTGCCATGTATGAGCTTATATGCTTTTCTATCCGTTCTTCTTATGTAAACTTCAATAAAAATATTGAACAAGAAAAGAGAAGTGCACATATGTCAACTGCTCT
Organism: Rana kukunoris; assembly: GCA_029574335.1. NCBI lineage: Eukaryota > Metazoa > Chordata > Amphibia > Anura > Ranidae > Rana > Rana kukunoris. Next base: position 145,077,251 of record CM056056.1, read on the forward strand.
AGGTCAGGGGTCTCTAAACTTTTCAAACCAAGGGCCAGTTTATTGTCCTTCAGCCTTAACCACTTAAGCCCCGGACCAATATGCTGCTAAATGCCCAGAGGCGTTTTTACAATTCGGCACTGCGTCGCTTTAACAGACAATTGCGCGGTTGTGGCTCCCAAACAAAATTTGCGTTCTTTTCTTCCCACAAATAGAGCTTTCTTTTGATTGTATTTGATTGCCTCTGCGATTTTTATTTTTTGCGCTATAAACAAAAATAGAGCGACATATAAAAAAAAAATATATATATTTTTTACTTTTTGTTATAAGAAAAATGCCAAGGCCAATGATCGCTTAGTGACGCTGGCAATAGGGGGTGAAGGGGTTAACTAGGGTGGTGATCAAGGGGTTAAAACTTTATTAGGGGGGGTACGGGGCTACCCTGGACCTAACACTAACTGCCTGTCACACTAACTGTCACACTGACACTAAATGCAGTGATCAGTAAATATATGATCACTGCGTTCAGTGACAGTGTGACAGGGGGTGGGGGGGTGATCGCAGGTTAAATGTGCCTATGTGTACTGGTGTCAGTGTAGTGTTGGTGCATCACTTCCTCTGCCAGTGTTTACATTTTATAGGCAGAGGAAGTGACACGGCGGAGGCTCACGGGATTGGCTGGGAGCGATCACGAGGGGGCGGACAGAATCGAGCAGCCGCCCCCTCAGCACGGATCGCTCCCCAAGGTAAGCCGCCTGCCGCACACAGCGGAGGGGGTCCCGATCGGACCCCCAACCCGCTAGAAGGCAGGGACGTATATATACGCCCATCTGCCTGTACGTGCCATTCTGTGGACGTACATAGGCGTGCGGCGGGCGTTAAGTGGTTAAGGAGGGCCGGATTGTGGCCAGTGGGGGCAGAAAATTTCCTGAGCTCAGCATCAATGAGAATATATATGGGCTAAAGGTTGGTGGTCAGTAGGAGGAATAGTAGTGCCCCTATTAGTAAAATTAATATTATCCTATCATTGGTAAGGTATCAGTGAAATAAATAGTCCCCCCTTGTTGGGACCTGCTTCTCCTTCAAATCAGAATCAGAAAATGTATGGTCATTTTACAATAACAATCATAAAATGATGTTCAGGCGCTTTACAGGTGCTATTTTTAGTGCTAAAATGCCTAAAAAAGTGCCTCAGTGTGAAAGGGGTCTTAATCAAATACAGCATATCATAACAATATTACTATAACTATAAAGTGTACCCTGGGGGCTTAACAATGGAATCAGACATTACATATAAGTGTATTGTTTTTACATATGTAAGATTATTGATATTTTACCTGCATGGATATGTTAAGCCCTGTACACACGGGCCAGAATCTCGTCAGGAAAAAAACTCTTGTTTTTCCTGATGAAATTCTTGGCAAGAATGTCTTGCTGCCTAAGTGTACAGACTCTCCTTTCAAAAGAACCACAGTTCTCTTGAAAGGCAAGAACGCGGCGACATCATCGCATACGACGAGCATGCACCCGTCACATTCGATGCTGTTGCCACCATCTTGCTGCATCCTACCCATGCCTAGGAAGCTACTGCGCATGCGTCAAAGTAATTTCGAGCATTGGTGGGTTTCCACGGCGACAGGTACGTTTCAGGTTTCACGACAAGAAAACTGCCCAGAATCTAGAGGAGAAAAATAGAGAACATGTTCTCTATTTTCTCATCGTGAGATTCTCAGCATTTTTCCTGCAGTTTTCTTGTCGTGAAATCTAAAAGCCTTGTACACAGTCTCGGTATATTCGGCAAGAAAGCTCTGCCAGCAGTTTTCTTGCTGGTTCTTGCCGAGTAAACCGCGTGTATGAGGCTTCACTCTTATCTCTTGTAGAAAGTCCTTTTTTGCAGTCTGTTATTTGTAACTTTTGCTTGGGGGATAAATCACTCTCCTGTAAAGTAATTACACATATTGCATGGTGGTCTTAAAACTAAGCTTCTGAATGTTTGTTTAAATTTAGAAGAAAGAGGCTGAAGAAATTGAAGCTCATACTAGATTGATCTCTTTTGAAATGTTCATATGGTCATATTTATCAGTGTAATGCATAAGCTTCAGGCCACTGCTCTGATTCCTACTTGTCATTTCTCTGGGGCACTGTGTGTTTTCTTGATTGTGTTTTCATCTGCTGTGTATCACAAGGTGCTTGCTTTTATTTGTATTAGTCAGAAAGCCATTAATGTGTGTCCTCCTGATCCTGGCTGCATTATTTTAAAATGAATCTGTAGCCAGATTAAGCACACATATTCAACATAATATTTTTGGGGGGTGCAAACAAACAAAAAATTATGAAAAAAATAAACATCAATTGCCATCAAACACAGTCATTGTGCCATCAAACACAGCCTCTGTGCCCAATCATCAAATGCCTTCCCCTTACCGGCGGCGAGCGGTGTCCTCCATGCTCCTCCATGCTCCTCGATGTCTTCTCCCGTCCTCTATTCCCATCCTCTGCTATGATTGGATGCCTATTGTTTCACCAATCAGGTGACGGGAAACAGACCAGAGCATCTTGATTGGCAGTTCAGTGTTAAGAAAGTGAATATTCATTCGCTTTTCAAACACAGCTGGGCAAACTGCGAGCGCCAAACATGCTGCTCGCTGTTTACCTTTTTTGATGCCTATTAGAGCCTATGGCTCCAATCAGGTTCTTCAAGAACACCCCCGCCACTGTAATTCAGGCGCTTTGTGCCTGCATAGGAGGTGGCAGTGGCGGCCATTGATAGATTCATGCAATGCATGAATCTATCTATTGGTGATAGAGGGGGTGGCAGGAGAGAGGGGGCAGCGCTCATGCACCCTCATGGATGCACCGCCACTGGTACAGGTGTTTTTATGCTGCTAGAAACCTAACTCTAGAGTGGTGATGAGCCAAACTGCCCTCGGTTGTGTTCAGCTGTGGGGGCTGAATCTGTCAAATTAAAATGCCAATGATTCTGGGTTAATAGATAAGGGGGTGCCAAAAAAGAAGGTGTGTGTGGGGGGGATGGGGCTGGGAAACTTGTACCAATGCAAAAAAAAAAAAAGTTTAAAACATCCACTCAGCCAAGAACAGTGCCATTTTTAGCATTGACATTTACAAAGGATTTTTTTTTTAAATTGCTAGCAAATGACTTTGAAAGCACCTTTGTTTTTAAAATAAATAACACACAGACCCCCTCCAAGATTTTTCTATGTATTTTAGGGACCTTTAGTCTGGGTTCACACTATTGCAAATGAAAGGCGGATTGCCCGCATCCAATTTTCATGTTAAGAGTCTGTGACCAGCTCTCAATGGAGCTGGTTCGCACAGTTCAGGGATGGCTGCTGAGTGAATTGCACGGGAGTCCTGTGCGTCTTCTAGTCCATTTCAAGTCCGAATTTGTGATGAAATCAGTAAAATGGTGAACAGGGACGTACCAGACCCCTGCTGTTTTTCGACAATTTTCGACCCTGAATTTTCGACAAGAAAAGTTTGATGTAAGCTTTTGGTTGGAAATTCTAACTGTGTGTAGGCTCCATCTGACTTTTTCTGTTGGAATTTCCAACAGCAAACATTTGAGAGTTGGTTCCCAAATTTTCCGATGTGAAAATTTCTTGTCGCAAATTTTGATCAACTGTATGCAATTCCGACGCGCAGATAAACACGCATGCTTGGAATCAATTTGACGCATGCTCGGAACTTCAATTTTTTTCGGCTCGTTGTAGAGTTGTACGTCACTGTGTTCTTAACGGTCGAAATTTGGTGTGACCGTGTGTATGCAACACAAGTTTGAGCCAAAATTTAGTCGGAAAAAATACACGGTTTTCATAAGAGGTGTTTGGGTACTGTTTATCATTTGTTAATCATTTGTTAAACATGCAAACTTAATTTTTGCTGTAGCACATCCTATAGAAAGAATACAACAATTGTGCAGAGTTCCCCTTAAAATTTATACCAGACACTTTGGGCCAGATTCAGGTAGAGTTAGGCTGGCGGATCAATGGATCCGCCAGCCTAACTGTCACTTTAAGCCGGCGTTTTTGTTTTCTGTAACCAGAAAACAAGGGGCCAGATTTAGGTAGAGTTAGGCTGGCGGATCAATGGATCCGCCAGCCTAACTGTCACTTTAAGCCGGCGTTTTTGTTTTCTGTAACCAGAAAACAAGAAACGCCGGGTTGGAGTTCCGATGCGATCAGCGCAATTGAATTTCGCCATCGCATCGTTACTTCAACTTAAAAATGGCGCCGGGGGCGTTCCCGCCGATTTACGCTCAAAAAATATGTTAATGAGCGTGAATCGGCAATTCACGATCTTTTTCGGGCGCGACGCAGTGACTTTACGACGTTTCCGGAAGCGATACGCGGCGTATAGATAAAGCAGCCCCCTAGTGGTGTATCCTATGTTAAGTATAGGCGTCGTCATCGCGTCGGAAAAAAAAACAAATCGCGTCGCTTGCGTAAAACATTCATGAATGGGGATGTGACGTCATTGACGTTCACTGACAGAATTTGGAGCATGCGCACTGGAATGCATTGACACTCGACGCATGCGCAGTACGTTCGCCGCGGGATCGCGCTTAGTTTGAATACTACACGCCCCGTACCTGCCCAATTTGAATTCCGCCGGCTCATTTGCGATGCGCTGCCGCAACTTTAGGAGCAAGTGCTTCATGAATAATAGCACTTGCTCCTTAAATTTCGGCAGAGTAACGTAAATGAGAAGCGTTACTCCAGAGCAAAGATGCTCTGATCTACCTGAATCTGGCCCAAGAAACGCCGGGTTGGAGTTCCGATGCGATCGGCGCAATTGAATTTCGCCATCGCATCGTTACTTCAACTTAAAAATGGCCCTGGGGGCGTACCCGCCGATTTACGCTCAAAAAATATGTTAATGAGCGTGAATCGGCAATTCACGATCTTTTTCGGGCGCGACGCAGTGACTTTACAACGTTTCCGGAAGCGATATGCGGCGTATAGATAAAGCAGCCCCCTAGTGGAGTATCCTATGTTAAGTATAGGCGTCGTCATCGCGTCGGAAGAAAAACAAATCACGTCGCTTGCGTAAAACATTCATGAATGGGGATGTGACGTCATTGACGTTCACTGACAGAATTTGGAGCATGCGCACTGGGACGCATTGACACTCGACGCATGCGCAGTACGTTCGCCGCGGGATCGCGCTTAGTTTGAATACTACACGCCCCGTACCCGCCCATTTCGAATTCCGCCGTCTCATTTGCGATGCGCTGCCGCAACTTTAGGAGCAAGTGCTTCATGAATAACAGCACTTGCTCCTAAAATTTCGGCAGAGTAACGTAAATGAGAAGAGTTACTCCAGAGCAAAGATGCTCTGATCTACCTGAATCTGGCCCTTTGAGTCTGGTATGTATTTTAAAGCGGTAACTCACACAAAAAATATGTGTGCGATCCCCCAGGTAATTCAATGACAACTCTACAGTGGCCAAATTTGCACAGTGATGTCACTGCTGTCCCCACCCCTTTAGTTCAAAGGAGCGAGGATTTACCATGACTTTAGTTATTTTTCTGTAGTGGAGAAGGATCTGGGGGTTTTAGTTGATCATAAGCTCAATAATGGCATGCAATGCCAAGCTGTGGTTTCCAAAGCGAGCAAAGTCCTTTCTTGTATTAAGAGAGGTATGGACTCCAGAGAGAGAGATATCATTTTGCCCCTGTACAAATCATTAGTAAGACCTCATCTGGAATATGCAGTCCAGTTTTGGGCTCCAGTTCTCAAAAAGGATATTGGAGAACTGGAGAAAGTGCAGAGAAGGGCAACCAAACTGATAAGAGGCATGGAGGAGCTCAGCTATGAGGAAAGATTAGAGGAACTGTATTTATTCACTCTTGAGAAGAGGAGAATAAGGGGGGATATGATCAACATGTACAAATATATAAGAGGTCCATATAGTGAACTTGGTGTTGAGTTATTCACTTTAAGGTCAACACTGAGGACAAAGGGGCACTCTTTACGTCTGGAGGAAAAAAGATTTCACCTCCAAATACGGAAAGGTTTCTTCACAGTAAGAGCTGTGAAAATGTGGAACAGACTCCCTCAAGAGGTCGTTCTGGCCGGCTCAGTAGATTGATTTAAGAGAGGCCTGGATTCTTTCCTAAATACACGTAATATAACTGAGTACTAAGATTTGTAGGTAAAGGTGATCCGGGGTAAATCCGATTGCCTCTCGGGGGATCAGGAAGGAATTTTTTCCCCTACTGTAGCGAATTGGATCATGCTCCGCTGTTTTTTTTTGCCTTCCTCTGGATCAACTGTGGGTATGGAGTTGGGTGTATGGGATTGTACTGTGTTTTATTTTGTTTGTTTATTTTTTTATGGTTGAACTGAATGGACTTGTGTCTTTTTTCAACCTGACTAACTATGTAACTATGTGGATGTAAGAATCCATGGTTTCTTTAAAGTGACTAGTATGCATTTTGAAGCGGAGGTGAGAAACTCACAATTTTTCTTTCCATTCTTGTTGTAGGATGTACTACAGAAAAAGTGACATTTGTTTAAATTGATGACAAGTAACATTGGCAGCTCCTTAAAAAAAAAGAAAGCACAAAGATTCCTCCACAAGGTCCCCAAAAAACAAAATACATAGCAGACCATTGGCAGGGTTTGTGTGCTGTTTCTTTTTTTTTTCTTTGTGAGAAGCTGCCAAATGAATGTTATTTTTTTTTTTCCTTTATAAATGTCAATGCTGCTGCAGTGCTTTCTGTACATCACAGAGCTGTGCCCCTTCACAGGCAAGATTAGGACTCCTCGCAGGTATGTAATTTAATTCCACATACAACATAAAAACTGTATCCTCCAATACATTTAAGAGTTACAAATATGACAAAGTTGTTGTGACACAGGTAACTACCACAGACATTCAACGTTCACACTATACATGGACCAGCTGGATGGTGTGCCAATCTTGTTGGGCAAACTATTCACAATACTGTGATGGCTATGCGCTTGTTAACTGGTTAGTAAGGAATTTCCACTAGAGGGTAAGAGCAACTCCACAGCTGTATGTAAGATGGATTTGAAAGGTGTGATCCAGACATTAACACTCCCTGGTAATCTGGGAGAATCTCTAGTAGTTATCTCACTTAGGAAATGTTGGCAGACCCTAGTGTTCAATTGTGGGGTGGAAAGGAAATCAATGTGAGTAGTTCACAGTGGTGTAGTGAGAAACTGTTTGGAAGTCTAACAGACATCAGAACTGTAGGTATACAAATAAAGTGGTCAACCAGATACCATTGAAGCAGCCTCCACTCCCATGGATATACAATCCAAACCTGTATGACACCGGCAGCAGGGGTCGGCTAAGCGGCATATATTGATGGAAAGGTAGGAGGAAAATGGGAAGCAAAATTGTATCAATTGGGTATGGAGAAGCGCAGGTCTAGCTCACCACTCCGGATTTCCAAGTAGTTGTGCTGAACTTTGAGCCTTTTTGTCAGGGGTAGGGAGGGACAACGTTATCATATTTTTAACTCTTTAACCGCCTGCCGTTGTTTGACAGCGGCGGAATGACTCCCCTGCGTGAATCGCTGTAGCTGTACCATGGCCGCTTTACCTCAGGACACTTCTCCTCCTGCACTTCACTTTCCTGTCACAGATTAGTATTCCTGTCCCGCCATATTCAGACCACTAGGCCTTACTCTGTATAAGTACTAGTAGTTTCAATTAATGATTCTAAATAGGCCAGAGGCCTGCAGTACCCCTTTTTGTGGCCATAAACAATACTCGATTCGACACAAACTTCACAGTCTCTCCTCTGGCTCTACACGCAGCTCCTGTTCCAGGACACCTTTCCATGACCGTGTCAGGAAAAGCTCCTTCCCAGCTCACCATGGCATGGCTCTTCCAGATCTCCACTGTGCTTCACTCACCAACTCCTGCCCTGAGTCCTTCCTGAAAGATTTATCTGGACATGCAGACCAACTGCTTCTCCAGGTCCTGTTCCAGGACACCTCTCCATGTAAGAAGAGGCCCTCTCCCAGCTCTCAAGCTCCTCTATCGGATTGACACCCCCAAGATGGGGGTGTTTCTCATGCACGCAGTCTAGCACTCCATCCTTCAGTTCAACCAGCCAACAACTCCCCTCCAGCAGGCTGACTGAGGGATTATATAAGCGGCCCGCCCCCGGCCAATCCTAGTTGGGGATTGGCCAGAGCTCCTACATATACCCCATGCCACTCCAACTCTCAGCCCTACCCCCTTTCCAGAACTATTTTACTGGAAACAGGGGAGGCGCCCAAAATCTGAAGTTCATGTCAGTCACACCCACTGCTTCACTAAACCCCCAGATCAAAAACAAACAGTCTTAGATCGCAGCATAGGCCTGCTTACATTTACCTGCACTGGCAGCTTTACTCAAAAACCTTACATCTAGCACCTACCTATGGTAGAGGGTGCTACACTAGTATATAAGAACACTGATCAGTCACCACCCCTTAGGCAGTCCCATCCCCCCTAAAGAACAAGGTGAGGTAACACATTTAACACCTTGATTGCCCTCTAGTGTTAACCCCTTCCCTGCCAGTGACATTTATACAGTAATCAGTCATTTTTTTAGCTCTAATTGCTGTATAAATGTCATTGTGACCCAAAAAAGTGTCAAAAGTGTCCAATCTTATCACCGTAATGTCGCAGTCCTGATAAAAATTGCAGATTTCCACCATTACTAGTAAAAAAAATTGAAATGCCATACATCTATCCCCTGTTATGTATGTGTTATAACTTTTGCGCAAACCAATCAATATATGCTTATTGCAATTTTTTACCAAAAATATGTAGAAGAATTTATATCGGCCTAAACTAAGGAAGAAATATTTTTTTTGGGGGATATTTATTATAGGAAAAAGTAAAAAATATATATATTTTTTTTTCAAAATTGTTGCTCTGTTTTTGTTTATAGCGCAAAAAATAAAAAACGCAGAGGTGATCAATTTCCAACTAAAAGAAAGCTTGTTTGTGGGGGAAAAAAAGATTTTGTTTGGGTACAGCATCGCATGACTGTGCAGTTGTCAGTTAAAGTGGAGCAGTGCCGTATTGCAAAAAATGGCCGAACAGGAAGTTTCCAGGGCTGAAGTGGTTAATGTGGTGGAGGGTACAGTTTTTACATTTTATGTGGAATTATCTAAAAAAGAACATGATTTTTTGATTACTGGTTGATCCTCTTTGAAGAGACCCTAAACCCTTTTGAACTCTGTCCTTCCCTTTTTTTTCTGTTTGCTGTTTTGATTTAGAGGTACACTTCCTCTTCCCACCATGACCAGGTGATGGTAGTTTTTACTGGGTTGAGGAATTGTTATTATTCATTACTGCTCCTTCCCAGTATCTAATTTGTGTGTAGCTTTATTGACAGTGTTTTTTCGTTGTTATTTTCTTAGGCACACAGTTACCTTTGATCACCCCTGATGTTAACCCCTTTCCAGACAGTGTCAGTAGTACAGTGAAAGTGCATATTTGTTAGCACTGATCGCTGTATTAGTGTCACTGGTCCCCAAAAAGTGTCATTTAGTGTTCAAATTGTCAGCCGCAATATCTCAGCCCCGCTATAAGTCAGTAATCGCCACCATTACTAGTAAAAAATAAATACAAATTCCATAAATATATTCCGTAGTATGTGAACGCCATAACTTTTGCGCAAACCAAATAATATATGCTTACCAGGATTTTTTTTATCAAAATATATAGAAGAATACTAATTGGTCTAAACTGAGGAAGAAATTACATTTTTTTTCATTTTTTTTATATGTATGTTTTAAAGCAGAAAGTGAAAAATATTGTTGTTTTTCTTCTAAATTGTCTGTCTTTTTTGGTTTATAGCACAAAAAACAAACAAACAAACAAAAAAACCCCCGCAGAGGTGATCAAATACCATCAAAAGAAAGCACTATTTGTGGGGGGGGGGGGGGGAATACATATATTTTATTTGGGTACAGCATTGTACCACCATGCAATTGTCAGTTAAAGTGACGCAGTGCCGTATCGCCAAAAATGGCCTGGTCATGTAGGGGGTAAACCTTCTGGAGGTCAAGTGGTTAAAGAAATTGGACATTTTTAATGTTTCACTTTAGGCATTTTAAAAAGTCACTGCTCATGCCCAAATGGAATTTTGCATCGTTACCTGTTCCCCAGGGCAGTGCTCTTTGCTTTTTATCATTTTTCACCTACAGAGTTTGCAAACCATACATTTTACACATTTTCTGAAAGTACAGGACCAGTAGAATAAAAAATAGTTCTATCGATTTTGTACATCCTGTGGTAGTTGAACAAACAATTATCAAAGTAGTATTTTTAGCAAAAATACACTAAAGTCATTAGAATACTCAAACACTGTATTTCTTACAACATTGTTACTAAATCTAAAATATAAAGCTATACTTTTATATGCAAATGTTGACTTTTCCTGTAATAGTCACATTTGGGATTGTACACTTCTGAGCTTCTTTTCTGGTCATGAATAGGGATGCAGAACATGCAAAAAATTTGTTCGAACACGCAAACATCGTTAAAGTCTATGGGACACTAACATGAAAAATCCAAAGTGCTAATTTTAGAGGTTAATATGCAAGTTATTGTCATGAAAAGTGTTTAGGGGCCTGGATCATGCCCCAGGGGAAATGTATCAATGCAAAAAAAAGTTTTTTTTGGAGTAGTGATTTTAATAATGCTTAAAGTGAAACAATAAAAGTGAAATATTCCTATAGTATAATATGCCTGTAAAGTAGTGAATGTTTCCCATGTTTATAACAGTCCCTGCACAAAATTACATTTCTAAAGGAGAAATGTCATTTAAAACTACTTGCGGCTATAATAAATTGTCGGGTTCTGGGAAAACGGATAAAAGTCATTGAAAAAAACGGCATGGGTTCCCCCCAGTCCATTACCAGACCCTTTGGGACTGATATGAATATTAAGGGGAACCCCAAACCAAAATAAAAAAAATGCGTGAGGGTCCCCCCAAATTCCATTATCAGGCCCTTCGGGTCTGGTATTGATTTTAAGGGGAACCCTTGCCAAAATAAAAAATAAATGGCGTGGGGTTCTGTCACGTACCTGGTTATGGAGCCCAATGTGCAGGGAGCGGCCTCTCGTAAGCCTCTGACTCGGGAGCCCCTGGTAGAGCAGACAGGGGGTACGGAGTCTAGAGGGGCACAAGCGCCTGATGGTAAGCTGGTGGCGGACCGGAAGAGGAAGCAGACAGGTGCTGACGAGGTCCTGGCAGGGAACCAGTGAACACAGGCACGGTGTAGTAGCGCTTGCTGTAACGGAGCCAAGGGATTGGCAAACACCGGATCAGGCAGGGAATCAGGAAACCGGAACAGATCCGAAGGGTTAATCAGGTCCAGGCCGAGTCGGTAAGTCTGGCAGGCAGACAACAGAGCTAGGGGTTTTAGCGGAATCGGTAGTCAGATCATGCCGGGGTCAGAGGCAGGCTGCAGGCAGAGGTAGGTCACAGGAAGCCGGGTCAGGTACACAGTAGTCAGGCAGGTAGCAGATTCAGATTATCTCAGGAAAACGCTGTCGACTGGTCAGCAAGAAGCAGTGGGAGCAGACAGCTTAAATAGCTCTCCTTGGCGCCGAAATGACGTCAGCGCGCACGCGCTCCCGCCGCGCGCGCCGCGTGCACGCGCGCGCACACGCACATGCGCGCACACACGTGCATGCGCCGGAACTGGTTTCTCCTGACGTTGCCAGTACTGGTCCATACCAGACCCTTATCCGCAACGCAACCTGGCAGGCCACAGGAAAATATCGGGGGACGAGAGTGCGGACCCTCCCCTGAACTGACAGGATCTAATTAACCTACCAGCATGTCTTTGGAGTGTAGGAGGAAACCTGAGTACCTGGAGGAAACCCACGCAGACAAAGAACATGCAAACTTCAGGCAGATGGTGTTGTGGTCGGGATTCTAACCAGTGACACTTTTGCTGTTAGGTGAAAGTGCTAACCACTACACCACTGTGCTGTCCTTTTTATAGTAATAAAAAAAGTTCCAGTGCCGTAATCCTTCAAGAGTCCAACCAGCCACTACGAATGATACAGCCTTCATAGGAGGCGCCCGGGCAAATGACACGCGAGCCATCTAATGGCTCTTAAATAACCAAGGGGGGTTTTCGTCAGTTTCCCCGTGGTGTCACAGATGACCCTGCCCCCCTCTCACACATTACGGGAAACCCTGAAGGGCCTGGTAATGGAATTTGGGGGGACCCCCACCCTTTTTGTTTTGTTTGGGGGTACCCCTTAATATTCATACCAGACCCAATGGGCCTTTCAGTGACTTTTATCCGTAGTCCCGGCACCCGACAATTCATTATATCCACGAGTAGTTTTAAATTACTTTTTTTTCCTTTGGAAATGTAATTTTGTGCAGAGACTGTTAAAAAAACTGGAAACACGCACTACTTTACAGGCCTTTTTTTGCATTAATTCATGTCCCCTGTGGCAGGACCCAGGTCCCCAAACACTTTTGATGACAATAACTTGCATATTAACCTTTAAAATGAGCACTTTGATTTCTCCCATAGACTTTCAAAGGGTGTTTTCCGCGGCTTTCGAATTTGCCACAAACACCCCAAATTGTTCACTATACGGCGAACGGGTGAACATCCCATGTTCAAGTCAAACAAAAGTTCGACCCGAACATAAAGCTCATCCCTAGTCATGAATCTGTTTATTACATTATTAAGCTAATTGAGAGGCTTTAGGAGTATTTAGGGTTATTCTCCCTAATGGGGTAAATGGTAGCTTGAACAGAGGATCTACTAATTGTATTGGCATTCAATTTTCAATTAATGTAATCCCAGCTTATGCTCATATTTGGATTGTCCAGGTTCAGAACATGTTTTTTTTAATTTCCCAATAAATACATTGGCCTGGATTCACAAAGCACTTACACCGACGTAAATCACTTTACGCCGACGTAGTGCAAATGTGCGCCCGGCATATGTGTGCGCCAGAGTCACAAACCAACATACGTCCAAATACAGGCCATCCTACCCCGACGTATCTTGCTTACGCCAGCGTAGCGTGGGTGCAAATATGGTTTGGACGCATGTTGCTTCTCCCATTGATTAGGCATTCAAATATGCAAATGCAGTGCGCGTAAGTGTACGTCCGGCGTAAAATTATTCCCCAAAGATGAGGCGCAACCCAGCAATAGACATGCAAAGGTCTGCCCCAGAGAACACAGGCCGGCGTATTGGGCATACGTTACGTTCACGGCGTACGTAGTGATCCGGCGTAGCTTAGGCAGTTGTGCCAGCGTAGTTGTGAGCATGCGCATAAGGGTGCAGTTTCATGCGTTCACATCACGACTACGTCACGGCGCATGCGTGTTCGTGATACACCGGCGTATAACACTGCACCATGCTCAGACCATCATTTGCATGGGGTCACTCCCACTTCCACTTACGCTGGTCTGCGCCTTCGAAAATATGCTACGCTGGCGTATCTTGGTGAGCAATAGCTGGCTGAATACAGTGCATGCCTTTCCGCGTAGCGTATGTGTGTGCGCTATGCCGGCGTAAATGTGCGCCCACTCTCTGTGAATCCGGCCCATTAAGTTCAATCAACTCTATGCATGTTTATAGCTGAACTGCCCATGGAGGGGCAAATAGATGATTTATGGAGGGAAGAGAATCTTTTCGTGCTGGAATTAATTGTTGGTTAACTGAGACCTACATTGGTAATTTTAATTAAGCGGTGACCCAGCGGAGGCATTTGATCACTTCTAAAGATAGCAGGACTAGCTTGGTCTGAAATTGGAAACAATGCATATTATTGGGCTGTATACAAGAGGAAATGTTCGACTATTGGCAAAATGTACATTCCTTTATCCTCTATGAATTTAAAGCGGAGTTCCACCCTTAAAACCACTTGGTTTCATCCCATCTAGCATACTGGCGTCAGCGCCAGTATGCTGTTTTTTTTTTTTTTAATGCATGTACTTACTTTATAATAAATCATTTAATTTCATGCGCACCGCGGTATGTCGCCGCTATAAGGCGTCACGCCTTCCGGAAACAGCCGATTAGCGTTCGGCTCTTCTCGGCGCCTGCGCACAGACCCAGAAGCTGACTGCGCAGGCGCCGTATATAGCTGCGTCACGCCCTCCGAAAAAACCCGAACTAGGACTGGCTATTTACGGCGCCTGCGCAGTCAGCTCCTGGGTCTGTGCGCAGGCGCCGAGAAGAGCCGAACGCTAATCGTCTGTTTCCGGAAGGCGTGACGCCTTATAGCGGCGACATACCACGGTGCGCACAAAATTAAATGATTTATTATAAAGTAAGTACATGCATTAAAAAAAAAAAAAAAAACAGCATTCTGGCGCTGACGCCAGTATGCTGGATGGGATGAAACCAAGTGGTTTTAAGGGTGGAACTCCGCTTTAATAGACAAATATATATACACTATAAGCTTTAGAAATAGTTCAACTGTGTGACAGCAAGAAAAAGTTTAGATAATGTTCTTGAAGTTTGTATAAATTGCAGTTTTATGGCATGTTCACTGGGGCCAAGAATCAAGCAGATATAGATCACTGAAAATATCTTGTTATGTTTTATGTTAAATACAATCTCACAAAGCAAGGATTATAGTTCCACTGGAACAAAGAGTAAACTAATTCCCAATGGGGTTTGCATTCGAGCCCATAAGTATTTAATGGCTGTTTTAACAGCGAACCACTATTGTGTGCTTTATGGGCAGTTTCAATCACTATGTTTATCTTTTTACAATATGTTGGCAGCAGCAGAAAAACTGTCTAAAATGTCAACTGCCCTTAAATTATAGTACATAATGACATTCTCTACAAATGTTCTTGTGTACTTTAGTTTTATACAAGAACTTTACAATGAAAAGTAAATTCCTATGCTAATGATGGGGTAACTGTTAATGTATATTGTATGCAATGTAACAAGGGTCTTACATAGAAGTGGAATAAAGGGAAAAAGTAGCCTGCCTGCCGTTCCGTATCACTTCAGCTGTCAATTCTGCTAACTGGTCTAACATAAGATCTTTGCCACTGACTTTAAAACATTAGGCCAATAGTTCAAGTACAAGTTCCTATTTATAATGAACCTTTTCTATCTGTAACATATTTGCAATGCAGTCTTTATCTTTTGTTTCAGTTTTCTATAGCTTTCTGTCACAAGACAACCTTTTTAAATTTAGACAGTTACAGAATCCTGGCTGATCGATTCACACATGGAAGTCCTATATGAACAAAATAAAATAAACATTGAGATCACCCTATAAGGATTGAATGAATGAATGAATGAATAAATGAGAAACTTATATAGCGCGGCACATGCAAACCAAATCGCCTCTGGGCGCTTGTTGTTTCTGTCTTTCTTGACATCAAAAGAGCAGAGTTTTAATCTGTCTCCTGAAGGTCAGGTGGTTTTCCTCCAACCGAATGCTGGTTGGTAAAGCGTTCCAAAGTCTGGGACCTTGGACCGCAAACCTTCTTTCTCCTTTGGACTTGAATCTGGCTTTGGGTACTTTGACCAAATTTTGGTCGCTGGATCGCAGAACGCGATTGGGATTGTGGGCTTCTATTTTATCGCAAAGATATTGCGGGGCTTTTCCATGGATGCATTTATGAGTCAGACAGAGAGCTTTAAAAGCAATTCTGTCTTTTACTGGCAACCAGTGAAGGGATCTCAACGACGGTGAGATTGATTCCCAGGGTTTTTTCCCAGTCACAAGTCTGGCGGACGTATTTTGGACGACTTGCAGATGAGCGATTTGGTACTTTGGGAGTCCGAGGTAGAGGGCATTTGCATAGTCCAGTCTGGAGTTCACAATTGTTCCCACCACGACTGCTACGTCTTCTTTGGGAATGAATGGAATAAGTCTGCGTAGTAGGCGCAGCAAATGGTGAGATCCGCTGGCTACTGACCCTATTTGTGCGTCCATTGTCATGTGGGTGTCAAAAATGACCCCGAGACTTTTGACTTTGGCGCTAGGGGTGATGATCTGGCCCAGAATGGGCGGAGGTGTCCAGGTTGTTGCCAGTTGACTCTTGCGACTGGCATGAACCAGAACAAGTTCTGTTTCGGAATTGTTGAGTTTAAGATAACTCCTAGTCATCCACTTTTCTATCGAAGAGAGACAATTCTCTAAGCTGAGATGATGATCCTTTCTATTGCAGATGCGAAAATACAGTTGCGTGTCATCTGCATATGAGTGATAAAATAGTTGTTGACTACTGATGACTTCAAAGAGAGGGCGAAGATAGATGTTGAAGAGCACCGGTGACAGGGGTGAGCCTTGGGGGACTCCACATGACACTGTGCGTTTTCCAGAAGTGAACGGTCCCAACTTCACCATTTGAGATTGGCTTCCCAAAAAGGAGGAAAACCATGGTAAATCACCCTCTGTGACTCCGGCTACCTAAGCCAGCCGAGTCAGTAGCAGTTTGTGATCTACCGTGTCAAAGGCTGTGCTTAGGTCCAGCACGACCAGGAGACAAGATTCTCCTTCGTCTACGGCCTCCAGAACGTCGTCCCATATTTTGAGCAGTGCTGTTTCCGTCCCGTGTCCGGGGCAGAATCCCGATTGCAGTGGATCAAGTAGGTTGTGGGTATCTAGATGCTGTTGCAGCTGTTGTACCACTACTTTCTCCATTACCTTGGAGAAAACGTTTAGCATTGTTATGGGAGCCGGTGACAACACACTGGTCTAGATCTCAGAAGAAGCTCCATTCGGAACTCTTCAAATCTACCTTGGAAAATAAAATTAAAACAATTCAACCAGGTCAAACTGCCGCATACACACTGGATGCCATAAATGCAGCCCTACTACAGTCAGCCGACTTAGTAGCACCAGAACGCAAAGTCCTTACCCGGAAAAACAAGGCAGGCTGGTTCAACAACCAGCTATCGCTACTGAAGCAAGAGCGTAGAAGGGCAGAAGCCGCCTGGAAAAGAAACGCTTCTGAGGCGAACCTCGCCATCTACAAAGTAGCAACAAGAAAATACCACATAGAAATCTTCAAAGCCAAGAAAAACTATGTTTCCAAGGCTATCAACAGCGCCTTAAACCGCCCCCGGGAACTCTTCAAGCTGGTCTCGCAGACCATGAATCCAGACTGTCTTGAAGCCCCCAACTCAGACACCCAAGAATTTTGCAATGAATTGTCGGATTTCTTCATCAATAAAATTGAGAGAATCCGGGAAAGCATTCCGCAAAACAATACCCCTGAGCAACCACACAGCACCCAGAGGAACATTCTACAACCAACAAAGTTCACTCTGGAACCCATCTCCATCAATGCCACAGAAAATATCATCGGCGCTTTGCGTAACAGCACATCGCCTAATGATATCATCCCCACTAAGCTGCTAAAGGAATGTGCCGATATCCTGGCACCTCCCATTACGCAGCTTATAAACCAGTCATTTAAGGAAGACATAGTGCCCTCCCATAACACATCGTTTCGCCCGTCGAGGTTCTCTGCCGGCCGTCAGAATCGGCGACCCGCCCGTCGGGAAAGGCAACCAGCCATTCATCCCGACGGGCCGTCGAGCAAATAGAGAACCTGTTCTCTATTTGCTCGACGGGTTTCCCGACGGCTGGGGCTCGCCAAGAGCATACACACACCCGAGGTTCTCGGCAGAATGCGGCTCCCAGCGAGGTTCTCGCTGGTTACTCCCGAGAACCTTGGCCGTGTGTACGGGGCTTCAGTTATAGGAGATCTTAAACGGCATGATAGGATCTGGTGTAATCGGTGTAATTCAGTGTATCAGCCAAATGGAAGCAGCCTGGATCTTATGGTTCGTAAGTAACTCCCAGTGTGTCATCCACAGGTACATATAAAACACAAATGCCTCACATGGTGTAAAACCTTCATTTAATGGGAACAAAATAGACTTGCACTTACAACATATTAGGGCCCACACACGATCGGTTTTGACCGATGAAAACGGTCCATCAGAGTCAAATCCCATTTAAAATGACCCGATTGGTCTGGTGTGGAATGGTTGAGGGACCCTACACCTTTTTTTTCTAACTAGCACTTTTTAAAATTATTCAACTGTCAGCGGGGAACCCATTGACAGCTAATGGCTCATCAGTTGTTAAGGACTTTGCGGCCGGCTTCCTGGCCCCACTCCGTAACAACCAGCTTACACTGTGCCATGATTGGGCAAGAATATGCCCAATTGGGGAGCAGAATGAACTGTGCAGTGCTCAGTGCAAGGCAGGGTGTTTGGCGTGGTGAACATCCACGGAAAACACCCTGCAAATTTGGGTGTTCGGCGAAAGGTCGACAAGGCAAATGTATGGCCTGAACTCATGCTTGGGCCAAACCGTTCGGCCAACACTATTGTATATATCAAAACACAAGTATTGGCACATGTGCGTCATGTAAGCATTTTTTCTTTTAAGGTAAATTCTTAATAAGGTAAACTTACTTTTCAAGCTCACGTTTATTAAGTTTTCAATGGATAACATAACGTTGTATTAGATTTATGTACCGTATAATGTTTTTTTATCAGCTCAGTAATATAATTACCTTTCTCCTTTTTCCGGTTTATTACTTTTCTGTGATTGAAGAGCATACATAAAACTTAAAAACAAGACAGGTTCACTTAAAGTGCATTGAAATGATAACTGAGTTAAAACGATTTTTACATTTTGTAATAATTTCAGAGCAAGCAATGCTACACTGTAGTTTAGCAGTATACATTAGCTAAGATGCCATATCCTACTTTCACTCCCAGATTGCTGCTCCCCTTCCAGATGTAGTGCAAACATTCACACTCCCTTCCCATTCTACATTCATAAAGTCTGTCATGCATAGCATATCTAAGAGGCTGCAAAAGAGCATAGGGGATGCAAGCAGTGCTGTAAATGTTTGCACCTTGAGGTGCAAACATTCAATGTAACTGCAATTGGTCTGAAGTTTACTTAAAAAAAAAAAAGATGGATAAGCTATACTGGAAATTAAAGCCCAAATCCAGGCACCAAAAAATGAGCTTTGTGGCTTCCAGTTGTGGTAGTGACGACCAAGCCTGCAAAGCCTCTATTCCTGTAGGTCTAGAGAAGTTGTAATGTATTTTTTTTGCACTTCTTAAGCCCCTTAGACACGATCGTAATTTCCGATGGAAAAAGTCAGACTGATTTTTTCCATTGGAAATTCCAACCGTGTGTATGCCCCATCAGATATTCAGAAGAATTCCATTGGAGTTTAGATAGAGAACATGTTCTCTTTTACTCCGATGGAATTCCGATGTGAGTTTTGCCGGGCAAGAACCCAATCGTGTGTATGGGGCATAACAGGCTGACACATGGCTTGTTTAGGGTGGGGGATGATTTAGTGGTTGGTGGCACCAATCCTCATAAATTGAGGATCTTCCCCAGCACACCTTGATGCAATGATAATAATGGTCTTTAACAGGTATCACAAGCCAACTTTTAGGGACCTCTCTCTACTTTGGGGGGTCCTGTGATGTTGTGAATAAAGGACAAAATAATTATGTTGTGATGTTACCACCATTCTCACTGAAGTCACCATTACAACATGGCCACCAAATTCATTATGCAGGTAAAGGACCTGGTCCCTTTTTGCGATTCGGCACTGCGTCATTTTAATTGACAATTGCGCGGTCGCAGGCCCTAAGTGTGGAACCAGTCATAATATTATTCATCAAATACACCAAGTATGAACTTGCCTATCCACTAAATATAAATTGAGCACTTGGAATGTTTTGTTCACTCATGGTCAAGCTGAATTTAAGTAATAGCAACCAATGATGGAAAACCTAACCCATTTCATTATTAAATACAGACATAAAGATCTTAGCAAAGGTCTTGGCGGCTAGACTAAACAAAGTGATACAGAAACTCGTCCATCCCGATCAATCAGGATTCATACCTGGTAGGTCTACCAGTATAAATATCAGACGGGTAACCTAAACCTTCAGGTACCAACAGATGAGAATGAGAGGAGGGGTTTTCTTTCTGTGGATGCTGCCAAGGCCTTGGAGAGTCCTAAAAGAATTTCAGTTTGGTACGATTTTTTTTAAATGGGTAGAGATGCTGTATAAAAAACCTGAGGTGAAAGTCAAGGCTAATAACGAGCACTCTGATAAGTTTCGATTGAAGAGGTTGACGAGACAGGGGTGTCCTCTGTCCCCCCTCCTCTTCGCCCTCACAATCGAACCTTTAACTTTATCTCTTAGGTCCGCCCCTGGGATAAAAGGGTATAAAAGAGGGGAGGTGGAGGAAAAAGTAGTACTATACGTGGATGATCTCCTTTTACTATTTGGAGACACCCAGAACTCCCTAAAAGAAGCCATGGAACAACTTAAACATTTTGGTCAATTCTCTGGACTTATAATAAATTGAGAAAAAAAATTACACTTTTGCAAGTTGACCCCTTAGAAAACGCTTAACCCCAAGAGGCTGCACAGATACAAATTGTAAATTATATAAAATACCTTGGCATAAATATCTCTAGAGACTCTAAACAATACATTGAGGATACTGTTGTCACATTATTAACTAAATTTAAAGGAAAAATAAAAAAAGGGAAAACGCTTCCATTATCTATGGCAGGTTGCTGCAATCTTATCAAAATGATATGGATGCCGCAGGTGTTGTACGTTCTACACAATTCACCAGTGTGGGTGTACAAAAAATGGTTTCAAAAGATACACTGTATTTAGAGAATTAATATGGAAGGGGGGCTTGGCAAGAATCCGAATAGACACTTTACAATTACAAAAACAGGAAGGGGGAGTTGCTCTCTCACATCCCTTTAGTTACTTTTTGGCGTCGCAGCTCCAGCATGTGGGAGGCTGTGATACGTAGGAGGGACAATGGGAGGGGAATATGCTCCTACAAATTACCCTGCATAATTTATTAGTGGAAATAATGGAATCTGGGTCGTTCCCGCATGGACCACCTACCTTAGATTTAATGATAAGAGTTTGGGAGGCAGTAAAGAAAATATTGGTGTATATAGGACTCACAGAGTATACTCCCCTATGGGAAAAAAAGCAAGTTGGGGGAAGGGCAGAAGGAATGGGAAAGACGAGGAATAAATTACATTACCCAGCTCTACCAAGACTAAAATTTGAAATCCTTTCAGAAATTGAGAGAAGAATACGCTATCCCGAATAAATCGTTCTTTAGATACTTGCAGGTGGAACACTCATTGATAGAGCAGTTCATGGAAGGACAATAGAATAGAGTATGTTACCACTGCTTTAGAAGGTTACCAGAGCAAAAACACTGAGAGGTTTAATATCAAAACTCTATCCAAGCATATATAAGGGGAGTCTGGGAGTAACAAAAGCTTCACTATATAGGAATACATGGGAAAAAGATGTGGAAAGTATATCTGAAATACAATGGGAAAGAATTCTGGAACTTTCTCCATTGGTCTTGTTGTCCCCATCCCAGAGGATGTCACCCTTATTCCTGCTATACAGAGCTTACAATACTGTGTGCATTACTTTTCCTGTTCGGCCAAAGATTAGACGCTAGCTGCCCTAGGTGCAGAAAGGTAGAGGGAGATGTGATACACATATTTTGGAGATGCCCGAAACTATTCCGCTATTGGAGGGAGATAGTGGGAATCATAGATCAGGTATTTGAAGTCTCTATAAATATGGAAACCATACTATGCATGCTGGGCTGGGTAGAGGGAGAAGGCAAACCAGGAAATACCCAACTTGCAATTTTGAGATGCTTATTTCAAGCAAGGAAACTTATAGCACAAAGATGGCAATCTTTGACCCCTCCATCCAGTAGGGAGTGGGAACAAGGCATGAATGTGATGATTTTAAAGGAAAGAATGCCATATATTAGACAAGGTGCACTCAAGAAATTTGATAAGATCTGAAAACTGTGGGGGGGGAGGGGGGGATTGGAAACATAAACAGCTAAAGAGATGACAGAGTAAGGACAGGGAAAGGGCAGGAAAGTAGATAAAAGATGAGTGGTGACCTGGGGAATGATAGGTGCTGAGCGAATGAATGAAAGGAGTGAAGTGAGACTGTGTCGGGTTGATGGACTAGGAACAAGAACGGCAAGGAAGGGGTATGCAGGGATTGAAGGAAACCGGTTAGGGGAGGGGGATCTTCCCCCCTGCCCTTATTAATTGTATAGACGTATGATACTTCTGTTTACCTTGCCTTATACTGGAGGGGGAGGGATGGATGGGAGGGTAATGTGGGTTTTGTATGAAACGTTGTATTATGGAAAATGCTTAATAAAATTATAACGTTTTTAAAAAAATGATGGAAAACCCAGTCCTGAGCTGGCTGGTAGTCACGAAGAACTAACACCTGCCTAAGATTGCATTAAAGCTTTTTACATTTTATTGAATGCTGGAGTTTCACAACATGACTGCTATCTAGTAATTGTTATTTTAATTGTAAAATGATCAAACTTTTATTAAACTGTATATGAATGGTTACCAACTTGCCACTGCATTGTTTCCCTTCTTTTGTCTGCTGGTCAGATTGGCAGCCGCTTCCAATAAATGAGTGGCTTGTGAACAAGAGAAGCTTTGCTGCAGGTTGTGTCTTCAGGAACAGTAGCTCTTAGTAATTGCCACAGTCCATCAGCTTTTATTAGCGATTAGACTGTTTTCCCATTACCTGCCGGCTTAGAAGCGTCTGCATAGAGAAGTTTATTAGCAAACAAATTAAATGTTTTAGAACCTCATCTCCATGCCGAGGAGAGTGGAATATTGAAGTGTGGTAATGTGAACTGGTCTGCAGAGAGGGGAACAAAAACAGCACGCACCCATGGCACCAAGACTTTGTAACTAGATACCACATTGAACTGAATTATTCATGCAAATTGGCAAATTATCAATGTGGAAACAGCCTCCTCTTTAATTCTTCATCATACGTCATATGCCATGCCTTTTGTCTATTTGACAATACCTGTCATGTAGAATGTTTATCTCAGCTACATTCAAAGACAGATCTCCTTTGTCAGTCATAACTTTGGAGAGGAGCTTAGATGTGCTGGAAACCTGGCAGACTGGCTGTAAAGCTAAGCATCTTAATTAATGTCGTTCAACATTAACTATTAATGACTTTTAGCATTCTAGCTAAATGCTGTTATTGTGGTTATTTGTGTTATTTCTCTCAGAAAGAAATAAATGTCATTGGTTGATTAAGCAGTAAAGTGCATTTTATGCTAATTGCGCAGACTATTATGCTCACGAGTAGTGATGGCCATCCTGAATCATACATGATAGCATTTGACTTCTATCACCATATTCTGCTTGTAAATCAATCTGTCACATAGGTCATGTACTATAGATTGTAATATAGGGAGCCTGGGACCATCAGCCAGCTGCTTGTAAAAGTCTTTGTTTAAACAAATCAACAGGGCCAGATTTGCTCTCCCTGCCCCCCCCCCCCTCAAATCAATGGAGAATGGCAACAGGATGGCAGGGGCGGCACGGTTAGTTCATAGTTCAAATATCATTTTTTTCCTTTTTTCATCATTTTTTTTATTTTGTAGCTTGTTGTTTACTTTTTTTTTTGTATCATTTTCTTATTATTTTTAAAATAATTTTTCTTAGTCTTTACTTTTTAATTCCTTATTTATTTTAATAATTTAATTATTATTTCTTATCATTTTTTTTAATTAACTTTATTGCTATCACACAGGAGAAAACAATTCCATGTGTCATAGCAATTGGAGTTGACAGGTTCTCTTTATTGACCCTGTCACCTCCAAAATAGGAGTCCTAGCACTGTGCTAGAACTCCTGTCACAGCTGAGATGGTAAGAGCACAGCTCACCCCTCTCTTTGTGTACATCGATGGCAGGGACAGTCATAGGAGACAGGCTTGGCGGCCTGGGGGAGGACAAAGTCCTGAAGACAGAGCCAGTAGAGAGAGGTATGTGGGGGGGAGGGGAGGACGGATGGCAGCACACATTTTACAAGTGATTTTGGCGACATCGCCGCAATCGCTTGTTAACGAGCGAGCGGATTCCAGAAAGCAACTTACCGCCCTTAACTGGCCGTCTGGGGACTCCATTCTGCTGCTGCCCATTGGCGCCCTGCCGTCCCGAGGCCTGGCCTTGGTGGCCTTGTGGGAAATCCGGGCCTGCAAATCAAGCAAACAAAAAAGCTTTCTTCATTAAAAATAAATGTAAACAGTACACAATTCAGGCATCATAAAAAACAACAAGATGGCTCTCTACTAGTACATCCGTCTCACACTAGGTTTTAGGGTTCTGCTTCAGGGTTCAATGGCTGCAAAAGCTCAGTAAACACTGTCTTAGTCCCCAGGCAGCCCACACTCACTCAACGCTATGACCTTAATCATAATCCACCTCACCGGCAGGTGCTGACTCCTCCTTGTTCCTTTTCAAGCCTTCCCCGAACCCTTTCAGGACTGCATGTACTCAGTCATTTTTCCACCCAAAATCTTACCAAGCTTCTGAATTTCGGGTCCCAAAGGAAGACTTACCAAATCTGAGAAAACACTGTAAGTCAGCCCTCTCCTCTTCAACTGTATTACCCAGGAACCCCTTACTCTGCACGGGTGAGAACCCTTGAATACTCAAAAAATGTGTTCATATCAATCCCTCAAAATTCGACAACACAAATATTGAGGACACGTATGTCCTTTCCAGAACCCAACCCTGGCATCCTGTGAAGGATATAAACACACGCAATGTCCCCATATCTAAAGGCCAGTTCACGCCATGGTTGTTTTTGATGTGTTCAGTGCATTTTCTCCCTCTTTCTTCTTCATCATAGTTCAGGACATGTGCAGGACAGTGTGCTTTTGGTGCATTTTGCCACGTTACGGATGCATTCCATACAGAAAAAATAATTGGAAAAACTGTGCATGCATTTTTGATGCAGTTTAAAAACACACTGGAGTGCATCTGGTGCAAGCCCTAAAAATATGCACTAAGCAAAAAACTCCTCTAATGAATAGTAGTGATTGGCTTACACCGTGGTTTTCAAACATGAAAGGTGACACTAGGCGCACAGACATGGTAAACAGATTCCAAGGTAAATTCTTATGCCGCGTACACACGATCATTTTTCGGGTTGTAAAAAATGAAGTTTTTTTTTATGTCATTAAAAACTACCGTGTTTGGGCTTCAGAGCATTTTTCGGGTTTTGAAAAACGGGCAAAAAAGAATTCAACCATGCTCTATTTTTTAACTACGTTTTTAACGTTGTTGTTTTTAAGATTGTAAAAAATGGTCGTGTGTGGGCTTTAACGACGTAAAAAAACCGGGCATGCTCAGTAGTAAGTAGAGACAGTAGTGCTCGTTCCCGTAAAACTACCGTTCGTAATGGAGTAAGCACATTCATCATGCTGTAACAGACAGAAAAATGTGAATCGTCTTTTACTAACACCAAATCAGCTAAAGCAGCCCAAAGGGTGGCGTCATCCAAATGGAACTTCCCCTTTATAGTGCCGTTGTACATGTTGTAAGTCACCACGCTTTGCTAGATAATTTTTTTACGATCGTGTGTAGGCAGGGCCGTTTTAATGATCGGGTTGAAAAAAAAACGTAGTTTTTTCTAGAGCCTGAAAAACGTTGTTTTTTACAACCCGGAAAATTATCGTGTGTACGCAGCATTAGTGTAGTGGTAGTGAAGTGAAGGTAACAATTTATTATCATAGTGGACTTTATTTAGAAATCTAATGAAACAGAGAAGAGGAGAGATAGTGAAAAGATGCCTGAAAGTGAAACACACAACTTCAGTCAGTTCTAGTTTTTAATTCTACAGTATCTACAGTAGTTCAAAATTCTCACAAAAGTGAGTACAACCCTCACATTTTTGTAAATATTGTATTATATCTTTGTTGAAATGTAAAGTGGTAAGTTTACAGTTTTTATTATAACAGTGTGAATTTGCTGTCCCCTCAAATAACTCAACACACAGCCATTAATGTGTAAACCGCTGGCCACAAAAGTGAGTACACCCCTAAGTAAAAATGTCCAAATTGGGACCAATTAGCCTTTTTCCTTCCCTGTTGTCATGTGACTCGTTGATGTTACAAGGTCTCAGGTGTGAATGGGGAGCAGGTGTGTTAAATTTGGTGTTATCACTCTCTCATACTGGTCACTGGAAGTTCAACATGACACCTCATTAGAGGGTGGTGATAAATGGGGAGTACTCTGAATGGTCAGGGGTGGGTAGTGGGGTCCCCCAGGTTCTGTGCTGGGACCAATCCTGTTTAATTTGTTCATAAACTACTTGGAGGATGGAGTAAGCAGTGCAATCTCTGTATTTGCAGATGATACTAGGCTAAGCAGGGCAATAACTTCTCCGCAGGATGTGGAAACCTTTCAAAAAGATCTGAACAAATTAATGGGTTGGACAACTACATGGCAAATGAGGTTCAATGTAGAAAAATGGAAAACAATACATTTGGGTGGAAAAAAATACAAATGCAATGTATACACTGGGGGGAGAACCTCTGGTGGAATCTAGGATAGAAAAGGAGCTGGGGGTCCTAGTAGATGATGGGATGCAATGCCAAGCTGCTGCTAACAAAGCAAACAGAATATTGGCATGCATTAAAAAGGAGATTAACTCCAGAGATAAAACAATAATTCTTCCGCTCTACAAGACTCTGGTTCGGTTGCACCTGGAGTATGCTGTCCAGTTCTGGGCATCAGTCCTCAGGAAGGATTTACTTGAAATGGAGAGAGTGAAAAGAAGGGCAACAAAGCTAATAAAGAGTCTGGAGGATATTAGTTCTGAGGAAAGATTGTGAGCACTGAACTTATTCTCTCTGGAGAAGAGACGCTTGAGAGGGGATATGATTTCAATTTACAAATACCATACTGGTTACCCCATAATTGGGATAAAACATTTTTGGGAAAGGGAGTTTAACAAGACACATGGCCATTCATTAAAATTAGAAAAGAGGTTTTACCTTAAACTACGTAGAGGCTTCTTTACAGTAAGAGCGCCAAGGATGTGGAATTCCCTTCCACAGGCCGGGGTCTCAGCGGGGGGCATCAATGGTTTCAAGAAACATTTAGATAAGCATCTGAACGACCACAACATACAGGGATATACAAGGTAATACTGACATATAATCACACACATAGATTGCACTTGATGGACTTGTTTATTTTTTCAACCTCACCTACTATGTGCTATGTACTATATATATGTACCAAAACCCACAAGTACCCACTTTTTTTTTTACCACTATTATTCCTTTACACTGGATTATGACATTTGCAAATCTAGTAATTTGAAATTTGATGAAAGGTTTAGCATTGGGAAACACTTTTTTAAACATAAAAAGTGCATTTTATATACAACTATATGGATCACACCAAAATTAGGGACACATGAGGAGAAAATAGGGACAGAGGGACTTTGTTCCAACCAGGGACATTCCCTCAAAATCAGGGTAAGTTGGGAGCTATGGGCAGGTATAATGTAAAAAAAGGTAAGTTGAAACAAATTTGCAAAAAAATTGTCTACTTTTTTATGTTGTGAAGCGGGGAGGAGTACGGTGGTGGAAAGTAAATTTTTCCCCAGAAGGTCAGCTTTAAATACAGCCCTGTTTGAAGATGCACTGTATTATCATGCCCTAGCTGGCTGGAAAATAAGCCATTCTTCCATGTGTTATTTCTTTTCCAATACAATGAGAGTAAATTGCTTGGACACTTATGTCGCGCTTGTGAAATAAGAGCTGCGTCTAGTGGCACAAGCAGGAATAAATCAGTCTCCTGACTAGGTCTTGCTCTGTAAATGTATCCAAAGCCAGCCTAGCATGGCTGCTCCTTTTGCTTTGCTCTTGAGCTGTGACCTATGAATCTGGCAGCGAGATGATCTTTTGATAACAGTCTCTCCTTCTGAGACTAATATTATTGTCTCCGTACAGAGATTTGATTTAGATAGTTTGTAGAACACAACGTTAGAAATCTTAACATTTCCCTTTGTGAACTACAAATGTAAATAATCTATGTTGAATGGCTCAATGGGTGTTTTTAAATTGTATTCCAGAAGTAGATCCAGAACCAGACCTGTGTTGTTGGATGTCCCTGTTCATCAGTTTTTATCCCACTTCTGCTATCACAGGCAAACAATATATACTATATACAGCATTCTACGTAATACTTTTTTTTGTTACATCTCAGCTCTTTAAATTACAGTGATATAGACAACTGTTGTTGGACTAATCATCTCAACTCCGATGTAGTCTTCTCAACTCTGCCTAATTTACTTTCTCTACAGAACACATTGTTCATAGATACAGTACAACAGTAAGGGAGCATCATCACACTTGGAATGAAAGTTAGCTACTGGCATTATCACAAGATAGAAGCCTATGAAATGAAAACGAATGCAACCACCACATATAAGGAATAGTAGGTTGCAATATGTGACATTTTTGTTCTGAAGTCAGATATACTTTGACTTGTAGGTTTACCAGAACTACCCTGTTTATAGAAAGAAAGTGACTACTAAGATTTCCACTATTGCTGATTAGCTGAGATAGAACATGAAAAAAGACAAATGGGGCCCACACACGATCGGTTTGTCAGATGAAAACAGTCCATTGGTCTGTTTTCATCGGAAAAAAATGATCGTGTGTACACAGCTTAACAGGTTTTCTTATAAGATTGCCCTGTATTTGGCTCCATCTTCCCACTCAACTGTGACCATTTTCTCTGGCACTGCTGAATAAAAGTAGAATAATAAAGAACATTCAATTACCCTAATAGCGTTGCCAACATCCCTGTTAGAATTCAATCAGAAAGGTAGAACCCCTATATAAATGGGACTTTAGAGGCAACAACGTTCAGTAAAAATACAACAACATGTTATTAAAATATAGTATACATAACATAATCATAAACCAATAAAAGCAATGATGGTAGTAGTGAAGATTAACATGTTACAGTCCAGATGATCCAATGTGTTTCGGGACGAAAAATCTGTCCCTTAGTCAGAGGCTTCGTCCAGAAGTAATCACACTATATAACAGACATCTAATACATTAACCTCCCTGGCGGTATGATTCTTTCAGATTTTAGGTGCTGAAAGCGGTACCATTATTTGCAAGGGAATTTGGCGTTTTATACTGTAGGCTTGTAATTCTTAGGAATAACTCACTTAAATCTGACCAAACACGAGTCTAATAGGCATCCCGGGTATGATTTTTTTTTTATTAAAAATTATAATATAATAAATAATTATAAAAAATTATAACAAATAATAATATAATTATAGTAAAAAATATTCAATAATGTAATCAAATCAAAATCACTGAAATTTGCTCAGTTGCAGAATTTTTGCTGTCATTATTTTTTTTTTTTTATGACGAATTTCCCCACAAATCGCTATCGCTAAATTCTGCAAGTGATTATAATTTATTATCGCTGTTTTCTAGCTGATCTAAAACCATTTTTGACATAAAGGGACACTTTTGGTTGCTATGGCCAATCTACAGTTTGCAGGCAGAAAGAACAGTTTTTATTATATAAAAGAACATGCAGGGCACTGGACAGACCACTAAGGACAAGGGGGGGGTGTGTATTTTTTACATACAGTACTGTAATCTATAAGATTACAGTATACTGTATGTAAAGTGTTTGTTTACTTTTTGGAATTTGGCGCCGTTCTCTGCTCCCGTGCGTCGTAACGTCACAGGGAACGGAGCTCGGCGGCACACGGGGACGCTGTGTGAATCGAGCGAGCACCCGCTCGCTCACACAGCGTGGATGCATCGCTGGATCCAGGAAGAAGGTAAGACAGCGCATGCTGCAGGCTCTGCATGTCTACCCCATGTGTGACTCAGGGATACTGATCTCAGCAAGAAAAAAACACCCGAGTCACGCTCGGGGATACCGCCAGGGAGGTTAATAAGTAAGGCCGCATACACACGATCAGTCCAATGCATATGGTTGTGGCACAGTAGGTCAGCATTTTCAGGGTTAAAACATGCAGTGAGATGGTGACATACTGTATCACTGCCTCACAGCCTGTCAAAACCAGCAACGATGGCTCAACACTAAAGGATTTTTTTTTTTTAGCTAAATAGCTTCCTTTACCTTACTGCAGTCCAGGTTGCAAGTCCTCATTGTTTGTTTTTGCTTTGAAGTTGCTGTAATTCTGCTCTGATCTCCACACTTCCTGCTTGTCTGGCTCCTTATGAAATATCTCATGGCAGCTTTTCACTGTGGTCCAAGCTGTCATTACTGTGTGTCTAAAACTCCTCAGAACCAATCAGATTGGTTTGTTTTTGTTCTGTGTGTCTCTCTACTTTACAGAAACATGAAACCAGTTTACCAGACCAGAAACTAAACTGCAGGCACATTATATGATTGATTTTTATCTATTTTTAATAATTTTTAAAAGGAATCAGTTAACTTGTATGTCTCTATACCCTGTAAACAGTCATTTCAGCAAAACATTTTTTCCTTTAACTGACAATTGCACGGTCATGCGACATGGCTCCCAAACAAAATTGGCATCCTTTTTTATCACAAATAGAGCTTTCTTTTGGTGGTATTTGATCAACCTCTGCGTTTTTTTTTGCGCTATAAACAAAAATAGAGCGACAATTTTGAAAAAAAATGCAATTTTTTTTACTTTTTGCTATAATAAATATCCCCCAAAAATATTTTAAAGAAACTTTTTTTTCCTCAGTTTAGGCCGATATGTGTTCTTCTACTTATTTTTGGTAAAAAAAAACGCAATAAGTGTTTATTGATTGGTTTGCGCAATAGTTATAGCGTTTACAAAATAGGGGAACATTTTATGGCATGTTTATTAATATTTTTTTTTTACTAGTTATGGCGGCGATCAGCATTTTTTTCATGACTGCGACATTATGGCGGACACATCAGACACTTTTGACACATTTTTGGGACCATTTTCTTTTTCACAGTGAAAAGTGCTATAAAAATGCACTGATTACTGTGAAAATGACAATGCCAGTGAAGGGGTTAACCACTAGGGGGCACTAAGGGGTTAAGTGTGCCCTAAGGGAGTGATTCTTACTGTAGGGGGGCGTGGCTGAAGGTGTGACCTCACTGATCGTCGTTCTCTATAACAAGGAATAGACGATCAGTGACAATGCCACACAGAAGAACTGGAAAGGTGTGTTTACACACACTTCTACCCTTTCTTCAGGTCCTGTGAACCGATCGCGGGACACCGGCGGCGATCGGGTCCGCGGGTCCCGCGGGCGAAGTCACGGAGCTTCGGACCGCGTGACCCACGTATATCGGCGTTAGGCGGTCCTTAATTGGTTAATAAAAACAAAAAAATATATATATATATATATGTTTATATAAAAAAATAATTTATTTTTTTTATAAAAAAAGGGGGGGGGGTTGCCATCCGGGGCCCTGGGGACCTCCGGGCCCCTGGGGACCTCTGGGCCCTTTAATAAAAAATAAATAAATAAATAAAAATATATAAAAAAAAGTAACCTCTGGGACCTCTGGGCCCTTTAATAAAAAAAAAATTAATATATATATATATATATATATATATATATATATATATATATATATATATATATATAAAAATTGTAAAAAAAGGGGGTTGCCATTCGAGGCTCTGGGGACCTCCGGGCCCCTTACAGGTCTACTGCCTGTACCCCCTGATGGCGGACCTGGTGGGACCAGGTGTCTTTACTATGTGGGGACATGTGTTTTTACTGTGTGGGGACGTGTGTATGAGGACATAGGTTTTGGGGGACGTGTGTTTACTGTGTGTATTTTACATTTTTACAAGTGTGACACTAGGTTGGTGATCAATGAGTAAAAAGCTGTAAAAAACATACTCACTGATCACCAGCTGGGCTGCTGCGATTCTCACCAACAACTTCTGTGTGAGGAGAGGAGAGCCGATCGCCTAGCATCCGGCTCTGTGTTTACATCACATGATGGCTTTGATGGCGGTCATGTGATCAGGAGGGACAATCACAGAGCCCTTCTGCTCATCTGAGATGCGCCGTGTCCGGGTGACACAAGTGCATCAGGAACCCATCACTGGCGATACTTCTCCTTCTGAGGGACGGTCCTGAACTTCCACTCAGAAGGAGAGAGCGCCCGCCCAGCCGTATATGTACAGTGGCCGGGTGGGAAGTGGTTAAACTCATTCTGATTCATTGCAGAAATACATTCCTCCAGCTCAGCCACATAACCCTCCCATAACATCAGGATATCATCTATGTAGCGGAACCATGCCACTACATGATGAATGTGAGACTTCGGTGAATTATTAGCCTGAAACCACTGCTCCCACTCCCCCAGTTACAGGTTTGCGTACGATGGGGCACAGGAAGTCCCCATCGCCACTCCCTGCACCTGGGGGAAGTGGGAGCATCAAACAAAAACAGAGTATGGTGGAGTATAAACTCAAAGGCCATAATAATGAATTCATTAAGCTTTCGGTCATCTCTGTGTGTTTGTGAGATCACGTGTCAAATGGCCGCTAGTCCCAGATGGTGAGGGATAGAGCTATATGCGCTGAAGAAGTCCTGTACCTTGGACGATACACGTGCGGGGGGCTTTCATTGATGTTAGGACAGCCACACACCTGCTTTTTTATCTTTGTACGTTTGCATCCTATGCAATAGGACATAGTGCTTTATTTGTGAGTAATTTTTTTAATTAAATGTATATTGTCTTTTGATCAAATGGAGAACACTATGTGTTTCCTTTATACTTTTCCATATTCCATTCGTGAGTTTGTCTGGTGACCATCCATCATCTGATGACCCTGGAGAAAAGGATTTTATGAGGAGAAATCATTTCACTATTACCCCTTTCTAAGGGTCCATATGTTCAGGTGAGCGGTTTGCACTTCTGGTGGAGGAAACACGTTTGCTGTGTCCTATGGTGATTGACGTGAGCACCTCATTTGACCATCCAATAGGCCTGTTAATCCCTGTGGCTCTTCCACTTTGATTCTCTGGACTTTATTGTGTTTATTTTATTTTAGTGTTTAGCGCTGCACTGCTTTTTTACATATAAAGAAAGCTATATAAAGCTTCTATATCAATAGCGACCAAGAATGCATGTGGAGATATATGGAGACCTTCCAAACTCTGCAAGAGATGAATCGTATCACGTACATAAGAGGGTCTTAGATGTCTATCCAGATACAAACTCAAACTCAAGTTTTCCATAATTGCACCATTCCCAGACACTATCGGTCTCCCCGGCGGCATTAGTAGGTCTTTGTGCACCTTAGGCAGGCAATAAAATGTTGGGATCCTTGGATATTTTATCCGCAAGAATTCCCAGGTGTCTTGGTCAATGATGCCTTGTGAAAAGGCACTATCGATCAATGCGTAGAATTTCATTTCTAACCTAGAGATGCTCGATCTTGAAATTGATTTATACCAATCTTAATTGGAGAGTGTCCTATTACACATTATCTTGTATTGGTCGTTAGACATTATTACTATATTACCCCCTTTATCAGAGGGTTTGATTGTGAGGGAGCGGTGTTTTTTAAAATTTTGCTCTGGCCGTGTCAGATTGCCCAAGGGTTTATACGTTTTTTATTTTTTTTATTTCTGTCATTACGAAGGTGACAAAGGCCACCCGGTTAGGATTTGTGTTTAACAAAGGGAATTCATCAGATTTATTATTTAATTTATTCAACCAAGGTGGTGGTGTATCAACAGTAACATGTTCCTGCAAAAGTGCTTTTAGATCAATAGTGTCGATAAGACACTGTATACTCTCTATTTTTTTTCTCTGTATTCTTAGAATAGATAATTTTGAATAGCTGAAGAAAAGCATCCCCACAACATGATGCTGCCACCACCATGTTTCACGGTGGGGATGGTGTGTTCAGGACGATGTGCAGTGTTCGTTTTTGCCACACATAGCATTTTGCTCTTAGACTAAAAAGTACAATTTTGGTCTCATCTGACCAGATAACCTCTTTCCACATGTTTGCTGTGTCCCCCACATGACTTTTCGCAAAACAGAAAATGGGACTTCTTATGGCTTTCGTTCAACAATGGTTTTCTTATTGCCACTCTTCCATTAAGGCGAAATTTGTGGAGTGCAAGATTAATAGTTGTCCCTTGGACAGATTCTCCCACCTGAGCTGTGGATCTCTGCAGCTTCTCCAGAGTTACCATGGGCATCTTGGCTTCTTCTCTGATTAATGCTCTCCTTGCCCGACCTGTCAGATTAGGTGGATGGTCATGTCTTGGTAGATTTGCAGTTGTGCCATAGCCTCTGCCCCGATGCCAAATTGATAAATGCTTTGAGTGCCCATGGAGAAAAACACTAAATAATAATAAATAATGAACAATGACAATTTTATTAAATAAATAATCATCAGCCACCTGGAGCTGCAAAAAAGTGTACACTTAATCTACCCCCATTTATTTATCTTTTCCTCTCCACCATTTGCAGCGCCTTTGGCTTTTGCTGGTTGTTTTGGTCAGCCATTGCACTGTTTTTGCTCTCAGCAGGCTGGTTCCCCCCCCACCCTTTTTTGTCACTGCCCATTTGAAGGCCCTCATGTCGTGTATGAGAGTTTAAATTTAGTGGAAGAAAATTGTGTAGTTTGGCTCCAATGAAGAAGGGGTTTATTTCAAAACGCATTAGCAATTAAAGATCCCAGTGAGGTCCCTCTGCACTGCAGAGTGTGCCAAGTCTAGGACTACTGGGCTATAGATGAGTAGCTTGATGAGTGACCTTAATTCACATGCTTGTGAGTATTATTCTTGTTAACCTTAAATAAACGTCATGGAATAATGCATTAGGCTGGTGCACCCTCTTTTGTTTTTTTGTTTTGTTTTTAATAGCTGCCACCATTTCTGGCAATCTGAGCCCTACCTGCAGGAATGTGAATGTTTTAATAATTTTCCTGCAAATCAGCCTGCAAAGCATTGCAAGTTCAACCATGATCAGTGGTTCATGGGTACAATGCCAGGCTCCTGAATATACTTCCACCAGCTCCCTGTCCGTACTGTAGATATAAAAAGTGACAGCAGCTAGGGGAGAAGAACCCTTGGGGGGGGGGGTCCCTAATTCACTATGTTACATGTTACACCCTAAATACGGGTGTAACATCTAATACTGTGAAAAAGGTAGAGTTGGCCTTTAAATTTCTGTGGCAAACCTTCAGAATACACAGAGTAGACATGTGCAATTTGTTTTGTTCCGAATAAACAAATTTTTCCCAATTTTCATAAATTTCAATATTCGAAAATTCGCTAATTTGTAAATTCATAAATAAGAATATTTGGAAATTTGGAAATAAGACAATTTGGAAATTTGGAAATTTTGAAAAACCAAAAATTTGAAAATCTAAAATAAAAACTAACTATTAAATTATAGGTATTGGAATTTCCTTTCAAATTTGGCTGTTAGTAAACGTAACTAAATTCTAATACCTATAATTTAATAGTTAGTTATTATTAGTTAGTTAGTTATTCTTTAGATTTTTTGAATTTTTATTTTTTCGAATTTTCGGATTTTCTTTCTTAGTTTTGGATTTTCGGACTTTCAAATTTTCAAATTGTGATCATAACGATTGACCCGAAAAATAAAAATAAATAAAAAAACTAAACTAAAACAAATACATTTTTTGGCAGTGCATATGTCTAACACAGAGGTTGATTTACTAAAATTGGAGGTTGCAAAATCTGGTGCAGCTCTGCATAGAAACCAATTGGCTTCCAGGTTTTATCGTCAAAGCTTAAATGAACAAAGTTAAAAGCTGATTGACTACCATACACAACTGCACCAGATTTTGCACTCTTTCGTTTTAGTAAATAAACCCAATTGGTCTATTTGGGAACAAATTAAATTTTTATAATAAATACAATTTATTTGGATATTCTTCTGGTAGTGGTCAGTCCTCTGCACTCAAAGAATATCACCAGCCTTTTAGGTTGAAAGACACTGGACAACAGGGAGCAGATTAGAATGAGACAGCACCAAAGAGGTGAACATTGCAGCTAGCACAGTTTTTTATTTTATACACTGGCTGGGTTGTTTTTGATAGTTTGCTAATTTGCAAATTTTGATCTTTATAGTCAAAAAATATATTTTAGATAAAACAAACACAGTTGCTTAGGTTAATATATGTAAGTGTTTCACTAAATGTATAAATTTAGAAATCTACATTAACAATTAACTTTTCTAAGTCAAGTATTATAGCTAAAAATATATGGTTTTGGATTTTTACCACAAATACACTATAAATTTGATATTAACATGCTACTTGTATCGTGCATGTATGCGGATATCTTTGCTGGCGAGATAAACTGATGACATTTTTTTAAGCATCTTCAGTCAACAAATCATTTTACATTTAATTTGTATAACACTGTGTGGTTATTGCACCCAGTAGAGATAAGGATTGTGACATGTTTTAAAAATTGTCATTTGAATACCTTATGAGATCAATTTTCTTTTTTATTATAATAGTAAGCTTCTTTACTTATGAAGTGTGGACTGTATTTAGCTTAACACAAATTGAGATGAATAAAAATGCTTTGCTTCCAGATTTTTTTTTCCTTTTTTCCTTACAACTAATACTGTGCTAGGTCTAATTCATGCTTCACACCTATGCATATTTGGTAACACACAAAACTTATATTACTTTGTGCATTGCAACATCATTCATTTAGAATGTCACCTCAATTCTCAGCTGCAGTAGCTGCCTATACCACAATGGTGTTTTTTGTACATTAAGGTGTACTGCACACCCAATCTAAAAAAATACCCTGCCTTACCACAGCCATAATGCACTGAAAATGTGTGCTTTAACCACTTAAGACCCGGACCTTTAGGCAGCTAAAGGACCCAGCCAGTTTTTGCGATTCGGCACTGCGTCAATTTAACTGACAATTGCGCGGTCGTGCGACGTGGCTCCCAAACAAAATTAGCGTCTTTTTTTTTTTCCAAATAGAGCTTTCTATTGGTGGTATTTTATCACCTCTGCGGTTTTTATTTTTTTGCGCTATAAACAAAACTAGAGCAAGAATTTTGAAAAAAATTCAATATTTTTTTACTTTTTGCTATAATAAATATCCCCCAAAAATATATAAAAAAAAATTTTTTTCCTCAGTTTAGGCCGATACGTATTCTTTTACCTATTTTTGGTAAAAAAAATCGCAATAAGCGTTTATCGGTTGGTTTGCTCAAAATTTAGAGCGGTTACAAAATAGGGGATAGTTTTATTGCATT
Source organism: Rana kukunoris (assembly GCA_029574335.1). Classification (NCBI taxonomy): domain Eukaryota; kingdom Metazoa; phylum Chordata; class Amphibia; order Anura; family Ranidae; genus Rana; species Rana kukunoris. The sequence goes on from CM056056.1 coordinate 145,114,420, forward strand.
TTTATTATTATTATTTTTTTACTACTAATGGTGGCGATCAGCATTTTTTTTGTGACTGTGACATTATGGCGGACACAGCGGACAATTTTGACACATTTTTGGGACCATTGCCATTTTCACAGCAAAAAATGCATGTTTATTGTGAAAATGACAATTGCAGGTTGGGAGTTAACCACTAGGGGCGCTGAAGGGGTTATGTGTGACCTCATTTGTGTTACTAACTGTAGGGGGGTGTGGCTGTAGGTGTGACATCATTGATTGTGATTCCCTATGTAAGGGAACACACAATCAATGTGGGCACCACAGTGAAGAACGGGGAAGCTGTGTTTACACACGGCTCTCCCCGTTCTTCAGCTCCGCGGACCGATCACGGGACTCCAGCGGCGATTGGGACCCCACGCCTGTGCTTAAAGGGCCACGTACAGGTACGGGGATGTGCCCAGCCATGCCATTCTGCCGACGTATATCGACGTGAAAGGGTCGTTAAGTGGTTAATAAAAGCACAAATGTGTGTTGCTGCACTCTAGTAAATAGTTCATGATTTTGCATTTGTATGTCAATAGAAAAAAATATGTTTTAGAGCTCTAAGCATTCCTTTTTCAAATGTTAAATATATAATAAGCTATTTGAATGTCCTTAAAGGGGTTGTAAACCCTTGTGTTTTTGTTAACCTTAATGCATCCTGAAAAACTTCTGACACTGACCAGCCCCCTGGCCCTCCGTTTTTCTCACCTGAACCCTTCAATCCCTTCGGCGGAGCTCTAGCTCTCTGCTCGGCATTCCTCGGCTCTTGATTGAATAGTTTGACAGCAGCGCAGCCATTGGCTCCAGTTGCTGTCAATCAGATCAAATGACGCGGGTGCTAGGGAGCAGGGCCAAGTCTGGCATTCTGTGTCTATGGATGCAAATACTACACTCGGGAGAGCACCCGCAAGGTAACTTCCAGGCAGACCTATGCAAGGAGAAGCCGCGGGAGCCCAGAAGACGATGATCGGGGCCACACTGTGCAAAACTAACTGCACAGTGGAGGTAAGTATGACATGTTTGTTATTTTTTTTTTAAACAAGGGTTTACAAACCCTTTAAACACCTCTGTACCACCATATTGTAAAAAAAAAAAAAAAAAAATTGTAGAATACAAAGCTCCCTGTGAAAGGCTGAGCACAACTCATCCCGACTTTATTTTGCTTTGAGAGTGAGACTGAGTTTTCATCCCACTGCCCAACACAGAGCTGAGGTTACATACAATGTTGAGAGACACTGCATTAATCACTTGCCCCCTGACGTCCTCGACTTTGTGAGGTGATATCTGAATGATGCTTGCAGCTACAGGTATCATTCAGATATCACTGTCTTCTGCCGACGATTCTGTGCACGGTAAGAATGATCATAGCAGAAGTTCCGCCGCTTGATCGTTCTTATAGGCAGCGGGAGGGGACGTCCCCCCCTCTCCCCATCATCCGGTGCTTCTCCGGTCTCTCCTGTGCTATTGGGGGCCCGGAGAACGAATCAGCCGCTGGCTCATGACGATAGAGATTTCTGGTGACCAGATGGCCACCAGTCATCTCTATGACTGTCGGAGGCCCGGGCGCAACATTGTGACGTCACACCTGGGTACCCGGAAGTAAACAAAGCCGCAAATTGCAGCTGTCCGCATGAGATGTGTGAATTATTTTCACAATATCACGCTTTCAAGCCTGGAGGAGAGATGTGGGGTCTTATTGACCCCACATCTTTCCATAAAGTGGACCTGTCACAGTAATTCCTATTACAAGGGATGTTTACATTCCTTGGAATAGGAATAAAAGTGATCAAAAAAAATTAAGTAAAATAAAAAACTCATGGACTGAAATTTGTCTGGTCCCTTCTGAACTGACCGAATTTCAGTCTATCTTTGACTAGCTAAATTAAGCACTCTCTTGCTCTGAGTATACACATGGCAAGCTCTTCTCATCTTATCCCAGAGCAGGAAGTGATGTCTTCACTTCCTGCTCTGCATGCATCCTTTACTTCTTGTGTAAGCTAATGACAATAAAATGGCATGATAGCTGGCAACTTAGTTAAATTAAAGGCAATTTCCCAACAAATCACTTTAAAGAAAAGCGTGGGGTTTCAAAAAAACAAATATATATATATATATATATATATATAGATATATATAGTAAATAAACCCCATTGTGTACTTAATAGTGATGTATGCCTGTACTCACCTAGGTGGAGGCAGCGTCTGTCCTCACCGGCTCTACTCTAAGAACTGAGTGATCATAGACTGCTGATCACTCTTTTCTTGGTCTTCAGTGAGCAGAAAGCTGGTGACTGTGAGTCTTCGACTCTCTGCTCTGCCCATCCAGCACTCACTGGAGCGCCAAGCTGTGAAGTAAATGGGAGCAGCAAGCTCAGGCTCTCAGAAGCATGTCGAGAGGCTGATCTTGCTGCCACTGAGGCATCTGGGTGAACATTAAGGTTAGGATTCCTCCGGAGCCTGGACTGGCTGAATATCGTTAGCCTGCTGTTGGCAGAATCAGGGCAAGGTGACAGGAGTGCCGAATTAAGTACACTCCTGGGACCCACAGGGAAAGTAGGGCAAAAAGTTTCTTCTCAATCACAAGATGTGCGGTCCCTCCCATGTCATCTTTTTGTTCTTGAGCGTCATGAACACTTGTCAGAAGTGATTCATGCTGATACCACTTGCTCCTGATGAAGAGAAATAATGAATGACCTAAAAACGTGTTGGGTATCACTCTGTCTATTAGTACAAGAGTGATTTAAATTAGTGGTTATGATCTCATGATGAACACTAGGTTACAAATTTTCCTTGTAATTTTGTATTTTATCTGACAAAGTAGTGCAAAGTGGATTTGCCTTTCGTAAATAACCCCCACAGTCTCCTATACCCCACTAGAGTTGAACTATCCTACTTATCTGGAGAGAGGAGCCAGAAGCACCAGCAGGGGACCTGAGGAGGATTGAGGCTGCTCTGTGCAAAACCATTACACAGAAGCCTTTACAATCACTATACACAAATCGTAGTCTGTTTTAGTCCAAGTTCTTAAGGATTGGGTATCAGGTGGATAAAGACCATGGGCTGAATAAAAAAAAAATCCTCTTTTTGTTAATATCTGTATACTTAAAACAAACAAAAAAATATATAAACGTTTACTCTGCATAACAATTTTCATGTATTTACAAAATGTAAATTTATTATTACACCAGAAGTAAATCCGAGTACAGTACTTGTATGCTCACCTGGTCTTCTTTCTGGGTTCCTCAGTACAGCCGCTTGAATGAAAGTCATATCACCAGTGATTCACCGCGACACATAGTGGGTGGTGCCAATAAAATGTGTCCTGAGTTGCACATCTGTGGCTCAGATCATATTACCACAAATGGATATGGGGAGGCATTTATAACAGAAGAGACCATTAGTGTCTCTTATTATAAAAACCCTGCCTGTCAGCGTTTTTTACAAATATGAGTTCAATACTGCTTTAAATCTGCAACATGCACTTGCTCTTTGTCATAAGCTTTGTGCGCCCGCTAAGTCTTTTACATTGTTGACAATTATGAGTCAGCGACCGGTAGTGGTTGATGTAAAAGATGAGCTTTGCAGTTTTGTGCAGATATTTAATACGCAGTAACTTAAAATTACATAATGGAAGTATATTTCATTGTGTTGCCTTTTTATTCCTGAAAGAAATATTTTAAGGCCCCTAAATAATATACTTTAACTCAAAGTAGTGCATTGAGTTTATAATTTAGAGATAAACCTGTCCTACATTTTGCCATTAAGATTTTAAATGGTATGAAGTAATTGGTGCATGCAAAATTGATGTGTCTTTGGTCCTAGGGGAAAGCATACATTCATAGAGAGAAAGTGAGCATTCCATTAAAACCTGTACTGTTTATTCATCTGGGAAATGGCAAACCTGCTGAGTTTCTGACTATGAGTACAGCAGCTATTTGTTCGGTGATTTGGCTCATTATGCAGCCAGGTTTAATGCAGTAGGGGCTATAATCAATAACAAGGGTGGAAGATATAGGTTAAGATCAGGTCAGTCTAAGTCGAGGGTTGGGAAAAAGATAGAACCTAGCACATTACTGTGCAATAACAGCTAATAGGCATTCCCTATAGAACACGTTCATTTGTTTCTAGGTTTCTTACAAAAGGAACTTTGTTCAGAAAGGATCAAGGTTTGTATATATTGAGTGAGAATTCAAAACATGTGTTATATATCATGAAAGAGATCTCTTCTGTAAACCAGACTCGCTATGTACAAACATAGCAACCCAATACAGAAAAACCTTGCATTGGGAGCATAATTTGTTCCAAAAACGTGCATTTGTATTTTAAAGCAAATTTCCCCATGAGAAATAATGGAAACTCAAATGATTTGTTCCACAACCATTTATTCATAGGTCTTTCAGTTGATATTCCATATAAAAAGATTATAGCAATGTGATAGGTTGTGTACTGTAACCATAAAATGTCCATCCACAAATGGCAGCCTCCACAAGGGGATTAGAAGCAAAATCCAGTAGGAGCTACAGAGTATAAAAAAGTAGAGAGAGGCTCCTCTACTGCAGTGGCGGCTGGTGCTCAACATTTTTGGGGGGACGCAAACAAAAAAAAATTGCAGTCTCACTGTGCCCAAACACAGCCACTGTTCCATGCCATCAAACGCAGCCACTGTGCCATCAATTTGCACCACTGTGCCATGCCATCAAAAGCAGCCACTGTGCCATCAATTTGCACCACTGTGCCATGCCATCAAATGCAGCCACTGTGCCATCAATTGGCACCACTGTGCCATGCCATTAAACACAGTCACTGTGCCATGCCATCAAATGCAGTCACTGTGCCATCAATTCGCACCACTGTGCCATGCCATTAAACGCAGTCACTGTGCCATCAATTGTCACCACTGTGCCATGCCATTAACCACTTGACCACTGGGCACTTAAACCCCCTTAATAACCAGACCAATTTTCAGCTTTCGGTGCTCTCACAGTTTAAATGACAATAACTCAGTCATACAACACTGTAACCAAATGAAATTTTTGTCCTTTTTCCCCATAAATAGAGCTTTCTTTTGGTGGTATTTGATCACCTCTGTGTTTTTAATTTTTTTCGCTATAAATGAAAAAAGAAGAAAATGTTGTAAAAAAATGAATTTTTCTTAATTTCTATTATAAAATTTTGCAAAAAAGTAATTTTTCTTCATAAATTTGGCCTAACATGTATACTGCTACATATCTTTGGTAACAAAAAAAAAATTGGATATTATTTAGTCTGGGTGAAAGTTATAGGGTCTACAAGCTATGGTACCAATTACTGAAAATGTATCAATTTGATCACATCTGATGTACTGACAGCCTCTCTCATTTCTTGAGACCCTAACATGCCAGAAAAGTACAAATACCCCAAAATGACCCCTTTTTGGAAATAAGACACTCCAAGGTATTTAGAAAGAGGCATTGTGAGTTTTTTGAAGTTGTAATTTTTTCCCACAATTCTTTGCAAAATCAATTTTTTTTTCATTTTTTTTTCCACAAAATTTTCATATTAGCGGGTTATTTCTCACACACAGCATATGCATACCACAAATTACACCCCAAAACACATTCTGCTATTCCTCCCGAGTATGGCGATACCACATGTGTGAGCCTTTTACACAGCGTGGCCACATACAGAGGCCCAACATGCAGGGAGCACCATCAGGCGTTCTGGAGCACCCAGGCCAATTCTGACATTTCACTCCTACATGTAAAAATCATCATTTATTTGCTAGAAAATTACATAGAACCCAAAAACATTATATATGCTTTTTTAGCAAAGACCCTAGAGAATACAATGGCGGTCGTTGCAACTTTTTATCGCGCATGGTATTTGCAAAGCAATTTTTCTAACGCGTTTTTGGGAAATAAAACAGTTTTGTGCTTTAAAAAAAAAATCCAGTAAAGTTAGCCCAATATTTTTACATAATATGAAAGATGAAGTTACGCTGAGTAAATAGATACCCAACATATCACTCTTCAATATTGCACACGCTTGTGGAATGGCGCCAAACTTCGCTACTTAAAAATCCCCATAGGCGACGCTTTAAATGTTTTTACTGGTTACATCTTTTTAGTTGGAGGTCTAGGGACAAAATTATTGCTCTCGCTCTAACGTTCGCAGCGATACCTCACATGTGTGGTTTAAACACCGTTTTCATATGTGGGCGGGACTTGCATGTGCGGTCGCGTCTGTATACGAGCACACGGGTACAGGGGCGATGTAATTTTTTTTTTATTATTAATTTTACTTTATTTATTTTAGTTTGACACGTTTTTCCCCAAAAATAAATGTTTTGATTACTTTTATTCCTATTACAAGGAATGTAAACATCTCTTGTAATAGGAATATGGCATGACAGGTCCTCTTTACAGTGAGATATGGGGTCAATAAGACCCCACATCTCACCTCTAGGCTGGGAAGCCTGAAAAAAAAAAACGATTGCAGAGTATTGCGCAGGGAGTATTGCGCAGGGTGTATTGCGCATGGAGTACTGCGCGGGGGGTATTGCAGAGTATTGTGCCGGGGGTATTGCAGAGTATTGTGCCGGGGGTATTGCAGAGTATTGAGCGGGGGTATTACAGAGTATTGTGCGGGGGTATTGCGCAGGGGGTACTGCAGAGTATTGTGCGGGGGTACTGCAGAGTATTGTGTCGGGGTATTTCAGAGTATTGTGCTGGGGTACTGCAGAGTATTGTGCGTGGGTACTGCAGAGTATTGTGCGGGGGTACTGCAGAGTATTGCGCGGGGGTACTGCAGAGTATTGCGCGGGGGTATTGCAGAGTATGGCGCAGGGGGTATTGCAGAGTATGGCGCAGGGGGTATTGCAGAGTATGGCGCAGGGAAGGAAGAGTATTGCAGGGGTTAATGCAGGGATGGCTGAGCAGGGATGGATGGATCTGTGACTGCAATAGTCACAGATCCATCCCACAGCGCTGCTGCCATCCGCGCTTCCCCTCTCACACTGTACCGCTCGGTACAGAGAGAGGAGGGAGGAACCGGAGTGTAAACCGGTTTGTTTACATGTGATCGCTCCGTCATTGGACGGATCGATCATATGGTAAACGGCTGCTATCAGCGGCAATTTACCGTCACGGACATTCCCGGGTGCACGCCCCAGGGGACACGCGGGAGTGCGATTCTGGGATCACATTATATAACGTGATCCCAGAGTTAAGCAACCACCTTGCCGCCGTTATTTGACAACGGCTGGTGGTTAAGTGGTTAAATGCAGCCACTGTGCCATCAATTGTCACCACTGTGCCATGCCATTAAACACAGCCACTGTGCCATCCATTGTCACAACTGTGCCGTGCCATTAAACGCAGCCACTGTGTCATCAATTGTCACCACTGTGCCCTTAAATGGTCGCCGCTGTGCCAATGGTCGCCAATGTGCCAATTGTCCACACTGTGCCCTGTAAATTGCTCCCCCCCCCCTGCCTGGCACTTACCTTTACTGGAGTCAGGCATCCACGTCCCACGATGTCTTCTCCCGTCCTCGATGATTGACAGGTGTCTCAGCCAATCAGGTTACCGGTAGCCAAAACCGGCCAACCTGATTGGCTGAGACGCCTGTTATCTCATTCAAGGGGCGTACAGTCTGGGCGCTCCGAGAATAAGCTTCTGGGAAATGAGGGCTGTACTGAGATAGCCTATCAGAGCTGTTGGCTCTGATAGACATTTCCGTGCAGCCAACCAGCTGGCGTTATTTAGAAGGCCGGACATGAGCACCGACCATCTGAATAACAGCGGCAGCGGCGATAATAACATAGATTTGTGCAATGCATGAATCTATGTTATTAGACTCAGTGCCGGTGAGAGCCAGAGGGGGCGGTGCTCCAGCGCCCTCTATGGACGAACCGCCACTGCTCTACTGTAAGGTGCCGTACACACGGCCGAGGTTCTCGCTGAAAACCTGGAATGTGTACGGTCTCGGCGAGCTTCCCGTCGGGAAGCCCGTCGAGCCGAAATAGAGAGCACGCTCTCTATTTCCTCGACGGCCCGCCTGGAAGAATGGCTGGTTGCCATTCCCGACGGGTGGGTCGCCGAATTCGACGGCCGGGAGAGAACCTCGACGGGCGGAACGATGTGTTCTGCCCGTCGAGGTTCTCTGCCGTGTGTACGGCGCCTAAGGCTTTGTACACACGAGGGAATATTTCCGCTGAACATGGTCCGACGGACCATTTCAGCCGAAAAATCCGCTCGTGTGTAGGGGCAAACGGACCGTTTTGGCCGGATTCCTCCGGCGGAAAAATTTCAAAGCATGCTTTGGAATTTTTCCGCCGGATAGCTGCCCATCAGATATGTCCGCTGGTTAGTACGGCAAACCAGCGGACATATCTGCCCGCACATGCGTCGTATCCTGTGAATGGATCCGACGCTTGCGCGCAAAAGTGTTTACTTCCTGGTGTGGTGACGTGGTGGCGTCAACGTCACCGCCGCGTCACTGCGCTGTCCGCCGGCGGGAATTTGATCCGATGGTGTGTACAGCCATCGGATCAAAACATCCCGGCATAAATATGCGCTGTAAACGGTCCGGGGACCGTTTACAGCGGATATATCCCATCGTGTGTACAAGGCCTAAGAGGCCTCTCTTCTCTTTTATACTCAGTGTGACATAACATTACTTGTATATCAAGACATCGCTTGTAAATCAAGTCAAAATGTATTTAGAAATGTTTCTTGTCCTGAAAAACCAAGTTACTCTCAGTTTTACTGTATTTGTATATCCAGTAAGGGTAGAATATGTAAAACCTACAACAATTTCCTTCTAAGGCCTTGTACACACGATCAAATCTGTCTGCTGGAAACGGTCTGCTAGACCGTCCCAGCAGACAGATTCGATCGTGTGTACGGGCGAGCAGACGGATTTGGCCAGCCGACAGATTTGAAAGCATGCTTACCAATCTGTCGGCTGGGAACCCGTCCGCCCGACATGCCTGCTGGTTAGTACGCTAACCAGCAGACATGTCTTCTCGCACACGCGCCGAATGATTTCGACACATGCGCGGAAGTGTTTTACTTCCTGGTGCGGTGACGTGGCGGCGTCAACATCACCGACACGTCAGCACGCCGTCTGCTGGCGGGGATTTTGGTTTGCTCATGTGTACAGGCGAGCAAACCAAAATCCAAACAGACAGATCTGTTCAAATCGGTCGGTCCGACCGATTTGAACAGATACATTGCCTCGTGTGTACGAGGCCTTACTTGTAGATCTGGTGATATACTGTAAGTTAATATGCTAACATACCTTTTCTACAGTCAATTCGGTCCCACGCTGAGCAGTGGCTTCTCTGTGTAGGTGTGTGCGGGAGAGGCAGCTGACAACAGAAGCCCCATAGTAGATCTATGGGTGACGTCACTTCCTAGGCATTTCCCAGCCATTGTCAGCTGTCTCTTCCATACCACATCCGCCGCTGGAGAATGGACTGGATCGGCTGAAGAAAAAGAGTGTATAGCAATTTTTGCTTTACAGGGTTAGATAGATTAGTCTTAGAATGTGGCTGCCAGTAGAGTTAGGCCCCGTACACACGACCGAGCTTCTCGGCAGAATCTAGCGAGAAGCTCGGTGGGAGACATATTCTGCCGAGTAACTCGGCCGTGTGTACACTTCCGACGAGCGTCCTGCTTTGGCTCGACGAGCTTTTCCGACCGCTCATCGGGAACCTCATCGGGCGGAACGATGGGTTTAGCCCGACGAGGTTCTCGGACGTGTGTACGCGGCCTTAGAGTTAGTTAGTTTTAGGCTGAACTTCTACTTGATATATTTTTTACAGGTATTTACTGTATATACAGCTTACAATTTATGTAGTGCTTCGAATGTTTTATACCAGTCCCTGCTGTCAAAGAGGTTACAATCTAAGTCCCCTACCTCACATGTATACATACAATACACATAACTAGGACAATTCAGAAAAAATCCAATGAAACTTCCAGCATGCCTTTGGAGTTTGAGCAAAACTAAACTGTGTTTGCCCCTATTTATTCTATGTATACAAAAGGCCTATTTCTCTCAAATATTGTTCACAAATCTGTCTAAACCTGTGTTAGTGAGTACTTCTTCATGCATCCACCTCCCAGCATGATTATTGAACAGGTGTGCCTTAGGCTGGCCACAATAAAAGACCACTCTAAAATGTGCAGTTTTACTGTATTGGGGTCTAGGGTCCAAAAACCAGTCAGTAACTGGTGTGACAATCATTTGCCTCACGAAGTACAGCACATCTCCTTCGCATAGAGTTGATCAGGTTGTTAATTGTGTCCTGTGTATACGCCGATCCAGAGCATCCCAAACATGCTCAATGGGTGACATGTCCGGTGAGCATGCTGGCCATGCAAGAACTAGGATGTTTTCAGCTTCCAGGAATTGTGTATAGACCATTGTAACATGGGGCCGTGCATTATCATGCTGCAACATGAGATGATGGTCATGGATGAATGGCACAACAATGGACCACAGGATCTCGTCATGGTATCTCATTCAAAATGCCATCAACAAAATGCACCTATATTCGTTATCAATAGCATACGCCTGTCCATACTATAACCCCACTGCTACTATTGGCCACTTGATCGACAATGTTGATATCAGCAAACCAGTCACCCACACGATGCAATAGACGCTGTCTGCCATCTGCGCGGTACAGTGAAAACCGGGATTTATCCGTGAAAAGAACACATCTCCAAAGTGCCAGACGCCATTAAATATGAGAATTTGCCCACTCGAGCCGGTTACGACGAACTGCAGTCAGGTCGAGACCCAAATGAGGACGGCAAGCATGCAGATGAGCTTCCCTAAGATGGTTTCTGACAGTTTGTGCAGAAATTCTTTGGTTATGCAAACCGATTTTTGCAGCAGCTGTCCGGGTGGCTTGTCTCAGACGATCTTGGAGGTAAAGATGCTGAGAAGAGAAGAGAAGTGCTCACTAACACAGAGTTAGACAGATTTTTGAACAATATTTGAGAGAAATAGGACTGTTGTGTAAATAGAAAAGGTCATAGATCTTTGAGTTCAGCTCATGATAAATAGGACCAAACACAAAAGTGTTGCGTTTATAAATTTGCTCAGTGTATATCATGCTAAAGCAATGTATTGACAGGTAGCCCCAATGAATCTCAGCCTCCCCCCTTTTTATATCACAACAAAGGCTGGACCCAAAAAGCCTGAGAACTGAAGTACTCACAATAAATCTTTCCTTTCCTAGCTTGGGCCAGCATCATGTAATGCAGCAGAAAACTTGCTTACACATACTCCTACATGTGCTTGTGTCCATTCACAGGGTAATGTGAGATGACAGGTTTTGCTTCTTTTTTTTTTGTCTCATAAGTTTCATCAGTGTTTCAGATACCATCACTCCCTCAGTGGTCTTAAGCTACTAATGCTCATCCATATTTCTTTATGCTGCCAATTCCTGCTCCTTTCTGTACCGGTTTAAAGCATCATGAAAAACGGTCGTGTGTACGCAGAATTAGTCTTTTTCCCTTAAAGTTACTGAAACATTGCTAAAAAAAAATGTCAAGGGTATCTTAACAAAATTGAATGAAATACGTGGCCTGTGAAGACGAAGTATATTGTTGGGTTCATTGCACCTATAACTTATTTATTTTGGTAACATTTAGGCTTCATTTCCATGAACGTTTTTACAGCCACTTTTCTGAGCGTTTTTTGCAGCTTAAAAACAGCTCTCCATGTTAGTCTATGGCCTCATGCCCACCATGACGTTTTTGAGCTGTAGATGGCTGAGATGTTTTTAAGCTGCAAAAAAAAAAAAAACAGGACCAGTGCGTTCTGAAGCTCCAGCAATAGAGTTGAAAAAACGCCAGACATTAAAAAACGCTCAAAAATGCGCAAAAACGATACCGCGGCGTTTTTGAGCTCCAGCTCACAATATATATATATATATAAATATATATATATATATATATATATATATATATATTTTTTTTTACAAAATAAACATGGACAGGTGTTTTTAAGCTGTAAAAAAGGCTAAAAAAAGTGGCTGTAAAAACGCCAGTGGAAATGAGCCCTTAATCATCATAGATAACCAATTTTTCTATCATATTAAAATATTGTTGTACAACCTATCAAATGACCAAATCAATATGTAATGAACTTCTAATAAGATATTACATGGAGGATTTAACACGAACAGTTGTTTTATTCATTTTTTTTTAATACATTAATGTTTTATTTAACACATTAATACAATGTGAATTTAAAAGTAAATACAGTGATCTGGTAATTTAATATGTTATGCAAAGAATATTCTAATTTGACAATTAAATTGGACATTTATGATGTTTAAATGATGTATATCTAAAATGTGTCCTAGCTAGCACTTATGATAATTAAATTCAACATGGTAAAAAATTTGATTTGGGGATAACTACAGCAGGACAAAAACAATTGCTGCTGTGATTATTTCAGTAGCAGTTTCAAGTGGAAGAATAAATACCGACTTGTAGATTTACAATGTTGTGCTGGAAGAAATTCAGGATAAATGTGTTTATTTATTTATCCATTGTTTTAGTAATGCTCAGTGGATTCTAATGTGATCACTGGTAGCCACTGACAGAATATTTGTTTTACCAGTCAATGCCTAAGCTACAGTGGTGAATGAATCTGTATCAGATAGTAGTGATGCTTATAATAGGATACCACCATTGGCTCATTTCACAGAGCAGGCACACCAGAATATGTATCCTTATTTAAAAAAAATAATGCTTATTATTTTCCTTTGAAATATGAAAATGACAGTCTTGCGACTGAAAACAGAGTATCCCAAGCCTGCCATACAAGGCTCAAATTTTGTTTTCCTTCTGAATTGGGTAAAATTCAAGCCCTTGGTCTCCCTGTTGGCATGACCCAGCTCAACAAACTTTGATTGAAAAATTGAAGGAGGCACATAAAAAATTATTGGCCTAAACATTATTGGCCTAACAGTAACTTCATCTAATGAGATGCAGTCACGGTTCAGGTATTTGGTTCTAGCTAACTGAAGACAATAGCAATCGGGGGAAATTCCTCCATCCACACTGTTTCTATCTGAATGAGAGAAACATGAGTGTATGATTGGTGTCAATCTGGTGTCAAAGCCTTGTGAATTGAGTCTATAGTATGTGTTAAAATACTAGCAAAAGTGTGCCCACACAAGAACAGACAAGGTTGGGAATTATACAACAATGCTGAAGAAGTGTTTTATATGCAGTACAAATAATTATGTTGCGCTCTCCAACTCCTATTCTCTTTTACTCAAGGCACAAATTGTTCCCATATCACTTGCAATAGCCATAAAGTGAACAAATTTGCACAAAGTTTACTATATGGACCATTTATGTATTTAAACAAGGTGACCATAATTCCTTCCATCCTCCTTCTAATGCCTCTTTGCAAGAGAGAAAAAATTCCGTTCATGTGATTTTTACTCCATAACTAGGGTCCTTCATGCCATTTGTTTATTTGCTTTTTTTTTGTACTCAACATCCTTTTTGTGAACTGGTGTCCGAAAATGAAATGCATATTCCTGATGAGTATTACTAATGCTTTGTGCAGGGGTATGATTATGTCTGTTTACCTCTTTTATACAACAAAATACAGATTGGCTTTGCATATGTGTACTATGAATCAGATTCTTTACATCACAGTCCCCATTTACATTCTAGTCCTACCTTTACATTTGTGTCCCCATCCCCCCTCTTTACATCACATTCCCCTGTTTACACCAGTGTCTTCAGTCACCCATAACATTACAGTCCCCATCCATTACATTGGTATCCTCAGTCACCCCTTTACATCACAGCTTCTCCTTTAAATCATAGTCTCCTCAGTCTCCCCCTCACATCACAATAATCCCCCCCCCCAACAGTCCCTTTCACATCACAGCCCCCCACATCACATCCCCCCTTCATATCACAAGCCTCCTTCTTATCAATTTCCTCAGCCCTCTTTACATCAAACCCTCATTCCAATAACAACCCTACCTTACACTTGATGGCAGAGGGTGGGAGACACAACAGGTCTTGATAGATGGAGCGTGAAGGGGCTTCCCAACATTTTATGTAAACAAGCAGGTGATTGGTTGCTAGGGCCAGTGGCCACAGGTGAGACAGGGTGGTGCTACCAGAACACCAAAGAGAAGACAACTAGGCTGCTAAATACTGCAGCCGTGATCCAGATAGGACTTCTACACGGTCCAAGTTTGGACCGCGATCCACCATTTAATGATGCCTGATCTACTAGAACACCCAAACATTCTCCATTAATAAACCACTTTTGATTATAGTGATGCAGGGAAATTCAGTTTGTGTGCAGGAGAGGGGTACGAGAGGTAGGACCATGGGCAGTGAATTCAAGAGAGGAGTATTACAGTGAAAAGTATATGGAAATGAGTAATGATGTAGGGTTTGATAGCAAAAACAATGTGCAGGGGAGGAGTGGAGGGGTAGACAAGTGTATGACAGTGGATAGTATGCATAAAAGAGTAGTGGGGAGGCTACAATGGGCCTCTATGTGCAGGAGAGGAACAGTCAAGCTCTGATTGTTGCTTTGTAGTGCTACACAATGGAAATGCACTTTTCTGTGTATTTTTTTTTTCTGTATTTTCTTGAAATGCACCACACTCTTATAGAGGCAAATATGCATTTGGGGGAAAAAAGGCAAAATTAGCATGACATTATGATAGAGTAATCCATTTATTACTTTTTTGATTTTTATTCTGTAGAATGGCTTTGTATTTTGTTTGTTCTGGCACAGTTCAGGATATTTTTTCCAAATATGTTTGCCTAAAACTTTAAAAAATATGTTCACTATTTTTACAGCAGCCTAGTTAGTGTTTTGATCTCCTAATTGAAGCAGAAAACCTTTGACTGCACAAATGTATAATATTTCAATAAACGACATTTTCATAAATTGTCAGCAGGCCATGACCCACATTATAGGACTAGTAAGCTTTATTAGATACATTTATTATCAGATACTTATTAAACCACTTTTTATGGGTTAGTGTCCATTGAACCATACAAAAACAATCACTTTTCTTATATTTTTTACAACTAATATAGTAACCAGATATCTGTTTGCTATGGGTTCTCAAGTTTATGAACTTTATGAAATCATTATGAATTTGTTTCAGTTTTTCCTACATAGCGGTTCAGTTCCTTTTTTTTTTTTTCACGATCAACCTAATTACAGTGCGAACTTTGACAGCTAATCGCAAGGCCTAATAAGGCAATGTCTCAAATTAACAAGTTTGTTCCTAAGGTTACATGCCTAGTAGAACATAGGCTACAGACCACTGATGTGTTCGGTTAACGACTGCTTTTACATTTAATACAGTGTTGTGTAATGAGGCACGAGGCAGAGGATTAGTAAGTTGATGCAAGCATTTTTTCTCAGTGCAATATAATACTTCCTTATATGTTGTTTGGTGAGAATGTCAGTTAAACTTTTTGAACTGTAAGCCTTTTTGAACATATGACTGCTAATGTGTTTTATTATCGTCTCATTTTTTAAATACTGTATATGATTATTAATAAAGACACAAATTATAAAAACAAAATAACTAATCTTACTCCACCCCACTGAATATAAAATATTAGAAAAAAAAAACACAATATTATTCCAATGATTTATAGTCAGGGTAAAATACATGTTGGTAATATTACCTTTGTGTGGCTATCACTTGCAGGGTACTTGGTTTAATTTCTTATTTTTTTTGTGAAAAAAATAAATTTGGATTTTCACGGTACAATCATATAGGGTACAACAACCCTAGAGCAGTTGTATATATGCATTATAACAAAGCAATGTGATATAAACAGAAGTGATGACTCATACCATAGTAATAATAGTAATACCCTCAGGAGCAGAAGCATGGTTCAAATATTAAAGACTGGTTATCTCATATAGTGGCCTAGCCATAGCTATAGCCATTATAGCTATGGGAGTTTTTAAGCTGTAAGTATAGGAGAATCACAGAAGTCAAAGAGCTCCAGAAATCTGTGGTTGTTCTATGGTGGTTGAAAGGTAGAGGGGTCGGATAGACCGAAGACCTTGAGGTTGCCCAGCGAGTTGGTGAGATCCCTTTTCAAATACCAATCTGTATAACGAAATGGTTGCATGACTTCTTGTAGGACTTTCTGGGTTAACGTGGCCTCAATATAATTACGCTATCTCGTGAAAAAACATTTGGTAGAGCGAAAGTTTAGCATAATCGTGTCCAGCCTCTCCAAGAGAAGAGCGATAGCATAGTTATTTTCACTGCCTCTAGCGTGGGTGGTGTTGGTAGAATCTAGTGGGACATAATAGTTCTGCGAGCAACTAATAGACACAGATGAGCCCATCGTGGAATAGTGAGGGGTGCCACTGTGGTTGAAGAGGATGCTGGTGGCATGTAGCCAAACAAACACAGTAAACTTAATTCAGCTCTGTATTAATTACAACAACATTAATTGTATTTCTTAAATGCAAGTACTGTTTTTTTTTTTTAAAAGCTGCCCATTACCTTAAGCTACAAGATGCAGTGCAAAAAGGTGTTTCACAGAGACTCCCTGTAATTTATTTCAGGGGTTATTTTCAACATGAGGACAGCTAGGTAGGAGCACGGAAGGCAGAAGACTGAGCTCACTTTTTTTTTTACCTGATACATCATTAAATAGTCTCTTAATGTATTACATTAAGTATTAATAGTACCAAGTTGTAATAGTGTATTATTTATTTCTAATACATTTTTTCAATTTTATGCAAAATAATTCACTTAGGGAAAAATAATCCTCTAATAGATTACAATCTTGGTGGTACAGTATTGGTTAGAAGATATGATGATCAAAAAATATGTGAATATTTCAGATGATTGAAAAATGAGCAAACAGCGAGGCCAGGAAGAAGAGAAAGCAAATAGAATTTAGGGGTGCATCAGTAGAGGGATCACTAGCAGGTGGAAGGAGGACCTAATTGCACCACAAAGTGGTTTACACTTAATTTAGAATACTATATTCAGTTCTGTTTTTTTAACTTATAAAGATATATTGTTAAGATAGAATGAGTCCAGAGACAGGCAACAAAATGGTAAAAGGTCTGAGGAATAAAACATAGCACAAGGCTGGAGAAACTTAGGCCTAGATTCACAAAGCGATTACGCCTGTGTAAATGTTGTTAGACAGGAGTAATTTCGATTTACGAGCGTTTTTACGCTAGTCGAAATCCTCAAACCATGAAAAGACACCTGCGTGCTAAATTTCGACTTTATTACGTGTTAGTACGCCTTCAGATCTACGCTGCCTGAAAATTGCGGCCACTGGGCGGACTTCCTGTTGTTTTTCACCTTCATGGTATGCTAATGAGCTTTTGCCTGGAATCCACAAAATTTCGCTCTTCAAACGCAATCTCTTACGGCACCTTTAGTCATCTTTTTTTTCCGTTTCACTATACCAGCTTTTTGCTGGTCTAATATTAGACAGCCCATGTTAAGTATGGCCGTCGTTCCCGCGTCGAATTTCAACGTTTTTCGATTTCTTTTATTATTTTTAACGTAAGTCGTCCGGGAATAGGAATGTTCGTAAACGCCGCTACTCAAACAACGAATGACGTCACGACGTGATTTCGCGCAATGCACGGCGGGAAATTCCTGAACAGAGCATGCGCAGTTCGATCGTCGCGGGGACGCGCTTAATTTAAATGCTTCACGCCCCCTACTCACGTATTTCGATTGCGCGGCGGAAAAAAAATACGATACAATAGCGTACGCGCAAAAAAACTACCTGAATTCGGCGTAGAGTCTGGTGATAGACGGCAGCGTAGCGTATTTCGATTACGCAGCGGAAGATTACATCTATGTGAATCTGCCCCTTATTATCTAGATGTGAGTAAAATAATTAAGGTTCATGAGGGCAGTCCAAATGAAGCTAATGCCGCGTACACACGATCACTTTTTGTGATGAAAAAAAAAGGTAATTTTATCTCACGAAACAAAACTACGTTTTTAAAACTTCATTTTAAAAAACGACGTTGCGTACACACCATCATTTTTCCAAAAAGCTCTAGCAAAGCGACGTCTGTTCCATTGAAGCTCCTGTCTCATAACTTGCTTCTGAGCATGCGCGGGTTTAAAAAAAGTTGTTTTAAACGTCGTTTTTGCCCACACACGATCATTTTTTATGACACAAAAAATTTAATTTTGAAGAACGAATTTTTTTTTTGGTCGTTTTTTACAAGACATTAAAACGACATTTTGCCCACACACGATCATTTTAAATTACGTTTTTTAAAACGTCGTTTTATTTCATCACAAAAAACGACCGTGTGTACGCGGCATAAGATCAAGACTTAAACTAGTGCCAAGAAAGTTGAACACTGACCTTGTAAGATATTATTTTACTAAAAGGAATAGTTGATGCTTGGAACAAGTTTCAGAGGTAGCGAGTCAGTCAATACAGTGAATTTAAACATGTTTTGGAGAGAGAAAAAAGGGGGAAAGAAAAAAAGAAAGATGCAGAAAGAGAAAGAGCATAGCATGAATCTATCCATGGTTGTCGGGGGCACGCCCTATTTATGCCTAAAAAAAAGAGTATAAAAAAAAAAATGTATTTCTTTTTATCAAATACCACCAAACAAAATCTCTCTTTGTGGAAAAAAAAGGACATACATATTTGGGTATACAGCCGCACGACTGCACAAAGTAACGGAGTGCTGTATAGTAAAAAAAAATGGCCTGGTCATTAGGGGGAAAATCCTTCTGGGGCTGAAGTGGTTAAGCAGCATATTTTTTTCAAAAAGAAAAACAACAAATAACTTTCTAGGAGGGGATAGATCGATATAAGGGGGAAAAATAGGAGTAATAGGAAGGCCTATTTATGCAAGAGAAACAATAACTGGAGGGGAAACTTTTAAGTACATATAATGTCATATACTACTAGGGAAAGGTCATAGTATACTGCCTTTTAATTGGGATAGCTAAACAGAGGAAAAGATTCAATTCCAACTAGTGCTGAATGTAAACTCCCCACACATAAATGGGTAAGAAAGATGGATATAATTTTTTACTTTTACATTAATCAGGGTTCCAGGAAAACTGCCAAGTTCCATTCAGCATTGAGCCCTCTTGGAGGTATGTTTCCAAATCTAAATATCCACATTTTTTCTTTCTGGATCAGAATCCTATCAAAGTCCCCACTTCTAAGGGGAAGGTTTAGGCCATAGATGCCCTTTATTCTCGTTCTATTTACCAATGTACACTTTTGCTACAGGGGCAATTAATCATGTATATTACGTGAGTGGTTGAACAATTTATGAATTGTGGTATTGTATACTGTTTGGTCCTGCCTACAAATTTGCACATAAAGCATCTATGACATGGATACATACCATGTACTAGTAGAGCGTCAGTGAGCCAGCTGTCTTTGGGGGTCCTGCAATACTCAGTCCAGCTTTACACAGCCAGGTTAGCTGTTTTGCTATCATTCAGGATATTGGTGTGCAGACTTCATTCAGCCTTTTTTCTGTACCTACGACTGTACTATGCGAATGTAACTGATTGACTCTGTTTCAGCAGACTCATCCATCCCTCATATAGTCCACATCACGTCTGGCCCCGTACTACCGTTGAAGTCATAGAGAATGGCCAACTGTGGTTAAACCACATTATACTCTATCTGCAGTTACTTGCACTAGTGCTTGTTTGATTCAACCATTGGATTGGATGAGTGCGTGGTGGATGTGTGATTTGTGTGGGTGTCTGCAACTGCTTCCTTGTCTTGTTTTAAAAATGTTATGATTTTAACTTTTTGTTATGCCAGAGGCTTTTGCAATTTTTCATGTTCTATTGTTACTAAATATACTATAATAAAGCTGTTTATAATTGATCCTATTTGGAGATTTGTCTTTTGGGCCCTTGGTCCTACTTTTTATATAGTCTTATCAGTTAGCTGCTGAATATGTAAAACATAAGCCAGTGGTTTTATTGAAAGGGACTGGTGAGTGGGTGGGTGAGTGTGAGTCGGTGGTTGGGTAAGTGGGTGGGGGGAATACATCTCTTTACCACTTGTGATGCTTTGTGTAAAATACAGGAACTTTTTAAAACACTGACCAGGCCTGCAGTGAATCATCAAATATTTTAAAGACTTTGGGCACACTCTACAGAAAACTTCTATTTACAATATAGATTAGCATACAGTGACATACCTTTGAGTGCAGGACATGAAGAAGAAGAAGTCAGCCTCAGGAAGAGCAAACTGGGGATGCTATAAAATCACATTCAAATTCACTTTTATATACAAGCAGCACCCAGTGGCAGGAAGGGAGAAGTGCACGTCTAAAGGGAAGTCAGGGGTGCTGTACATTTTAAAACACTGGGAAGGGAAGCAGTACTGCGTGCCGCTGATGATTTTCAGTGCTGATTTGTGGGCAGCACAGGGGCTTAACGGGTGGCTCTGCTTTGGGCCCCCAACAGTGACAGGGCCCTGGGCAGCTGCCCCTGTTTGCCCTATGGTAAAGACGGCCCTGGTGCAGCTACTGGTTTCAAGACTTTTGCAATAAGGTAAGCAGGCCCTTTTTCTGTATTTTGGGTTTGAAGTTACTAGCAACTGAGTATCTCATTGATATAACTGCTTGTGGTATGATGGGGCAAAATCTCTGCCCCTTATAGCAGATAATGTGAATTTGGGGATTTTTGTGAAGTTGGGGATATTTCCAGTCACATTTAATAACTGCGGTCCATATAAAGATTTCTTCAGTATGGATATCTTTAAACAAATGAAAATGTACTGTTAGGTGAAACATTATTTGTTAGGAATTCTTTTAAAAGTAACCAAATATATTGTCTCCTATGTTACAGGAAGGAACAGAAATTAATGCTTTATAACACAGATTAGGTCCATTTGTGGTTATTATTTTACAAGGGCTGTTGTGCCTGATTTAGATTCTACATGTATAATTTATTCTGCTTCATAGTAATATTATTATACTTTATGACACTCTAATATATTCCACCCAGCAATAACCACAGTCAGAGTTCAACGTGCTTATAAAAAAAAAAAAACTATACTTGAGAAAAGACATACGCGCTTAAACACTAACTAAAAAAAAAATAGCTTAACTGCTTGTAGACTGATAAATTGACACTTTTTTCTTAATTTTTAAGAATATTTTGTAAATATCTTAACATTAGAAAGATAGCAACCCTATCTATGTGATCTTTTATTTTACCACTTACCGCCATCCCTACGCATATTTGCTGCCCTATGTTAACACATTACATTGCTGAGTGTGCGCTCCTGTAACATTATCCGCCTCCCAATGCATAATTGCAATTGGGAGTTTTCCGATCATGTAACCATTGTGAATAGAATGCCCGCCTCCTGGCATTTGTAGCTTTTTTAAGGGTCGGAGGTGACGACGGGAAGGGGTTGACTTATCAAAAACTGTTTTTGTGTTTACTATTTACTTTTTTTTTCGAGAATCTACCCCTAATGAATTCACAGTTGGAGAGGGTGGTATCGGGGGGGGGGGGCTTATTGTTAAAGGGGGCTTTGCCAGGAGGGTCCCACTGGCAAAGTACCCCTCTTGAAGACATGTGGCATAGTATGATTCAGAAATTCAGAAAGGGGTGGCTTACTAGGCTGTATGTTTGGATAAGTGACTGGTGTAGATTTTTGGGGAAGCAAAGGGCAAATACGGTGAGGGGAGAGAGAGTGAGAAAAATAGAGAAATAGATCTAGAGAAAAAGTGAGTGAGAGGGAGAGAGAGAGGGGAAGCGAGTTTGGGAGAGATATGGAAGAGGGGCAAAGAAAAGAAGAGACTGGGTAAAAAAAGAATAGAGAGATGGAGAGGGGAAAAAAGCGAGGAAGAGGTGAAAGGGAGAGGGGATGTCAAGAGGGAGAGGGGGAAAATAAAAATTGGGGGGAGAGAGAGAGAGAAAACAGGGAGGGGGAGAGGAATAAAGAATAAATTCAAGCCATGCCTGGTGTCCCCTCTGTCCCCCATCTAGTGTCTTCAGACTACAAGGAGGCTTTCAGTAGGTTTGGAGGTTAATGAGCTGCCCTGAGCACACCACATAATATAGATCTTTAGGCTGCATAGGTCCATACTTTCTCCTAGGTCTACACCCTTCTTGTGCTGTTTCTTTCCTCACCTCCATTTCTCGCCTCCTCTCTGTTTTCAGTGGCGAGCTGGGGATTACAGCACTCATTAGCTTAAGAGGTAGTGGGAGTAGAGCAGTTGCGGTTGTCTCATTAGTCCCTCCCTCTTGCTCATGCTGGGTAGCCCTCTATGGACTAGGTTGAGCTGTGGCATAGGGTGCCAACTACTGACTGTAGAAACTTGGTACCAGGTTCTATTGACTGTAAAGTCACGCAAAAAGGAGTTTGTGTGATCACAGCTCTGCTGTCCAGTATCATATTATTGGGTGATAAAAAGCTGAAGACAAACAAGGCTGAAAGCACTTAGGGGTTTAGTGATTGATTATAAAAGGTGGCTGCAATAATTCATACCAGTCCCAATTTTGGACAAAACCTTGCAGCATTAAGTTCAAATCTAGAAATAAACAATACAGTTTATTTTATTTACAGAATAAAAGACCCTAAAATATTGTTGTACCTAGGTTTAAAAAAAAAAACAAAACAAGTCCATCCAGTTCAACCAACAGAGAAAAAAAAAACCCACACAAAGAGAAAACCTCCATATATACAATCCTATACATGCAGTTGATCCAGAGGAAGGCAAAAAAAAAAGAAAACCTAATAAAGCATAATACAATTTGCGTCAGCATGGTAAAAAAAAAAAAAAATCCTCCCTAAACCCTCAACAGGCAATCACATATGCCCTGGATCAACTTTACCTAAAAATATTAGTATCCAGTTATATTATGTAGATTTAGGACACAATCCAAGACTTTTTAAAAAAAATCTGAGTTGGTTAGAACCAGATCTTAAAGGCATCTATTACACATTTCCACAGCTTTTACTGTAAATTAAATCTCTTTTCCTCCAGACATGAAGTCTCATCTATTCTGCTAGGCTCCATTTCCAAAAGGGATCCTCAATATTAACTATAAAATCTACAAACCAACATTACAGTGTAATATATTTACAGGAAATAGGAAAATGGGAAAAAGAAACTGCGCTAAAACATACTAAAAAATGAAATACCAATATGAATGGTAAACAAGTGTACAGTATCTGTGAAAATAAGAAAGCTGCAAACCTGCTGATAAACAAAACAGTGAACAAAGGTGATAACAATATAGGTTGCGCTAACTATAATATGTCTGCACAAAATGTAAGCAAAAATAATGATTATTCCCACTTGGTGCACATGAATGTGTAAAAACACAAAAATGTATATAATAATCCAGTGAAATCAACAGTGTAACCTTGCAGGAAAATAATTTGGTATTGTCTAAACCAAATAAGTCCAGAAGAAATACAAATCGATAAAATAAAGTCTGTGAAGAGATTATGAAATAAAATTGAGGCTTGAAACACTTGTGTGAAAACGTTTCTAATCCATTCCTCCATATGCTGTTATTCCTTCACAATAAAAGTTGTTTGATAAGATCCACCACCGAAAGAAATGCCTGCTTAGCATATCTCAATGACCCCCCATTACAGAGGATCAAAGACAGCCTTGAATTAAAGCAGCTCAGTCTGCTCCAGCCAAATCCAAATGACGATGGTTCAGGTCAGCACACTCACAGGCTCGATGCAGATATCATGCCTCTGTGCCATCCTAGGTTTTGTGAAATTAAATCTACTCTACTTAAATCTACTCTCTCCCACATATTCTGCATATTTGTGGTCGCTGTGCCGTGCTCTGCACCAGGCTGGGATGTATCAGAAAAGTTCCTCTGACTTTTATGGGGCTGACTACATACACCTAAAGGCTGCGTTTCTTTTGTAATCATATAGCAGACAGGAATAGGCAGTTAGGACATCCCCCTAATTCTGTGGTGGCATAGGGAACACCCTGGACCCATGCAACAAACAGAACTATGTCGCAAACCACTGTATCCTGACCTTGTGTGCTTTCAGTTGTTCTTCAATAACAAGGACAACTGAAAGCACACACATCCTTATTATTCCCCTCCAAGTCCTGTCTTTACCCATATCTCCCCTAACATTTTGTACTCCAATAATATCTGTGGCTAGCTGTTGCCTTGAGGCTGGTTTTAACCTTGTAGGCAGGCATCACTCTGTTGTCCCTAGAATTGAGCTTTGACAACTGAGTTATTTGTTTTTGGACTTATTCCAAGAACTGTTAATATAAAATAAATTTGGACCAAGCCTGTGGTTGATTTATGTGTCTGAAGAAGGGATGAGCTTTATGTTGGGGTCAAACATGAGTTTGACTCGAACATTGGCTGTTTGCCCGTTCACTGAATAGCGAACAATTTGGGGTGTTTGCAGCAAATTCCGTGGAACACCCTTTAAAAGCCTATAGGAAAAATCAAAGGTGCTAATTGTAAAGGTTAAAATGCAAGTTATTGTCAAAAAACTGTTTTGGTACCTGGGTCCTGACCCTGGGCACATGTATCATACAATAAAAGGGGGCGTGGCTTGACGTGCAGTGTGGATGGACGCATAGCGGAGGAGCTCCGGTCCGAGGGTCAGAATACGCGCTGAAAATCACCGTTCCCTGGGGGACTATGAGCACCAAAGCAAGGAAATCACTTCCTAACTGGCAACTACGCTCGATGGGCACACCGAAAGGCAAATCTACAGCCACAAGCCTGCACAAGTACCGTTACACGGGCAGACAACAGAAAGTTAAGATGGCGCCCGTACATGGCCACGAGGAGAGGGAAGACATAGAAGATGATCTGGCCTCCCTTCCAGCATCTGAAGATTACAACAGAGATGATATCCGCCCCGACTGCCAACTGAACTACACTACAATGATGGAAATTGCAGCTGATATAAAGAATTCCTTCTCGGTTGCTATATCTGACATAAAATCTGAGCTGCTCAAATTGAATGAACGAATGGCGGTTTCAGAGAGAGCGGGGAAGAGGAGAGACCGTGCCCTCACCAGACTAGACAACATCGTGGAGGTTCACTCCCAACAACTGATTGATGCCAACCGACAAATAGAAGATTTAGATAATAGAGGACGCCGTAATAATATTAGGGTATGGGGGGTCCCCGAAACGGTTCTCCCGGAACAAATCAAGCCCGCGCTATCCACCATTTTCAACAACCTCCTGGACAGACCTGAGGAATCGCCCATAGAGTATGACAGAGCTCACAGGGCATTGCGCCCCAGGGCTCCAGACAATATGCCGCCGAGGGATATAATCTGCCGTCTCCCAAACTTCACCCTGAAGGAGGAAATTCTACAGAAGGCCAGAACTGGGGGTCAGGTTACCTTTCATGAAACGGAGATCCAACTCTTCCAAGATCTTTCGCCCATCACGCTTAAGAACAGGAGAGCTCTGAAGCCGCTGCTGGAAGTACTAACCGCGAAAGACATTAGCTATAGATGGAAGTTTCCATTTGCCTTACAAGCCACTTACAATGGCAGACAACACTTGCTGAGAACTCCGGATGACTTGCGACAGTTTTGTGAGAACCTGCAGATCGCTCCGGTGGCACTCCCGGACTGGTACGCGGAATTCTTGATCCCACCAGCCCTCGCCCATCAACCGCTCCCGCAGGACCCGTCCCCAGGCAAGTCTCCTTATTCTTCAGGCAAACAGCGGAATACCTACCGCAGGGACAACGCCGCCTCTCCGGCACCCAAGAGTGCTAAAGTGAGAGTCCAAATGTGTTGAGGTATCGGAGAGTTTCGTCCCAGCCCAGAGCCATCGTGAGGACCTTCTTGGACCCGGCAGCCCAGTGCACCCTACGGGAGCAGATACCCGTTCCTACTTAACTGTGTTTTTTTTTTCTTCTGCAGCGTTTAAGAGTCCTCCAAGTTTACAGTCGCTCTCGGTGTCTATTACCCGTGTACAGCCCATAAGGTACTGTATCCTGCTTACCTCCTGTTCTTAAATTTATCCCTACTTTTATTTTATATTCTTGTTTTCTATTTTTGATACGCTTTGTCCTCTTTTGGATTATCTACTGTTGGGCTGTGAAGTACACGGGGTGCTAGCAATGAATAAAGGGGTTTATGGCGGCTGTGTCACGGAGTTAGTTATTTTGAGCCCCTGCCGGATCTCCCGTGGAGGTCCCAGCCCTGCCATTACTTGGATCCAGGGACTTTTCTGGCAGACTATGATCCTGTGACCCCAGACTTCGCTGCACGCTCACTTCGACAAGAGAAACTCATATCCTGCAACTCTAAGGAACCCTTGATTTAGCGGGCTGTTTCCCTTTTCTTTTCCCAAACCTTGGATTGATAAGGAGATGCTGCCCTGCAGCGGGGTCGGGGTTAACAAGTTACCAGCTACTATTACACCCCTCTACCGGACGCCTTCCTTCCTGGATTTTGCTTATTGTACACTGTACCCTTCTTTTGTTTTATTTTCCCGTTTTTCGCTTTAATTTAATCTCTCACTAACCTTTTTTACCCTCGGAGGCTGGTGGAGGGGGGGAAAGGGGGAAGGGAAGGAAGGAAAGTGAGCCTGTTTAATAGTGCTATAGTCATGCTTCTATGTTCGATAAGGGATCGTAAAAGTTTCTTTTTTTTTTTTGTTTTTTTGTTTTTTTTCCCTTTTCTTGAAATGCTCATGCAGACCTCAGGGAGACCGGAAATATTTGCCCACTAGAGGGCACTGTTTACCTGCAAACGGTATTATGTGCTTAGCTCTCTTTTGAACTCTGGCATTCAGGCTAATATGGAGAGACGGATTGAATGTCTGTCCTGCTCTTCACTGTTCCCATAGGGGACTCGCAGCTGAATGCACAGACTTCCGACTTTATAAGCCAGGTCGGCATGGGCATACTAATATTTGTTTTGACCCCCCTTTTTTCCCCTTGACTGCGTAGCTTCTGGGGTAGAACTAGCAGAGGCCTGCAGGGTTGATCATTATACTATGTTGCATATCTCCCTAGTGCTTTAGTTACCTATGGGTTCTTGATGACAAGTATGACATAGTTTACTTTACCTTAGCAGTAGCAACAGGAAGGAGCACTGTTTAATTTCATTCTCATGCCAAAGGGTTGCTTCTGCACTGCCAACTGATTCAGATGGCCTTAATATTGGTGGCTACATACATAGAACATTGTGGGCAGCTGTGTGTACCCCTACTGTTGGATTCAATGCTTTGGGCGAGTTTCACTTGGACAACCCCTATGTTGCTGGACTCGCTGGCAAACACAAACATCAGGACTCTCTGTGTTTACAACACCTAGAGGGATCTCTGAGGTTTTAAGTTGCTTCACGGAGGGGTGCACATATGGCTGGTCCAAGGAATGGGCCTTCCGCGCTGGGAACTGGGTTGACGGCTTATCTCCATACTTCAGGTTCTTGGTTCTGGACGAAAATACTTTCTGTTTATTGTTTACTGTTCATTTGTGTTTTTTTTTTTTCCTTTTTTTTTGTGGCTGTTCGATAATTTCAAATTACATGAAAAAGAGGTGTTCTCTCCTACCTGCCTGCTGGCTTATACCAGAGTTATTCTCCTCCCCCTAGGAGGTTTGGTTAAGTTTAATGCACATTTACATGAAGCCCCACATCCCTGACCCGGGACCACGATGACAGTTGCTTCATTTCCTTCATCCACGGAAACGCCTCCCGCGTTCCCATCAGAGTCATATTGACATTCTTGTTCACAGCTGGTTTCTATGATAAGAGTGTCCGAGTGCCCCCACATACCAGTTACTGGTACTGGGCTAAGACTCAAGTAAGGTGTTAGCTGTAGTAGAGCTAACCATACCAAATCTTGTTCCCACTTCCATCCCGGTGGGATTGCCTCACGGCCATCCCCTGACCTTCCCTCCCTTTACCCACATCTACCACAACCCCCCCTTCCCCTCTCGCCCCCCCCCCCATTCAATTTTTTATTTATTTTTTCTCCTCTCTCATCCCCTCCCCCCCCCCCACGGATCTCAAGAGTATAAATGGCTTACTCCTTCTTAGGAAAAACCCCCACGTTAATCTCACACAACATCAATGGATTAAATATCCCCGAAAAAAGGTCCAAATTTTTTAAAGAAGTCAGGAAAATCAAGCCCTTGTTGATATTCCTGCAAGAAACACACTTTAAGGGCCAAAATATACCCAAACTAACAGATAATCTCTACACGGTAGCCCACCATGCAACGAACCCTACTGCTAAGACCAAAGGTGTTTCGATACTGATCAACAAAAATGCCCCATTTGCTCTCAAAAATAGCCTGATTGATCAAGATGGCAGATACATATTACTCAAAGGCACCTGGGAGGGCTCTCCCATCACGCTTGCCAATGTCTATTTCCCAAACAAAAACCATATCTCCTTTTGTCGAAAAGTTATAGACGAGCTGAAATGGTTTGCAGAGGGTTGTATTCTCCTAGGTGGGGATTTCAATATCCCTCTCTCCCCACTCCATGACACATCAACAGGACACGCACATGTGACCTACAGAACTCTAAAGAGATTGAAAGCCTTGCTCTTATCAATGTCCCTGGTAGACTCATGGAGATCGACTCATCCTACGGAGAGAGAATATTCCTTCTACTCCGCCCCACACAAAAGGTACTCTAGATTGGATATGATATTCATTTCTCAACGAGACTTACCCAGACTGGCAAGGGCGGAGGTGGGAATCATATCTCTATCCGATCACGCCCCAATAGCACTGACTATGAAATCTGGCTCTAATTCAGGCCAGAGCTTCAACTGGAGGCTCAACCCGGCATTGCTGACAGACCAAACAATACACGACGACATATATAATTCCATTCAGAACTATTTTGAGGACAACCTGGACGCACACACAAATCCCTTAAATAATTGGGAGGCCCACAAACCGGTGATAAGGGGAAGTTTTATTAAGTGGGGAGCAATGAGGAAGAGAGAAAGAGAAAAGGAGTTGACATCATTATCCACTAAAATTGCCCACTTAGAGCTACAACACAAAAAAACGCTTTCGGAACAGGTAGAAAAAGAGCTATCTGACTGTAGAAAGGCCTTATTGAGAATTTTGAATCTGCAAACCCAAAAATCCCTGTTTTTTAAAAAAAATATTTTTTACGAACATGGGGACAAAGGAGGTAAGTATTTAGCTAGAGCTCTGAAAGAGGCATCCTCCGCTAACCGTGTTCACGCGATCAAAAATAAACAAGGAACCCTTGAACATGACTCAATACGCATAGCTAAAATCTTCCAAGACTTCTACTCCAAGCTGTACAACCTCCCGCCACAGCACAAACCTGCACATATCACATCTACACGGACGGCAGTCATTGAGGAATTCCTGATAAATAGTGAATTACCCTCGATTCCAGCTGAAGAGGCCAAATTGCTAGAAGACCCCATAACTCAAGACGAACTGCTAGAGGCGGTTAAACTATTGAAACCAAGTAAAAGCCCAGTACCCGATGGGTTTACGGCTCAATATTACAAGACATTCCCTCAATTAATTTTGCCCCCTTTACTCAGGGCCCTAAACTTTCTGGCCAAAGATAAACATAACTCGAACTCGTTTCTCACAGCTCATATAGCTGTGATCCCTAAACCTGACAAGGACCATTCCGACTGTGCAAACTTCAGGCCCATCTCATTACTGAACATAGATGTGAAACTCTTGGCAAAAGTGATTGCAAATAGACTGAAACCACTCCTTTCAACTGTAATAGGCCCGGAACAAGTTGGGTTCATGATAGGGAGGGAGGCTAGAGACAATACCTCAAAAGCCCTCAGTTTGATACATCACGCCAGGCAGTCCGGGATCAGGGGCCTTCTCCTATCCACGGATGCAGAGAAGGCCTTTGATAGGGTTTTGTGGGATTACATGTTGGCCACGTGTAGGCACATTGGTCTGGGGGGAAACATGCTTAACTGGATCGAGTCCCTCTACACCAACCCAAGGGCTTTGATCAAAATCAATAACACCTTTTAGGAACCGCTACAAATCACGAATGGTACACGCCAGGGCTGCCCCCTATCCCCTCTTTTATTTATTATTTCATTAGAACCCTTAATAAGATCCATCAATCTTTCAAAAGACATCAGGGGTTTCACGGTGAACCACAGGGAGTATAAGACTGCTGCTTACGCAGATGACCTCCTGTTTTTCATCTCTAAACCGCACATCTCCATCCCTACCTTACTGAAAGTATTTACCACCTTTGGATATGTCTCCAATTTCAAAGTTAATCACAGTAAGTCGGAAGCGATCAATCTGACCCTCAGTCCTACTGAATATGACACGCTGAAAAATAATCATAATTTTAGATGGGAACAATGTCACATTAAGTATTTAGGTATAAGATTAACCCCAACAATTGAAGGTCTCTATACAGCTAACTTTAACCCCTTGCTACAATCCATCCTTAATGATCTACGCAGATGGTCATCAAAACTTTTCACCTGGTTTGGTAGGGCCTCCATCCTTAAAATGACAGTTCTGCCAAGATTGCTCTATTATTTCAATGCCTTACCGATTAAACTTCACCAGTCCTTTTTCACCAAGTTGCGTACTGCCCAACTGAATTTTCTCTGGGCCGGCAAAAAGCCAAGACTGAGCTTTTCTCAACTGACCCAACCCAAGAGCAAGGGGGGTATAGGTCTTCCGGACTTTAGAAAGTACTACATAGCTGCCCACGTTACCAGGTTGATAGATTGGCACTGTCACCTGAAGAACAAGGATTGGGTTAGCCTGGAAGGAACACATCATACTAGATCACTTGCATACTATCCCTGGTCGACTGTCTCGAGGCAGACTCGTAGACTCTCTCACCCCCTAGTAGCGGCGACGCTTTCGGTCTGGCACAGTGCAATACGGCCTTTTAACCTAGCTAGCGTACCAGGTCCTCTGACCCCACTGACAGATAATCCAGACTTCCCTCCAGGAATGGAGGTTAAGATACCTACGATCAACACAGGGAAGCTTTTGGCCACTCACTGCCTGGTAGACAAAAAAATCAAATCTATTAATAGGTTGAAATCGGAGCTGGGACACAACTTCCCTGGCTTTTGGTTCTACCTACAAACACGAGACTTTCTGGTCAATAGTAAGTATAAAGTGGATTTCTGCAGAATCCCTACCCAGTTAGAACAAATCTGTCTAGCGACCTCACCTGTCCTGAAGACAACTTCCCTGGCCTACTCGTGGTTGATCTCACATCAAACACAAACGCCTGACAAACACCAGACAAAATGGGAAAGTGAATTGAATATTACACTCTCTGACAGTCAATGGGAAAAAGCGTGCGTGTTTGCACATAAATGTTCCTTAAGCTCCAAGTTTCAGGAAATTTCGTACAAGATCCTTACACACTGGTATATTACTCCCCAGAAAATAAAGGCCTGGTCGCCGACCGCGTCTGATAGGTGTTGGAGGTGCAAGAGCGATATAGGGTCATACATTCATATTTGGTGGTCTTGCCCTTTGATCTCAGACTTTTGGTCACAAATAATACAACGTATCAAGCAGATAACAGACACGAGTATCCACCTGGATGCTGCAGCTTGTCTGTTACATGTTAATCACATGTCCATTCGCAGATACAAAACATCGCTGACAAGACATTTACTGACAGCTGCCAAAACGCTAATACCACTGTTCTGGAGGTCCTCTACATGCCCTTCGGTTGTGGACTGGTTAAACAGAGTACAGTACATATACAAGATGGAGGAATTAATAGCTATGAGAAGTGAAGATTCAACCCAATTCAATGAAACTTGGCAACCATGGATGATGTTTAAATTTTCCAATGACTATCAGTTGTTGATAGCTTGATTTATTCTGATTCTGAAACGCTTTGTAGAACACTGAATATTGTATTGTTTTGGTCTTCTCTCTTATCATCTGTCAACGTCCGAAAGTAGATAAACGGTTTACTGATTATATGCAAACATTGGATATTTATACTTATGCTCAAACGATCCTCATCCTTCTCCACCCCCCTCCCCCCTCCCTTTTTTTTTCTCCCCTTCTCCCCCCGTTTTTCTTTCTTTTTCATATTGTGGCTATTGAAGGGATGCTCTGACCCAATCATCCCGTGAATAAGTGATACATCCCATATTTTGTTAATGTTATGCTCCTGTTTTTATATGTTTGGAACTTGCTCTTTCACATGATTTGTCCTTCACTATTGTACTTTGCTACTTTTGATTCAATAAACTTGGATTGTGAAAAAAAAAAAAAGACAATAAAAAGTTTTAAATGTTTAAAAGTTAAAAATGCAGTTTTTCAGGAGCAGTGATTGTAATAATGCTTAAAGTGAAACAATACAAGTGAAATATTCCTTCAAATTTTGTACCTGGTGGGTGTCTATAGTATGCCTGTAAAGTAGAGCATGTTTCCCGTGTTTATAACAGTCCCTGCACAAAATGAAATTTTGAAAGGAAAAAAAGTAATTTAAAACTACTCTCGGCTATAATAAATTGTAGGGTCCCGGCAATACAGATAAAAATCATTGAAAAAAAAAAATACATGGGTTCCCCCAGTCCATTACAAGGCCCTTTGGGTCTGGTATGAAATTTAAGGGGAAACAAATGCATGGGGGTCCCCCCAAATTCCATATCAGGCCCTTCAGAAAGTGTGCACTACTTTACAGGCATGCTATAGACAACCCCGGGTACGTCACTTTTATTGTTTCACTTATTTATTAAAGTCTCTGCTCCTGAAAAAAATGATGTTTTTAAAACTTTTTTTGCATTGATACATATTAAGGGAACCCTGCGCCAAATTTAAAAAAAAATGCCGTAGGGGTCCCCCTCAAAATCCATACCAGACCCTTAAGGTACTTTTGATGAAAGCAAGAATTGACCTTGCTGTAAAAAAGTTTAAATGTGATGCACTGGTCAAACAGTTGTAGAAAAATTGGCCTATGGGAGTTGGTGGTACCTTCACACTGTAACCCTATAGAGGTACTCTTGATGAAAGCGAATTGCAGAAAAATTGGTCTTTCGGTGGTGGTGGTTCTTTCATCCCGTAAACTTCTAGAGGTACTCTTGATAAAAGCAAGAATTGACCTTGCTGTAAAAAAAAAATATTTGATGCACTGGTCAAACAGTTGTGGAAAAATTGGTCCTGTTGGGTGTTGGTGGTGCATTCAGCCCATAACCTTCAAGATACAATACCATTTCTAGCAATACAAAAATGTGTCCTTTGGGTCTGGCATAGAGTTTAAGGGGAACACAACGCCAACAAAATATAATAAGGGGGGGATCCCCTACAAAATCCATACCAGACCCTTATCCGAGCATGCAGTCCGGCAGGTCAGAAAAGAAGGGGGGACAAGCAAGCAGCCCCCTCCCTCCTAAACCATACCAGGCCACATGCCCTCAAATGGGGGGATGCTTTGGGGCGGGGAGCTCACCACACCACCGCCGGACCCAGTGGCGGCCCGCCCATATGGGCGCACGGGCGCCGCCCCCCCTCCCGCAGTCAAAAAAAAAAAAAAAACGGGCCCTTTAAGAACTTTTATTCGGCTAAAATGTCATTTTGACATTTTAGCCGAAGTTCTGGCGGCCGTCTATCAAAGCCAGCGGCTCTGATAGGCTTTTCCAGTGCCGCCCTCCGACTCTCGGAAGTCTATGCTCGGAGCGCAGGCAATCTGCAGTCCTTGCATTAGACCGACGGCCGTTTCAGCCAATCAGGTTCCCGGATTCTGGTTATCAGGAACCTGATTGGCTGAAGCTTCTCTACGGCGGCAGAAGACATCGAGGAAGGACATGGAAGCGTCAGGTAAGTGTTTTTTTTACAGGGAAAGGAGCATCATGGGGCCACAGTGGCATCATGGGGCACAGTGGCATGGGGCACAGTGGCATCATGGGGCACAGAGGCGACAATTAGCACAGTGGCATGGGGCACAGTGGTGACAATTGATGGCACAGTGACTGAATATGATGGCATGGCACAGTGGTGACAATTGATGGCACAGTGACTGCATATGATGGCATGGCACAGTGGTGACAATTGATGGCACAGTGGTGGCGTTTGATGGCATGGCACAGTGGTGACAATTGATGGCACAGTGACTGCATTTGATGGCATGGCACAGTGGTGACAATTGATGGCACGGTGACTGCATTTGATGGCATGGCACAGTGGTGACAATTGATGGCACAGTGACTGCATATGATGGCATGGCACAGTGGTGACAATTGATGGCACAGTGGTGGCGTTTGATGGCATGGCACAGTGGTGACAATTGATGGCACAGTGACTGCATTTGATGGCATGGCACAGTGGTGACAATTGATGGCACAGTGACTGCATTTGATGGCATGGCACAGTGGTGACAATTGATGGCACAGTGACTGCATATGATGGCATGGCACAGTGGTGACAATTGATGGCACAGTGGTGGCGTTTGATGGCATGGCACAGTGGTGACAATTGATGGCACAGTGACTGCATTTGATGGCATGGCACAGTGGTGACAATTGATGGCACATTGACTGAATATGATGGCATGGCACAGTGGTGACAATTGATGGCACAGTGACTGCATATGATGGCATAGCACAGTGGTGACAATCGATGGCACAGTGACTGCATTTGATGGCATGGCACAGTGGTGACAATTAATGGCACAGTGACTGCATATGATGGCATGGCACATTGGTGACAATTGATGGGCACAGTAGCTGCGTTTGATGGCATGGCACATTGGTGACAATTGATGGCACAGTGGTGGCATTTGATGGCATGGCACAGTGGTGACAATTGATGGCACAGTGACTGCATATGATGTCATGGCACAGTTGCTGTGTTTGATGGCATGGCACAGTGGTGACAATTGATTGAACAGTGGCTGCATTTGGTGGCATGGCACAGTGGCTGCATTTGGTGGCATGGCCGGACCCGAAAAAAAATCCACCTGAGACGAAGGCTAACTGCTGCCTGCCTGCTCCCCATCTGACAGTTCTAAAATGGGTAAGGGGCAGAGCCACCTGGCGATGTCACCTTTTGGCACCGCCCTATGTGTCATCACCAGTCGCTGCATGCTGGGTTGGTGACACCACATGGAGGCGCTGCCACTAGGTGATGTCACTAGGTGGCCCCACCCCTTACCTATTTAGGAAATGTAAAATGGCGGAGCAGGCGGTCCAAGTCACTTGACCACAGTTAAGAGCCCAGCAAGTGCATAATTGATAGCAGTTTCTGTAGATGATTGTAGTAGCTTGTCATTTTCTTTAACTGAGAATCGCTTGGGTTCAGGTCCAACACATGGTTGGCCTGAAACCAAAACTCATCCCTAATTATAATACATTGTAATGATATGCTATAAAAATGTATCCATTCTATTTTATTCTCTGTCCCATGTATGTATGAAATCTGATGCCCGTCTTGGTATTTTCTGTATTCACCAACACACCTTACCTCCTATATCAGGCTATTGTATTGGATCCTTTTTTTGCCAGTTCTTACAGGCATTCATCTCTGCCTCTGAAAATATGCCTTCAGCAGGTGCATGCTTGTTCGGAATGACTCAAAAGTAGTGAAACCTGAGAGGGACAGGCCATTTAGATTTTTGGATGGAGATCAGCGATAGCAACCTATATGTTTTAATTGATGTATAACTAATATTTACCTTTTTTACTTAATCCTTGCAGGGATCATAAGCCGTGATACTGCAGAAAAGCTTCTGATGAACATGCCTGAAGGATCCTTCCTTGTACGAGTTAGTGAGAAGATATGGGGATATGCATTGTCTTACCGCCATCAAAATGGATTTAGACATTTCCTTGTGGATGCATCAGGAGATTACTACAGCTTTCTTGGTGTTGACCCAAACAGACATGCAACTCTTACAGACCTCATTGATTTTCACAAGGTACATATATACTGTTACTGAAAAGTCAAATTACAAAATGGCCAATGCAAACTTAGTGTAAGTGTTCTCAGATGTGTGATCTGGAAATTGCAGTACACTTGTGCTTTTAGTAAAGTTAAAGGGGTTGTAAAGGTAAAAAAAAATAACAAACATGCAAAATGATTGAACATCCTCAAAGCTAGGCAGCCTCGAAGTCCTGCAGAGATTCCACATCCCAAAAAGACTTAGGGCGAGATTCAGGTAGATGGGCGAATCTTTATTTTGGAGTAACGTTTCTCATTTACGTTACTCCGCCGAAACTTTAGGAGCAAGTACTGTATTCACAAAGCACTTGCTCCTAAAGTTGCGGCGGCGTAGCGAAAATGAGACGGCGGAATTCAAATTGGGCGGGTAGGGGGCGTGTATTATTTAAACTAGGCGCGATCCCACAGCGAACGTACTGCGCATGCGTCGACTGTCAGTGCGCATGCTTCAAATTCTGTCAGAGAACGTCAATGACGTCAATCCCCATTCACGGACGTTTTACGCAAACGACGCAAAATTTTTTAAATTCGACGCGATGACGACGGCCATACTTAACATAGGATACTCCACTAGGGGGCTGGTTTTTCTTTACGCCGCGTATCTCTTACAGAAACGTCGGAAAGTCACTGCGTCGGGCCCGAATACGATCGTGAATTGCCGATTCTCGCTGATTAACATATTCTCGGCGTTAATCAGCGGGAACGCCCCGAGTGCCATTTTTAAAATTGCAGTTCTGATACGATGGCGAAATACAATTACGCCGCTCGTATAGGAACTCCAACCCCGCGTTTCTTGTTTTCTGCTTACTGAAAACAGAAACGCCGGCTCAAAGTGAGAGTTAGGCTGGAGTATCACTGATACTCCAGCCTAACTCTACCTGAATCTGGCCCTTAATCAGTGACATTGCATCAGGGGCTTCATAGCTGGTAATCCAGGTTTGATTCATTTTTACGAAAGTCAAATGGTCAAACGGTCCATGGAGTCTGTGGACAGATGCGTTCTATAATCAGTAACAAAACCTCCTGCAGCAGTGAATGCCAATTCTGAAAGCACACTGGATGCAGGGCAGCCCAACAACTCAATAGCATACTGGGCAAGTTCTGGCCAGTGGTCTATTCTCATGACCCAGTAGGCCAGTGGATCGTCAGCTGAAAAACTCTCCATCTCTGTTTTGGCCCCAAGGTAATCATCCACCATGTGATGCAGACGCTGCCAATGGGACGTTGAAGCTGACAGCGCTGGGCTGCAAGGACTAAAAAAAATCCGAAATGCCTCACTTAGGCCCCTTTCACAGTGAGGAGGTTTTTAGGCGGTACAGCGCTAAAAATAGCGCTGCTATACCGCCTGAAAAACTCCTTCACTGCATCCTCAATGTGAAAGCCTGAGGGAGAGAAGCGACGTGTATACCACTCCTTCACCGCTCCTTCCCATTAAAAACAATGGGAAACCGCGGCAATACCGCCCGCAATGCGCCTCTATAGAGGAGCATTGCGGGCGGTATTGACCCTTTCACGGCCGCTAGCGGGGGTTAATACCGCACGGCTAGCGGCCGCAACTCGCGGCAAATCCGACGTATAGAGCCACTATTTTTAGGCTGTTTCTCCAATGTGAAAGGGGCCTTAGACGGACGCCTTCTCCAATGCTCCTTTCTTGACCGACAAAAGACAAAACATTTTCCACCACACTGTAACCTACTAGAGTCAGGAAAAACGTTCAATAAAATCCTCTTTAATGTGTCCTTAAGAGATTTTATCCTCTGCACTTTCTGTGGGTACGGGACGAGTTCAGAGACCTTCCCCTTATAACGGTGGTTAAGGAGGGATGCCAATCATTAATCATCCTTCTCCTTTATGCCACAAATTCTTGGGTCCTTTCTCAGGCTTTGAAGCATGAGGTTATCCATGCGCCTCAAATTTACAGAGGCTTAAGAAGCAGACTCCTCAGGGTCACTCCTCAGGGTGTGTTCTGTGACATAGGAATGATGGTGTCTGGATAAAGTGGTACTTGAGAGGAAAGGAAGTCCTCCTCTTTCTCCTGCTGCTCTGCCTTCAGTGCCTTGTCCATAATGCCATGCAGAGTCTGCTCCAGCAGGAACACAACAGGGATTGTGTCACTGATGCATGCACTGTCACTGCTCACCATCCTTGTGGCCTCCTCAAATGGTGACAATACAGTGCATGCATTGATCAGCCATTGGCGTGGAAAAAAAAAGCTGAGGCGGCCTGAGCCTGTTGTCGTGTCGTACTGACACAAGTAGTTGTTTACGGCCTTCTTCTGCATGTATAGCCGCTGCAGAAATCCCTTAGTTGAGTTCCACCTGGTGGGCATGTCACAAATCAGGGGGTTTATGGGCAGGTGGAATTCCCGCTGAATTTCAGCCAACTGAGCACTGGCTGTGTATGACCGCCTGATATGGCTACAGGCCTGCTTTAGTACATCTTGCAACCCTAGGTACATACTTAGGAAACGCTGCACCACCAAATTGAGGACATGTGCCAGTCATGGCACATGTGTCAACTTTCCCTGTCTAAAGGCGGACAGGAGGTTGTTTGAGCCATTATCAGACACCATCATTCCTGGCTCCAGGCTCCAGCTGGCATGGTGTGAACCACCTCTGGGCCTGTCCTTGCAGAGCTGCAAGAATCTCTGCTCCGGTGTGGTTCCTGTCCCCTAAACACACCAGCAGAAGCACTGCATGGCACCCTTTAGCCTGACTCTGGGAAAAACCCTTTAAATGCTTAGGAGTACCTGATGTTCATAGGACAATTCTGCAGAGGAGGGTATGGAGGTGGCAGAGGAGAAGGAGGAGGGGGTAGAGCTCACAGGTCTAGCATCATCACCACCAGCTGTATGGAGACGTGGGGGCACAACAAGCTGCAGCACTGAGCCCTGTCCTGCATCCTTTTGAGTAGCAAGCAGAGTAACCCAGTGTGCTGTGAACTAAACATATTGTCCCTGCCCATGCTTGCTGGACCATGTGTTAGCAGTAAGCTGGATTTTATGGGTGACTGCCTTGCCCAACGATGCCAGAACATTTCCTTCCAGGTGATGGTGAAGGGATGGAACGGCTTTATGTGAAAAGTAGTAGCGACTGGGAACCTGCCATTGTGGTACAGCACACTGTGCGAATTCACAGAAGGGGAAAAATCCACCAGGCTGAAAGGCAGAAGTTGGAGAGCTAACAGCTTTTCCAAGCTTGCATTTAGGTGCTGGGCATGTGGGTAAAAGGGACTGTATTTTTTTTCCTCTGCAGAAGATGGGGCAGGGAAATTTGACGGCTATAGTCTACAACTGGTGGTGTGTTGCTGGCAGATGAGCTGCTAGGAACTTGGACACCCTGTGCAATACCATCATCCCTGTCAGTGGAGGCTGTTGAAAGGTACTGACTCTGTATCACAGGGCAGACTGAAGTGGGTAAGGAGGAGGAGGAAGGACAGATTTGTGCCCCTTTTGTGTGGCTTTTAGGTGCTCTTGCCAACAGGCAAGAGTGGTTAGACATTTAATGCCTTGTTAGGCATGTTTGGTGTTTTTACCACGTTTGATGTGCCTGTGACACAGTTTGCAGATAGAGAAGATTATGTGGAGAGAAAAAATTGACTTTCTAGGCATGATTTTATAGAAAAATAGAAAATAATTTTAATTTTTAAAAAATACATAAATAGTTACAGTGCATCAATGACCACATGTCTTGATGTATCCTGTATATAAAAAGACTATGACATATACAAAGAAACAAACATGTATCAATAACAAATATAAAACACTAAATTTTAGTAATACAATACAGAGCAGACTGGGGGTTATCCAAACCCAAGGTAAACTGCTTAGTGTATAGCTGAGCAGTTTTTATTCAGAACTTGATATTCATTTCATTTCTCTTGGAGTTGCTCTACATGTTTCGTGGTGACCCACTTCATCGGGAGCATAGAGAAATAAACTGTGTAGATAAAGCGAAATTACAATAAATTAACAGTATCAGATTACATAAAGCTCGTTATTGGCCTATCATTACATGGGTCAAAAAATGTGCTGATAAACTCGCCAAAAGACTTTAGTGACATACAAATGACAGGAGAGGCTGGCTGCGATTTCCCAATACCGCCAAGAAAGACCGCTGGTAACCCCAAAGGGGAAAAAAAGGTTGTTGATTGAATAATAGGCGTGGTCAGATGTAGATAGGGTAGATACCTTGTTATCTCCGAACAGAGCAGAACCCCCGCCCGAAGGGGGTGCTATAAAACCTATATAGTAATTAACAGAGATTATAGTATAATATACCGTATTTTCCGGCGTATAAGACGACTTTCTGCATGTAAAATCATGCCCCAAAAGTCGGGGGTCGTCTTATACGCCGGGTACCTGTGTGTGCCTGTGTGTCAGTCGGCGGCCATCCATTATTAAAAAGCCGCGCCTCCTTCACAGGCTGTTCCGTGATAGGCGGAACACTAATTTTCCCATCAGAGCCTCTGTTTAGTGTTCCACCTATCACGGATGCCTTCTCATCCTCAGCCTCGACCTCGGACGAGAGGACATCCGTGATAGGCGGACCACTGAACAGAGGCTCTGCTGGGAAAATTGGTGTTCCGCCTATCACGGAACAGCCTGAGGAGGAGGCGCGCTTTTTTAATAATGGACGGCTGAGTCGGATGACAGCGCGGCTTTTGAATAATTAATGACCGCCGTCAGGAGAAGGAGTCTGCAAACAGGAGAAGGTAGGGAATGGTGGGACACAGTGAGGCATGTTAAAATGGCACAGCAGGGCATGTAATAATGGCACAGCAGGGCATGTAATAATGGCACAGCAGGGAATGTAATAATGGCACAGCAGGGAATGTAATAATGGCACAGCAGGGAATGTAATAATGGCACAGCAGGGAATGTAATAATGGCACAGCAAGACATGTAATAATGGTACAGCAAGGCATGTAATAATGGTACAGCAAGGCATGTAATAATGGCACAGTGAGGGGTCGTCTTATACAGTGAGTATATCCCAAAACCAACATTTTAGCTGGAAAATTAGGGGGTCGTCTTATACGCCCAGTCGTCTTATACGCCGGCAAATACGGTATTTGTTAATTATAGGCATGCGTAACTTCAAAAGTATAGTAATGGAAATCTTTTTATATATATATATCTTTTGGGGGACCAGGTGTCATGGGGAGGATTTATAGTATTGTATGGCTTGACAGCTCCTAGTAGCCACAATATGCTGCACCATAAGCAATAGAAGTTAATATATACATGCAGAGTAATATTATACTAGTATTGTTCATTTTTGAAAAATAGAATAGACTAAAATAAACTTTAGACTTAGTGTTGTTATTAAACTTGCCATTAGAGGGCGCGTTGTACTTCAGGATATGCTTGTTGAATATATGTAGCTTAAAGGGGTAATTCCCCCAAAAAACTTTTTTTAACATTGATTGAGGCTCGTTATGTCAAGGGGAATCGGGTGTTTTTCTTTTAGAATCTAAGCAGTACTTACCGTCTTAGAGATGCATCGTCTCCGTCGCTTCCGGGTATGATCGTCTGGTCTGGGCGTGCCTATTTGATTGACAGGCTTCCGACGGTCGCATACATCGCGTCACGAGTAGCCGAAAGAAGCCGAGCGCCGGTGCGGCTCTATACTGCGCCTGCGCACCGTCGTTCGGCTACTTTCGGAAAATCGGGACGCGATGTATCCGAACGTCGGAAGCCTGTCAATCAAATAGGAACGCCCTTCCCCGATGACCATAACCGGAAGCGTCGGAGACGATGCATCTCTAAAACGGTAAGTACTGCTTCGTTTCTAAAAAAAAAACACCCGATTCCCCTTGACAAAACGAGCCTCAATCAATGTTAAAAAAAAGTTTTTTGGGGGAACTACCCCTTTAAATGCAAAATCAAACAGAGGGCTGATTGTTATAACAAAATAAATAAATAACGAGGTGCTACAACATATGTGTATAGTGGAGCTGACATTGCAAAGATTTAGGGCCAGATTCTCATAGAATTCCGGCGGCGTAGCGTAAGCCATTTACACTACGCCGCCGCATCGTACTAGAGCAAGTGCTTTATTCTCTAAGCACTTGCTCCGTAGTTTTCGCCGGCGTCGCGTAAATCGCCCAGCGTAAACCCGCGCAATTCAAATGGGGCGGCTTGTATTTAAATTACGTGCGCCCCCGCGTCGAACGAACTGCGCATGCGCCGGCCGGGAAAAAAGCCCAGTGCGCCAGCTCCAGCTCACCCCGGAAAGCGTCGTTGAAACCGACATCAAAACGACGTGAGCGTCATTTAAAAAACCCCCAATTCGCGAACGAGTTAGTAAAACGACGTAAGCGACGGAAAAAGCCGACGCTGACCCGACGCCATACTTAACATGGCATCCGACAGCACCCGAAGGCATCCGACGGAACTTCGTAAGGTTACTCCACATAGAAGCTTACCTTACCTTACCTTACGCGGACGAAAGCGACGTACGTGACGACAGGGCGGCGTAAAAGCGATCAGGAATCGGCGTACTAGCCTAATTTGCATATGCAAATGAGAAAACAACGTAAAGGCCACCTAGTGGCCGGAGGTGTTTGGTGCCCTTTAATTTGAGCACTCACACTACACAGACACACTCCACAGATACAATATAATATACTGCAATATAATGCTCCAAACGTACAGTGACACAAAGAACTATATGGCGTTAAACTGTCAGTAACGCACGCAAAACGATATGGCGTTAAACTCTCAGTAATGCACGCAAAATGATATGGCGTTAAACTGGCAATAACGCACACAGAAGTAAATGGCGTTAAATTGTCAATAATGCAATCAAATAGATGGTGTTAAATTGTCACTACACTGTTGCTATCTGAAATGTCCCTACTCTAGCTATACACTAATGTCAAGATTACTGACACGGTCTCACTACACTACACTACACTGAAACTATCTGAGCTGTCCCTACTCTACACTAATGTATGTATAAATGACACAGTTTTAACTACACTACAGTGAAACTATCTGAGCTGTCCCTACTCTAGCTGCAAACTATGCAAAGCTGAATGATGGTCCTCATACTATCCCTAGACTGACACAAAAATAATATTCTACACTGACAATTGAAGCTAAATAGCAGAGTATAGCACACTAACTAACTAATGGCCCTGTTCTATCTATCTCCACGCCAAAATCACACTGATAATGGCTGCAATTGCAAGAATACTTTTTATACTGTGGGGTGGGAATGAGCCATGATTGGATAAAGTCATGATGACAGTGTCCAATCATGACTCTGACAGTGCTCTGTGCCCTGATTGGCTGAACATTTCACTGCTTCAGCCAATCAGGGCTTGCAATGCACTGTAGTCGGTTCGGGAGGGGGGCAACAAACGGGCGAACACCCTGAAAGTTCGGCTGGTTCCCGAACAACAAAAGTTAGGCCCGAACCTATGCTCGGGCTGAAACAATTCACCCATCCCTACTGCT
Source organism: Rana kukunoris (assembly GCA_029574335.1). NCBI lineage: Eukaryota > Metazoa > Chordata > Amphibia > Anura > Ranidae > Rana > Rana kukunoris. The sequence continues at coordinate 145,157,833 of CM056056.1, forward strand.
CAGCACCCAATAATGCTGAAGAAAGGAGTGCAGCTTTGGGGCGAGTATTAAATTAAATCCCAGCATAGGAAAAACACTAGTTCTTATGAGTGACTTGCTATACCAAAGTAACTAAATCAAGGCATAACCTGTAAAAGAATACATCAAATATTTACCCATACCCACTGCTTGTGCGAGTGAGTATAAATCTCTACTCTTGAAGTCTGCAGGGAAACAGAAACCTCTAGAAGTGTTGATCTGAGTGCCACTTAGGCCTCACCGATTCCTCCTGTTGATTTCCAGATCATTACAGGACTACCAAATATAAATATTTGCCAAAATGTTATGATTTTTGCTGAAGTTTCAGGTAAATGAATAATCCTAACTCATACCCAGTCTCCTATTCCTATAGCATATTGGCTGAAGAATGACAATCCAGATTGCATTGCTTGCAACTCTTTTGGTGGAACTGTAATAAAGACCCTGTTTCTCTGGGAACATATGCTAAATCCCTATTATGCCTTGTACACACGATCAGAATTTCTGATGAAAATAGTCAGACGGAATTTTTTCATTGTATATTCCAACTGTGTGTGGGGCCCATCTGCCTTTTTTTCCGTTGGAGTTTAGAAATAGAACTTTTTTTTTTCGATGGAAATTACGATTGACTGTGTGGAACTCCGATGGAGAAAAAAACATGCATGCTCAGAATCAAGTCAACGCATGCTCTGAAGCATTGAACTTAATTTTACTCAGCTCGTCGTAGTGTTTTACGTCAACGTGTTTTGGATAGTCGGAATTTGGTCCGACAGTGTGTATGCAAGACAGCTTGAACGGAATTCCGACAGAAAATTCCATAGAATTTTATCCCATTGGAAATTCCGATCGTGTGTACAGGGCATTAGAAATCGACCCATGAGCGTTAACTTGTTGTTGGTTTATAACACTTTTCAGGGAGCCAGAATGTTGTTGTTTTTTTGTTTTTTTTTGTACTAGTATTATAAAATGATCACTTCTATTCATATAAAAGCCAGATATGTAAATATATTTATCTTTCAGTTAGACATGGCTTAAAATTACATCTGTGCTTTCTACCCTATCAGGAGGAAGTGATTACAAGTTCTGGAGGAGAGCTGCTTGTTTTACCATGTGGACAAGTGCAGTCCCCACCTGACTACGGTATATTATTTCAATGACATTCTGCAATAGCAACCTTTATTGTTAGTTCAGAAGTTCCTTTAACGATTAAGTAACCAGGAACATCACTACTTCTCGAAGAGTGTCAACAACTTCAGATTTAAAGATGTACTTGCTTGGATTATTTTTATCCTTTTAATACTTGTTCAAATATTCTGTATTCAAATAAAATAAAGAAAATCTTGTCTAGTTTTATTTAACTTAGCTCTTAATATGTGTGTATCCATTATTCAACATGATTCCTATGTCATGTAATGTTGGTAGGAATTTGTAATTCTGTAATTTATAAACCTGTAAGAGATATCTAAAGTGAAATATATTTTATCCATATTTATGAATTAGTTACCCGGAGATGTGAAGAAAGTCAGAGTGTAAAAGCCAAGCTTCTGAGAATATGATGACGTCAATGGTATATTTCAACTTATAAATATGAAATAATCTCAACTTTTCAAAGCAATCTTGGGTGACATTCACCACTTTGATATATATTACATTTTTTTTTGGTTTTTAATTAAACTAGGAGGACAAGCATGATCACAGCAGATAGCATCCATATTAAAGGTTAAATGTGAACCGTCATTTGGACCTTCGTGACCAGACCAGTTTTTATCAATGTTTGATGCATTGAGTTCAAGGGCAAAAAATAAGCTTTCTGTTGTCTTTCAAGAAAAATAAAGAGTATTTTTTTTTTTGAGGAAAATATGATTTTATTTTAAGTATACAAGTAGACTAACAAATTAAGATAAGCAAAATGGTTCTCCTGAACAAGATTTGACCTAGATGGGCAGATTTCCATTTGCCTGAATATTGGAAAATGTGTTAAATCTACTAAAGTATTGTAGTGCTTACCCCACCCCCCAGAAACCACTGGTGATAATTGATCCTCTGTTCTGACACAACTCTTACTGCTTCCCACTGACACGCTTTGACATAGACCAAAAGCCATATTCAACTCTGGATGTAAAGTGATTGTAAACAATAACCCTATAAAACAACCCATTCAGTTTATAATTAGAAATAAAATGCAACATATTTTTGTATAGATATAAAAAAAAACATTATAAATACCCTTTTTTTCTCTTTTTTTATAAGTGATTATATAATTACTGTTCTCAGCTACAAAAGAGCTGAGGGGAGGAGACACATAAGTACACTGAGCTTCTCAGTTCGATCATTGGAGGAGAGCATACTGAGTTCCCAGCACAACTAGTGAACTGACCACACTGTGCTCTCCTGCTTATTGTGGTCAGTTTTAAGAGGAAAGCAGAGGGACTGATAGGAACACCAGGAATTTCCCACAGATGAAACAATACAAAGAGAAGAGGTTACTTTCTCATACAGGTACATGATACATCAGGCACATATCAGGAATATGAAATGTGGGGGTAACAAACACTTTAGCGGTTAGCAGGCTACCACTCACTAAGGCTGTCTTAATGAGAGGGCACACCTGGGCACTGCCCAGGGGCCCCAGCTGCATGGGGGGCCCCCTGCACTCTCCTCAAAGCATAGATATCTAGGGTGTAGAGGGGTCAGAGTGATGGGGGGATATCTGAGGTGTAGAGGGGTCAGAGTGCTGGGGGAATCTGGGGTGTAGAGGGGTCAGAGTGCTGGGGGGATTATCTGTGATGTAGAGGAGTGAGAGTGCTGGGAGGATATCTGGGGTGTAGAGGGGTCAGAGTGCTGGAGGGATATCTTGGGTGCAGAGGGGTCAGAGTGTTAGAGGGATATCTGGGGTTTAGCGGGGTCAGAGTGCTGGGAGGATTTCTGGGGTGTAGAGGGGTCAGAGTGCTGGGAGGATATCTGGGATGTAGAGGGGTCAGAGTGCTGGGGGGGATTATCTGGGATGTAGAGGGGGTCAGAGTTATGGGAGGATATCTGGGCTGTAGACGGGTCGGAGTGCTGGGGGGATATCTGGGGTGCCGAGGGGTCAGAGTGCTGGAGGGATATCTTGGGTGCAGAGGGGTCAGAGTGTTAGAGGGATATCTGGGGTTTAGAGGGGTCAGCGTGCTGGGGGGATATCTAGGGTGTAGAGGAGTCAGAGTGCTGGGGGATATCTGGGGTGTAGAGGGGTCAGAGGTCAGAATGATTGTTCATGTAGTTAATGCGGAGCTCCACCCAAAAGGGGAAGCTCTGCTTGTCTGCCTCCTACCTACTTGATGTATGTTTACCTGCGCTGTCTCCATTGTAGGGGCCCCAGAGCATTACTTTGTCCAGGGGCCCGTGATGCTATTAAGACGGCCCTGACTAAGGATGCACAAGAATTGGGCCACATATACAGTTGGGCGGTAAATCAATTAAACATATTATGGAAATTCAATGCACCACACTGTAAATAAACAAAAGGATAATTGGACAGGCTTAAGGGCACAGGGATATATGAATGGCCAGCAAACCACTAACTTGCAATTAAAAGAAGTACAGTATAGCAAAGTTAAATTGAACTCTAACCATGGAACTAGAGCACCTAAGGCCCCTTTCACACTGGGGCGTGGGATACGTTGGTGGTATAGCGCCGCTATTATTAGCGACGCTTTACCGTAAATTTTGCAGCACTATATGGCCACTAGAAATGGTTAAAACCACCGCAAGGCGCCTCTTCAGAGGCGCTTTGCCAGCGGTATAGCGAATGTACCCCATTGTATTCAATACACAACGCTCCTTCACTGCTCCAAAGATGCTGCAGCAGAACTTTTTTTACCGTCCTGCTTCTTCAGGGCTTTCACACTGGAGAGACAGCAGTGGCTGTTTCAGTTCGGTTTGCAGGCACTATTTTTAGCATTATAGCGCCTGCAAACCGACCCAGTGTGAAAGGGGTCTAATGGAATTAACCAATTCAGAGAAAAAGGAAGGGTTCTGGTGTACACCTTGCCTATGCAACCCCAATAACGGTTGGACATATACATTTCTAGTGTGGTGGGTACCCTAAAGGTGGTAGAGAGTACTAGGCACCTAGCAAATAAAGTTGGCTGGTGGGGCCCTTTTTTAGGTAGTGTACTATGCCTTTAAGTGTGCAGATGATAGGAGACAGGCTGCAAAGTAGGAATAGCCCCTTTTTGGGCTAAAAGTGTGTGGCAAATGTTTAGGATGTGTAGTTCAACTCACCACTCCATGGTAGGTGACTAGTCTTGTCCCAAAGGCTTGGCGATCCACAGGTTCCAGAAACCGGGTTCTGGATCATTAGACAGGCTGCAGTCTCTCAGTTTTGATCCTACAAATGGAGCGATTCTCTTTCTCGCACAAACTTAGTCTCTGAGGGAAGCTCTGGCAGACTCAGGTGCATCCTCTCTCTCCTTGGTAGAGATGAGCAGGCATAGCAACAGGTCCTCTTAGTTCCTCTCCTGATGACTTTGGCCCAGGCAGGCTGAGAGCACAGACCCTGACTGTAGGTTCATTCTCGTATCTCTCCTTGGATTGGCCCAGATCGGTAACAATTTTCCAGGGAAAACAGTAAAGCTTTCTTCCTCCAGGAGCAGAGATCTGGAGGAAGAAAAATATGAATGCGATCTATACACTGGGGGAGAACCTCTGGGGGAATCTAGGGTGGAAAAGGACCTAGGGGTCCTAGTAGATGATAGGCTCAGCAATGGCATGCAATGTCAAGCTGCTAGTAACAAAGCAAACAGAATATTGGCATGCATTAAAAATGGATAATCTCCAGAGATAAAATGATAATTCTCCCGCTCTTCAAGACTGGTCCGGTCGCACATGGAGTATGCTGTCCAGTTCTGGCCACCAGTCCTTAGGAAGGATGTACTGGAAATGGAGTGAGTACAAAGAAGAGCAACAAAGCTAATAAAGGGTCTGGAGGATATTAGTTATGAAGAAAGGTTGTGAGCACTGAACTTATTCTCTATGGGGAAGAGACGCTTGAGAGAGGATATGATTTAAATTTACAAATACCATGCTAGTGACCCCACAATAGAGATAAAACTTTTTCGCGGAAGGGAGTTTAACAAGACACGTGACTACTCATTGAAATTAACCTTAAACTACATAGAGGGTTCTTTACTGTAAGCCGCAAGGAAGGGCAATTCCCTTTCACAGGTGGTGGTCTCAGCAGGGGGCATCGATGGTTTAAAAAAAAAACTTTTAGATAAGCACCTGAACGACTACAACATACAGGGATATACAAGGTAATAACGACATATAATCACACACATAGGTTGGACTTGTGTCTTATTTCAACGTCACCTACTATGTAACTAATACAGAGGAGAAAAAGCCTAAAGTAATGAAAACGAATGCATCCATCACATCTAATGATTGGTAAGCTGCAATGTTAAATTTTGTGTTTTGGGTTTAATACCACAAAAAGGACCAAAGTGTTCAATGAGCAATAGAAGAATGGGGTTTGGTTTACTAAATGTGTAGCATTACCCCCAGTGGAGCTGCTGGATTTGTGGAAGGCGCGTTACCCCATGTCGCCTCTGAAATTCCTAGGGGTGAATGATGCGTATTGCATGTAGTAGAAGTAAAGGAATGTCCAGATAGGTGCTCTTTGCTGTGCTCTTTATTACCCAGCCCGGTAAAAACAGTAAACTTGTGGTGAGGAAAGTAAAGCTGAATAAGATAGGAGAATAGCAGATTCAGGCGTAATGATAGGAAATAGCCCTGCTCCCAAACGTAACACTCCTTTTCATCACTCCCGCCGAAATGGGTTTAGTGTACCCGGACAGGCCTTTCTCACTGACCTGGCAGCCAGAGTATCACTTGGATAATTATAGGATGACTTCTCTGCCACAGACCCTCCTTGGTGAACTTGAACTTTGGAGAAAGTATCTGCCACAAGAGAAGATACCTCTGCCACAGGTCCCCTCTGGGTTGAATTATTGGAGATATGCCTCCTTAATTGAGTTACGTCTGGATCTCCTTCAACTTGCCGCCCAGGTACCGACCGACAGGTGATCCGGCTACCTTGATCCCCGATGGTTTATTTAGGCCCTATTCGACCGCCAGCCTCTCAATGGCGCTCCTCAGACCGACTCCCCACCGACCAGCAGTAGCTTTGGATCTTCAAGAATGGGAACCCAGTCACTCACTGGATCCCCGTCACTGTTCAGATGTTCCGGGTCAGCATGGCCCCAGAACTAGGAACACTGCGTGGCACGCACGCCCCGGCCAGGTAGGCCATAATGCCGGGGAGCCGTGATTTGGCCACCCTAAAGGTGTGTACCACACTGGATGAAGTAGACTGAGAACCAATGGCGTCTGCCCCATAAATACCCCTCCCAGCATGCACAGCGAGGACAACCCCCCGTGATTGGCTGCTGGGAAGAGCACCCAAACTTTGACTCCACTGCTGCCACCTGCAACACCGGGGCTCGAAGAACACCCCAGTACAGCAGAATGGACTCCCAGAACAGCCAAGCTGAGACAGAGACCGCATTTTGCTACTAACAATCTGGATCAGAGTTTAACTACACTCTGATCTACACATAAATTTAGCTAGCACCATTACTGTAAGGTACATAGACGCTACAAATGCATATATGCTGTTCACTTTTCAGGAGAATTTTCATTTTGAAATGTCATTTTCCCTTTACTTAGTGAATGTGGTAAATTTACTTTGCAAAGAATACCCCCAATCACATGCAAAGGAAAAAAAACAAACAAACAATGCTAATTACTGGATGATCAAGTAAACAGAGCTAAGCAGAGAAATTTCCCCTGCAATGAGAAAATTTAGACAATCCAGACAATGAAACACCACATTTTTGTGAAACTAACGCTATATAAACAGGACATGTTTATAAAGCACTTGTTCTGACATCCGCCAAATATTTAGGCTTGGTTCACACTGGAACCGGCTACGGATTCCACAGGAACGTTGTGTGTCCCTGTTCTCCGTTTGAGGGCTGAATCTTTGCCTGAATTCAGCCCTGAAACAGAGCCAAAGACTTTCTGTGCAGTGCGCTCCACAGCCGCCCGGTGATCTGTGAACTGGCTCTATAGAAAGCCAGTCACATTCTACTACTATGCAAATCGGATGTGGGGAACCAGCATCCAATTCGCATAGGTGTGAACCCAGCATCATTGCAGGTGAATCTGATGCCTGTGTGATTGACTCATCACTAGTGCAGTGTTTTTCAACTCCAGTCCTCAAGGCACACCAACAGGTCATGTTTTCAGGCTTTCCATTATTTTGCACAGGTGATTTGATCAGTTTCACTGCCTTAGTAATCGCCACAGCCATTTCATCTGAGGGAAATCCTGAAAACTTGACCTGTTGGTGTGCCTTGAGGACTGGAGTTGAAAAACACTGCACTAGTGAATGTGTGGTGAAAGTCACATTTATTGCTTTAGACATATACGCCCTATATGTTTTGTTACTTGTGGTAAATCTTTACTTATTAATCATTCCAAAGTATCAGCAAATATACATTTTAGCGGAAGCAGACTAAATGCTTATGCAGCAAAGGATACTTCTTTTTTTTTTTTCTCCAAAAAAAAATTAATTAAACATTTTTCCACAGCATACATATATAAAAAAAAAACATAAACATTGGTACAATAACATACTGATAATAACAAACATAAACATTGGTACAATAACATACAAACATCTACATATACATGGTCTTCTTGTAGTCCCCTTATCTATTAGTCTATAGTGGCTATCTGCCTGGCGTACCCCTACCTTAAACCAATTCCCCTAATTAACTTTGTTAGATCTCCAGGTCTGGGGGAGTGTAAGATGGAGGGAGAGAGAGAAAAAAAAAAAATTGGGTCTGGCTGGGACAGGAGAGGGGACCGAGACAGGGCGGGGCAGGGACGGAGAGAGAGGGTAGAGGGAGAAAAAAAACAAAAACATTGTGTGATCTAACCTTCCCTGTGATTTTAGGGGGACCCTACTGTCCCATATCCCTCCTCTAGACAAAATTAGATATAAAACGGAGAAAGAAAAAAAAGGGGAGAACTCCCCTTTTTGTTTGTGTGATGGGGTCAGTCTGACTCCCACAATCCTATAAGAGTGTAAACTTGTATGATATATTTAGGTGACTATTTTTGCCTACCCTATATAATGGGAATTTTAAAACATTGTGAGTTTAAGGGGACTATATTGTTCCTGTCCTCATCCTCTTAGTGCAAGGAGAGGCAAAAAAAAACAGTGCTGTACGTTTACAACTATAGTCATTTCAGATGGAATAGTATATAGTATAAGTATAATAGTATAAGTGACCATTAGGGGAATGTTGCTAAAATACAGACCCACTGGTAACTTTGGGAGGCCTACAAAAACAGGAGTAGATTAAGATGGAATCAACTTTAAAGGAAAACCTCAAGGGTATTGTAACAGTCACCACCGTTTACGACCTTCCATCCAACCACGACAAGCTTATCTGACACACTGCGACAATCTTGCATACACGATCCATATCATTTCCCATAATCAAGACGAGATTACTGCTCTGCACTTGGTTTCAAAGATATGAACACTTTAATGGTATCTTAGCTTGCTTTTTATACAGTACAAGATGTTACAGGACAATGCCATCTCCACCCCCCTATTCACACACTGAGGCTAATTATCTAATCCGTAGTTAGACATGTGGGCACCGCATCATCAATAGAGTTCAATTAACCTTGAATAATACACAATCACAGATAATCTTCACACATATTAGGAACCTCAATCACATTATCTAGACAGACAATTCGGCACCGATACTGACAGATACATTCCTTGAGATAATGACATCAAAACCAAATACTATGACACCTGAGCATTAATACATCCCTAAACATAATTGACATGCTAATTCAGTACATCTGAATGGAGAATTTAACACATTGTTTTAGACACAATGAATCACACAATCAAAAGGTCGTTCAGGCCCTGATGCAATTAACACCTTTTAAAAGCATGTGTGCCCATATTGAATAGGCAACAGCTTGTGATATCTCAAGACATCCACTTTGTAATATTCCAGTCCTGCAATATGAATTATTATTAATGTCCCATCTCATGTAATATATGAATTATGATTCTTTGTCACCCTATGGCCCTAGTGGACATAAGGTGACCCTAGACATAGGAGAATCTCAGTCTGTCACGGTTAATTCCGTTACAGGTATATATTTAAATCCAAACTTTTTTTGTTTTTGATACTGTATGATAAAAAATGTATTGCTGTCTATGTTTTAGCAGAGTGGATTCACCCTCTCTATTCATCCTGGTGACATAATTTTTTTACAGTTGTCACCAAAACAGAGGAGGGATCAGATACTGTGGAAAATAAATTGTGGAGTACCTTGTACCACAGGTATTTAGGGGAATATTTATATTCACAGGTAAATGTTCTTGGTGCATGTGTTTTAAATTACAGAGAATAGTTAATCTGTGAATGTTGGTGAGAGTCACATTCACTGCTTCATAAGCCATAATGTGCTTAATGTCTCAGGCTAGTCATTTGAGTGGATCTTGGGAAATGTAAAGCAAAATCTCTAAATACACTATGAAAAACACCAGAAATAACATTTCATTCCAACAGCATAAAATACAAATGTATAAATAATATGGTCCTTATATAAACCACAGTAATCCAGGGGGGGGGGGAAATCCCAGCTTGCATCTTAATGGTTGCTAAAATGCTATATGTCATTCCTCTCTGGTGATTAAAACTACAATAATTACAGTGTTAATTACAGACATACAGAGAAACCTTCCCCAATGGTTACCCCTACAGTGTAAACCTGGGAAATTCCAATTAAGCTGGAGGTGAAAATGATAGTCCAGAAATGTTCATTGGTATTGGTAGCATTTCCTATCTGCTTTGGAAAAACGAGTCATGATCATGCACTCTGAACAATCCATGGCTTGAGAGAAAATCATTTTGTTTGTAAAAAAATAATTGCATCAAACCTGTCATGGGATGAAATAATAATAAGTTGTGTGCGCTGTACAAATGGTGCACTTAGCTAATGTTATAACGGAGGTTTTTAATTCCTGTAATATACACTGCAGGCTTGCTGTATTAAAACCACGGTGACTTTCTTTTTTTGCTAGGAGCAGTAAATGCTCTCAATTATAAGACCCTCTGAGACTCCTTGTACATGTTTAGAATTACTCAATGTAATTAACTGCCCTCCTTTTCTCCAACCCTTATGGTAACATAAATTTGAATTTTCTGTTGCCGTTCTGCAGATTTCCTTCGCTAATCAATCATGAGGGATCATGTCACACACGCTAAGACTTTGCTGCGGCCTCAGACTTGGGCAGCCATGCTGGGTTAATGGGAATGTACAGATGCGTGCTTTGCCTTTAATTGACCCATCTACGAGTTCCCTGGTCATTCTGTGAAACATTTAGCAAAACCTTGGATGGTACAGTTTATGAGCGCCAAAGAATAGTCTCAAAGCTGAACTCTGGGCACTAAAAAAAATATAGTCATTTAAAAGTTTACACAGTACTGGGTAAGGAATAAAAGTCTATTTAAAACATAATTTCACACACTTAGATTTCTTTTTTTTTTATTATTGTGCTCCAGTGACGTAAAACAGAAAATATTTAGCTTATATATTACTGCCCCAGGAGTGTATATCTAAAATGAGATGCACAATTTTGGGCAATGGGTAGGGTATCTGGAAGTATTTAATAAAAACAAAGCAGCCTTTACAAGAAATAAGGGTCAGGCCTTGTACACATGACCGAGAATCTCGTCGTAAATGAAACGTAATTTTCCTCGACGAGGTTCTTGTCAGGCTTGTCGAGAATCTTGTCAAGCTTTCTTTGCATACACACTGTCAAGACAAAATGTTGTCGTCTCAAACACGGTGACGTACAACACGTACAACGGCACTATAAAGGGAAAGTTCGATTCCACTAGCACAACCCTTGGGGCTGCTTTTGCTAATCTCATGTTACTGCGTGTTAAGTAAAAGATTTCTAAGGCCGGAATCACACTTGTGCGGTGCGAATTTCAGCTCTGTAATCTCTGCAGATAGATAAGGGAAGTCTTCAGCAGATCCATTGCGTTTTAGCTGCGAATTTGGAGACCTGGGAGAAGTTCCGGGTGAGAGGAGAGTGGGGGAGAAGTGTATTGAGTTGAATGACAGAAATTCCTGAAGAGAACTGAACACATCTGCGAATCAGCTGCGTACCCATAGAAGATAATGGGACTGAATTTGCACCTGAGCCGCACCGCAAGGCATAAAATCCGCACACGTTTTTTCTGCAATGCGCAGTGCGAATGCATCTCACATATGTGAACCAGCCTCATTGAAAACAATGTATTTAGAAATGTTCTGCGTATTAGATGCGGTTTAAGCCGCAACCAATTCGCATAGGTGTGAATCCGGCCTAAGAGACGTTTTGCGCTTTTCAGTCTGTTACAGCGTGATGAATGTGATATCTCCATTACGAACGCTACTTTTACCGAAGGATACGCTCCCGTCTCATACTTTATTCTGAGCATGCGCGCGTTTCTAAGCATACACACGAACGTGTTTCTCGTTGTAAACCAGACAAACGACAACAAGAAACACGACGAGGAAATTGACATGTTCTCTTTTTTTCTCGTTGAGATCCATGACAGTTTTCTCGACGAAAAACATACACACGACCGTTTTCCTCGGCAAAAAAGCTCTGCCAGCATTTTTCTTGATGGATTTTGTCGAGGAAAACGGTCGTGTGTACTAGGCCTTAGGCTGGTGATAAGTCACATGCTTTCATCGGACAAGGAGGACAAATACAAAACAAATTATATAAACAGATTCATGTTGACAAATGCATGAAAAAAAAGGACCTCACATCAGAGACTGATAATCGTCATATGTACCGTATTTTCCGGCGTATAAGACGACTGGGCGTATAAGACGACGCCCTAATTTTCCAGGAAAAATGTTGGTTTTGGGATATACTCGCCATATAAGACTACCCCCTTCCGAGACAACATCATTTAAAAAAAAAAAACGGAAACATAAAAAAAAACACATCAGATTTGATTTTTATTTTGTTCAATAAGTTTTTATTGAATATGCAAAACAAAAGGACAAGTAACAATCACTTGAGCAAATAACAAAACATATACAAACAAAATAATGATACCCAGGCAACAGGTGTGGACCATCCTCATCAAGGCATCGGAGCCATCATATCTGAAAGGTGGATGACACAGAGTAACGGCGGGACACTAATCAGATTTGGTTTAAACATGGTAATTTTAATGAAAACTGTTGACATTCTCGTACTTAAAATCCTTCAAAATCCTCTTCATGTTCATCCTCTGACATCAGAAGTTCATCAATGACATCTTGTGTTTCATTTGTAAGACAGTCATCATATGGATCTAGTTCCACATCAGATGGTGTGGATTCAGTGTTGGCTTCCCCTTCATCTTGCCACAAGTACTCGTCCTCCATACCATCCAATGAATTTGATATGCCACACTTCTTGAAAGACTTTATTACTTTTTCTGCATCAATATCATTCCAGGCTTTTATGACAAAGTTGCACAAAACATCCAACTGTGGAGCACGCATGTTTCCTCCTTTTGTGAATGACTTTTCGCCGCTAACCATCCACTCATTCCACTGCTCTCTAATGCGATCCTTAAATGGCTTGTTTAGGCACACATCCAGTGGCTGTACCAACGATGTCAATCCTCCAGGAATAACCGCTGCGTCTGTGTTCATTGTTGTCAGCCTTTCCTTTGTCCTGGGAGTTAAATGAGCCCTGAACATATCCCACACCAGTAGGCTACGTTCTTTACAAAAGTCCACCTGGTCGTCTACTCCAAACATTTTCAAGCCATAGCTTTACCCCTTCTTCATCCATCCAGCCTTTTTCATTGACATGTACAAAAACTCCAACAGGGAACTTGATTTTTGGCATTGTTTTTCTTTTGAAGATAATCATGGGTCTTAGTTTGGCACCATCAGCTGTACATGCTAGTACCACTGTAAAACTGGACTTCTCATGCCCTGTTGTTTTGATTAACACGGTTTTTGCACCTTTTGAATTTACGGTTTTATTTCCAACCATATCAAAATTCATTGGAGTTTCATCCATATTTCTGATCTGACTTAACGCATAGCCATGTTTCTTGCGCTGTTTTATTACAAAGCGATGGAAATTATTTGTGCAATTTTGGTCTTTTGCCTCAGTACCAGATCATGCCTTTCCAAGAACCTAGTACACCAGGATACAGTGGCCTTAAATCCTTTGCTGTGTTCTGGGTGAGATTTGGCCCACTGAAGTGCAGAAATACGTATGCTGTTTCGGGTCACTACATAACCATTGCGGCGATGCTCATGCACCATGTCTGCTACATGCTTCTCGAGTTCTGGCCAATGTGGGGTGCCTCTTCTTAATGCACACTTATCCCTTGGCATACTCTTTAATGCATCTGCCTTTGCTTTCCAGTCTCGGACCATCTTTTCCGTTACGCCATACTGTCTTGCAGCAGCGCAGTTATTAGTTTCCTTCGCAAAAGTTTAAAACTTTGAGCTTAAAACTGGTTTCATGTTTCCTTCTCCTTGCTGGAGCCATGCTGGGGCCCTGTCTATCAGCCATTTCTGTCAGGTATTACGGTATCACTTTTTTTAAATCAAAAAAGGAAACTGGTGAACTACAAGTCCCAAAGATCCCACAATTGGTAGGCAGCAACAATAAATCCTCTCCTCCAAAGCACCATAAATCATACCGGTATTTATTATATGAAGGGGAAATCTGGAGCTGGATGTGCAGTACGGGTTGTATATGATGCTTTGTAATACCGTATACAGTAGCGCAGGTACACACAGTATACAGTAATATGATGCTTTGTTAGTAGGTACAGTACCATATATATGATGCTTTGTCCCAGGTACACTATATACTTCTGATGTAGATCAAATGCTTTTGTTGGTACAGTATATAACAGTACAGTATATGTAACATGTGAATTTGAATGTTTCTGCTTTCTATGGGTCCGTTTTCTACTGCATAATACATCCATACAGTGTGCACCACTAAGAGCCAATCACGGCAGGCAATGCATTTTACTAATTTTTTGCTAGATGCAAAGCCTGCCTGGATTGGGAGAAGCTGTGATGTCATCAGCCGGCGCTGCTCCTATCATGCTCGGATTGGCAGAGGAATTTTGTCCAATCCGAGCAGGCGTAACAAGCGCTGCATGCAGCAGCAGCGAACATCCACCGGCAGGGATTGGCCGAGCGCCGCACACAGTGTTTTCCCTTACTACAATCCCGCGTGCTCGGCGGCGGCGGCCTCTTCACTCACCGGGATTCGCCTCTATACAAACTACCGACCACCCGGCGGGCCTGGCACCAATCTGGCTACCTCTTGTACAAGGTATGGAGCACTCGGCGGCATTAAAAATATATTTTAGCCATTGTACCCGGCGTATAAGACGACACCCTAGTTTTGGCACTATAATTTGGGCCTAGAAAGTCGTCTTATACGCCGGAAAATACGGTAGTAAAAATTAGGACATCATCATTGCGCAAATTTGCTATGGGACAATAGAACAAGAGTTTGGATAGCTACACATTTGGCTTGATAGTGTAACGTAGGGATGAGCCGAACACCGCCTGGTTCGGTTTGCAGCAGAACATGCGAACAGGCGAAAAATTTGTTCGAACATGCGAACACCGTTAAAGTCTATGGGACACGAACATGAAAAATCAAAAGTGCTAATTTTAAAGATTAATATGCAAGTTATTGCTATAAAAAGTGTTTGGGGTGTTGTGTCCTGCCCCAGAGGACATGTATCAATGCAACAAAAAGTTTTAAAAACTGCAGTTTTTTCGGGAGCAATGATTTTAATAATGCTTAAAGTGAAACAATAAAAGTGAAATATTACTTTAAATTTCATACCTGGAGGTGTCTATAGTATGCCTGTAAAGTAGTGCATGTTTCCCGTGTTTATACCAGTTTCTGCACAAAATAAAATTTCTAAAGGAAAAAGAGTCATTTAAAATTACTTGCAGCTATAATGAATTGTTGGGTCCCAGCAATACAGATACAAGCCATTGAAAAAAACCCGGCATGGTTTCCTCCTTAGTCCATTACCAGGCCCTTTGAGTCTGGTATGAGTATTAAGGGGAACCCCGAAACAAAATTAAAAGAAAATTAGTGGGGGTCCCCCCTAAATTCCATATCAGGCCCTTCAGGTCTGGTATGGATATTAATCGGAAGCCTGCACCTTTTTTTTTAAATGGCGTAGGGGTCCCCCTCAAAATCCATTCCAGACCCTTCAGGTCTGGTATGAATTTTAAGAGGAACTCCGTGCCAAAATAAAAAAAAATGGCATGGGGTTCCCCCCAAAAATCCATACCAAACCCTTATGCGAGCACGCAACCTGGCAGGCCGCAGAAAAAGAGGGGGGATGAGAGAGCGCCCCTCCTTCCTAAACCGTACCAGGCCACATGCCCCCATCATGGGGAGGATGGTTGTGGGGGTCTGCGGGTGGGGGGCTTATCAGAATCTGGAAGCCCCCTTTAACAAAGGGGACCTCCAGATTCCGGCCCCCCCTATGTGTATTGGTTACGGGGTCAAAATGTTAAAAACCACAGGAGACAGCTTGGGACAAGTCCTTTATTAAAAATAAAAAATAAATTAATAAAACAAAATGCCAAAGATGTAATCCATTCTCGAGCAATACAGAGAAAAATAAACGTCTCGATCCCACCGCTAGGAACGATACCGCCTCCATAGAAGGCATCTGCCCGAATGACATGTGCGACCTGTTTCACAGCTCCTTTATAGCTAAGGGCGGGCCAGCCATCACATGCGTGGTTGACCCTGCCCCCCTCTGACGCAAGGGGAAACGCCGGGGGTTGCCCAGTGACATGTACCGGTGACCCCACCCCCTCTGATGCAACGGAAAACCTGCATTGCATCAGAGGGGGGGTGGGGTCACCCGTACACATCACTGGGAAACCCTGGCGTATCCCCTTGCGTTGGAGGGGGAGGGGTCACATGATGGGTGGCCCCACCCTCAGCCATATTAGAGCTGTCAGGCTTGAGCGCGTCATTCGTTGGGTGCCTCCCGTGGAGGCAGGATCCTGTGCGTCGTATCCTCGCTGGAGATCGATAATGGATTACATGGCTGGAGATCGAGAATGGATTACATTGCTGGTGGTTTTTAACATTTTGACACTTTTTTTGTGAAACGGTAGGGGTACCCATTACCAATTCACATGAAAGGGTGGGATCTGGAGGTCCCCTTTGTTAAAGGGCATGTGGCCTGATATGGTTCAGGAGGGGGAGCGCTCTCTCGTACCCCCTCTTTTCCTCCCGCCTACCAGGTTGCATGCTCGAATAAGGGTCTGGTGTGGATTTTTGGGGGAACCCACGCCATTTTTTTTATTTTGGTGCAGGGTTCCCCTTAAAGATTTTGATGGGGACCCCCCGCCATTTAAAAAAAAAAAATTGGCGCAGGGTTCCTCTTAATATCAATACCAGACCTGAAGGGCCTAATATGGAATTTGGGGGGGACCCCCTACGCATTTTTTTTTATTTTGTTTCGGGGCTCCCCTTAATATTCATACCAGACCCAAAGGGCCTGGTAATGGACTAAGGGGGAACCCATGCTGTTTTTTTTTTAATGACTTTAATCTGTATTGCCAGGACTCGACAATTCATTATGGCCGGGAGTAGTTTTAAATGACTTTTTTTCCATTAGAAATGTCATTTTGTGCAGAGACTGTTATATTTCAAATATGTTTATTGGGTTTTAAAAAGACAATTATAATCACATAGTCAACATTAACTGAACATATTCTATTTGCTAAAGGAAAGGACATCTTCAGTGTAGACAGAAGCATATAACAATGTGTATGTCAGAAGAATAGCATCATGTATACATATCATGAGGATGTTAAACTTATATCAAATCCATTAAAAAGGGGAGAAGGAAAAGCGGAGGGAAGGTATTGGTAATGAAATGGTATAGTTTAACTCAAAACGACATTGGAGATATCACAACTTACAGTCAATAAGGAAAGTGACGTAGGCAACATAGTAAATCTGGGTTGTGTTATGTAAGTATCAATGTTTGGTATTCTGAAGATTTAGTAAAATGAATCCAACACGCCCATTTATCTTGGAACTCCTTCGAAGAGTCGTGAGATTGGGAAATCAGGTCTTCCATATTGGCGATGTGATCCACCTTGCGTAACCAGTCCGAGATTTTAGGGGGGGAAGTCTGGGACCATTTAATGGGGATACACAATTTGGTTGCATTGATGAGATGTACAATAATAGAGTTTTTGTACACAGAGTTGGGTAGTGAAGATAGATGCAGCAGGTATTGTCCGGCTGAAAAGTCTGGGGTGTAGGTGGTGATGGATGTTATAAGATTGTGGATAGTTTTCCAGAAGGGCGTGATGAGGTAGCATTCCCACCAGATATGAAGAAGCGTACCCGTTTCAGTATTACAGCGCCAACACAAGGGGGATGAATTTGGACTGTATTTGTGGATAATGTAAGGGGTCTTATACCATCTGGAGTAAACCTTATAGCTATTTTCCTGCGTAAGGACATTCAATGAACCCTTATGGAGGCGGCGAAACACTGAAAACCATTGGTCATTTGAGATTGAAATTTTTAGATCTCGTTCCCATTTTCTATTAGTCTTGTCTAATTGTGGATCAACCGATGAGTTCAATATATTATATATAAGGGAAATTAAGTGGTCTTGAGGCTCTGATTTTAAACATAGTATCTCAAAAGAAGTCTTAGGCCTGTGCCAATTGTTAGTGGAGTCAAATTTAGTCAAGAATTCTACGATCAAGTTAAAGTCACGTGAGGAGATTCCAAGGTCTGGGAGTTTAGAGGAGAATTTTTCAAAGGTTAAAAGTTTGCCATGCTCAAAAACTAGTTCAGCTCTGAGGATCTTTTTGGAATGTGTTGCAGAGGGAGTGTTAACATAAGGCTTACAAAATATTTCAGGATTGGAATCAATAGGGGTGACGGGTCCATAAACATTAGAGATCTTTAAGGATTTGCATAAGGATCTGAAAATTTTAAGAGATGTTCCTGTAAGGGAATGTGAATTAACAAAGTGAGATATTTTCTTAGGGCTAATCCATGGAAGATGTTCTATAGGGACTGGCATGGAGAATAAAGATTCCTCCAAGCTTATCCAATCCTTATAGCCCCTGTGGAGGTGGCAATTAATGATTCTAGCCATGTGGCAGGCCCAATAATAGTTTTTAATACCCGGTAGTGCAGAGACTGTTATAAACATGGGAAACATGTGTTACTTTACAGGCATACTATAGACACCCCCGTAGGGACAACATTTAAAGGAATATTTTACTTTCATTGCTTCACTTTAAGCATTATTAAAATCAGTGCTCCCGAAAAACTTGCAGTTTTTTTTTTTAAAATTGCATTGATACATGTCCCCTGGGGCAGGATCCAGGTCCCCAAACACTTTTTTATCACAATAACTTGCATATTAACCTTTAAAATTAGCACGGGTGTTCCGCCGCTTTCGAATTTGCCGCGCACACCCCAAATTGTTCGCTATTCGGTAAACGGGCGAACAGCCAATGTTCAAGTCGAACTCATGTTCGACTCGAACATAAAGCTCATTCCTAGTGTAATGCTTACAGAGCGGTCAGTGCAGACTTTACAGACCGCAGAATTCCTTTCCCTCCACATCCAGCACATTCAAGCACCATGGGTAGTGTCACTGGCTCCTCCCGTGGGACAATAGCGCTCTGTGTCTATCGAACCTGTGGTCGAATGTGCCTAACCTAACTCTATTAGTCCAAGATTTTTCGACATAGGACCCAACAATACATCGTCTCAAGACTTCTGGTGTGTCAAGGGAGGGTTCGAGTAAGTTAATAGGGGTGTGTTAAATCAAAAGAGAGTAGATCCCAAAACAATCCAGCGGCTCCTTCGGGGGTAGCTTTACTACCAATCCTCTTAACCTATGTCCCATTTAATTGAATCAAGTGAACATCCCACTCTCACTCCCCAGGCATTGCCTATAATAACAATTTCTCTAATCATTTAAGTGGAGGCACTAGTTGTAAAGCTAACTTATTTACTTAATTAGGGCAAGGATGAAGGTCAGATATTCCAGATTATGGCATAATACCAGTCCAGGTAAAGGCATTGCAGTAATCCAATTTATAAAATGAGTTTGAAACATGATATTAGCATTAAGGAGCTAGTAGTATGTTCTTTTTAGTCCCCTGCAAGATCATTTATCTTCCTTACATGAATCCTTGCTTATATTGCCAGTTGTTTCATGTCTGAAAGGGGAAAACAAGGGGAAAACACCCTCCTCTACAGTTCAGCATCCAGGGTATTGTCCATCCCCAATTAAACTTTACCTTGTTCCTTAATCTTACAAACTGCAGAGGGGAAAAAAAACAAAACCCTATGCAACCCCTCCCTCAGAGGTGCAGAGCATGGACACCTCCTGCAGGACTCTTTTCTCTGGAAGTTCTCAGGCTAGAAGACCCGACCCCTAGTTCCACCAATTTTTTAAAGGGGCTTCTAACAAGCTCTCCACTAGAGCAGGGAGCATCCCATTTAGAGACCGTTCCCTAAAAAAAAAAAAAATCTGTGGCCATTTATGAGGTCTCAGTAAAGGTTAATGGGGAAGAGAAACTGAAACAAATCTTGCCTACAAGATTAACACTCTTGCTGAGCATTTCCTACCTTTTCTGCTGACATTTTCTTCTTTATTATAAATTCCAAACAAAAAAAAAACAGCAATTGCTATATACTTTGGTAATTTACATATTTTATTGGGAAGATATCTTTTTATTACTGAAACACAGTAGTTCTATTCCATTATATCTTTTTACTAGCTATACATTGGCAGAACCTTTAGCATACTCTGCAATTCCAACGTGTTAATAAAATATTTAATATTAAATCAATGCTTTAAGCAACAGTTACCAGGATAAACTGAACATCTACTGATACTATTCTAAGAATTCACTTCTTATTTATTTATGTAATGAAGACTGAGTATACTGTAGATGCGTTACAAGTAATTATTTCATCTGTCAAATGATAGAACAAAAATATATTTTCCAATGCTCACCTCCATTAAAACATTTAAATATTGACACAAAAGGACACAATTAAGATCAGATAAAATGTCTAAATAAATTGTTAAGCTTGGATAAATATGATTTCCTTCCAGTCTTACCAGCATGCACAGATTTTATCTCAATAGTTTAATAACTGAAAGAGAGAAAAGTACTGTTTAAGAGGAAAATGAAAAGGTTATTAAAGATATCTCTGATACAGTACCTACAGTGCAGTTAATGTACTAAAGGAGTAGAGCACTATATTTGCACACAGTAAATGAGTAAAAGAGATTAAGTTAAGTGGGCATTCATTTTCCAAAGAATACCCAATCATATGCAAAAAAAAATAAAGAAATAATTTTGATTGCTCATGACTAGATGTTTTTTTACTTAGCTTATCAAATAAGGTGCAGTTGTGCTGACTTCAAACATTCAGTCATGTGCAAGTAAAAATCCTGTATTTTCTTGGCACGTGAGTTTGCTCTTTGCAAAGTCAGTTTTCACTTAATTTCACCTCATTTACTAAGTCTAATGAAAATTCATTTTACAAGGTGAACATGCTTCAGTTGTTGAGTAAATAAACCCAATTGTATATGTTATTTTACATGCTAGATGCCTTTTTTTTAATTCACAGAGTAACAGTTTCCACATCTTTGGTCAGTTGCGTACCACCTGTACCGACATATTTGGTAACAGAATCAACAGAAACAGACCTTAAGCCCTGTACACACGGCCGGGATTCTGGCCAGGAAAAAAACATTGTTTTTCCTGACGAGATTTTTGGCAAGATATTCTTGCCGGCCGAATGTACACACGTACAATTCAAAAGAACCGTCCTTCTGTTGAATGGCAAGAACGTGGTGACGTCATCGACTACGATGAGCGTGCGCTCGTCACATTCGATGCCGTCGCCGCCATCTTACTTCACCCTACCTATGCCTAGGAAGCTACTGCATATTTTGAGCATGCGCGGGTTTCCGTGGAGGCAGGTAAGTGTACACACGCTCGGGTTTCCCGGCAGGAAAACACTGCCGAGAATAATGACAAGAAAATAGAGAGCAGGTTCTCTATTTATCTTGTCTAGATTCTGGGCAGTTTTCTCGGCGAGAAACGCCAAAGCGTTTTGCATACGCACATTTTACTTGGCAAGAGAGCTCTGACAGCAGTTTTCTTGCGGTTTCTGGCCGAGAAAACCGTGCGTGTGTACAAGGCTTTTTTTCTGCTTTCTTCACCAACTCTATTGCCTAATATTGTATGTCACATTCATATACCTAGGAAATAACAGGACTGTCTAAAATGTTTTTCCTTGGTAGAAAATGTGCACAAAACACCCCCAAGCATCTGTTGCCATGGTGGCCAAAAAGTCATTTTTTAAATCATACCTGGCTGGAGACTGAAATCAAAAGATATTGTTAGTGCCATTATAGCATAACTATGGGCAAAAGAAAAAAAAATACATAAATAATGCGGTCTGGCATTAGCATTAACCCAGCAGTTTTTTTTTTTCTCAGTCCCACTTGTAATATAGTTTTATAGCCAGCAGAACATGCAATAATCAAGCAAAAAAGGATCAAAAGTGGGAACACCCAAAATAATCACAGCACACTGACCCATTAAACTGAAACCACCCCTTACACAGATTTGCCAGGCCAGAAATCAGTGCCCTGATGAGCTATATGTAAGTTCACAATGGAAAGTAATTTAAAACAATATGAAATAATATATAAAACCGTATGATACAATATGAAACAAAATGACAGATGAAGCTTATGTGAGCTAAATGCCCAGAGCTAAATGCCCAGAGCGTTTTACAACACACTGATAATCTAACTCTGGAAATGCTGCTTTATTCCAGCATGGGTGTGCTATGCTGTGTGGCAGTAAGAGACAAAAAGTGGGGAAGGGGAGAGAAGCGCAAAAACCATAGTGTAGCATGTAAAGTAAAAGAAAGAAGGCGCCACCAGGTCAGGAACAGTGCAATTTTAATTTTACAATAGGTGCATTATCCACTTACATTTAAAATTAGAGAATTCGGCATACAAGTCCTTGCTGGCCTATAGGTGGCGATCATCCGCTGCAGATGTAGGCTGTGATGTTAAAAATATCCCCTGGGATCTTCGTCAGCTGAGAAACCAGGAAGTCCAGGCAATGTGTGCACCAAGACTGAGGCTTTAGACACACACACAGACAGCGTTGTGTCATGGGCAGCGACAGAGCGACAAAGTTTTGGAGCATGCACCATAGGCTGCTAGGCGCGCTCCTTTTTCAAGACGAAGCGTTGTGACATGAAACGCGTAGGGAGGACTAAAACATAGTTATTAAAAACAATTTTTACTACATACCTGTACAGGTAAATATGTAAAATTTCCATACAATGTTGTGTACAATGTTGTATACCTTTATTTTACACACATTTCATTGATACACTTCAAGGACCAAGTGGTTCTATCATACTGAAGGACATTCTATCAAACAGCAGGCACATCATTGAAAAAAGCAAAAGGACATGGACATGGAACTAACAAATTAACTTCTAATGGTCTTATAATCCTAATCAGAAATTGGGTTCATAATGGAACAAAAAAAAATCTGCAGTTACAGACAATGTATCAGCAGCAGGAAGACTCAGCGGGATTTATTTACTAAAACTGGAGAGTGTAAAATCTCCTAAAATCAGCTCCTATTTTTTTTTTTTTTTTTTAAATTTAAGATTTTTATTTGAATAAATGTCAAAGAAGTACAGAAAAAGCTCCCATTACATTATTGGAGCGAGAAAACAATAAAAAAAAAAGAAAATTACTGGTAGAGTACATACAGTGCAATTTATCCCAAACAATAAAATAGAGTATTCTTCCTTGAACTCATATGAAAAAAAAGGGGAATAGCGTCATATAAATAATAGCTAAAACATAAGATTGTACACATACTTAACTATTGAGGGAGAGGGTAAGCAGGGGACAAAGACCTCAGCCATCAGTCTATCTATAGGAGAGAGGAAGCCTGAAACAAGCCATAAACCTGAAGTTCTGTCTCGACACCCCTATTGGGAACAAACTGTGCCGAAAGAGAACTGATATCCAAGTCCTATACCATGACCTCAAACTTCTTGGGGTATCCGCACGGCTATCCAGAAGGACCAGAGATCCATGTGCCGTGCGAATAGCCAGAGTCAAAAAGAAAAAAAAAAAGGTCAAGGCAAAGAATAGTAGCAATCAGTCACAGTGACTGGATAAAAACCAGGATCCTCTTACTAAGATTAATAGGAAGACAGAGAATCCCCATCCTTCCTATATACTGATTGCGAAAGGACTACTTTCTCCCTTCAGAGCAATTCTATCAAAAATGACATATCAAACTAGAAGAAATAAATAAATAACTAAATAATATAATAAAAAACACCAAAAGTGAACTAGAGAACTGGAACGATAACCTTGAACATAGAGAGCTAGAAAAATAAAGGTGGGAAAAGAAATGGAGAGAAAGAAGAAAGAGAGAGAAAAGAAGAAAGAGAGGTCTAGATTTGAGTTGATTGTCAGCCTGTCTACCCCGTGCTCGTGGAGGGCATTACATTGCCAGCTGAAAGGGAGATTCCCACATATCTTGCCCAGGGCTCCCAAACAGCCTCAAAAAGGTCGGAAGTGTTTGAGATAGAGCTGATCATTTTTTCCTGAGTCATAACCCACGAAATCTTTCTTTTGGCTGCCAAAAAAGAGACTCTAGATTGCTTCCAAGCCCCTGCTAGAGTGGTTTTTGCTCCCAGAAGTATAACATTTATCAATCTTTGTCTGTGTTTAGAGGCCTGGGGAACAGAAGTCCCTAATAGCGCAACCTGTGGGGATTTCTCCACCGGCACCTCTGTAACTTTTCTGATGAGATTAAAAATCCTATTCCAAAATCCTCTAATTCTGGGACACTCCCACCAAATATGAAGCATAGTGCCCTGAGCTTGACAATTTCGAAAGCATAGCGGGGAAGCATTTGGGAACATCAACGCAAGCCTACTAGGAACCAAATACCACCTCATCAGAACCTTGAGATTGGCTTCTATTAAAGAGGTATTGATTAAACCTTTAAAGGTTCTCGTACCTACCCTATGCCACTCCTCCAGGCTCCAGGACATCCGCAGATCCCTCTCCCATGCCTCCATATAAGCAAACTTAGAGAAAACTTCAGACAAAGCAGCGTATATTATGGAAATTCCTCCTCTGTGTTCTCTCATCCGGAAACACCAACGTTCGTAATTAGTGAAAGCCGGCGGGCCAGTACTGTTATTCCAAAATAATGATACAAAGTTGAAAATCAAAGAGTATCGGGACTTTTCTAGGTCAGGCATACCTAATTTCTTCATACAATGCTCTAGAGAAGGAGGACCCGTGTTCAGGAGAAAGTCTCCTATTCTATAAATCCCTTTGTCCAACCACCATTGGAATGCTTTAGTGTCCATTCCTGCTGCGAATTGAGGGTTGTGGAAAATACAGGTTAGGGGCTTAGTACTTGAAACCAGAGAGGGAAGACGTCTCATGTCATCCCAGATTCTCAGTGATTGGGACAGCGTTGGGGACATTATTGCAGGCCTAGGTTTTTGGGGCATCCAAAGTAAGTTCTCCAATGAAAGATCCGGGACCGCCATTCCCTCTATGTCTAGCCATTCAGGCTTTTCATATTTAGAGTAGATGGAGGACAGTTGAGCCAATATGGCTGCTTGGTAGTATTCAAATAGATTAGGTAGTCCAAGACCCCCCTGCGTCTTAAGACCATACAGGACATTTTGAGCTAATCTATAGCCTTTACCTTCCCAGATGAATTTAATAATTTTACTCTGGAATGATCTCAGTTGATCTTTTTTGATGGGAATTGGAAGGGATCTAAATAAATAAAGCAATCTGGGTAAAAGGGTCATTTTAATCGAATTGATCCTGCTCACCCAGGAGATTTTATGTCGAGCCCACATCTGAAGGTCATTTTCCAATCTACGAAAACATGGGAGGGAAGTTAACCTGATAAAGCTGTTCAATCCTAGGGGTCAGGGAAATCCCCAAATAGCGAATAGAAGTATTTGCCCATTTGAAGTCAAAATGAGGCTTCAGGGCTTCGATAATTGAGGGACGTGTAGAAACATTTAGAGCCTGGGATTTATCAAAGTTGACCCTAAGTCCCGAAATCTTTCCAAACGACCTGAGTAAATTACAAATGATAGGTAGAGAAGTAACAGGGGAGGTGACAAAGAGGAGGAGATCATCTGCGAAAAGTGCGCATTTGTGGGTTTGAGGCCCACAGGTCATCCCCTTTATATCAGGCTCAGATCGAATGGCTATGGCCAATGTTTCGATCGCTACGGCAAAGATCAAAGGGGAGAGGGGACAGCCCTGCCTCGTACCCCTTGAGATGCTAATGGGATCCGAAAAATATCCCTGCAACTTAACCCTAGCCTTGGGTTCCGAATAAAGGGATTTAAGAAGGCCCTGGAAGCCCGCCCCGAAGCCCCACCGCCGCAGGATCTCAAAAAGGTACTCCCAAGATAGGGAGTCGAAGGCCTTCTGGAGATCCAACGACAGGAAGATTCCCTCCTGAGGGGGATCCCCAGACCAACCCGACTGAAGCAACGAGAGGACGTCCACTGCTCTCCTCACCTGGTCTGGACCCTGCCTCCCTGGAATGAAGCCAACCTGATCTTTATGAATGTAGAGGTGTATAAAAGAATTCATTCTGTTAGCCAGGATCTTGGTTAGTATTTTTAAGTCATTATTAATTAAAGAGATGGGCCTATAGTTCTCCACTAGTTCCGGATCCTTATCCGGTTTGGGTATGACCGTAATGTATGCCTCATTCAAGTGTGGATGTAAGCCCTCCCCCCCTCGTTTTGAATTAAAAAAAATTGTGAGATGAGGACCCAAGGCTTCCGCAAAAACTTTATAATAAGGTGACGAGAGGCCATCAGGTCCTGGTGCTGAACCCCTTTTAAGTTTTTTGATTACCTCTAGTGTTTCATCCACTGAGATTGGGGCATCCATTAAGTCAGTATGGCACTTTTGTAATTGCGGGATCTCTAGCTGATCTAAAAAAGAATTGATATCAGAGTGTCTGGATGTCCCCAACCTTTGATAAAGAGACGAGTAAAAGGTTTCAAATTCGTGTAATATGCGCATAGGATTAAGAGTGGTGGTCCCATCTCGTGACCTAATTTTTGGGAGAGAAAATGTGCGGAACCTCGGAGAGAGTTTAGTTGCCAACATCGTATTCATTTTGTCCTTCTGCAAATAGAACCTTGCGTTACTCCAATTTAAAGATTTTTCAGCCCTGACAGTAAGTGATAAGTTTAATGCTAGTCTAGCTGAGTCTAGCTGTGAGATATGTACTGTCTTCTGATCCTTCTTATGTTCCTTACATAATAATGTAAACTCCCTTTCGAGTTTAGCTATCTCTGCGTTTTTCTCCCTTTTTCGTTTAGATGCTATTTGAATTAGCTTTCCGCGAACAACCGTCTTGTGAGCGGCCCATAAAATCTCAGCCGAGGTTCCATCAACATCATTCAATGTAAAATATTCCTCTATTGTTTTATTAATCTCCGAGACTACATTAGGGTCATCAAGAAGGGTCTCATTCAATCTCCAGTGTGATTTGTGGGATCCTAGATTTTGCGCTTGTATCGAGCAGAGCACTAATGAATGATCTTAGAGCGATGTGTCTTTTATCACAGCTTTATTCACCAGTGGGACATGTCTAGCAGAAATGAAAATATGATCGATCCTGGAGTAGGAAAGATGCGGATTCGAATAGTTGGTATAATCTCTTTTTGTCGGATTGAGTTCCCTCCATATGTCTACAAGATTTTGTTGGAAAATTAATTTCGCTATGTGTGAGCTGGCTTTGATCGGACGGGTGAGCCTACCCCCCAAAGGCCTTGACTTGTCTAAGCTCTGGTCAAAAGCTATATTTGAATCACCGCAGCAGATTATCATTCCCTCTAGAAGGGGGTCCAAAATAGTAAACATAGATTGAAAAAAGTTTGTCTGGCCTCTATTGGGGGCATAATATGAGACGAATGACATTAATTGTTCATTCACCATTCCCTTTACTAGCAGAAACCTGCCGTCCGGATCTTTGTGTATTAATAGAGGGTTAAATTTGCAAGTCTTTGCAAAAAGAATCGCTACCCCTCTAGTTTTGTCCTCCGCATTTGCTAGGAAGAATTGAGGATATTGAGCATGCAAAAATGTGGGGGTGAAACTGGTAGGAAAATGGGTCTCTTGTAAAAGAATCACT
Source organism: Rana kukunoris (assembly GCA_029574335.1). Lineage (NCBI taxonomy): Eukaryota > Metazoa > Chordata > Amphibia > Anura > Ranidae > Rana > Rana kukunoris. Next base: position 145,185,283 of record CM056056.1, read on the forward strand.
GAAATCTTCTGGGAGTAGTAAGATTGAAAAATCTTCCTTCTCTTAATAGGAGAGTTCAATCCCTGTACATTATGTGAGGCTACTTTTAAAATATTAGGGGTCAGGGAGATTCGGAATGCAGAATGCAGCCGAAATGGTGGAGAGACAAAGCAATCAACACATCACTTACCCTGAACATCGTGAGGCATGAGAGAGGGAGGTACAGACTGCAAACCCCGGGTGAGTCCAGAGTGTGGCGAGTAAGGTATTGCTGAGACTGGCTGACAATCAAAGAGAATAGATTAAGCATGAAAAAAACAGATAAGCAAGACATATAGATAAACATTTTAAGAAATGAACCAGTATGATCCAACAAGAGTAGGAGAGAAAACAGCTTCCCCCACTCCCGTCATTCAGACCACTAACGTAGCCCTCAAGAGGGGCTACAAGACCACCCCCCGACAGTGAGAAATCCACCGTCAGGAAATGGTCGGAGGCACACGACAACCACCCCAGCCTCCATCAGCCTTCAGACTAAGCAAGTGAATAGTAAAAATTATTTTAAAGAAAAACACACTTAATCTAAAACTATAATAGTACATAAATAAGAATAACACGGTACATGGTCGGTGCAGACCCAATAGCACTAAAGGAGAGACAAATTTTTCACAATTCCCCCCTCCCCCCTTCAAAAAGAAAAAAAAAAAGGGGGGGGGAGAGGAAAGGGAGAGAGAAGGTGTGACAGGAAAAGCCCATTAATTTTAGGAGAAAAAAAAATATTTTTGTGGATGAAATGAAGAGACATTAGCGCCTCCAACCACAGATGGGAGACCAGAGTCAGAAATACCCCAAGGGTATTTAATCATGAGATAAGTGAAGTGGAGCAATATCAATCCTCAAATCAGGTTTTTGCAGGGTCCTTGGTGCGTCTACTTTTGGTCGCCTTCCATGTAGGGGAGATAGGGCTGGTCGGGGTGGGTCTTTTGGATGACCCTGCTTGCGAGTTTGAAGTGTCCATTGCTGACTCCAATGAAATGAATCGTAGGGTTCGCAGGATTTTTTCTCCCTCAGCAAGGGAGGTGAAGGTGTGGGTCTTGCCTTTATAAGTGAATTTTAGAGCAAAGGGGAATGCCCACCAATATTTGATTTCTTTCTGCGTCAGGACCACCAGCAGAGGTTTTAGTGTTCTGCGCCGTTGTATAGTCATGGGAGAGATGTCGGCAAATATTTGAATATCATGTCCCTGGAAAGAGATGTGGGATTGCTGACGAGAGACTCTCATAATCTCCTCACCCACAGAATAATAATGTGGTTTCACAATTATGTCTCTGGGTAAGCCATCCTTTCTTAAAGGGTCCAGAGATCTGTGAGCTCTATCCAGCTCTAGCTTATGAGGTGCAATAGATGGGAGTAAGCTCCTGATGAGGTTGTGAATGGCTTTTGGGACATCTGATATGGACTCAGAAAGACTTCTAACCCTAAAATTGTCCCTTCTGGAACGGTTCTCAAGGTCGTCTATTCTGCCAAGGGCCACATCCAATTGCTCTTGAAGAGATTGTATTTGGTCCGTGTTTTGGTTGGCTCTAGAGACTGTAATGTCCAGTTTATTTTCTATTATTTCCATCCTGGAGCCTAAATTCTGGAAATCAGAGCGTATATCTTTAGTAATTTGCAATGCAGTTTGTGCAAGACCCCTTTCAAGTAATTCTGAGAATTTCTGAAAGAGCTCCCCTGCATTCTGAGGGATCAAAGGATCAGTGTTTCCTGAGGGGACAATGGTATTGAGGTGAACAGGTGAAAAATCCTGAGGTGAATCAGCAGAATGGGGCTTAGTAGCTGCCAGTTGATTTACTGAAGCTGATAACGTTTCTGACACAATGCCTGAGGTGCCCTGAGCTGATTGTGAGGGGTAGTGCAGCGTGGTGGGAGACAGTACTTGCCTCACTACAGTGTCTCCTTCAGCATAAGATGCCAACGGCTGAGGCGCGGCCGCCATCTTGGATTCGGCCTGAGTTTCCAGCGCTAGAAATACCGGTACCAGGCCCCTCCGGACCTCACTGCTGTACATCGGGGTGATCACCAGAACTTCCCCCTCAAGATTCTCCTGGAATGGGACGTGACACCGCCGCGCATCCGGTTTTATGGCTGATGCATAGCTGAGGTGGAGCGGAGCTCCCGGCTTAAGCGGCCATCTTGGACGCCTCCGCGCATGCGCCTCCGCTCCTATTTTTTTTGTCGAGTCCACAGGCATGGTTTACTTACCTTGTCCCTGGATCCTGCCATGCCGCCGCGCTGTGTGATCGAGCGATGTCCTCCTTGACGCACGACGCACGGTGGTGGAGATTGGTGCCAAATTTAAAAAAGTAAATAAACACAATATTATTATTATTATTATACAGGATTTATATAGCGCCAACAGTTTGCGCAGCGCTTTACATCAGGGAAGACAGTACATTCACAATACAAATCAATACAGAAGGCATCAGAGGACCCTGCTTGTAACAGCTTACAATCTAGAAATACATATGGTATACTGTAATCTTACAGATTACAGTACTGTATGTAAAAAATACACACACTCCTTGTCCCTAGCGGCCTGCCCAGTGTCCTACATGCACTTTTATAAAATAAAAATTGTTCTTTCTGCCTGGAAACTGGAGATGGTCCATAGCAACCAAAAAGTGTCCCTTTATGTCAAAAGTGGTTTTAGAGCAGCTAGAACAGTGATAATAAAATAGAATCACTTGCAGAATTGAGCGATAGTGATTTGTGGGGAAATTCGTCATCAAAAAATTAAAAGTAATAATTTTTATCATTATTATATTCTTTGTTAGAATTATTTATATTTAAGTATATTAAAACTTATGATTTTGTGTTTCAAATTGTATTATACCCGGGATGTCTACTAGACTCCTGTTTGGACAGATTTAAGTGAGTTATTTCTAAGAATTACAGGCCTACAATATAAAACGCCTAATTTCCATGCAAAATAATGGTACCGCTTTCAGCACCTAAAATCTGAATTAATCATACCGCCAGGGAGGTTAACTACAATGCACAGCAGCACTAGATTTGGCAAACTCCAGTTTTAGTAAATCAACCCCGGGGATTGTCCCTAATATTTTCAGTAACTTGGAAAGGTAATTTATCCAAACAAAGCAGTATAGATGGACTACCTTATAGATTATTCGCCTTTTCTATCACAAGATGACACCACAGCGACTGCACTTCCAGGTGCATTTCAAGTGCACTTTGCATTTGTAGTTTGCACTTGTCTTGTAGTGCAAAGTGGATTTGCCTTTCGTAAATAACCCCCAATGTAATAAAGTTTACAAATCTTCCAAGGAAAGAAAGCAAAGGCTGTCTTATCTCTACAGCAAAAAGTAAGGCTGGCCATACACTATTAAATGTAATTTAGGTTGGGGGCTGTACAAAAGAAATCTAACTGTATCTTCCAGCCATAATAAAATTACAGATGGTTGATATTTTCCAGCCGGACAGTTATATTCTGACAGCTGGTACAAGTGGCTGTCATAACACCAAAATAGTAACTCCAGCTGATTGGCTGCAGTCATTATTCTATCGCCATTTTACTGACAGGCTCATTACACAAAAGTTGATCGAGCAATTGACGTTTGTTAGATAAAGCAATACTGGCTAGACCATACATCAGCCAAGCCAGCAAAAATTGGCTAACATTTGAGCAGAATACCCTCCATACTAAATGCGAGCTAGAAACGTACCGGCAGGGGCCAGCACAGAAGGGGGTGGAGACAAAGAAGTGCAGGCACTAGAAACGAGTAGATGGGTGACAATTAGTAAGGTTAGAGGGGAAAGTGCCAGGGGGGCCGATCCTGGGCTGGAACATCCCAATAAGTATGCTTTACGACATTGGTAAAAGAAGTCAGGGACCATCACTGCTAGAGCTTAGGGACTCACCTAGCTGCCAGGGGAAGAACTCCTCCAGGGAGAGTGTGGGGTGGGGGAATCGAAGGGAAAGGAAAAATAGATTATGGTGGTAGAGGACTCAATTCTTAGGATGGAGAGAGCAACCTTTCACTTCTGGAAAACGCACAGTGTCATGCGGAGTCCCTCAAGGATCCCCTCTGTCGCCGGTGCTATTCAACATCTATCTTCGCCCTCTCTTTGAAATCATCAGTAGTCAAAAACGACTTTATCACTCTTATGCAGATGACACACAACTGTATTTTTCCATCTGCAACAAAAAGGATTATCATCTCAATCTAGAAACATGCCTCTCTTTGATAGAAAACTGGATGACAAAGAGTTATCTTAAACTCAACAGTTCCAAAACAGAACTTCTTCTGTTTCACACCAACCGTAAGAAACAACTCACAACAACTTGGACACCCCCGCCCATTCTGGGCCAAATCATCACCCCTAGCGCCAAAGTCAAAAGTCTCGGGGTCATCTTCGACACCTACATGACAATGGATGCACAAATAGGGTCAGTAGTCAGTGGATCTCACCATCTGCTGCGCCTACTACACAGACTTATTCCATTCATCCCCAAAGAAGACATAGCAGTCATGGTGGGAACAATTGTAAACTCCAGACTGGACTATGCAAATGCCCTTTACCTCGGACTCCCAAAGTACCAAATCTCTCGTCTGCAAGTCGTTCAAAACACGGCCGCTAGACTGGTGACTGGGAAAAAAAACATGGGAATCAATCTCGCCTTCGCTGAGAACCCTTCATTGGTTGCCAGTAAAAGACAGAATTGCTCGGTTCTGGTCTGGAAACTTCAACTAATATGTTTATGTTATATCATGCAGCATACCTTATTCGTAACCTTATGTCAATTTCTGTTATGTGATAATTACCCTGTCATTTATTGTATGCTGCATTTTGATCGAATACAAACTTTTATGGAAAAAAAAAAGACAGAATTGCTTTTAAAGCACTCTGTCTGACGCATAAGTGCATCCATGGGAAGGCCCCCCAATATCTATGCGAAAAAATAAAAGCTTACAATTTCAATCGCGTTCTGCGATCCACTAACTAAAATCTACTACAGATACCCAAAGCCAAATACAAGTCCAAAGGAGAGCGAAGATTTGCGGTCTAAGGGCCCAGACTATGGAACGCTTTACCAACCAGCATTCGGTTGGAGGAGAACCACCTGACCTTCAGAAGAAAGATCAAAACTCATCTCTTTTGATGTCAAAGGAGACAGGAACAACGAGCGACCAGAGGTGATTAAGTTCGCATGTGATGCGCTATATAAGTTCTTCATTCATTCATTCATTCAATCTGTGACAAAGACCTGAAGCGCCATGGTAAGTGGGACAGTCATTTATGGGGGGGACTCAAATACTGCCCTAGATCAAGGTATGGACAAAACCAGGCCCCCAGGAACCCAGCTTATCAGTCCGCCCAAAAGAAGCCTCAAAATAGCTAAGCTAATCCACCAATATGGTCTTGCAGACACCTGGAGTGAAATTAACACAACTACAGGGGATTATACAGACTTCGCTAGGATTGACCACATATTTATCTCTGCAGCCAAAACCCCAGACCTACTCAAATCCTCGATATGAGACATGGTATGGTTTGACCATTCCATAGTCCTATCCCTTAGAAGAAGCTCCAACCGCTTCAACCTTCTACAGTGGAGACTGAACATATCTTTGCATATCTTTTGCATCAGAAATTGAGAAAGCTATCGAGGAATTCTTTCGCCTAAACTTAATGGCAGAGGTGTCTGCGGAGACCCTATGGGCCGCTCACAAGGCCACGATCCGGGAAAATTTGATTCAAATTTCTTCTCAGGTGAGAAAGGAACACTCACTTGACATAGACAAGCTAGACAATGAATTTAATTGCTTATGCTGTCTACATTAACAAGACCCCAGACTGGGGTCAACTTACTTTGAAAGCTGAAAAGCATATCCGTTGGAGCGGAGCTAAGTTTTATTACCAATGTGACAAAATTGGCCACATGCTTGCAGCCAAACCGACCCCCCTAACCAGACAGTGAAACTTACCTAAAATACAGGTGGCGGGCAATCAACACACCTTGAACCCAAAACGCATTATGAAAATCTTCCACCGCTTCTATGAGAAACTATACAGTGTGGATAGCGAGGATAGTGAGCTTCACATGAATTCCCTATTGAATTCGCTCCCAATTCCAAACACCAAACACCATGACATCCTAGAGTCCCCTATTACAGTAGAGGAAGTGTTGAATGTCATTAAAAATCTAAAGAAGGGATCTTCCCCAGGACCATATGAATTCTCCGTACCATATTATAAGACATTCGCACAGACTCTGGCCCAACCCCTTATGAAATTATTCTTCGGGAGAAGTGATTTTAATAATGCTTAAAGTGAAACAATAAAAGTGAAATATAAGTATGCCTGTAAAGTAGCACATGTTTCCAGTTTTTAGAACTGTCCCTGCACAAAATGTCATTTCTAAAGGAAAAAATGTAAAACTACTCGCGGCCTTTAATGAATTGTTGGTCCTGGCAATACAGATCAAAGTCATTTAAAAAAAATTAGAAAAAAAAGCCCTTCAGGTCTGGTATGGATATTAAGGGGAACCCCTCACAATTTAAAAAAAAAATGGCGTGGGGTTCTTCCCAAAAATCCATACCAGACACTTATGTGAGTACGCAACCTGGCAGTCAGCAGGAAAAGATGGATCCCGCCCCCCCATGTGAATTGGTAACAGGGTACATTGTACCCCTACCATTTCACAAAGAAAGTGTACAACAGCTGGACAAATCCTTTATTTAAAAATAAAAAATACATTCCAGAGATGTAATCCCGTCTCTCGATGTTCAAAGATGATCCATTCTCCAGCAACGCTGCAGTCTCTACTCATTCTCCAGCGAGCAATGAAACCCCCATGATACGTAAGAGGGGTCTTTTTCCACAAAAAATTGTAGTTGAAAGACCGCTGCACAAATACAGTATGATATAAAATATTGCAACAACCACCATTTTATTCTATAGATTCTCTGCTAAAATTATATTATATATATATATATATATATATATATATATATATATATATATATATATCCTGTATAATAATAATAATAATAATAATATTATATATATATATATATATTTGGGGGTTCAAATAAATTTTCTAGCAAAAAATATGGGGCCAGATTCAGAGAGCGATTACGTCTGTCTAACTGGTGTTAGACAGGAGTAATTTCAAATTTCACGCGCCGTATCACTAGTTTGAATCCTCAAACCATGATACGGCGGCTTCGGGCTTTGATCCGAGAGGCTTACGTCTTCGTAAGCCTTCAGATCTACGCTGCAAACTTTTTGCGGCCGCTGGGAGGAGTCCGCGTCGTTTTCAGCGTCGGAATATGCAAATGACTTTTTACGGCGATCCACGAAGATACGAGCGGCCTTCGCAATCGCTTACGTCATTTTTTTGCTACGTACTGTTAGACCAGCTATTTGCTGGTCTAACGGTGCGTAGCCCATGTTAAGTATGGCCGTCGTTCCCGCGTCAAATTTAATTTTTTTTTTTTTACGTAACTCGTTCGGGAATAGGAATGTCCGTAAACGACGCTACTCAAAAAAAAATGACGTAACAACGTGATTTCGCGCAATGCACGGCGGGAAATTTCTGAATGGAGCATGCGCAGTTCGATCGCCGCGGGAACGCGCCTATTTTAAATGCTTCACGCCCCCTACTCACGTAGATGGCTTGCGCCGGGAGAAATACACTATGCCGCCGTAGTTTACTGGACAAAATCTACCGGGATTCCACGTAGAGCCAGGTAAAATACGGCGGCATAGAGTATTTCTGATACTCTACGCGAATCTAATTGTATGTGAATCTGGCCCATGGATTTTAACAAATATCGGAAATAGGCTTAGACATGAAAGGGATATTTTTTTATAATCCACATCAATTATAATTCATTTGACAAGTATTTCACTTACATAGTAGGTGAGGTTTAAAAAAAAGCCAACCTATGTGTGTGATTATATGTCAAATATTATGCTGAGATATGTATACCACATAACTGCCTGTTTTTTTTTTTCTTCTTTTTGCAAAACTGATAAACATTATTAAAAAATTGTAGGGTGAAAATGGTAGATTTAATTTTTAATTCCAAAAATCATTATGTAAGGAGTCTGCACATTGTATGGGTCAGTATAATCACAAGCCATGTTAGCTGCTCTTGATTGCTTATGCAGATACTGCTGCCCAGCAACTCTTCTGATCCAGCAACTAGATTCTCTATATAGAGTCACACATGAAAGATCTATTTTTAGTCCGTTCAAGGTTCTTATTTTAACTGTCCTGATGAAAAGAGTTTTCTCTGATCCCTGAAACACGTAAGCCATTTTTTTTAGTACAAACTAAGACTGGGTGCACAATACTTTTGAATGCGGCTCACAGCAGAACTGGCATCCCAGTTCACTGTTTCAGGTGAATTTGTGGCTGAGTTCAGACCAGGGCTCGTGTGCAAATTCGTATTGGAGCCACGGAGATTACATAGTTACAAAGTAGGTGAGGTTGAAAAAAGACACAAGTCCATCAAGTCCAACCTATGTGCGTGATTATACAGTATGTCAGTATTAAATTGTATACCCCTGTATGTTAAAACCACCACCTGTGGAAGGGAATTCCACAGCCTTGCAGCTCTTAGGCTGCGTACACATGATCAAACTTATCCGATGAAAGCGGTCCAATGGACCGTTTTCATCGGATATGTCTACTGGGCTGTTTTGGTCTGATGGTTGTACACACCATCAAACCAAAATCCCCGCGGACAGACAGCGCGGTAATGTAGCGGTGACGTTGACGCCGCCACGTCACCAAACCAGGAAGTAAAATATTTCCATGCATGCTTCGAATCCATTCGACGCATGCAGGGGATTTTTGTCCGCTGGTTAGGTGTACTAACCAGCGGACATGTCGGATGGACGGGTTTCCAGCAGACAAGTTTTAAAGCATGCTTTAAAACTTGTCTGCTGGAAAAACCTGTCTGCTAGCCCGTACACACAGTCGGATATGTCCGCTGAAACTGGTCTGCGGACCAGTTTCAGCAGACAAGTTTGATCGTGTGTACGCGGCCTTACAGTAAAGAACCCTCTACGCAGTTTAAGGTTAAATCTCTTTAACCACGTGTCTTATTGGCCACGTGTCTCATTAAATTCCCTTCCATGGAAAAGTTCTATCCCTATTGTGGGGTCACCAGTATGGTATTTGTAAATTGAAATCATATCCCCTCTCAACGTCTCTTCTCCAGAGAGAATAAGTTCAGAGCTCATAACCTTTCCTCATAACTAATATCCTCAAATCCATTCATTCATTAGCTTTGTTTTCTATCTCTGTACTCACTCCATTTCCAGTACATCTTTCCTGAGGACTGGTGCCCAGAACTGGACAGCATACTCCAGGTGAGGCAGAACCAGAGACTTGTAGAAAAGTTGTAACAACTGCACTAGGGGTGAACTGTCTTGTGTACTGTGTACACCACCAGAAAAGTTAGAGCAACTGCACTACGGGTGCACTTTATTCTGTACACCACCAGAAGTGTAATAGCAACTATGGCTGCACTGTCTTGTGTACTGTGTACACCACCAGAAAAGTTGTAGCAATTGCACTAGGGCTGCCCTGTCTTGTGTACTGTGTACACCGCCAGAAAAGTTGTAGCAACTGCACTAGGGGTGCACTGTCTTGTGTACTGTGTACACCACCAGAAACGTTGTAGCAATTGCACTAGGGCTGCACTGTCTTGTGTACTGTGTACACCACCAGAAAAGTTGTAGTAACGGCCCTAGGGGTGCACTGTCTTGTGTACTGTGTACACCACCATAAACATTGTAGCAACTGCACTAGGGGTGCACTGTCTTGTGTACTGTGTACACCCCCCGAAAAGTTGTAGCAACTTCCCTAGGGGTGCACTGTCTTGTGTACTGTGTACACCACCAGAAAGCTGTACCAACTGCCCTAGGGGTGCACTGTCTTGTGTACTATGTACACCACCAGAAAAGTTGTAGCAACTGCACTACGGGTGCACTTTATTGTGTACACCGCCAGAAGTGTAATAGCAACTATGGCTGCACTGTCTTGTGTACTGTGTACACCACCAGAAAAATTGTAGCAACTGCACTAGGGCTGCACTGTCTTGTGTACTGTGTACACCACCAGAAACATTGTAGCAACTGCCCTAGGTCTGCACTGTCTTGTGTACTGTTTACACCACCAGAAAATTTGTAGTAACTGCCCTGGGGGGCACTGTCTTGTGTACTGTGTACACCACCAGAAAAGTTGTAGCAACTGCACTAGGACTGCCCTGTCTTGTGTACTGTGTACACCACCAGAAAACGTGTAGCAACTGCACTAGGGGTGCAGTGTCTTGTGTACTTTGCACTTCAAAGTATTCAAATCGCCAAAAACTGTGATTTCTAAATACTGTATTTTTTATTAAACCAGCACTATTGGCAGCTGTGTAAACCGCAAGTGACATTGTGACGTCGCTTGTGTGTTTATATACCGGAGACTGAAACAAAGCCCTGTCTCTAGCCTGCCGGAAGTTTTGGATCATGGATCGGGTCCCCCAGTGGGACGGGAGGCCTGGGACAGTGGACAGTGGCGGGACTGGGGGGGATGTCCCTGAAAAGCCGACCGCCCGCTCTTAAAAATGGTAGCAGAATGATGCATGCAGCCACAGGCATCATCCCGGTATAACCCCCTAAATCCTAGGCAGCATATGTGCTTACGCTCCGCACTAAGGGGTTCAAATATATTGCTTTAGCAAAACTGCCAGCTGGACAAAAACAACCATACACACCTGTTCCTTCTCAACTTCTGCATATAAGCTATACTGTTTTGAAGTATTGCTTCAGTCATATACAGTATACTCATATACAAGCTCACACCTAATACTACCAGTAGGTATCATATTCCTGGAAATTTCACCTTACATTTTTGAGGACAAGTGTGGATCTAAAAGAGAAAAGTGGGATGGTAAGAAAGTTATGGGGAAAACTTTTTTCAATTCACTTTCCCTAATAAAATGCTTACACAACACTTCATATTTTTTTTTTTCCCACAGCAATAAGGATCAAGACTCCAAAGTAGACTTGACATGATTCACTTATCATTCTTACTTATATTTCACATGCATATTAAAATGGCTTAAACCACATTGACCTTAAACTATTGTAGTGATTATACGGCTTACGTCAACATTTTATATTCCACTTGCTAAAAGATAGACACCTAAAATGATATTCTATATTGGAACGTTTCCTGGGGGTTGATGGAAAATGCTGTGCATTTCATTTTCAAAGAAACATATGTGGATTATTTAAAGATGGCATGGAGATTAGCAGTAGCGTTCATCAGACTTTTATGTTTTCTCTTTGAGCATACATAAAAGCAAAGCATTGCTTGCTCTTGCTGTAAACAAATTATTAAAACGGAAGTACTTTTAACAAATTTTGTGCTTGAAAAGTTATTCATTGATAATTACCAGCTGCTAAGAGGACACTCAAGAAATTATAGCAATTCATTTTTGCCCGAGACATGTATTTTTCTGAGAATTTTGAAAGAGTGGAATGATACTTAAATCATATATTTTCTATAACCCTACTATACCCTCCAGCCTTCAGGGTCATGTTTTTTAAAGGATGGTAAATTGTAGCGGTTAGTGTGTTTTTATTACAGGAGCACACATATTTCCCTGAATAACTCTATGGCAGCGCATGCATGGGTATAATCAGCCCTTGCTCCTACCTCAAAGGAACCCCGCTCCCATAAATGGTGGAGCTGATCAAGCCCACATGTTTCTTCTTTGTCCTACTCACCTCATAGGACCAAACGAGATGAGTAAGCAGCTTCCCTTACCTGGCTGCAATAAACTTGTGGGCATCCGCCTACTGGTCCCCAGACGTAAACACCACTTTATCGACTCTCTGCTTGAATGTTGAGGTTGGAATTTGGGATTGGTGCCTTGCTAAATCCAGGTCTGTTCCCCAAATTGACAACATGGCTTTGCAGCTTTCTGGTAAGTTGATTCTGCCTGAATTTATTTAACCACTTGCCCACCGGCCTCATGTATATATACTGTGGGCATCACATACCTGTACATAAGCGCCTCATTCGGGTTAGGGGCGTGCTGATTGGGCACATCAGGAGCCAATCAGCGGGTTTGTGCAGACCCGATGTCTACCAGAACTCACCGGTCATTCCTGACAGAGGCAGAAAGGCAGTTCGCTGTTCTGCGACAAGAGCAGACAGATTCTGTGTTTCTGCTAAGCAGGAACACAGATACTGTATCTGTCTTCACTCAGGACAAGCAATCCCCCCACACAGTTAGAAGCACTCCCTAGGGACACATTTAACCCTTTGATCGCCCCTGATGTTAACCTCTTCCCTGTCAGTGTCATTAGTACAGTGTCCCTGCATATATTTTGCGCAAACAAATCAATATACGCTTATTGTTTTTTTTTTTACTAAAAATATGTAGTAGAATACATATTGGCCCAAACTTTTTTTGTTTAATCACATTTTATTAAATATTTTTGTTTTTACACACAGGTTCCACTCAGAGGGGTAGATTCACATACCTGGGCACATCTTAATGCGGGTGTAGCATATCTTCTTTGCGCTACGCGTATCTTCTTACGCTAGACAAGCATGGAATTCACAAAGCAAATGCTCCCAACGTTGCGCCGACATAGCGTATAGTCATCGGCGTAAGCCGACGTAAGTCAAAGTAGGTGGAAGTGGATTGGAAGTGGGCATGTTACATTTAAATGAAGCGTGACCCCATGCAAATGATAGGCTGAGCTTCAAACAAGTACTAAAAACGAACGGCGCATGCTTCGTATCTTGGACGCATCCCAGTGCGCATGCTCACAGTCACATCGAAATTACTGCCTACGACGTGAACGTAACCTACGCCCAGCCCTATTTACATACTACATAAACAGCGTACACAACGTAAAATTTTACGGCGTCCGTTCCCTGGTCCATACCTTTGCATGGGTTGCGCCTCCTATATGAGGAATAACTTTACGCATAACTATGCGCCCACGATACGCCGGCGTAGGCAAGTTACGTCGGGCGGTTGAAGCCTTATTTTTCAACGTATCTAGCTTGGGGAATCGTGCATAGATACGACGGCGCACATTTGTACTTACGACGGCGTATCTCAAAATACATCGGCGTAAGTGCTACGTGAATCCGGGCCATATTATATAAAAGTAACCTAGACATGCATAGCCATTCTAGATGAGGATTGTACCCCATGCATGACTCATGACCGCTGTATATCTATATAGACAAAAATACTAAGCAAAGAGAGAGAGGACCATTAAGATTAGCAAAATCCTAACTACTAGGAATTTTTTTACATTCTACCATATTCATTTCTTACTATTATCGAGTGTTCCTGATACACCACTACCTAAGCACAACAAACAGAGAGATTGAGACAAAGAAGAGAAAAAGAGAAAAAAAAATGAGAAAATGGACAGAAATAAAGAAAAGAAAAAGAACAATCTACAATCTACAAACATACACACCTAACCAGACCTACATATTCTTCTGGGACGCCCCCCCCCCCCCCCACACACACACAGTACCATACCCATCAAGCCCACTCAATTCCATCTCCTGCTTCCCGCTAAGTAGCATCTTAAGATGTTTGCATTCAAAAACTCGATCCAGTGTAGCCACACTTCTATAAACTTATGATAGTAGCTCCAATTATTTGCTGTTATTTCCTTCATTCTTTTTATTTGATTATTTCAGCTACCCACTCTTGTATAGTGGGAGAAACTGTTGTATTCCAATGTCTAGGTTAGGGATGAGACTAACACCCCCCCCCCCATTTGGTTCGCACCAGAACCTGCATACAGGCCAAAAGTTTGTGTGGACTTTAGAACCCCATTAAAGTCTATGGGACTCAAACGTTTGAAATCTAAAGTGCTAATTTTAAAGGCTAATATGCAAGTTATTGTCCTAAAAAGTGTTTAGGGACCCGAGTCCTGCCTCGGGGGACATGTATCAATGCAAAAAAAAAAAAAGTTTTAAAAATTGCATTTTTTTCAGGAGCAGTGATTTTAAATGACTTTTTATCCTTTAGAAATTACACTTTGTACAGGGACAGTTCTAAGTACGGGAAACAAGCGCTGCTTTACAGGCATACTTTACACACCCCCTAGGTAGGAAATTTAAAGGAATATTTCACTTTTATTGTTTCACTTTAAGAATTATTAAAATCACTGCTCCTGAAAAAATGACCGTTTTTTAAAAACTTTTTTTTGCATTGATACATCTCCTCTGGGGCAGGACCCAGGTCCCCAAACACTTTTTATGACAATAACTTGCATATAAGCATTTAAAATTAGCACTTTAGATTTCTCCCATAGACTTTTCCAGGGTGTTCTGCGGCTTTTCGAATTTGCCGCGAACATCCCAAATTGTTCGCTGTTCGGCGAACAAGCAATGTTCGAACTCAAAGCTCACCCCTAGTCTAGGTATAGTTATTTGTGCTGCAGAGATTAAATGCAGGACCAGGGTTTCTGCTGAGCTCCGTCTCCTCTGGCTTCAATCCCCAGCCATCCTCACGGGAACGGGGCCCTGGAGTTTCATAAACCTGCCCTAGACGTACCTGGGCAGCTCCTGCGCTGACTCGGACCAAAATCCGACAGTTTGGACGTCTCCACGAGGACCGTAGCTGTCCCAGCAAAGCCGCGACCCGCCGCCATCTTGGGCCTGCGAGATCCCCTACATCCTCCATACCCGGGCTCTCGATTGTCAGCGGCAAGGGGGATCATCCCCTGAGAGGGGGGTAGTGGAGTGTCGGCCGGAGCAGTTCGTCACTTAGGAGAGGCCGCGGGAGGTCCCCTATCACTCGGCTCTTCAACCTCATCCAGACGCCGGCTTGAAGCCCACGAGGCTCCCCGCTCCAGGTACGGCACCTTCCCTGGCTCCCTTCCTCACTTCCTTCCTCGGGCGGCCGTATTGTGGCCTTATACAGCGGCAGAGGCCTGTTCCCTGGCCCGGGGGAGATCAGAAAAGGTCCCGGTCAGTGCCGCGCCCATCCACGGGTCTCCAGCATAGGAAACACCGCGGCTTCGGCCTAGTCCCGGAGGTCGGCGGCCATCTTGGGACTCCCATCCACAGCACTGTCCCTCCAGGCACCCAATTCTCTGCTTCTTTTTTTTTCCCTGCCTGGAGGCCTGCTTTGCATACCATCACCCTGCAGTCATCCTTTTTATCTTTATTGATGCGCCTCTCCCACACTGAACTGCTTCCTTTACTAAAATTACTTTGCATGCATTAATCCAGTCTCAATATTGCTCTCCATGTAACGCTATGAGATGATGATGCCATTTGAGGGCTCTACCCCCGGGGGGGCTCGGCGCATGGAACCCTAGGGCGTGCTCTCCTGGCTCCCGGAACCCCCAGCTTCACGGACATAATCACTGCCGCCATCCGACTTAAGACCGGTTCAGATTGAGCACATGGGTAAAGACAGGTCCCGGACACAGAAAGGTACTGGTGGGGATAGAAAAGGAGACGATCTGGAGGACTTTTTCGCCCGATCCCGAGCTGCATCACAGCGCCGTTCTGAAGCCAAGATGGCGCAGGCTCCTCCGTCCCCAGCGCGATCTGAATCATCCCTACAGTCACAGATGAGCACACATGGCCCTCTCTCGCTCCCTGGGGAATCCGATTGTGTGCTCACCAGGAGCCGCTCTAATGCCTCCCTGGGCTCAGGGGAAGGCTGGGACATGGAAGCTCAATTCCGCTCCCTGCACAGTTACCTTAGATCCCTGCCAACCAAAGCTGATTTTGAGCACTGTGTCAATAGGATCGAAAAAGCATACAAGAAAGAGATTTCCGATCTTAAAAAGGATGTGGGTGCACGTTTTGAGGACTTGGATGCCACCACAGATGGCCTCAGCCATACAGTGCAGACACATGACAAAATCCTGAACTCCCATACTGTCATGTTGCAGCAGTTGGCGTATCAGCAAGACGACATCGAGAACCGTAATCGTCGCAATAACATACGCATTCGCGGAATTCCAGAATCTGTGGACTCCAAGGCCCTGCCTGCCGCTGTGACTGCCATCTTTAACCAACTGCTGCAACACCCTAAAGATGACCCTATAGAACTGGACCGGGTTCACAGGACCTCGGGTCCCAGGACCCAGGACCCCTCCTTTGTCCGTGACACACTATGCCGAGTCCACTTTTACAAGGTCAAAGAGTCCATTATGAGGGCTGCTAGCTCACAGGGCACTATAATGTTCAATGACATCCCCGTGATGCTCCTTCCTGACCTATCCCGCCAGACCTTGGCGATGAGGAAAGCCCTGAAACCGCTCACTCTGCTATTGCAATCCAATCAGATGAAATATCAGTGGAGATTCCCGTTCCACCTACGAGTGCACCACGCGGGCAAGACCGCCATCTTTCGCACCCTGGGAGACCTGCCTAACTTCCTCAGCACGTTAGAGCTTCCACAGGTGGCCCTCCCGGACTGGCCGTTCACACCATCTACTCCTGGCTTGCCCTTCGCCTCCCCGTGGCAAACTCAAGGCCGTCGACGCACTCCTAAATCTCAACATCGCTGGGACTCAGAGGATTGAACTGGTTTCATTTGTCTCGCACACCACACTTAACTTGCCTTCCCAGGGGCTCTCCCCTGGCGGGACACGGGGTTACTGCTGCCGCAATCCCAATTCTGTTCTCCTGTTTTTTGTTGTTTTTTTTTTCATATATTGCCTCTTTGCGGCCTGTTCATACCCCGTGTCAGGATTGCTTCCCTGATCATCATGCTGTCTGGGTTACTATATATTTTTTCCTGTTGTTTTTACCTTTCCCGGAACCAATAGACTGCCATCTTTCCCAGTGACTGTTCATGTTTTGGGTTCCCCTTCCAATGGGCCCTGGCCTGCTATGTTGTTTTTGCTTTGATTAACCATACGGTTCTTTTTCCTCAGGTCGCTCAGTCTCTGTATTCCAGCTCAAGAGTTGCCAGCAGAATGTTCTGGAGTGTCTTTTACGTAACCTCAGACAGCTCACCTGTTCTTTTGTAGCTTCATCATTGCTCTTTTATTTTTTCCTCTCTTTTTTGTGTCTCGTACCAGAGTTACATTTGATTGTACACTATACCTGTCTGCCCAGTTTCACCCTACATATGTTTGATCCTGTATGCTCTGTTCCCATGTCATTGTTTTTTTTTTTTTAGAAGTGTCCTATAGGTAATATTTAGGTTGTCTCAGGTCGGTTTTTTTTTTTTTTTTTCGTGGAGCTGGGGTCTGGGGACCAGCCCTGCCTGGCGGACCCCCTCTTTGTTTTAGCCTTTAGCCCTTTTTTATTCTTATTTTTTTTCTTTGTTTTGCAGTGTCACCATGGATACTGCCCAAATTTTGGCTATATGCCTTACTGTGAGGTTTTTTTCCTCTACCCTCGCAGCTTTTTGGAGCCACCTAGTGGCCTTTTTTGTTATTGCTCTTTTTTTTCTTTTCTTCTATTTTTTACTTTTTTCTCCCTCCTCCGTTGATCGGTTGCACTGGCTGCCCTCCCCACCCTCTATTTTTGTGTATTTTTTACTCTATCTATCCTGTGATAAGGGTGTTAGGGATGGTGGCCATGCTCAGATTTTACCCCTACTTATTCTCTGGACCCCTTTGTGCTGTGTTTCTTCTTACATTTTCTGTCTTTGTCTATACCCCCCTTTTTCCTCCCCCTCCCCCCCTCCTCCCTTTCCCCCCTCTCTGACTTTGTTCTGGCTGTTCCTCTTTCTGTGTGGGTTGCTGACAAGACATGATCCTATCTCCTGTACCCCTTCTCTCCTTCCCTTCATCCCTCCCCTACTTCCGTCATGGCTTCTGTTTGCCCTTTAACCTTGGCATCCTTTAACTGTAGGGGGTTCAACACGCCAGAGAAACGGAGCCAGATCCTTTACCATTTCCACAAAACACGTTCTAATATCTTACTCTTGCAGGAAACCCACTTTCGGTCTGATTCTGTCCCAACCCTGCGTAATAAGCATTACACGAGGTGGTTCCACAGTACCAATCCCAGGGCCAAATCAAAGGGAGTATCCGTAGCGTTCCATAAGTCTTTTACTCCGAAGGTTCTAGACACCCTTATTGATGTTAATGGTCGCTTCATTTTTCTCAAGCTGAAATCTAACAATTTTCTCTTTACAGTGGCCAACATTTATGTACCTAATACAGGTCAGGCTCGGTTCCTCTCATCGGTTCTCACCAGACTGTCTTCCTTCGGGGGACCCTGCTACATCATTGGTGGAGATCTTAATATTGTCATGTCCCCGTCTGCCGACACGTCCTCGGGTAAGTCCTCCATACTGCACTCTACACTGACGCGCATCAAAACTCTTCTTCATTCCTCCCTTCTGGTGGATGTTTGGCGTGTCCAGCATCCCACGGAAAGGGACTATAGCCACTACTCAGCGGCACATAACTCATATAGCAGGCTAGACCACCTTCTAATCTCTCAATCTTTGTTAGATACTCCCACTCAGGCTTCCATGGGTCAGCTACTTTGGTCCGACCACGCACCCGTCTACTTGACCCTTGCACGTCCCCCAACATCTTGGAGGGGTTCACACTGGAGGTTGAATGATAATTTGTTGCGAGACCCCGAGTGTGTTGCAGATGTCTCTACCACCATCCTACACTTTGTCTCTGATCATCTATCTGATACCACCTCGTCTCCTACTCAGTGGGAGGCTCTGAAATGTGTCATTAGGGGGGTTCTCATTAAACATGGCTCTCGTCTCAAAAAGATGCGATCGAGTGACATACGCCGTCTCCTTTCCACTATAGCAGAGCTTGAACCCCAGCATAAAGGAGATCTGGACCCTTCGGTCTTTGTTCGACTTTCGAATGCCCGCCGAGACCTTCTCCAGCTTCTCGACTCACATTCGCTGATAGCTCGGGATAGGGCACGCAATTTTCACTACTCATTGGCCAATAAATGGGGTAAACAGCTAGCACGGGTCCTACACCCTAGATCTCCACGTTGCACCATTCCCTATATTTCCCGCCCTGATCACACCAAATCGTTTAATACGACGGGTATTTCATCCGCCTTTCGGGAATACTATTCTAGACTCTATAATCTCACGCCCACCGTCTCGACCGAGCGCTCTGCACCTCCTGGTGGCGATTTGTGGGATTATATCGTTGAGACGGCTCTCCCTACCATTTCCGCCTCTGATGTGGCTGAACTGGATAATCCCTTAAGCTCGTTTGAGTTTCTCAGCGCCATCAAGGGCTTGAAAGTAGGCAAGTGCCCCGGCCCAGACGGCTACACCCCTCGCTTCTACAAAACATTTGCTTCCCTGTTGGCACCTCTGATGGCTAAGGCGTTCAATGCCATGGATGATTCCCTCCCTCCACCCAAGGCTCTGTTGGCTGCCAACATCTCCGTTATACCCAAGCCGGGCAAAGACCCCTCTTAATGCAGTAGCTACCGGCCTATTTCCCTGCTCAATGTCGACCTAAAATTGTTTGCTAAGGTGCTGGCTAACCGTCTGTCCCCTCTACTCCCTGGTGTGATACACAACGACCAAGTGGGCTTTGTCCCGGGCCGAGAAGCCAGGGACAATACCACCAAGACGATTCACTTAATTTCCCTTATCCAACGCAGGGGTCTGAAGGCTTGCCTCCTTTCCTTTGATGCTGAAAAAGCGTTTGATCGCGTAAACTGGAGATTCCTTCGGCTTTCGCTGGAACAATTAGCACTGGGTGCGCCCTTCATCTCCAAAGTGATGTCTCTTTATTCTCATCCTTCGGCCTCGGTAATGGTCAATGGCTCCACCTCGGACTCCTTTGCCATCTCCAACGGCACTCGGCAGGGCTGTCCCCTGTCCCCCCTCCTATTCGTTATTGTCATAGAACATCTGGCCTGTGCCATCAGACAAAACTCTTCCATACATGGGATCCAAACGCCTTCCTCGCATCACAAACTATCTCTCTACGCGGACGACCTCCTGGTGTATATTCAGGACCCCTTCTTCTCCCTACCTTCCCTTTTCGTTGAATTCCGTCGCTTTAGCTCGTTCAGCAACTTTAAACTTAACGTTTCAAAGACTGAGGCCCTCAACGTATCCCTCCCCCCTGCCACTATGACTATGCTTAAAGCCAACTTTTCTTTCCAGTGGCAGGCACGAGGGATTTCATATCTTGGGGTCACTATTCCATCCAATCTCGCCAACCTTTTTTCCCTCAATTATGTTCCGTTACTCTCCCGCCTCCGGAAGGATTTGGAGGAATGGGGAGGGTCTTCTCTACCGTGGTTCGGACGGATCAACACCCTGAAAATGGACACCCTCCCCAAGCTTCTATACCTTCTTCAAACAATCCCCATTATAGTCCCCAAATCCTTTTTTGTCTCCCTACGTTCCCTAGCCATTAGATTCTTGTGGAGCCGAGGGCCGTCCAGGGTGAAATATAACCTGCTCACACGTCCTAAATTGCGAGGTGGGGTTGGTCTCCCCGATTTTGAATTGTATTACAAGGCCACCCATATGGCGAGAGTCCTAGAGTGGTTCCCGCGTCCATTTTTGAAGGCCTCTGTTGCCATAGAGCAGGACCTGGCACACGTGGACCTTAGAGCTCTGCTGTGGGGATATAAGTCAGAGTTTATGCGCATGCCCCCTCCCTCCCCACTAACTCTGGCATCTCTCAGGATCTGGTATAACAGGGGGTTGCGCTCCCTACTGTCCTCTGATCCTTCTCCATTGACCTCTATGTTTGATAATCCTTCCTTTCCTCAGGGTCTCGGGGCCCAGTCTTTAGGTCCCTTCAAACGGGCTGCGTGGCCACAGGCGCACTCCTTTGTACACCCGCAGCGGGGGTCGTCTGTGATACCGGCGGGATCACACGATTGGCTAACTGCCATCCACCTCTCTACATTCACTAGGCACCTACACTCCTCCTCCCAGATACACCGCCCCTGCACTGAATTTGAACGGCTGTGTTCACTCTCAGAGACACCTAGACACCTTTTGTCAGTCATATATAGTCTCCTTCAGGCACTCACACATACCGAGCTACCCTCTTACACCAGGGCGTGGTCGGCAGATTTGGGCGAGGATGTCACAGATCGTGAATGGCAGACTTCATTCCATTTCACTCATAAGTCCACAATTTCCTGTTACTCTCAAGAAAAAAACTACAAGATTCTCTCAAGATGGTACAGGGTCCCCTCTACGCTACACAAAATATTTCCGTCCACTCCAGCGTCCTGTTGGCGGTGCTCTTCAGCTGCTGGGACCTATATGCACGTCTGGTGGGAATGTGAGAGGATCCGCCCCTTCTGGACCCAGGTATTTGATTGTTATAATAAGACTTATTGTGAATCGCTGGTCCCCTCCTCTAAGATTGCCCTCCTTTCTGTACTTCCTGGCTCGATAACATCGCAGAAGTGGAGTCTCCTCCGCTTCTTTATGTCCTCAGCGAGGCAACTTATACCTTCCTACTGGAAGTCGACCTCTACTCCCCCACTATCTCACTGGGTTTCGATCATGAATGATACTATGAGAATGGAGGAAATGCTGGCTCTTGACAATGATACCTATGATAAGTACAGACAGTTGTGGCTCATCTGGCTCGATTTATCTTCCTCTGATACCCTGATTAGCATGTTGTCCCCTTCGACGTGATCGTCACCACCACATTTCCTTCTGCTCTACGACCTGTTAGACTCGTGCTCCTGGGTCTCTCCCCCCCACGCCTCCTCTATTTTACCTTTTCCCACTTGTCTTGTCAGCGGCCCACGCCCCCCCTTTTCCCACGTTCCCCCTCTCCTCCACCCTGACCTGTCTCCTCTTCTCTCCCCTCCATCCTTCCCCCTCTTCTCATCTCCCTGTTTTCGCCCCCTGTCCCCTCATCTTCTCGATGTTTTTCTTTCTAATTTCACTTTGTCTTCAGCTCTGTCTGTCCTTACCTTTCCTTCTCTTCTGGTTTTTCTTTTATTGTGTTATTAGTTCTATATTACTGGTTACTGTTACAGTTCTACCAAGAGGAAGAGCCCCTAACGTTTGCACATGCTTTTAGTTTGCAGTTCCGGTTGTGAAGGCTCATTTTGATATGTGTTGTGGGGGAGAGTTCTGCTGTAGGCGATAGCCGTCAGGCTGACTCCCCCCCGATTATACTTCTAGATATGTGTAGACTGTAACGCCTCTTGTTAACCGTCTTTTTTTTTAATGTTTTGTATTGTATTATCTAAATACCAATAAATATATTTTCAACTCTAAATGCAGGACCAGTTATTTTGTGACCTCTCGCAGTGACCCTGGATACATGGATAATAGAGCTATTTCTGGAGATTTATGATAGGATACACCCATAACGCAAGAACAGATTTGGAAAACAGAATCCCCAAATTCTTTAATCTGAGGACAAGTCCACCAAATGTGGATCATTGTACCACTATCTCCTCCACATATTGGCCCAAACTAATGAAGACTCTTTATTTTAAGTGACTTAACAACCTCTTTAATTTTAAGGCAGCCCGTGGATGAGTAATTTGTTTTATTCAACCAGTGAGTTGAATGGAAAACAATAAATAGATTCTTATATGCACACATTGGGCCAGATTCAGGTAGATGAGAGCATCTTTGCTCCAGAGTAACGCTTCTCATTTACGTTACTCTGAAGACCCTTTCAGCGCAAGTCCTGTAATTCACATAGCAGTTGCGCGTAAACTTGCGCCAGAGTAACGATAATGCGCTGGCGTAACCCGACGCAAGTGGAAGTGGGTGTGATCATATGTAAATGATGGGCGGAGCCCAGCGCAGAGGCTTACGTTCAGCGCATCAACCACGGAGCATGCGCAGTGAGTGCGGCTCCACTCGCCCCCTTTGTGCGCATGCTCACAACTTCCGTCGGCACCACTTCACGGGAAACGTCAGCGCAATGCCTTCCGTTGGGCGTTTAAATGCGCCCGTAGAAGCGCCATTTCGGCACTAAAGTATATCCTGCTCCCCCTCCCCGCAGTGATGTTACTTTTGTTTTGAGATGGCTGCTCCCGTTCCCCGCAAACACACAGGAGAAAGCTGAACTTTAATGGCCAGGAGCTGTCAGCCGTCATCTCGGCTATGGAGACCTATGATGTCTTCCTCCATGGCTGTAAAATTTGACAGACAAGCATGGACAGAGGTGTTGTCCTGCAAGTGGGGGTGCTCAGCTAGCTCTTATCGTCGGTAACGCTGCTGTAGCTGCTCTCCTGCTGACCTGTGGCCATCTGGAGTAAAGATAAAGCAGCCTTTTGTAGAAATAACTTTGCGCCGGACGGACGAGATACGCGCGGCGCATGTAGCCAGCGTATGGTGCTAATCCGTTCGTGAATTGTGAAAAATCCCTCATTTGCATATTTGCAGGGGAAATCAATAGGCGCGACTGATGCGCCCAACGAAATTAAGCGCTGACGATACTCTGGCGTCGGAACGTTCCGCCAGTCGCAAATGACCCGTTATTGGGCGCATCTAGTTTGGTGGGTACGGGCACATAGAAACGACGGCGCATCATCACAGTTACGCGGCGCATATCGAAATACTCCAGCGCAAGTGTTCCTGAATCTGGCCCATTAAATGTAGATGGGTGAATCTTCCCTGCTGAGCTATTGTATTCTGTCAGCGGGGAGACTTCCCGACCATCAGAATACACTGATCAGCGCTCTTGGTTTTAGTCGCATCACTGATTGGGTGGGGAAAATATGACAGGGTGATTGTATAGAAGTTGATTAATAGATCGCCTTCTGTGTAACCACCCTGCCCATACATGGATTGAAATCGTGCTGCTCCCTGCGGAACCAGACATATTTTTATCCATGTATGACTGGCTTAAAGGTCAGGCTTCACTAGTCTGTTGTGACACATGCAAAGATAAAATAGATTTTAATGTGCAGTTCCAGTGGGTCCAATATTGGCATCTCACATTAAAACTTCTGTTACAAAACAGGGAGGTAGCCTGAACCTAATGAACTGTCAGGACATTTGGGGTTAAAAGAATACATATAAAGTCGCACATTGTATCTTTTTCATGGTTTTCCATATTCATATATATTTGGCAGAAGAGACACCATTTTTGTGTCTGAGGTTGAACCACAGTTCAAAACCTGTGAGTGAGGCTTTGTTACCAGAAGGACTTTATGCCTCAGGCGGCGTACACACGACCGAGGTTCTCGCTAGAAACCAGCGAGAACCTCGCTGGAAGCTGCATTCCAGCGAGAACCTCGGCCGTGTGTACGCTCTCTGCGAGCATCCCGTCGGGAATGCCGTCGAGCAGAAATAGAGAGCATGTTCTCTATTTGCTCGACGGCCCGCCTGGATGAATGGCTGGTTGCCATTCCCGACGGGCGGGTCGCCGAATCTGACGGCCGGCAGAGAACCTCGACGGGCGGAACGATGTGTTCTGCCCGTCGAGGTTCTCTGCCGTGTGTACGCGGCTTCACAGGGAGGATGTATAAACCTTGTATGTCCCATCTCTAAGGTCATATCTCTTTTGGGTTTGACACTTATAAGATAAGAGAATGGTAAGGAGTTCTGGTTTCATATTAATTCAAAGACCTTGCACTGCATGACACAAAACATAGTATTGTCTTTGTATAGTGAGGCCAGGGGGCTCACCCACCAAAAAGCTATCGTATTATATATTTTAAATAGTATTGTTTCTTTAAAATACCTTCACAGTATATCTATGTACTAATTATTAGTGTTGCTCACGAATATTCGCATTGCGAATATTCGTTACGAATATTGCATATTCGAGTATTCGCGAATAAATCGAATATCGCGGTGAATATTCTCTATTGCGAATATTCGTATTTTTTCAAATTTATTTTTAAAACAGATCACATCCTAGTGATCTCCATCGACGTCTAAAAGCATTGTTGGTATGATTAGAGACCCTGGGCCGAGTAGCTGAGGCGATCCTTTTATGTTGCCGAATATTCGCAATGCGAATATTCGCGAATACTTTCTCTGCCCTTCTGTGTTTTGTGTATAAAAAAATAAAAAAATTAGCTTTAGTTTAGTCATATAAGTAGAGTTAGTGTTTAGTGCATATTAGTTTAGTAATCCAGGAAATTATCTCCGTTTTTGCGTGTTGACGAGAATTTCGCAATCAATTTCGCATTCGCATTAGCGAAATTTCGCATTCGCATTAGCGAAATTTCGCAACATTTTTTTTTTTGATAAAATATCACGAATATTCGATATTAACGAATATTTCGCGAATATTCTTCTATATATTTGTGAAATATCGCGAAATCGAATATGGCGTATTCCGCTCATCACTAATAATTATATATCCATATATAAACCCGTTTAATACATTGACGTTACTAGGGTCCCAAGTATAAGATCCTATAATAGCTTAAAAGTATTAGAGATTGCTTAGGTTAAATTCTGGCATTAGTTCAAATGAACTTGCCAAAGCATTTGTGCTGACCATAAACTTTATCTCAATCATAAATTAGAAGTTGCCAACGTTTCTGGGTTTGTTATCATTTCTTTGACATTGTTTAGCAAGTAATGGTGTTATACCAAGCCAGAAGACAAAGGGGTCATAAATTATAATTAACCCTGGATGACCCTATCATTAGGAATTATTCCTCATACACCACTGGCCCTACAGGTTAATATTGGCATTGTTCAAGATAGCCATATCCTTGGTTGCTAATGGCAGCCGACCTAAGATAGCATCATATGACATTGTCAGTGACGTAGTAAAGTGAGATACACACCCACTTCTGTTGTGTGTTAAAAAGGCGTTTCGGAGAGCAGAGAGAGATCGCTGGAGCTGGAAGTCTGGATCCTGATATGATCTCTGATCTTTGGGTGATCTCTGAGGAAGCTGACTCTGACAAAACTAAAACCATTTAAATATACTTGGCAAAAATAATTTGGGAGTTGGTTATTTCTAACTGCAGTATGAGATAATTATATTCCAAATATTAGGAGACATACAGTACACACATTACATTTGTCTTTAAAAAACGAAATGCCAACAATTGTACTATGGTTTTAGAGTGATGTCTGTAAAAAGAAATTCTCTCTAAATTTAACCACTTGTGACCGGCCCCACGTCCAAAGACGTCACGTTTTTGAAGATGGATATCTCGGTAACGGCAGCAGCTGCTGCCACAACCGAGATATCCATCTCTTCGTGGGGCGGTCCTGTTAACGATAACGGCGGTCATCGCGGCGGATTCGCCGCGAGATCGCCGTTACCGGCGGCGGGAGAGGGTGCCCCCCCTCCCGCCGCTCTCCCGCGCCCTCCGCCGCTTACCGTAGCCGTCGGTAGCGGCGGAGGCGATCGGGTCCGCTCGTTGTCTGTCCGGGGATGTGACTGAGGGAAAAAATGTCCCTCAGCCGTCCCCCTCTCTCTGCTGGGCGGAAGTGACGTCAAAACGTCATTTCCGCCCAGCGTCTTAAAGAGACATTTAATATGTTTACATTTTGACTTATTTTTTTTTTTTTTTTTGCATTTAAGCCTGAATATGAGATCTGAGGTCTTTTTGACCCCAGATCTCATATATAAGGGGACCTGTCATGCTTTTTTCTATTACAAGGGATGTTTACATTCCTTGTAATAGGAATAAAAGTGATAATTTTTTTTTTTTTTTTTTCAGTGTTAAAAATTATAAAATAAATAAAAATAAAAACCAAAACCAAAAAAATTTTTTTTTAAAGTGCCCCGTCCCGACGAGCTCGCGCGCAGAAGCAAACGCATACGCGAGTAGCGCCCGAATATGAAAATGGTGTTCAAACCACACAAGTGAGGTATCGCCGCGATCGTTAGAGCGAGAGCAATAATTCTAGCCCTAGACCTCCTCGTCATCTCAAAAAATGCAACCTGTAGAATTTTTTAAACGTCGCATATCGAGATTTTTAAGGGTAAAAGTTTGACGCCATGCCACGAGCGGGCGCAATTTTTATGCGTGACATGTTGGGTATCATTTTACTCGGCGTAACATCATCTTTCACAATATATAAAAAAATTGGGCCAAATTTATTGTTGTCTTATTTTTTAATTCAAGAAAGTGAATTTTTTCCAAAAAAAGTGCGCTTGTAAGACCGCTGCGCAAATACGGTGTGAGAAAAAGTATTGCAATGACCGCCATTTTATTCTCTAGGGTGTTAGAAAAAAAAATATATATAATGTTTGGGGGTTTTAAATAATTTTCTAGCAAAAAAAACTGTTTTAGTCTCGTAAGCACCGAATCTGAAAAACAGGCTCGGTAATGAAGTGGTTAAAATAAGCTTGTCTGCATTGCAGAGCTTGTGTACAAAAATGTTCCTTTGATCTGTACACATATAAGTAGTAAGCAAGAGATCTGTTTGGTATTGAGAATTGATAAAACAGTGTCTAGGTAAACACAAGCTAATTACTAGAGTCCGTGGAAATCACAGGAAGGTTATATTACAAGTCACCAGAATAATTTAAATAAGAGCTATGAATTTACCTTGTCATATAATGTAAATATTATCTGAACATTCAACCATCATGTATCTCTGATTTGTTTTATCATGAATTGTACCGGATTTAAATTTTTGCACTATATCTTTAGTTAACAAATATATACATTTTAAATATTCATTTGTGTTACTTGTCAAATGAATAGCACAGATAAAAGAATTGTGGATATCTTGTATTGTAGGAAAAATGTATATCTCCCAAAGCACAGATTTACATATTTCCATACATACAATAATATTTTATATTTCAGTATACATTTTCTGACGGTATATGTAGGCTCGTATGTATGCCGAGAGACGTCAATGGTTCTGACAGAACTACTGACCTTTTAAGGCTAGGGCCTGTGGGTTTGTAATTCTAAAGGATGTTAAAGTGGTTGTAAAGCCTAACATAATGCATTCCTTGCAATAAGGTAAACTTTTTGTAGGTCTCAGTATCCCCCTCATCCCCCCTTTACTTACATGAGCCCTCATTCGATCCAATGCCATGCATGTCTGCAGCTCTTTACTCCCCTCTGGCTCTCGCTGGCTTTGCTGTGCTGTCAATCAAAGCCAGTGATGAGGGAGCGAGTGGCGGCACTGAGTCCCACTATCTGTGTCAATGCAGCAGCAGGCTCGGGTGCGAGTACGCATGAGTGCCACCTTGGTGGCACTGTACAGAGGGGAGGGGCCAGGAGTTCCAGCGGGGGACCCGAAAAGTGGAGGTCCATGGCCACTCTGTGCAATTCCATTGCTCAGATCAGGTAAGTATAGACATGTTTGTTATTTAAAAAAAAAATACCTTTACAATCACTTTTAGTCTGCACCATATTGAATGCTCTGTAGCTGGCTAACTCATGGGTAGGTAGGTACACAAATGTTAATTTTGTGAAAATAGTGCAGCGCTGCATATCTATACATTCCATAAAACAATTTATGAAAAAAATTATAAAAAAACAGTTCATATGTAGGTTTCCAAAGCTGTCATCACTGTGTAAAATCCTATTTAACCGCTTAATGCCCACCGCAGGACTATGTACATCCACAGAGTGGCACGTACAGGCAGATGGGCGTACATGTACGTCCCTGCCTTCTTGCGGGTCGGGGGTCCGATCGGGACCCCCTCCTCTGCGTACGGTGGGCGTCTTACCTCCGGGAGAGATCCAGCCAATCCCTGAGCATCCGCCGTGTCACTTCCTCTGCCTGTATAATGTAAACGCCGAGAGGAGAGAAGACATCACAGTAAGTCGCACCAACACTACACTGACATCACACACATAGGCACACTTAACCCCTTCCGATCACCCCCGCCCCCCAGCCCCCTGTCACAATGTCACTGATTGCAGTGATCATATATTTACTGATCACTGCATTTAGTGTCAGTGTGACAGTTAGTGTGACAGGCAGTTAGTGTTAGGTCCAGGGTAGCCCCGTATCCCCCTAATAAAGGTTTAACCCCTTGATCACTGCCCTAGTTAACCCTTTCACCCCCTATTGCCAGCGTCACTAAGCAATCCTTTTTCTGATTAGTGTCGCTGTTCCCGCTAGGTAGCTAATTTTTTTTTATTGTGATTTTTTTACTAAAGACATGTGGCTGAATACATTTTGGCCTAAATGTTTGACTAAAATTTAGTTTATTCGATTTTTCTTATAACAAAAAGTAAAAAAATATAGATTTTTTTCAAAAATGTCGCTCTATTTTTGTTTATAACGCAAAAAATTAAAATCGCAGAGGCAATCAAATACCATCAAAAGAAAGCTCTATTTGTGGGAAGAAAAGGACGCACATTTTGTTTGGGAGCCACGTCGCACGACCGTGCAATTGTCTGTTAAAGCGACACAGTGCCGAATTGTAAAAACGTCTCTGGGCATTTAGCAGCATATTGGTCCGGGGCTTAAGTGGTTAAATGGATCCAATATTCAGTGCACACCACCACCTGCTAAAATGCCTGCTCACCTCAAGGATGAGTATAAAACTCACAGACAGATCACTCCTTGTGTCCACCACGATCAATCCACTTTACCAATGGTAGCAATTCCTACAGTCCCCAAACTTTACCTCTGTGTAGGTAATCAACGTTTGAATTGTTTCCAAACACCACCTTCCTCCATTCGCTTTTTAATAATCAATTTCCCTTATATTTCCAGTGGTTAAGGACATGAAACAAAAAACACAAGTACCATAGTGTTCTCTGCTTTAAAATTTATTAACCACCTCTTGCACATTTACCTTGGCAGAATGGCAGGCTGGGCACAAGCACGTACCTGTACGTCCCCTTTAAGTGCTCAGCCATGGGTTGCGGGTGCGCCCGTGGGACCCGATTGCTGCCAGGTGTCCCGCGATCGGTCATAGGAGCTGAAGAATGGGGAGAGGTGTGTGTAAACACACCTTCCCCGTTCTTCACAGTGGCAATGTCACTGATCGTCTGTTCCCTGATATAGGGAAAGGCGATCAGTGATGTCACATGTCCAGCCCCCCCCTACAGTTAGAAACACATATGAGGTCACACATAACCCCTACAGCGCCCCCTAGTGGTTAACTCCACACACAGTGGCCCAAATGTTGTGTTAGGTTGGAAGAGCAAAGTTGTTAGCAGGATTAATAAACCGCTAGGCCCCAGTGTTTCTCAATAATATTTTAAAGTGGAAAAATAATCAAAATGCACCTACTAAAACAAAAAAAAAGAGAGCAAGAATTCAGGCTTACCTATTACCATGCTGGGTCTTTGTAAAAGCCTAAAGCGGCTATGTGAGGTCACATTAACATGTAATTATTAATTAGAGAAAAATATCTTGAATAAAGCAAATCCACTTAGCAGCACAAAGACATTGTCCATTACCACATAACAAAGCAGAAGACAAACCCACAAGTATCCAGCTACCCCAACCTTTTTGAAGTGAGAGCTGGAATATGGAACAAAGATGTTAAATTGTCTCTGCAAATTGCATTGCCTGGCCAGTCAACGTCTCCATTTATGCTGACTAAATTAGAAGAATCACTTAGCGATGTGTATGTGCATTTAGCCCAACACAAATCCAAATGAATTTTTCACTGAGCGCTGCAGTGTTGTCAAGGCTAATTTATAGACGTAATGGCCTGACTGGAACTGCCTTATTAATCACTTTTGCTAATTATGGAAATTGCTCCACGTTCCTTTTTTTTCTTTCTTAAACCAACAGGGACAGATTATGCAGTCCTCACATTTTCTGAAAAGTCTACTTTAAAAACAATTAAAGTTCCGATAATTATACTAAGGGACTGAGATTATGCAGTATGTGTTCGTTTGGGAGAACATCAGGATTTTTGCTCTTTAAAACTTAACCAGTTCTATGCTGGAGGGTGCCATGTAATTCCTTATTGATCAGAAATTGCTTAGCTTAGCTGTTCATTAGAATTATAGCCCTGGTTTAGTCTGCTGCATTGAACCAAAAAATAATCAATGGTAAATGGTTTAAAGTTACAAAGCTGCAAGGAAACAAAGCTATTATATTGCAACAAAGGTGGAAGGGCTGTGTTAACTAAGTCATGTTAAAATAAATCTATTTTTCCCTGCTACATTTAGAAACTTATATACATAGAAATTTGTTAAAGAAGCTATTTAAAAAGTGAAACTCTATTCAAAACTTTTTTTTTTTTGGCAAAGTGGTTAAAGAAGAACTGCAGTCTGCTCACATAGTTTGTAATAAAAACCTCTTTGCCATTTTGAAGCTTCCCTCCAACCACTTTGAATATTATGTAATATGTACTGTGATTCTGTACTTGCCAAATATGCTGCAGGAATCTCCCTCCACTGAGTCTGGCTGCAGCCATTTTAACTGTGGGCCGCTGAAGCTGCTGTCTGTTCACTTCCTCGATTTACACAACCACACCTCCAGCTCTGCAGTTCTCATTGGCCGTCTTATGACTCATCCCCCCTCCCTTCCTGGCAAACTCTCTCAGGAGAGTGAGAGCTCTGCATGATGTCATAAACCTGGGCTTTTTACCAGACAAGAAACAGCAAGTGGGCTGTATAAGGTATTTACTGAAAAATAATATCTTACTACTGAGTACAATTATAGGGGTCTGATAATGTTAATAGTCATATATATATACTATCACTTTAAGAATTTGTAATACACTTTTTTGCTTCTTTTTAGACTAATGCCTCATACACACGATCGGTTTTCCCGACGAGAAAACTGCCATTTCTTAGATTGGACGGAAAAAACGGTCGTGTGTATGCTCCATAGCAGTTTTCCCGATGAGAAAACTGTCCGCAAAAAATTTGAACCTGCTCTATTTTTTCCTGTCGAGTTTCCCACCTCGTTGCGAAAAAAACGCTCGTGTGTATGCTTTTCCGAGGGGAAAAAAAACGTGCATGCTCAGAATCAAGCATGAGACGGGAGCGCTCGTTCTGGTAAAACTAGCGTTTGTAATGGAGATAGCACATTTTTCACGCTGTAACGGACTGAAAAGCATAAAGACTGAAAATATTTTACTAACACGAGGATCAGCAAAAGCAGCCCAAAGGATGGCACCATTTGAATGGAACGTCCCCTTTATAGTGCCGTCGTACCTGTTGGACGTCACTGCTCTTTGGTCAAGTGTTTTTTTCACTGAACATGTATATGCAAAGCAGGCTTGAGAGGAATCAAGTCGGGAAAAACTTTGGGTTTTGGCATTTTTAGGAAGACTGGTCATGTGTACATGGCATCAGAGTTTTCAGTCTATGATGACCTTCACTGCCAGATAAGATGCAACAGTTTACTCCCTTTTTACTCCCTTTTTGCTCCGAGAAACGGTCTTATCTATCTTTCTGATCCAGTACCGTCATGGCGGCGCCCAAGTTTTCTTTCACGTTCTATTAGTCACATGATGTAACCACCCATTTAACTGTTCCCTTGCTGTTAAGAAGATATGAATGCTGATTGGACTAAACTATACAATCACCTATAACATAGGTGCTTATGCATATTTATAAAAAGTATATATTGTTAAACTTGATGGGCCAGATTCAGGTAGATCAGAGCATCTTTGCTCTGGAGTAACGCATCTCATCGCTTCCGGAAACGTCGTAAAGTCACTGCGTCGCGCCCGAAAAAGATTGTGAATTGCCGATTTCCGCTCATTAACATATTTTTTGAGCGTAAATCGGCGGGAACGCCCCCGGCGCCATTTTTAAGTTGAAGTAACGATACGATGGCGAAATTCAATTACGCCAATCGCATCGGAACTCCAACCCGGCGTTTCTTGTTTTCTGGTTACAGAAAACAAAAACGCTGGCTTAAAGTCACAGTTAGGCTGGCGGATCCATTGATCCGCCAGCCTAACTCTACCTGAATCTGGCCCGTAGTTTTTAAGTCAGAGGCACTTCCTTCTTCATTCCGCCCATTAGAGATGGAAGTCTGTCTGTGTTCTGTCTCTCCACTGCAGTGTATACAATAAAGCACCTACTTATATTTTACAAAGATCTCATCATAAAAAGGTCTTGTTTGGAGACTCCCTAACCTGATTTAACACGACCTACCTAAGTTAAAACAACAAGGGCAGAAGATTTAATTGATGAAAAGTTTAAAAAATGACTGATGTTACATTTAAAATAGATGTAAACCTTAAAATTAATGATATTTAGTTTGATTTAGCCAAATCAATGAGTATCATAAGAATCGCCATTTTTAAATGAAATGCTGTTTTCACTTTTTTCTTCATCCTTTGCAGCAGGCTCTTCCTGCCTACAGTGGTAACTGCAAATATTTCCCTGGATAAATGTACTGATGGTGGCAACAATGGACCATTCCTGTGTAATGTCTATTCAAACATCCACTTGCAGTCTGCTTGAACAGTGTGACAAACATCTTTGAACGACAATTGTGCGGTCATACAACACTGTGCCCAAATACAATTTTATATTTTTTTTCCCACAAATATTCCCACAAGGGTTAGTTCACCTTTACCAAAAACTGCCTATGCAGATACGGTGTGTCTAAAGGTAAAAACATGTTGAATAATGCCCTTGTTATAGGTGTAAGCCATTGATGTACCTCTTAAAGTCAGACTACAAAAACTTCTAGAATGCTGCTAAAAAAAATAGCTTTTATAGTTCATTTTCACCATCACAGGAGCGAGCTCAGAAACGCATCAGTAAAATAACATACTACTGTGAGGGTGAAGGTTAACAGTAAAAATGAGGCATCTTTTAATAACGTTCTTAGCAACGTACAAGAAGTTTTCCAGTCAGACTTCATATGGTACATAAAGGGTGTACACTTATAACAAGTCCATTAGTCAGCTTTCGTCAAAGCTGTACTGTTTGTTTTTATCTACAGATGTCCCATCTGCATAAACATTTTTTTTGCCAGTCTTTAGATGAGGTGACATTTGTTTTCTTTTTTTGTCTGCTGATCCTGATAAAAACCCTTGTAACTTTCTGTATACTTAACCGGTTGAGGACCGCCGCACGACTACTTACGTAGGCAGAATGGCATGGGTCATGAGCTGGCGACCCGGTCCTGTCCTCCGTGACCGCGCCCGTGACCCGATTGCCGATGGTGTCCCGCGATCGGGTCACAGAAGAAACAATGGGGAGAGGTGAGGGTAAACAAACCTTCCCTGTTCTTCCTAGTGTGGCTGTCAGTGATAAGGAACAATGATCAGTGACGTCACACGCACAGCCTTACCCCCCCACAGTAAGAGCACTCCCTTAGTACACACGTAATCCCTACAGTGCCCCATCCTGGTTAACCCCTTCACTGCCACTGTCATTTTCACAGTAAACATTGCATTTTATAGCACTTGTCGCTGTAAAAATTAAAACGGTCCCAAAAATGTGTCAAAATTGTCCGATGTGTCTGCCATAATGTCGCAGTCACGCTCTATTTTTGTTTATAGCGCAGAAAATAAAAGCCACAGAGGTGATCAAATACCACCAAAAAAAACTCTATTTGTGGGGAAAAAAAGGACGCCAATTTTGTTTTGGAGCCACGTTGCTCAACCGCGCAATTGTCAGTTAAAGCGACGCAGTGCCTAATCGCAAAAATGGGCCAGGTCCTTTACCTGCATATTGGTCCAGGTCTTAAGTGGTTAAAGTTGTTGTAAAGCCTTAAAGTATTACTAAACCCAGGAGCCTGCGTTCACTATATCTGGTATCCAACAGTACACAGAACATGGAAATGCAATTATTTTAGTAAATATAAACTGATAAATTCCTTTTCTCATCAGCAGTATATAGCAGCCTTGTGACTTCTATCAGTTCATAGTAAAGCTTGTAGGAGGAGTTTTTATTCTCCCCTGACCCTCTGTCTGGACATGTCTGGAACAAAGAGATGGCCTCTGCCCCCACCTATAACTGGCTTTCACAGCATGGAGCACATGGAAGGGCAAACGCATGCAAGACAAAAACCAGAGAAAATTCTGCTTACAAACCGAATTAACCTTTCCAACAGTCTGTGTTAAAAACAGGGGTTTAGTTAGCATACATTTGCAAACACATGCATAAGCTGCAAGGCCACTTCACGGCACCCTGTGTATTGCTCGCAGTCCAAACACTACTAAATTTATAAGCGTCTCTACAGTGGGAGCACATGCATTTTAATGGATAGATGAGGGAAAGGTCTGGACAGTGCTGATCGCATGTAACCTCCCAAGAAAAAAACCTCTCTAGCAATCAAACTGAGCATGTGCAGCCTGTCCCCTGGCTCTATAAATGTCAGATACATTTTTTGGAGACAGTGGAAGTAGAGGAGGATCAAACAGCCTTTATACACATTGCAAAGGAATAGATTCCACAGTGGGTATAATAAGAACGCTGTACTCCATATACAGACTGTCTTTACTGTTGTGCTTTCTATGCATTAAACAGAAAAACCTGTGCTGCAGCTTCCCCCCCCTTTCTTACCTGAGCCTGATCCGATCCAGCCACTGCCAATCTCCTAATGGACCCGAATGGGTGTCCCCATGGAAAGCAGCTTTCTGTAGGGGCACCTGATGAAGGGGAGCGGCCTGGAGCTCCGGTGGGGGACCCCAGAAGAAAAGGGTCGGGACTTATATGTGCAAAACGATTGCACAGAGCAGGAACGCATAGACATGTTTGTTAATCTTTTGAAAAAAAAAAATCAAAGGTTTAGTATCTCTTTAGGAGCAATTTTAGACAATGTTATCAACTTTCCAAGCTTCTTTTATGGGAACTGCACAACCCCTCCCTTCTATATAATAGAGATGATCAGGTTAGGTGAGGTGTTTGTAGTTCAATTTAAGAGCGAAGCCTAGGGTGATAATGCTAATCCTCCATAGATACAGTATGGTGAGTGAGTGTTGTTACCTTAGGACAGAAAGTGTGTTACTGGCAGGATCACTAAGTGAAAATAAAGGGAGCCTTACAAGGAAATTAATGTAGGCACTGCATATAAGGACTGGTATGCTATCATGTATTATATTGCTTTTGGGTTTTCACTTTAAAAATATTAAAAGTGACTTTTAAAATAACATTAAAGGATAGCTCAAGTTTCATCTGAAGAAAAACTGCAACTCTGTACAGTAATTGTTTGTAAAATGCAATGTAATATGGCTACCTGGAGGCATTGTGTACACAGATGGTGTACATAACACCCCCATAAATGAAATTACATGGCATATATAATTGACTCACTGGTTTTCCCAGGAGTCTTCACTAGGGCCGCAAACACACGATCGGTCAAAAGGACTAAAGGTCTGTTTTCATCGGTCCAAACCGATCGTGTGTGGGCCCCATCGGTCAGTTATCCTTCGGTCAAAAAAAAGAGAACTTGCTTTAAAATTTAACCAATGGACGCCTACCTGATAGGTCAAACACGATCGTTAGTATGCAAAAGCATCCGTTAAAAAGCCACGCATGCTC
Organism: Rana kukunoris; assembly: GCA_029574335.1. Lineage (NCBI taxonomy): Eukaryota > Metazoa > Chordata > Amphibia > Anura > Ranidae > Rana > Rana kukunoris. The sequence continues at coordinate 145,221,590 of CM056056.1, forward strand.
AGAATCAAGTCGACACATGCATGGAAGCATTGAACTTTTTTTTTCAGCATTTTTTTTCAGTCATTGTGTTTTACGTCACCGCGTTCTGACACGATCGTTTTTTTAACCAATGGTGTGTAGGCACATCAGACCATCAGTCAGCTTCATCGGTTAACCAATGAAAACGTCCTTCGGACAGTTCTCATCGGATGGACAGATCGTGTGTACACAGCCTAAGACACAGATCAGATTTTAGTAATTTCCCTGAAATGAAAATGTCATATTTGGTGAGATAATCTCAAAGGAAAATCTAATCTAAATGGATGCAGACCCAGCAACCTTACTCATTGGCACCCTGCACAAAAGTGGAGTTACTCTTTAACATGTTAAACATTTGAGATTTAGGTTTACAGCCTCTCTCAACCAAGTTGGTAGGCGTTCATTGAGCATTGACCAATTTCTGAGTCTTAAGTCAGCCATACATGGATCAAAATTCAGCCTGTTCAGCAGGGACTGTCCAAATTAGGATCCGTTTAAGTGCAGACTGGTTATATACAAGTGACTCTTTAACTTGTTGAAGCCCGGGCCATTGGCAAATGACGGCCACAAGGTGGTTCTTTAGTTCCGGAAGGCCGTCTATTGACGTCCTCGGCTCCTCCGGCCACTGGGGGGCACGCGAGTGCTGGCGGCGGCACGCACGAGTGCCCGCCACATCACTGAGGTGCCAATGCGCGTACCTGGTGGACGCAATGTCCACCAGGTACCCGCGATTGCCCGTTACACAGCCAAGGATGTGAATCTCTGTGTGTAAACACAAAGATCCACATCATGTCAGGGAGAGGAGACTGATGCTGTGTCCCTTGTTCACTGTATAAATGTGAATGGTCCCAAAAAAATAAATAAATCTCCTATCCTCTATTTTGTAGGCGCTATAACTTTTGAGCAAACCAATTACTATTTTTTTTTTTTTATTGGGATATTTATTATAGCAAAAAGAAAAAAATATTGTGTTTTTTTTCATAATTGTCGCTTTTTTTTTTGTCTATAGAGCAAAAAATAAAAAACACAAAGGTGATCAAATACTACCAAAAGAAAGCTCTATTTGTGGGAAAAAAAGAACATCAATTTTGTTTGGAAAACACGTCGCACGACCACGCAATTTTCATTTAAAGCATGACAGTACCGAAAGCTGAAATTTTCGCCTGGGCAGGAAGGGGGTATATGTGCCCAGTAAGCAAGTGGTTAAATCAACTTGTGTACAACCAGCCTGTTTGGAATTTCTTTTCTCAATCAACGCTGTTGGCTTTAGCCCACGGTGCTGATGAGTGTTTTCTGATGGTGGGGAAATATGCCCGCTTTCAGACTACAGCTCAGTGGAAGGGATTTCCCTATCCACACACTCGATGTGTATAGGAGAACTGAGTCATTTTCTTTTGTTCAATTTTCTTGTTGAACGGAAAAAAAAAAATACTCTTATATAGCCAGCCTTAGTAACCACTGCTATTAATTATCTTCAATAATCTTGGGAGAATGATATAAAACAGATATATTGTTCTAGATTTGGGTCATTTTTCATGTTTTGTTGTCTCACACCCTGGAATTAACACAAATTGTTTGAGGATTTGCATCGTTTAATTTACAGAACATGCCCATAACTTTGAAGATGTTTTTTTTTTTTTTTTTTTTTATCATTGTGAGAGACACCTTTTGCGGCTATCACAGCTTCATGTCACTTTGGATAAGTCTCTATGAACTTGTCACATTTTACCACTGGGGTTTTTGTCCATTCCTCCTTGCAAAACTGCTCCAGCTCCTTCAAGTTGGATGGTTTGCGCTTGTGAACAGCAATCTTTAAGTCTGACTACAGATGTTCTGAGGTTTGGGCTTTGACTAGGCCATTCCAACACATTTACATGTTTCCCCCTAATCCACTCAAGTGTTGCTTTAGCAGTGTGTTTGGGGTCATTGTCTTGCTAGAAGGTGAACTTCCATCCTAGCCTCAAATCACACACAGAGTGATACAGGTTTTGCTCAAGAATATCCCTTAATTTAGCACCATCCATCTTTCCCTAAACTCTGACCGGTTTCCCAGTCCCGACTGATGCAAAACATCTTCACAGCATGGGGATGGTGTTCTTTGGGTGATGTGTTGGGTTTGCGCCAGGCACAGAGTTTCCTATGATGACCAAAAAGTTCCAAATTTAGTCTCATCAGACCAGAACACCTCCCTCCATACATTTTGGGAGTCCCCCACATGCCTTTTTGCAAACTCAAAAAATGCTATTTTGTTTGTTTTTTGCTGAAAGTAATGGCTTTCTTCTGGCCACTCTGCCATAAAGCCCAACTCTATGGAACGTATGGCTTATTGTCCTCCTATGTACAGATACTCCAGTCTCTGCTGTTAAACTCGGAAGCTCCTCCAGGGTTTCCTTAGGTTTCAGTTCTGCCTATCTGATTAATGCCCTCCTTGCCCGGTCTGTGAGTTTTGGTGTGCGGACATCTCTTGGCAGGTTTGCTGTTGTGCCATGTTCTTTCCATTTGGCTATAATAGATTTGATGGTGCTCCTAGGAATCACCAAAGATTTGGATATTTTTTGTAACCCTGACTTGTACTTCTCAACAACATTGTCCCTCACTTATTTTTAGAGTTCCTTGGTCTTCATGGCAGTGATTGGTTAGTGGTGACTCTTGCTTAGATGTTGCAGCCTCTGGGACCTTTCAAAAAAGGTGTGTATATTGTACAGGACACCGGGAATATGTCCTGGATGGCAGGTACATTCCCCCAAAATTTGAGTTGTGGTCCCATTAAGGGGGCAGTTGTAGAGTCTTTAAACCCTGATCACTAGGACTTTGGTACTTAAAGGGTTAACTCCCAGGGAGAGAGGCTTGAAAGGCAGCAGAGGGAAATCAGCACCTGTGTCAAGGAAGCGAGTGGGAGAGAGAGAGAGAGAGTTCACAAGCTGTGCAGCAAGTGTGAGAACTTTGACCTACAGAGATACAGACTGATGACCCCTTCTGTTTGGCCTGCCTGGCACCCTTGTTCTGGAGAAGCCTAAACCCTGTATGGGACCAAAATCTAGCGGTGAGCTAGTAATTATTAACACAAGGATTTTGGACTGTTATTTACTGTGGCTGAAGTAAGCTGTCGTTTTATTTAGTGAAACCCTATCGCATCCCCGAGGCACATAAGAAAACCATGTCAGAGGGAGTTTAGAAAATGCTCAAACTTGATATAATAATTGTAGAGCGAGTGGTCGAGCCTGATTGTGTTGGTACCAAAGCCCAAACTCAATGAGGTATTGAAGTTCGATGCATACCCAATGCCGAGAGTAGATGAACTGATATAGAGGTTGGGACCAGCCCGATACATTACCACCTTAGATCTCACCAAAGGCTACTGGCAAATACCCTTAACTAAGGAAGCCTGAGAAAAGACTGCCTTTCTACCCCAGATGACCATTTGCAGTACAAAAGAATGTCGTTTGGCTTGCCTTCCGCTCCAGCTACTTTCCAGAGAGCTATGGATAAAACCTTATGCCCACATCGGAAATACACTTCAGTGCATTTAGATGACATTGTCACCTTTAGTACAGGCTGGGAATCTCATCTTTCCCGAGTGCAGGCAGTCTCAGACTCTCTGAAGAAAGAAGGGTTTACTGTTAACCCCAAAAAGTGTGCCATTGCTATGGAAGAGACGAAGTACTTAGGGTACATTGTAGGTAGAGGGTTGGTGAAGCCACAGATGAACAACATATGGTCTATCCAGGCCTGGCCCCTTCCAGTCACAAAGAAACAGATGCGACAAAGGGTAAAAAGTCAGTTACGGTGAAATGGAATGACAAAGCTGAAAAGGTCTTCCAGGAGCTTAAAACAGCCTTGTGTCAGTACCCAGTGCTGGTCGCTCCTGACATTACAAGAGAATTTTTTGTTCAAACAGATGTCTTCAGTGAAGGAATGGGAGCTGTTCTGTCCCAAGAGGTCAATGGGGAGAAACACCCCATAGTTTTCCTGAGCAGAAAATCGACAGCCGCCGAGATGAATTATGTCGTGGTGGAATGGGAGTGCCTGGCCATTAAGTGGGCCCTGGACTCACTACGCTATTTTCTTCTAGGTAGGAAGTTTCACCTGGTGTCAGACCATGCCCCATTGACCTGGATGAGACAGAATAAACACACGAATGCCAGAGTTACCAGGTGGTTTTTACATTGCAAGAGTTCAAATTTGTAGTTGAACACAGACCAGGGAAGCAACACCAGAACGCAAATGCCCTCTCTAGGGTACACTGTAGGATGTCCCACATTGTCTCTGACACCTCTGCGTTGAGGCAGAGGGGAAAATATGTACAGGACACAGGGTATGTGTCTGTGTGCTGATAGTGAATCTTGATTAGGGAGGGAAGAGATAGAAAGGGAGGAGATAAAATACATATACCCAATTAAGTCTATCTGTGGTCTTCTCTTCTACAGCCTCCTAAAGCACACATGTTATATATTATATCTAAGCTCCGAAGGTATGGGGTGAGGGGATCTGATATCAATGCACAGCACAGAGATAAAAGCTGAGTGAGAGATCTGAGACCTTAGTGGAGGGAAATGACACAACCCCCTCCACACTGTCTCATAGGGAAACATGCAGAACTTAGGCTACCAATTACCCTCTGTGTGCTGGAGTAAAAAGGGGGCCATCCCAAGGGATTCTGTGGTGTAGGCATTACCTGTCATATATGGCATATACAGATATCAGAGTGAAGATAGAGCAGATAGGAACCACACTAGGTGCTAGATATGTGCGTTCCCGTTCGTAACAAATGGATTTTCGTACGAATTTGTTAGTATTCCTACATTCGTATCAATTCGAACATCCGAACAGCTGAAAGACCCAAAATCCGAAAATTACGGAATTACGAATAAGCAAAATAACGAACAAACGAAAATACGAACGTACGAATGGACAATCTTACTAAAATACGAAACACCGAAAAAGCAAAAGAACGAAAATTACATCTATAACGAACGATTTGCATTCCGCATTTTAAATCCTTTGTCTGTTAGTATTTTCATTCGTATGTTCGTATTTTCATTTGTGTGTTTTGTAAATCTGTTTCTTTGTCTGTTCGTAAATTTGTGTACTTGTAAGTTGTTCTTTCGAATGGGCAGTGTAGTTAGTAAGTGATGTATCTTACTTAATATCTTAGCCAATCAGCTTATCTCTTTTGTGCTGAGTCACCTTCTTGGCAAAAAGTCAGACTGTGTGTACGGGGCTTAAGAGAAAGCATATCTTAATATGGATTAGCCGCGTATTGCTATGTATTTACGAAAGTACAAAATTACGAATCCATTAAACGAAAATTATTATCTAACAAAAATTACGAATTTCGAATCAACGAACATAAATTAGACAGAATTACGAATCATTCAGTATAAACGAAAATAAAACTGTTACGAAAATACGAACGGATCCGAATAGGAAAACTTGCATCTTACGAAATACGAACGGGTCCGAATAGGAAAACTTGAATCTTACGAAATTATGAATCTTTACGAATCTACGGAACGAGACAAAACGGAACAAAAAAATACGAAATTTTTTGTTGTGCACATGTCTACTAGGTGCTTTCGATTGAGAGTAGTATACACTAGAGAGGGATATGCTTGGTTAATTTCTAATTTCAGAGCTTTTGCAACCATTTTCTTGTTCAATTTTTATTGAATAAAAAAATAAATTAAATAAAGGTATATGACAGTAAAAAATACACAAATACAAATGTGCATGGAGGGTGTTCACCTGAACTACAGACAGAAGCTCAAGAAGGCATATGCAGTAATCAAGTGGGCATTGGCTAATTTCCATTAATAAAAAAACTATGGGCCAGATTCAGTAAGAAGTTAAGCGGCTTATCTCGAGATACGCGGCCTAAGTGTAAATATGCGCCGTTTTATCTATGCGCCGTACCCACCAAACTAGATACGCCTGAAAATAGGCTTTCTCCGACCGACCTAACTTTCCTACGCCGGCCTATCTTAGGTGCATATTTAGGCTGGATGGATCTGGCGCGCCCATTGATTTCCTATTCAAATATGCAAATGGGGAGATATGCCGATTCGTGTATGTATTAGCGCCAGACGCTGGCTACGTGCGCTGCACGTAAGTGTTAAGTCCGGCCTAAAGTTAGTCCTACAAATAGCTGCTTTATCTTTGCACCTGACGGGCACAGGTCAGCTGGAGAGCAGCTACAGAAGCACCGTTAGCGATGAACTTAGCAAGCTGAGCAACCCCACTTGCAGGACAACACCACATCTGTATGCCAGCATGCCAGTGGCAGCTGTGGTCCTAGCACTACTAATGGGTCCACCGGTACGGAGGAGGAGGGCACGCGAGAGGATATACCGAATGCGCATGAGCCTCTTTGGCATGCGTGATGAGGAGGTGTATCGCATCTTCAGATTTAGCCCTGATGCCATCCTGGAAGTTACCACAGCCCTGCAGGAGGACATCACCAGCAAAACACACCGCTCACAAGCAGTGCAGCCACTGGTCAAGGTACTGGCAACACTCCATTTCCTTGCCAGTGGCTCGTTCCAGCGTACAAGTGGAGTAGTGGCTGGGATGTCACAATCCACCATAAGCAGATGTGTGCACCAGGTTGTCCCCACAATCCTCAGACGCATGTCCCACCACATCATCAGGCCCACCAATGAGCACCTGCGGCAGAAGGCAATGCTGGATTTCTACAGAATTGCAGGATTCCCACCCACCATCGGGGCCATTGATTGCACACATGTGGCCCTACGCCCCCCCCCTCCCCGTGCCACAGAGAACATATATTGCAATCGGAAGCACTGGCATTCCATCAACGTACAGGTGATGGTCGATGCCAAATGCCTCATATGGCACGTCCGTGCCAAACACCCAGGGACCAGCCACGACAGCTACATATACCGTGAAAGCCCCATCCCAACATAATTCGAACAGAACGTGTACAAGGACAGCTGGTTGGTTGGTGAGTGACATTGGGAGTCAGGCATGACTGTCCGAAAAGTACAAACAAATATTGCGCTGATCAAAAAAGAGTGTGAAATAAATGCAAAAACTAAAAGAATGAGCAGCTACACTACAATATGACAAATATTGGAAATAATGTGGGTAAAAAATGTAGCGCTAAATGCAAGACGTGAGTCTTCTATACCAAAAAATTATAAAATTCACAGTGGATCAAGTGAAATGGTAAATGAGTGAAACACAACAAAAATGTACAATGGAAAGTCCATCAAAAACTGGTGAACCAGAAGAATGGTGGATTCACCACGTGGATCCTGCAATAGAGACGTGAGTCTTCTATACACAACAAAAGATATTCACTATGTGACAAGTGAAATGGTGAATGGATGAAATACAACAAAAATGTACAATGAAGTGTCGATCAAAAACTGGTGAACCAGAAGAATGGTGGATTGACCACGTGGATCCTCAAGGCAAGCATAAATATTCCCTAGTTCTAATAGAAATAAATGATGACAGCCAGCTTCTCATGGACCTTGCGCCTAATATTATTAATCTTTTTGTTGATATCAGAGGCTGTCCGGGTCTCATAGCCAAAACTGTTGACCCTGCTAGCAATGGTCTCCAGGATGGCCTGCTTCCTGTCCCAGGTCGTCTGGCAACTTTTGGCACCATGGAGAAAGGTGTCATAAGTCTACATAGCTGTTATGAGGGCTGACAGCTCCTGGGGGTTGAAGTTTTTCTTCCTCCTCTGCCTGTGGGGAACGGGAGCAGCCATCTCACAGCAAAAGTACCTTCCCTGGGGGGGGGGACTGGATGTACTTTTGCGCCGGACGGGCGCATGTCTGGGCTTATTTATAGGCTGGGCATAAGCCGGTTGGGCCGGCATATCCCAGGAAGTTGGGCCGGGGTAGTTGTGAGCATGCGCACAGGGAAGCGCTCAGAGGTCGAGGTCACTGCGCATGCTCCGTGGATGATAGACCGAGCGTAAGTGTCAGATCCAGGCTCAGACCATCATTTGCATAAGGTCACACCCACTTCCACTTGCGCCTTCACATTTAAGTTACGCCGGCGTAAACTTAGGAGCAAGTGCTTGGTGAATACTGTACTTGCCTCACTAGTTTGCGTCGGCGGAACGTATATGCGGTGCGTTATGCCAACACAAAGATGCGCCCATCTACCTTAATCTGGCCCTATGACTGTAAAGTAGATGTAACAAAACTAGTCATAGAAAGACAGGAGAAAAGGATGAAAGAGTCAAGATAAGGCTGCTGTGATATAGCATGACCTAGTGTTGAGGTGAGTTAAGCCATGGGTTACTTAAGTCCAGTGAACAATACAGTTTGTCCGCTCTTTATTTTGAAGAGAAACTCCAGTCATTTAAGAAAAAAAAAGTCAGCAGTTGAGTCTATAGGGGATCGACTTTAAAAAAATTACAACAACTCAGAGAGGAATTTAATCTTTCGTACTCCATGCATTTTCGGTACCTCCAGCTCCGCAACGCCCTCCAGACTCAATTTCGTGAACCGCCCCCCCTAATCTAGACCAATTGGACATCCTTGCCATAGTAAGGGGACAAAATTCCCTTAAACTAATTTCAGTGTTTTATAGCTCTTTACTTCGACCCACTGCAGCGACACTTGCTTATGCCCTGAAGGACCGTTGGGCTAGTGACGTGGGGGAGATGGAGAATGACGAATGGGAGGATGCGTTGGATACTTGCAAAATGGTGTCTACTAAGCTTTCAGACCGCCTCATACAAATGTACATAATGCACAAGTCTTATCTGACCCCCCCTACGTCTGGCCAAGTACAAACCTGACCACAACCCTTTATGCCCCAGATGTTTTCACCTTATATGGTCGTGCCCAGCAATACAAGACCATTGGTCTCACATAGTGAAATGTATACATGATGAGATGGGGTCTCCCTTGACACTTTGCCCAAAACAATGCCTTCTGGGTTTGTTCCCAGACCTGGATTCAGACAAATTCCATAAAATATTCCTGCAAGAATTATTGTTTATTGCTAGATTACTAATATGGATGGATGGTTGTGTATATCCCTACTAAGATGGACATGTCGGTTGGACTGCTTATGTTCCGGCACTACAGCATCCAATGCACTTTAAATTCAAATGTATGAGGGTCGCAGAAACTTGTTGCACACCTGAACCTTTTGTTATCATTTCCCTTTATTGTACCTATGTTGTCACTGTCATTACCCTGTATGTCATGGGTGCTCAACCTGTGGCCCTCCAGCTGTTGCAGAACTACAAGTCCCATAAATTCATGCTCGTAACAGTCAGGGGCTTGCAATGCATCATGGGACTTCTAGTTTCACAACAGCAGGAGGGCCACAGGTTGAGCAACCGTTATTTTGTAAAAAAAAAAGTCAGCAGTTGACTTTTGATAAACAGTATTTATACTCATAAGTCCAGCGCTGTCATTAGGAGGCAAGTTCTTCAGAATTTTTTGAAACCCTGGTTCCACCATCTTGGCTTTGGGAGCTGTCTGTGACTACCTGCTGTTTCACAGAAAGCTCCCCAGTGCACACGGGTGAGATAGCAATGTGCTATCAGATTGGTCCAGCAGCCTCCTGAATGTGTGATGTGTCCTAGGAAGTGGTGGGTGGGACAAGTTTTGGTAATTCTCACCTAAGTGTGAGCAGGTACCTGTCAGAAAACAGACCCCTGGCAAAAAAATAAAAATAAAATAGCCAAACAAATAGGTTAGAATAGAAGGTGAAGAATCTGATTAGTGGTACTTTCACTTTTTAGCAAAAGTCTGCTTTAAAATTATTAAAAATTACTTTAGAAAAATCCCGCCCCTTTTGAGGTTTTCCATTTTTTACTACTAAGGGATGTTGGCAACTACATGCCTCCTTACATGAGTTGATTTTTTCAACATGATAAAATGTATATTTAATTGATTGAGATCATATATATTTGAAGTGAACAAAGAAAATTTGTTACATTAATTCTGTAATAAAAACATTTTGTGGTAGCTCTCGGCATTAATGCAGAATGCTGGACCATGACATCAGTGCAGGTGATATTTGGACATACTCCTAAACAAATTCATTTCTGTAATAGTCTGTTGGGCAGAATAGTCCAATCTTTATTGAAAAGTGTGAAACATCTACTCAGATAGGACTTCATGTATAACATTGTAGGAGAGAAGCGTGTGTGCTATCCATAGCAATAAAATAGATTTCCTCTCTATTTTGTAATTACAGTGATAGGATTGGGGGCAGATTCTGGTTGCTAAGGAAACGTAGTGTAGCACGGAACTTCTAAATAAAACCCATTTACCCTCGTTAGGCTAAATATTCCAGTTTTCACATTTTTAATCATGTCGATGGCTGCGCAGTCTAGTCCCTGTTAAGTTACACATATTTATTAGTATCACTTCCATCTTCTTTCTGACTATCTCCTGTGCTGTCTAAGTAAGCTTGTTGACCTTCCTTTTATCTCTTTGACTGCTGCAAGGGACAGGAATTTATTTCCTATAGCCAGATGTGATGGGGTGAACAGCATGCGATAAGCATTTAAAGTCATCAAGCGCACACCCTTTCAAAGGAAAGAAGCAAAAGAGAGATATATTCATGGAGATAATAGAATTCAGTCAGTTTCCATTGTTATCAAATCCTTACTATTCTGTCCTCATTATCTATTCTACACTTGCTCTACTTCTCCCTGTTTTTTAAGTCACCAGCCAATGAGATAAGATGCTGCCTGTCACTTTTTATCACTTAACAAGACGAGCAAGTCAAAAGCAAAACTCAACAACTGGAAATCAACACGCTGTAGGCCTTTCCTCTTCTTTTCTAATCCTTTGAGCATATGTGTTGTGTAATTGCCACTATATTTTTTCATCTGTTTTCTGCCTATGGGTCTTGAAAGGTATGTACTGCTGGTAACCACTTGAAAGCTACAAGGCCTGTCTGACATGCTGTAGAGCACTGCTGCTCTAGTAATGTTCCTTTTTTGTATGAGTGTCCGTGTTTCCAAGACTATTTACATCTCTCTCCTTGTTGATGCATGTAGAATTCTAAGCAACTGTGCGTTGAATATCTACTGGTTCTAAATGTGATGTGGATGCTATAGAAATAGTTTTCTCTAGTACAGGAAAATAATCTCTCTGGTTTAATGATACAGATTGATTGAAATATTTAGAGGAATTATGTCATACCTTGAGAAATAATACTATGCAAATGTACTGTATGTATAGCAACTTACAGTAAGTTACTAAAGGGGTTGTAAAGGTAAAAAAAAATCCTAAATGGCTTCCTTTACCTTAGTGCAGTCCTCCTTCACTTACCTCATCCTTCGATTTTGCTTTTAAATGTCCTTATTTCTTCTGAGAAATTTTCACTTCTTGTTCTTCTGTCTGTAACTCCACACAGTAATGCAAGGCTTTCTCCCTGGTGTGGAGAAAGCCTCTTGAGGGGGAAGGGGCGAGCAGCAGTGTCAGGACGCCCACTAACACCCAGCTCTTTTCTCTATCTGCAAAGTAGAGAGTGTCCTGACACTCCTGCTTGCCCCTCCCCCTCAAAAGGCTTTTTCCACAGCAGAGAGAAAGCCTTGCATTACTGTGTGGAGTTACAGACAGAAGAACAAGAAGTGAGGATTTCTCAGAAGAAATAAGGACATTTAAAAGCAAAATGGAAGGATGAGGTAAGTGAAGGAGGACTGCACTAAGGTAAAGGAAGCTATTTAGGGAACAAAAATTACCTTTACAACCCCTTTAATGCCTCATACACACGGTCGTTTTTTGCGATGAAAAAAACCGTTGTTTTTTAAAACGTCATTTAAATTGATCGTGTGTGGGCAAAACTTTGTTTTTTGTCTTAAAAAAAACGACCAAAAAAAATTCCAACATGCTTGAATTTTTTGTGTCGTTTTTCAAAACGTCGTTTTTTGTTTCACAAAAAGTCACTGTGTGTAGCAAAAACGTCTTTTAAAACGACGTTTTTCAACCCGCGCATGCCCAGAAGCTTGTTATGAAGCGAGCTTCAGTGGAAAAGAGTGGTGAACGTAACCTCGCTTTTTGTGAAAAAACGATGGTGTGTATGCAACATCGTCTTTGAAAAGTGACGTTTCAAAAACGTCGTTTTTTACTTCACAAAAAAAGTCATTTTTTTTCATCACAAAAAATGATCGTGTGTACGCGGCATAAGTGTTTCTAATTGAATTGAACCCAAGCAGATTTAACCCATCACTACAAATTGAAAATATATATATTTTTTTAATAAATTACTTTTTTCTTTTGCTGTAAAGTTTCAGAGCAAGGAGAACTGAAGAGAGAGTCACTTAAAAGGGACACTGTAATGCAAGATAAATATAGGCGTACACTATAATGACATACAACGTATTACAACAGGGTAGAACTGTGGATAAACCCATAGTAAGAAGTGCCACTTCCTAACTAATTGAGAGACTTGGAATAGAAGAGGAATTGGACATTTTAGGCACAGGCACATGCGTGTTCATAAAAACATATTGCTTTATTACAAAAATTAAAAGACATTTACATAAAATGTTGCATGAAGCACATAATGCCTAAGAGGAATTAGATCATAACCAACACCACAAAAAAAACGCCATAACCTAAACTTAGTAGTAAACAACGTTTGTAGAAAGGCGATAAAGCCACGTTTGTACAATGAAAATAGAACGATGGACTGTTTTCATCGGACAAACCGATCGTGTGTGGGCCCCAATCGTTTTTTTTCCATCGGTGAAAAAAAATCGAACATTTAAATTTAAATTTTTTTCTATGGATAAAAAAACGATAGAAAAATCCGATCGTCTGTGTGGAAGTCCATCGGACAAAAATCTTCATTTTTTTCAGCTAGTGTTGTACGTCACCGCGTTTTGGCACTAGCGGATTTTTGACTGATGGTGTGTAGGCAAGACTGATGAAAGTCAGCTTCATCGGATATCCGACTAAAAAATCCATTGGATCAGATTCCATCAGAATTCAGATCGTGTGTACAGGGCTTAACTCATGTCCTTATAGGCTCATGGAAGTGGTTATGATATGGAGTTGCTCTACATGTTTCACGCTTCAGCGCTTCCTCAGGAGCTTTTGACAAGTGTTACATAGTTACATAGTAGGTGAGGTTGAAAAAAGACACAAGTCCATCAAGTCCAACCTATGTGTGTGATTATATGTCAGTATTACCTTGTATATCCCTGTATGTTGGGGTCGTTCAGGTGCTTATCTAACAGTTTCTTGAAACCATTGATGCCCCCCGCTGAGACCACTGCATGTGGAAGGGAATTCCACATCCTTACCGCTCTTACAGTAAAGAACCCTCTATGTAGTTTAAGGTTAAACCTCTTTTCTTCTAATTTAATGAGTGGCAACGTATCTTGTTAAACTTCCTTCCACAAAAAAGTTTTATCCCTATTGTGGGGTCACCAGTATGGTATTTGTAAATTTAAATCATATCCCCTCTCAAGTGTCTCGTCTCCAGTGAGAATAACTTTAGTGCTTGCAACCTTTCCCCATAACTAATATTCTCCAGACCCTTTATTAGCTTTGTTGCCCTTCTTTGTACTCTCTCCATTTCCAGTACATCCTTCCTGAAGACTGGTGCCCTAAACTGGACAGCAAACTCTAGGTGCGGCCAAACCACACATGACAGGAAACGCTGCCATTGCTGCGTGTGGCAGGGACTGGGGTGGAGTTTTTCCATCTGAACTTCTTAGAAGGTGTTGCTATATCAGTAGGAGCTGGGGATTAAGTATCTGTTATTAACAAATTATGGATCCCTAACATTGCTGGTTTTCCGTTTATATGATTAGTTATACTTCTGGATAACTGTAGTGATGACCTTTGGTATACCTTCTGCCCGCTTTACTTTTTGCTGGTTGTCTTTTTTCCCTGTGATCAACATTCCTGCGCATTTTTGAAGATGATGTCTCTAAGTTTCATGTATTTTAACACTTGCCTAATGTTTCTGAGGAATCGCTGAAGAGTGCAACATGTAGAGCAACTCCATATCATATCCAATTCCACCGTGCCTACAGCTTTACATGTTGCAAATAGTAATGCTGGTCCCTGTAGTCCTCCAGCCACTGTTGCCCCTATATATATTGTATGATAGAGTAACAGTGTCTCCTTAGGCCTGTAGAAGGAGCCGAGAGTGCGTAGCCTGCCAAATCATCCTTTCCATCTACAGCCACATGGAACACACCAGCAGGTCCTACAAGATGGGGATAGTGACGGTGGAGATTCTTTTATGATGTGCAACATTATCTTTTATTGTCTGTGAGTTTTTATTACCGCTTTCAAATAAAAACATCTCTCTAATTTTGCGCTTAGAGGCTCTTTCCTTTCTCCCTTAATGGCAGGCCCTATACTTTTCTTATTAAAGAGCCACTTTCAACTCTCTTGGCATGGGGTCTAGCATGTTACAGTTCAGAAATGTAACACAGGTGCACTTTTTCACAGAGCCAATATCATTTATAAGAGGCACATAGGTAGCTAAGAAGTTGAGAGATTCATTACCTTCTTCTTGGATTAAAGCATGGGTAGAGTTTTTAATAAAACACAAAGTAATTATTTTGAACAAAACAATTATTTTGACCTTTATAAGCTAAAAACACATCAGCACAAATGCATTGGCCTATTTTCTGAGCAAATAAAAAGTCCACACATCCTTTGTATAGACCTTTCATATGTTGTGCTCCTATGCTTACGATTGACACCTTCAAACCATTAAATGGAATTGCTTTTTTTTATCATAAATATTGTGCAGACAAAATTTGACTAATATGTTAAAAACGGAACACCTATTATCTGTATGCATCCTTTTGCACTTGTGTACAGATTTTGAAAACATTGCAAAAGCTCAATAATAATAATAATGAAAAAAAAAAGCTTTTACAATCAGTTCAGACTTCGGCTCTCTGTCCCCCATGCAAGGCAAAGAGAAAAATGTACTTTAATGTCCAGCCTCTGCCCATGCTCTACCCATGTTTTCTTCACATCCCACGATTAGTTTGCCCCGAGTTTGACAAGAAGTGTTTGATACTTGTGGATATTAAGACTAATGCCCCGTACACAGGATCGGAATTTCCGATGGCCTAAAATCCAATGGAATTTTTTGTCGGAATTCCGTTCAAGACCAAGATGAATTCCGTTCAGACCAAATACTGACCGTCCAAAACGCGGTGACTCAAAACACTACGGCGAGACGAGAAAAATGAATTTCAATGCTTCCGAGCATGCCTAGACTTGATTCTGAGCATGCATGGGTTTTTTCTCCCTTTGGAGTTGCACAGACGATAGGAATTTCCTATCGTTTTTTTTTCCATCGGAAAAAAATAAAACATGTTCTATTTCTAAACACCGAAGGAAAAAGGTCTGATGGGGCCCACACATGATCAGAATTTCCGATGAAAAAAGTAATCAGACTTTTTTCATCGGAAATTCCGATTGTGTGCACACGGCATATCTACCTTAATTTCATATGAAAGTACTGGAGCTTAGTGATTGACCTAGAGCTATCAAATGGGAGCATGGGAGTTCTCAGCTTTGCCTAAGTTCTGATGGTGGGCAAAGTGAAGGTCAGGAATGATGGGAAGGTAAGAGAGGCTGTGGGGGCCACAATTGATAAAGCACAAGGTCACTTGTGTATTATTCATGGCTGTGGATGATCATAAATGACGGTAGACAGGAAAATTAACTCTGCTTTTTTCAGACTACAAAAACATTTCCTTCATCTACACTGTACATAATAATGTAAATAGTATCCACCCCTGAAAGAAAAACCCTCATGCAGTAAACATGTCTGACAAAATGGACTCCAGGATTATATTTTCTATTGGTAGAAGGTAATTCATAAGAGACAAATGCAGTTGAATTAGGATCAAAGCCATTAACGCCAAGAATACATTGTTATAATATGTTCAGCCTCTCAATATAGATACTTCCGCCTTCGCAAAATTACTAAAATTACGTACTATTCAAATAACTGGGAGCTAAAGTATTTTCCTTTTAAAATCTAAAGTCTTGAGTTTGATTAGTGCCCTCAACAATGCCTGGTAAGCCTCGTACACACGATCAGTCCATCCGATGAGAACGGTCCGTCAGGCCATTCTCATCGGTTAACCGATGAAGCTGACTGATGGTCTGATGTGCCTACACACTATCGGTTAAAAAAACGATTGTGTTAAAATGCGGTGACGTAAAACACAACGACGTGCTGAAAAAATTGAAGTTCAATGCTTCCAAGCATGCGCCGACTTGATTCTGAGCATGCGTGGATTTTTAACTGATGGTCATGCGTACTAACGATCGGTTTTGACCTATCGGTTAGGCGTCCATCGGTTACATTTTAAAGCAAGTTGTCTTTCTTTTTAACCAAAGGTTAATTAACCATTGGGGCCTACACACTATCGGTTTTGACCGATTAAAACAGTCCATCAGAGCGTTGTCCTCTGGTTTACCGATCATGTCACGGCCTTAGAACAAAAACCCTTTGGGTTTAATAAAACCCCCATTACAATCAGAGCTTTCATGTGTATGGCTGTGAAACAGTTAATGCAAAAGACAAGTAAAAGAGTATATAGGTTATTAAAGTACCCAAAAACATCTAGTGTATGATCTATAAATGGCCAGCATGCACATTAATAATGTAATAATGTCCAGACAGTAATACTGTATTAGCAGTGGGTGGAAATCACTACTTTCTTTTGAACGGCCATTCAGTATAACAAGGTCAGGCTTAGTCAAATGAATGAGGCTCCAGATTTTCCCACTACAGTGAACCAATTTCACAGTGTATTGAGTAAGGGCCAAGAGACAGAATGGATGCCTGAAATGTTCCTTTTTAACATGAAATGCAGCTTTGATCAAGCAGCGAGCTGGCTTTCATCAAACCATGTCTGCTGAACAGAATTTATCACATTTATTTATTTTTTTCCAAAAAGGCTTCAAAGGATATTTCCCAGCAAGAAGCCAAATATCACACATATCAATATAGCAAAATGACTCTCTTCTTGGTTTTAGTAGGATTTATAATAACAAAAATTCCATCCACTGAGGCTTTCATGCAATCGGCATCATAAACACTATTTACACTGCAGATTCATCCATGTTCACAACCCTCGCTTATATATTCATGATACTGTAGTATACTTGACAGCATCCCGAGAGGAGACTTTGTTGTCATCACGCAGTTCTTTGAAATGAATTGCATGTTTGACACACAGAAAGCAAAAGGGCTTTTTTAGCTAAAATTCTTAATATATCTTCTAATTCAAGCCTTTAAAGCAGCTGCTATATATAAAGGAATGATTAAGTAACGCATGACCATGTTACATTTACTGTAAATAGGCTCATGTAGAAGGGAGGATGCATAGCTGAGAATCATGTGGCAAGAAGCAGCAGTCTCAGAAACAAGCAATGCAATCAAAACATTTTGTGAATTTCTATAAAACATTTCTCAAAGGTAAGCCAAATGTATTTATGAGGTTAGCACATTGGCAATAAATCCTTGGCAGTATTAGCAGTGTACAAAGATATTTTAGTTGTTACCAGCAGAGGTTCTATGTGGGAAAATATTAGAAGTTACAAAAGGTGTAAAAAAAAATCTCAGTTACCCCATTGAGAAATGGGAAGGACTTCCCTCACTTACTGTCCCTGTGATACTAAAGGGTCCATTTATAATACATTTGCTGTGTGAATGCCTCATGCAATCAATCACAAATAATCACTTCTCACTTTGTTATCTTTCTGGGGACATTTGAGACCACATTTTTGAATATGGAAATAGTAGGTAATATCAATATCAGAATCGTATACGGATAGTTATACTCTCCATGCAGTCCTAGTAAATTTGCTAAATCTTGATAGGTCACTCCCACAGTTTCCGGTATGGATGTTACCAGATGGCCCTATACACCATGTGCCATAATTTTAAGTTGAAATATATGCTGATATTTTCTATTTTTAAAGTCCCAACTGTGTCCTCTTTTTCATTATTAACAGGGATGAACATGGTTATTGTGCCCCCCCCCCATTACAAATAATCACTGTATTGTGTCTAATATGTTTGTTTTCTATGATCACCAGCTTCATGTGGAGGACAAGCACTATATTATGTGCACTAGACAGAGGACATATGTTTAATATAAGCAAGGGAAATATAAATATATCAGGCTAATACCAGAGATAACTTGCGACAGTTATGCGAATGCTTGAGACATTCTTACAGCAATTCGTTTAATAAATGGACCCCTATTAGGTGCAATTGAGGGTCACTGGTAAGTTAAAGAAAATAGCAGTAAGAAACTATTTTTCCTTTCTAAGCCTTTCCCACCAACTAAAATTTTACAACTAGGTATTAAGTGCTGCCATAGCATACCTACAAAAGTGTATTCCAGTAATCATAGTTCTTCTTAGGCTCTCTCATGCAAGTGTAAGTCCTTTGGTGGCATAATCCAGTGCTGGTCTCTTCAGGATGAACCCCAAGTTAAAAGTCTCTCCCAGATAGCAAGCAATCGTATTGCCTCAATTCGGAAAAGTGTCAACAAGAAATTGTGCATCAAGCTCTGCAAGTGTGCAACTTGCCAGTGAAAATGTTGAGCAAGTTAACAGACTTACAATTCAACACTGACACAAATTTGTGGAAAGTTATCTTTGCTATATTGGCTGTTACCCAGATAGCAAGTAAAACTTCCCACAAATTTGTGGTAGTGTTGAATTGTAAGTCTGTTAACTTGCTCAACATTTTCACTGGCAAGTTGTACATGTGCAGTGCACTTGAAGCACAAGTTTTAATTGACACTTTTTCAATCTGTTGCAAATTTACATGACAAGTCTCTAGCAAGAGCAAAGTTGCAGTAGTAAGTCCACATTAAGAGTGAAAAAGGTTTCTGTGGGTAATTGTTTACTGCTTATTATAGACAGGTAGTTGGAGACAAAGGCATTGTGAAAGTGATGAGGTTGTGGTCAGAGTGAGGTTGTCATGGATGAAAAGATAGGATAAAACAAGATCAAGGGTATTACCATCAGACTGTGTCCATTGTGTTAGGTCAAAGTATGAGCACATAGCACATATGGAGCGTTTATGTCCAGGGGATGTCCTGGATGGAGGCAGGTGGATAGTAGGTAGGTCACACCATTTCTTTTTCACTGCAGGATCTGTTTTGGGCAAGCAGTTCTGCACACATAAGCATACTGGACTCTCTAGTGTCACAGCTACTCTATAATTTTTTTTAAAAAGCAGACTCAGCATGATGTATGCAGGAAGAAGGTTGTGCTGGGATGCCCTGGATATATGCTGTTTGTGTAAACTATTGTGCAGAGTATGTTGTCCTTGGTCCCCAACCCCCAGGCCATGAACTGGTCCCAGTAAGTGGCCTGTTAGGGGTTGGACCGTGCAGTGGGGGGTGGGCCATAGGCAAATGAAGGAGGCTTAATTTGTATTTTTGGGCACTTTGGCTTCCACTTGCCTGGCCAGACCTATACAATGTACAATGCACAGGAAGTGAGGAGAGTCACTGCCATATGAGAAAGAGGCACCAATTGGCTAATCTGCTTTGCTGCTTTCAGGAAGAACCTGAAGAAAGATTGAGACAAGCCCTGCACCGAACTACTGATCTCAAAATCCCACAACCTAGGTCAGATCAGTCAAGCTAGAGCAGCCAACCAGCTAAGACGCTCTGCATTCCTGCGATTTGAAAACAATGGGGTATAGTTAGGTCAGTGATGTTGGAGATGGAATGAAGGTTGGCACGACTGCAGGGAAACTCCTATGGAGCAATGGAGGGCATATTGTTGAGCAGGTAACAACTAGGCTGCACCCCAATCTCCACCCAGTCCATGAAGGGGTTGTCTTTTGCAAGGCCTGTCCCTTGTGCCAGGGAAATTAGGGGCCTCTGACCTCATGGATTCCCTTCTTTCTGAGGGAATCGAATTGGCCATTCAGAGTCTTCCTCTTTCTTTGATTCTTCCTGCATATTTGTCCATTAAATGGTGCAAGGACAAGATGTGTTGCAGCTGTGATGTTTAGACTCGTCAGTGGCCGCTGGTGTTGGGGGGCTGTAGGCACAAAAATGTCATCTTATCTCTAAACTGTAAATTAATAGACTTGGGGATACCCATTTTCCCAAATTGACTGATAATATTTTCTTCCTTGCACTGTAGTTCATCTCTAGAGAGTAGGGACTAAAGGAGATTATGAGACTGATTTTTCTAGAAAGTATTGTTTGCGTTTGGCTAAAGATTTTTGAAAAGATTTTGAAAAATAAATCTGTAGTCAGTGTCCTTTATATAGTATCAGATATCAAACAACCAAGCTGAAGTACATTGCCTTAAAACAGTATCCAGTTTTTATTTACAGAATCAGAGGGTTAATACCCTTTTCACATTTATCTTTGCATAACTTTTTAAAGCGGAACTCCACCCAAGAAGGAAAGTTCCTCTTTAAGTCCTCCTCCCCCTCCTCTCCCATATATGGCATGTACATTTTTTGGGGGGGTACCTGGTTTTGACAGGTAATGAAGAGGTGATACTGCTTTGAAAAAGCTGCTGATCCCTTGAGTGGCTCCCGCCCTACTGAGGCCGATGGGTACTGGCTCTGCACAATTGCATGGGATTGGAAAGAAATCCTGGACTGCCACATAGCTATGAGTAAGCATCTCACGATGTAAAACATGTTAGCCATTTTTTTTGTCCTAGTGTTCACTTTCTGTTTTTCACTGCAACGTTTTTGAATTATGTTTTGATTTGATTTTATCCAATAAATGACGTCGGAGTGCGGCAGTCTAGGATTTCTTTCCAATCCCATGGTTTTAATTTCAATCTTTTTTATTGGAATTTAAACAAGATACATAGAAATAGACACCATGTGATCAATTTTATAGCATGTAATGACAAACTAATACCAACCCGTATCACAGTATATTGCATTATAACCCTGTATACATTAACAGGATATAGAGTCCAGCAGGGGAGGGTACATTGCCATACAGTTCAAGCAGTGCAATACTATTAAGAGATGGTGATTCATCCCATAAAAATGCTGTGAAACAGTAACAAAATTTGCAGAGGCTACAATGTGTTCTGTAGAAAGAATAAGAAATAAATGAGAAATAAACAAAAAGTAAAACAAAAATAAGGAAACAAAGGAGCCTTAACTGAGTTATATGGATATATGCTACCTTTGGATGTAACCAATGTTAGTTTAAATCCCTTAGTAGAGGATTAGTGTAGAACATCAAGAGTGATACCAGTTATTCCAGGGTTCCCAGTGCTTGTCAATATTAGGTCTGCCTCCAGTACTCGAGGCAAAAAGTTGTTCATAAGTACCATGTGTGTGAACTATTTGTATTGTTTCAGCCATGTCTGGGGGAATCGGGTTCCTCCAGTGTCTGACCAAAGCCAATCTAGCTGCCAACAGCATGTGGGACATTAAGGGTCGCAGATGATGTGGTACCAAGTTCATTTCCAGAGACAGTAACGCCATCCCCGGACAGGGCAACACTGAGTACTTGATCAATCCATTGGAACACAGATTCCCAATATCGGGTAATTTTAGGACATTCCCACAGCAGATGATATAGTGTGCCAGTATTCCCACAGAGCCTCCAACACAGGGGAGACCCATCAAGGGTAAACCTAGAAATACGATAGGAAGTGAGGTACTAAAGTAGAAGGAGTTTTTGGAACAGCTCCCATAGGTTGGCACTTCTAGTAGAAGCGTACGTGACCCTGAGTGCCGTCTGCCACTGTTCCTCTGAATACAATTTATCAAAATCTTTTTCCCATGTGCGCATAGAGAGTGACTTCTGGAACACACATTTGTTTTGTAGGAGAGAGTAGAACAGCGAGATACCTTTAATGTTGTGAGATTTTGAAAGAAAGAACTGAGAGATTTGCCATGGAAGGGGAATGAAGGCTCCGGTGAACCCTTTCAGAAAGTGACAGATTTGCATGTATCTATACTGCTCCAGTGCAGGGAGAGATAGCTACAGCTGCAAGGTTCGAAAGGTTTTAAGAGCAGGACCTATATATAGATCATCTATGGACAAATTACCCTTACTTTCCCAGTTAGTGGTAGAGAGACCAGGTATGAATAGTGGTAGGGCCGATATGGGGAGCTTCAAAAGAGAGAGTTTGTGTGAGGGGAATGGGTGTGATATAAGTAACCGCCATGCGTCGATAGTACCCTGGATTGTAGGACTAGATCTGGAAGAAGGGCGGGGTAAGGAGGTACTAGACAATAAATAATTATAGAGATTCCCACCCGGGACCTGATGGCTTTCCAGTTGGGACCAGAGGGTAGGTGTTGAAGAGGGGAACCAACTCTACAGTTGAGCAAGGATGGATGCCAAATGATAATCTCTGATGTGGGTATGTCCTATCCCCCCTGCCGACCTATGTTTCACTATTCTACTAAATGCACAGCGGGCCCGCTTTCCCCCCCATAGGAATTTGTTGATCAAGGCTTGTAGCGAGGATAAAAAGGAAGAAGGGACCGGTATTGGTAGGGTTCTAAAAATATAAATAAGTTGGGGGAGGATCTGCATTTTAAAGGCAGCCAAACGGCCCGACCAGGAGAGCTTGAATCTCACCAGGTTGCTCAGTTTGGAGGGGAGTGTTTGTAGTAGAGGGTAGTAATTTTCTCTGGCCAACTCAGAGGTGTTGGGTGTTAGGGTTATTCCCAGATAAGAGATTCCTTTATCCTTCCAGATATAAGGGAATTTCTGGCTCAAAGATCGTTGAACCCCCGGGGGAATATTCATACCTAGAATGTAGGACTTGGTGTCATTAACTTTGTAATAGGACACTGTTGAAAACAATTGTAGCGATTCGTGGACTGAGGTCAGAGAAGATTCAACATCCGTAAGCATCAGGATGATGTCATCCGCAAAGAGGCTTATGGTGTGGAGTGAGTTTCCGCTCTTGAACCCTTTAATCAGAGGATGGGATCGAATGTAAGAGGCCAATGGTTCCATAAGTAAGTTAAATATAAGTGGGGAAAGCGGGCATCCCTGGCGTGTCCCTTTAGAAATATTGAAAGGAGAAGATAACATGCCGGATATATAAACCTGTGCCGAGGGATTTTTATAAAGCGCCATTATAGCCGAGTGGATCCCGCCCACAAACGCAAATTTGGTGAGTACTTTCGCCAGATATTCCCAGTGTATCCTATCAAACGCCTTCTCTGCATTCAAGGCAAGGAGGAGAGAAGGCGTTTTGGTCGTATTCGATGTATGTATGATGTTTATCAGGCATCTCGTTGCATCTGCAGTTTGTCTGCCCTTTGTGAACCCTGACTGATCCATGTGAATTAGGGACGGTAGCAAATCAACCAGTCTATTTGCTATAAGCCTAGCATAAAGCTTTAGGTCATTGTTCAGGAGTGAAATCGGCCTGAAGTTCTGTGGCACATCTGGGCTTTTCCCTGGTTTCGGAAGGGCCACTATAAGAGCCGATAGCATTTCAGAAGGGAAAGAGAAGGAGAAGACAGCAGCATTGTAGACATCGGACAAGTAGGGAGCCAGTTCCGATTTAAAGGTCTTGTAATATTCCCCGGTGAACCCATCAGGGCCAGGAGACTTACTGATTGGAAGAGATTCGATAGCATTATCGATCTCAGGGACCGTGAAGGGCAAGTTAAGTCCCTCCAGCTGTGTCGGTGAAATTTTGGGGAGGTTGACCTTATCAAGAAAACTTAATATCATACGTTCAGTGGACTGAGTCGTGGCCGATCTTCTCTTAGATTATATAAGGAATTGTAATAACAACTAAAAGCATCTGCAATAGCTTGTGGATGAAACAGTTTAACCCCAGTGATTGGGTGCAAAATATAAGGTATGTTGGATTTGTATCTAATCCCCCTAAGACGGTTGGCTAGTAACTTCCCTGCCTTGTTGCCACTAACGTAGTATGACATTTTCAGGCGTTTATTCGCTAGATTAAAGTTGTCAAGCAACACTAGGCGTAGATCATACCTAAGTTGTAGTAATTGGTCGGATAATGTTGAGGAGGTATTTTTTTTGTTTTGGGTTTCTAGTAAGTGGATTTGGGAGAGCAAGTCATGCATGCGCTGTCTCCTCCTTCTCCTAACCCCGGCACCCAGTTTTATCAGAACCCCCCTCATGTATGCCTTATGGGCGTTCCAAAGAATCATCGGGTCAGAAACAGAATTAGCATTACAAGAAAAAAAGTTGGAGAGCTCCTCCTGCAGTTGGGCCCTGGAGACGCCAGCCTGGATCAACCTCGAGTTGGACCGCCAGACGAAACAGGAATTCACGCCTGGCGAATCCGCCACCGAGTGTGTCACCGAGGCATGGTCCGACCAGGTGATGTCATTAATTCTAGATGTAGTAAGTTTGGGTAGTAACCATTTGTCTGTTATAAAAAGGTCTAGCCTGGTGTAGACCCTATGGCATGCTGAAAAGAAATAAAAGTCCCTTTCCGTCCCATTGAGGCATCTCCAAGCATCGTATAGGTCCTGCACATGAAGTAGTGGTTGTAGCGAGGGACGGTGCCTAGTTGAACAGGACGTTGAGTCCACCGTCGGATCGGGGGGAGATTAAAATCCCTGCATAGCAGAAGATAGTCCTTCTGGATTTGCTTGGCTTTCCTAAGGACCTGGTGCATAAATCGAATCTGGTGATTGTTGGGAGCATATACATTAACTATCGTGTAGGTGGTCGAGTTTAAGTCACATACAAGAACATGGAATTGTCCCAAAGGGTCAGCCAGTTCACTATGCTTGGTGAATGCCACCGTGTCCCTGATTGCAGTGAGTACCCCTCCTTTTTTGGTCGAGGCGCTTGCTGTAAATACATGTGGGAACTTGGGATGTGAACATCGGGGCATTTTCTGCTTGTGAAAGTGAGTTTCCTGCGCACAAAGAACATCTCCCTTATGCTGGATCACCTCCTGCCACAGGGACTTCCTTTTTGCCGGGTGGTTTAAACCCTTGGCATTAATTGTCAAAAACTTGACAGGCATGGTGGTGCGCGTTTAAAAGCAAAGCAGAGAAAATGATATGTACAACACTCACAGTTCTCGGTATCCGTACGTGGCAGAAGAGGTCATCCAACAGGCGGCAAGGTACATGTGTGAAGAAAGGGTCCTCCAGGGTGTAGAGAAGGATGGTACATCCAACTAAAAAAAAAAGGCTCCAAACGAGAAAAAAGAAAAAACACAGTTGAAACAAAACCAGTGGGAAAAAATGCAAAGGGACTGGGTAGGTCATAATGACCTGGACGTAGTGTATGCAAACGCTAGCTGAAAACAGGGAAAATAGTCTAGCTTGATAATTGAACTCCTCAACAGGGATCACAGCTATGATCCTAAGTGAATTGATTGTATAGCCCAGCGGGCATGTTACCGGTGTGAACGGGCATTCTTTGTGTTAACTAGCTGCCACTCATCCTGGGCATGGGTCGGATCTTCGTCAGACAGGCCCCTCGGAGCTTCCTCAGGAATGATACTTAAGCAGCTCCAACCCCTTAGGTAGGGAATCCACATTGAAATCCTTCCCTTTGTGGGTGATTACGAGTTTGGTTGGGAACCCCCATTTATATGCAATGTTGTGGTTACGTAGAGCTTTAGAGATGGTATTCAGGCTGCGCCTTTTCTGCAGTGTGAACTGGGACAGGTCCGCAAAAAACTGCAGGCCTCTGTCCTGTTCTGAAACAAGATCTTTGTTACGTCCTGCTCTCATGAAACAATCTTTGATATGGTAGAAGTGCAGGCGTAAAATGTTGTCCCTGGGTATATTGTCAGGTAGATGAGAGGGTTTGGGCAACCTGTGGATTCTATCTATAGTAACATCCATTGCTGACAGATCAGGCAGGATTGAGGTGATAATGCGGGTGACATGGTCTTGCAGATCCGGCTGTAGAACATTCTCAGGGACCCCCCTTATTTTGAGCTTATTCCTCCTGGATCTGTCCTCAATGTCTGCGATCTTGGCTTTAACCCCTTCCATCTCCTCATCTCTGGCTTCATGGGCGTCTAACAAGCTGTTAATGGCAGTGGCATACTCTCCCATTTTGGTCTCCACATGGTCTACCCTGGCTGACACAGTTTGCAGATCACTCCCAATTTTTGTACACGTTAGAATATTGCTGTGGAGCGAGCTCCTGAGAGAAACCAACATGTCCTTGAGCAGGGTGTCTAGCACCGGTTGATTATTAGTAGGGAAGTGGTCTATAGAATCAGGGAGTTCCCTGGTGTTATCCCCGGAGTCTAGGCCCCCACTAACCTCCTGAGCAGGATCCATGCCATCCAGCTTAGGCCACGTCTTCTCCGGGCTCCCCGAGGCTGAAAAGGACACAGGAGACTGTTTCCTGGCTGACGGAGAGTTCCGCTTGGTGGTTTTAGCTTTAGTTTGGAAGATCTGTGGAGTGCTGGCTGCGGACGGGCCGGGAGGCTCGGCGCCATCTTGCCTCTGCTCCCATGCAAAGTATTCTGTCAGCTTTTGAGGTTGCGGGATACCCCTTCGCTTGTTAGGCATCTTGTGGTTGATCAGTGGGTTGAGACCGCCGGGACAATGTGTCGTGATTGCCGCTGTTTGGGCTGTAGTTAGCCGATGTGTCCCTGTTTTCGCCGGAGCTCTGTTCTCATGCGGCCATTCCGGTCCTCGCCCCAATCCCATGGTTTTGACAGGTACTTGCTACAACTTCTTCTTGGAAGACTGCGGTACCATTCACAAAGTGCAAACCATGTGCAGTGGGCAGCTGGCTGTGAAACTGAAAGCTGCAAGGCTGGCTGGCCATAGTTAGAATGCTGGCACCAGGAACCCAAAGGCTAGCGAAGAACTAGCCCAGGTGAGGACAGCACTGGATCCGTGGACAGGTAAGTGTCCTTTTACTAAAAGTCAGCAGCTACACTATTGGCTAGTTAATGTTTATTCGTAAGATGTCTACCAGTAATGTCAGTCTAAGCTGAGGGTACTGGTGCTATCATACAAAAAATTCTACAGTCATATATTATCTGTATTGTTTTGCAAATACAATGCAGTATTATGTCACGTACACACGGTCGAAATTTCCGACAACAAATGTTCGATGCAAGCTTGTTGGAAAATTCAAACGCGTGTATGCTCCATCGGATCTTTGCTGTCAGAATTTCTGACAACAAATGTGAGAGGTGGTTCTCAATTTTTCCGGCAACAAAAGTCGGAAATTCTGATCGTCTGTAGCTAATTCTGACGCACCAAAATCCTACGCATGCTTGGAATCAATTCGACGCATGCTCGGAATCATTGAACTTCATTTTTCTCGGCTCATCGTAGTGTTGGACGTGACCGCGTTCTTGATGTTCGGAATTCCTGACAACATTTGTGTGACCGTGTGTATGCAAGACAAGTTTGAGTGAACAATCCGTGGTTTTGATGGCGGAATGTCCGATCGTGTGTAGGCGGCATAAGACTGATACAACTTATGGTACAGGATGTTGATCAATTCACTATGGCTACTATGGCTACTTGCTTTTACAGTCAGAAATTAAACCATTTATCAGGCTAGAATTAGCGATTTAATGAATCTTACCAGAATCAAAATGGGTATGCTGTACCACAAACATTTTTATATTGTGAGTCCATATTAAAAACCAAGAGCATTTCTAAGGACAAAATTACCAGGGAGAAATCCCAATGGATTGTTCTTTTACACTGATGTTCTATGGTAGTGTATGTGTGACGAGGAATTATCTGAGCTTCTTCTCCTCTTTTCCTTACATTAAAAAGCCAGCACATTAAGGACTTTATTTCAAGTGGCAATCAGTAGCTGGAATAATTTTTACTCTGAAGAACAGTAGAAGTTTGTTCACTGTAAAGTAGGGATGAGCTCCGCGTTCGATTCGAACGTATGTTCGACTCGAACATCGTCTGTTCGACCCTTCGTCGAAATTCTAACGTTATGGGCCGTTTGCACCAAACTTAAGTGGCACGTCACGGCCCATAATTCACTGCGGCATTGCGCGCTGATGATTAGCCAAGCATGCACTATGACCCGCATGCTTGGCCAATCACAGAGTGGCTTTGGCCAATTATGGCTCAGGGGGTTTAGTACACGCCCCGCACTATAAAAGGCCGCCTGCAGGGCGGCCTTGTGTAGTGTGTTGCGGCAGTATACAGGGAACAGAGAGAGACAGAGAGAGTGTCACTTTTTGCAGGTAGATAGAGCAGGCAGGCAGGCTAGTCAGTTAATGTTACAGTGTGTAGAGGATATATATACATCCCAGGCATTGTACATATATTTATACACTGTATAGCTTAGCTAGATCAGTTCTTCCTAATTTACTGGCAGGCAATTGTGCTATATAAAGACGTTATCACAGGCATAGACAACCAGCAGGTACAATAAACAATATAAAGGACTTTTCATATATTTTTTTTATTATTTAAGCATCATTAAAATCACTGCTCCTGATGCAGGAGCAGTGATTTTAATGATGCTTAACTGCTTGCCGACCGCCCATCGCAGTTATACGGCGGGACAGTGGCACTGCTGGGCGAGAGCACGTAGCTTTACGTCCTACCTTTAGTGGCCGCTAGGGGGCGCGCGCGCCGCCGGCGGCCCACGCGCATGCCCCCGCTCATCCCCCGAGTCCCGCGCGTGTGCCCGGTGGGCGCAATCGCCGCCGGGCACGCACGCTCGTTCGTTACAGAGCGGGGAACGGGAGCTATGTGTGTAAACACATAGCTCTCGTTCCTGTCAGCGGGGGAAACGCTGATCTTCTGTTCATACAATGTATGAACAGAAGATCAGTGATTTCCCCTAGTGAGTCCACCCCCCCCCCATACAGTTAGAACACAAGCAGGAACACACTTAACCCCTTCCCTGCCCCCTAGTGTTAACTTCACTGCCAATTGCATTTTTATAGTAATCCAATGCATTTTTATAGCATTGATCGCTATAAAAATGCCAATGGTCCCAAAAATGTGTCAAAAGTGTCCGATGTGTCCGCCATAATATCGCAGTACCGAAAAAAATCACTGATCGCCGCCGTTACTAGTAAAAAATAAATAAAACAAAACTACCCCCTTTTTTGTAAACGCTATAAATTTTGCGCAAACCAATCAATAAACGCTAATTGCGATTTTTTTTTACGAAAAATATGTAGAAGAATACATATCGGCCTGAAATGAGGAAAAAAAATGTTTTTTTTATATCTTTTTTGGGGATATTTATTATAGAAAAATGTAAAAAATATTGCATTTTTTTTAAAATAGTCGCTCTATTTTTGTTTATAGCGCAAAAAATAAAAACCGCAGAGATGATCAAATACCACCAAAAGAAAGCTCTATTTGTGGGAAAAAAAGAACGCCAATTTTGTTTGGGAGCCACATTGCACGACCGCGCAATTGTCAGTTAAAGCGACGCAGTGCCGAATCACAAAAAGTGCTCTGGTCTTTCACCAGCAATATGGTCCGGGGGTTAAGTGGTTAAATAAAAAAAAAATGAAAAATTCCTTTAAATATTGTACCTGCTGGGTGTCTATAGTTTTCCTGTGAAAACGTCTTTGAGAATCTGGGTCTTACCCAAGGGAACATGTATCAATAGAGTCCTGCTCCTGAAAAAAATACAGTTTTTTAAACTTTTTCCATTGATACATGTTCCCTGGGGCAAGACCCGTGTTCTAAAAGACGTTTTACGACAATAACTTGCATATTAGGCTTTAAAATTAGCACTTTTGAATTTGAACGTTTAAGTCCCATAAACGTCAATGGGGTTCTAAATGTTTGCGCGAACGTTCGGTCCGTTCGAAAGTTCTGGTGCAAACTGAACAGGGGGGTGTTTGGCTCATCCCTACCGCCCGTACACATGATCGGATATCCCGACAACAATTGTCCGATGGACGTGTTTTGTCAGATAATCCGACCATTTGTATGTTCCATCAGACAATTGTTGTCGGAATTTCCGACAACAAATGTTGGATGGTCATGCTCTCAAATTGTCCGACAACAAATCTGTTCCGTCGGATTATCCGATCATGTGTACACAAGTCCGTCTGACTAAAATCCAAAGTACAAACATGCATGCTCCGAACCAATGCTAACCACCAGACAACATTAGCAGAAGTTACCCAAAGGGTGGCACTAAAGAGCTGATAAAACAGGCAGTTTGGTGTATGTTGGCTGAAAATATTCTGCCATCTGTATGCAGAACGAGTTCACGGACAACGCCCTTTGGACAAAAATCCACGGATTTGTCAGATGGAAGTCTGATCGTGTGTATGAGGCTTTAGAAACACCCCTTGACACAGTTCTATATGCTTAACCACTTGACCACTGGGCACTTAAACCCCCTTCCTAACCAGACCAATTTTCAGCTTTTGGCACTCTCACATTTTGAATGACAATGACAATTTGCTTAAAAAAAAAATCATTTGTCATTGCTTCTGTTATAAAATGTATCAAATGAGTAATTTCTCCTTTATAAATTTTGGCTATAATTTATACTGCCACATATCTTTGGTAAAAATAACGCAAATTGGTGTATATTATTTGGTCTTTGTGAAAGTTATAGAGTCCACAAGCTATGGTGCCAATCTCTGAAAATTGATCACACCTGAAGTACTGTCGAACTCTTATTTCTTGAGACCCTAACATGCCAGGAAAGTACAAATACCCCCAAAATTACCCCTCTTTGGAAAGTAGACATTCCAAGGTATTTAGAAAGAGGCATGGTGAGTTTTCTGAAGTTGTAATTTTCTCCCACAATTCTTTGCAAAATCAAGTTTTTTTTTTACAAAAAATTTTAAGTAGCATGTCATTTCTCACACATAGCATCAGTGTACACACGATCAAACCAAAATCCCCGCCGGCAGACGGCGCGCTGACGTGTCGGTGACGTGGCGGTGACATTGACGCCACCACGTCACCGCACCAGGAAGTGAATTACTTCCGTGCATGCGTCGAATCCATTCGACGCATGTGCGAGAAGATATGTCTGCTGGTTAGCGTACTAACCAGCAGACATATCGGGCCGACGGGTTCCCAGCCGACAGATTTGAAAGCAGGCTTTCAAATCTGTCGGCTGGCCAAATCCGTCGGCTCGCCCGTACACACGATCAAATCTGTCTGCTGGGATGGTCGGGCCGACCATTTCCAGCAGATAGATTTGATCGTGTGTACGCGGCCTTACACATTTGAAGGCCCTGAATCACCAGGAAAATGCAAACGCCCCAAAACTGACCCCATATTGGAAAGAAAACACCCCATAATCTATGAGGCATAATGAGTCTTTTGAACTTTTTTAACACAAAGTTATCCATTTATACAATATTTATAACACAAAGCATGTACATACCAAAAAGTACAGCGATACTACATGTGTGAGACTTTCCGCAGCCTGGTCACATACAGAGGCCGAGTATGGCCGAGTACGGACGAGTATGGCTGGGTATCGCTGAGTATGGCTGGGTATCGCTGAGTATGGCTGGGTATGGCTGAGTATGCCTGGGGGTGGATGGGATGGCTGAGCATGGATGGATGAGTATTGCTGAATATAGATGGCTGAGCATGGATGGGTGGATAAGTATTACAGAGGGATGGATGAGTATGGGTGGATGTGTATGGATGGCAGGGTGGATGAGTATGGATGGCGGGCTGAATGAGTATGGATGGTGGGATGGCTGAGTATGGATGGCGGGATGGCTGAGTATGGATGGCTGGATGGATGAGTATTTATGGCTAATACAGAGGGATGGATGACTGGATGAGGCTGCAGTTGTCACAGAGCAGCACTGTAGGCACTACACATCCAGCCCACAGCACTACTGCATCCGATTCACCCCTTTTCGCTCACACTGTACCGATCGGTACAGAGGGGGGAGAGAGGAACCAGACATGATTCCAGTTTGTTTACAATTTGGCTGATTTGGCTGTCTGCGGCCATTTACCTTGATCTGTAATGCGCCGGGTCTTCTGGACTTGGCGGTCACAGATACTCCCGTGTGCACGCCCCAGGGGGAGCAAGATTCTGTGAGGATGTCAATGTACGCCCTCCCAGAGTTATCGAGCCGCACTGTAGCCGTCTGTAAGAGAATCACTAGTTTCTACCCGAAAATGCATGGGTGCCCACAGATGCCTTTTTAAGGAAGTTCCCTGACCCCAGACCTTTACTGACTGTTCTTCAGCTGTTCCTAGATATCCTGAATCCTGCTATGATCCTGCCTGATACCTGTTGCTGAATCTGGCTTGTCTTGACCATGCTTTTAGACTCCGCTTCTGTTCTGACTTCTGGTTCCTGATCCTGGCTACCCATTTGACCTTGCTTCTTCCTGCTGCCTTGTACAGTGCTGTCTGCCTGTTACCAGACCCGCCTATCCTTGTGACCCCGCTCCTGCTTCCTGTGTTGTTCCTCATCGGCTTCCAAGTGAGTGCGACTGCAGTCTTGCAACCCACTGCGACTTTCAGCTGCAAGTCTACCAAGTACTTACGACATCTGACGTTCCAGTGCCACTGTTCAAGCGGAGTGCCTCTTTAACCCTGGATAACCTCCATCCACATTTACAAGCCGCAGTACCCCCATACTTATCATTTGTATGCTTCTGGCTAATGGACTTATCAATCCATCTTAGATACTTATCTACCACCCTGATCCACCATTAACCTACATAGTGGACCCTATGAACTGTGGCCCCCTGCTCCATGGGAGGGATGCTGGTGCGTCCGTGTTTGTGTTGTAACCCTCGCTGCCTCAGCTCCCGGGAGAGACAATCCTTAGGACCAACCCCCACTCACACCGATACCTGATATATTATGTCCTTTAACATCCGCCCCTGATGAAGTGGTATTCACAGAAACGCGTCGGGCACCAAGGATGTAGCTACTTGCTAATAGGACTCTACTCTATTCAAATTTATGAAGCATATCATATTTTATATATCTTTTTTTATACCTTGTTGCTACGTATTGTCTAGTCCATACAATGTTATTTGGTATTTCCATCTTCTGTTATGTTTATCATGTTCACTGTAATGTACATTTATTATGTAGGTACGACATGCACACATGCGCATGCTACCACTCACTTTGCTGAGGCTTCAGTATTTATACATGTAATAAACTGACCTGTTGTTTTAACTCAACCTCTACCTGTCAACTGTCTCATTTAAAGTCCCATTACTCCAGCCCCCCCTCTTTATTTCCATATACTAGGGATGGAAGCACTATTCCCAAGTGTTTCATGCAAAGTCCCAAACCTTTTCCTTTTATCCTGGATAACCCTTGGAGCACGGCTGCCTTGCCTGCTCCTCCTGCTCATCCAAGGTCACACCCTCTGCTGCAGTTTTCCGGGTCCAAGAGGTACAAGAGAGGCCAACCCCTCATTTCAGTCTCCTTTCAGGTACGTGACAGCATCATTCGGCTGTAGTGCGGTGGGTAACTGGTTAAAGGATGAGTTCACTGTTTGCTTAAATGTGCATTTATTGACGGCGGAGACAGGGGACTTTCGTCTCCCCTTCTGGAGTGCAGTGAAACTACACCACTTTTTGCACTCCATCCCTGACCCCCAGGCCTACACGCGTCAGTTAACAACGTTTGAGGAGCTCTGCTCAGACCCTGAGCCAGTGTCGCAGACACTATCTCAAATGTACTCTTTGCTTACCACACCACCCACACAGCCTCAGTTGCCCTTCTTTGATGGGTGGGAGAGAGAGTTGGACCGCAGTTTCACAGCGGCTCAACGGCGACACATTACCAGCTGTGCACTTAAATCGTCGATATGCACTAAAACCCAGGAGACAAATTATAAAATTCTTACTAGATGGTATTATACGCCGGCCAAATTGCGCAAGTGTTTCCCGACCACCTCAGATCGCTGTTGGCGCTGTGGGACAGAGGAGGGTTCGATGATACATGTCTTCTGGTCCTGCCCGGGCTTGAGGGGTTTTTGGGAGGAAGTGCGTCGCATAACACAGACCTTCACGGAGTATGAAATTCCAGATGATGCGGCGTTCTTCCTGTTACACCACTCCTCGATACCCTTTAAACGGTACAAGAAATCGCTGCTGCGACATTTACTAAATGCTGCCAAGGCCTGCATTCCCTTGTTCTGGAAACAGCAAGCCCCCCCGACAATTTCATGTTGGCTGAGAAAGGTGAAGGAGATGAACAAGATGGAGGATTTAGTCCTCACGGCGCAGCATAGGCGCGAGCAGTACTCGGACACCTGGAGCATTTGAATGTTTTTATTTTCTCTGATGAAGGGATGGCCCTTCTGCAATAATAACGCGGCTGTGAACTGTCACAGGACACCCGGGTCTTCCCCCGCCGGCACCCACTCCCTGGACTGCTCCCCCCCCCCTTCCCTTGTGTGCCCGTTCCCTCCTACTTCTTTTTATTCTTCTTCTTCCCCTTTCTTCACCTTGCTTGTTATGAATTCCCCATGAGAAAATGTGAAAAGGAAGTGGAGGGGCCCCGTACCTTCTGAGGCCATCACTAGGTTAGAAACTCTGGATGATGCATACTCCTGGTTATTTGCATGATCATATTTTTTGCACTGTTCTGTTATGCATGAACCCTGTTATGAGAATTGTACTGTTAATGTGTCTGTAACAGTTTTCTGTAACTACACTGACTGTGGAATCGGGTCCTCTCCCCTTGAGGTGTTATTCAATAAAAATTATATTTGAAAAAAAAAAATGTGCATTTATTATATTTTGCTGCAGGAGCCTGCAGGGCGACCATCAGGGAGGTACAACCCACACCCATGTAAGGGCCCCAGCATCCCAAAGGGCTCTGACATCGTGAGCGGATCAGGCCCAGAGGTATTTACACTTGCTGCCTGAAGGCTGGATGACTGACAGCCACAGTAGCTACTCATTACTCACCCCTATCCCTCCACCAATCGCAGCAGGAGTGCATCCCAAGGCATCTAATCAGCAGCACCTGTGAGGAGTGAGCTTGGTGTTGTCCTGGCAACCAGGAAGTGTGGCAGAGTGGCTGAAAGTATAGAGCCATAAGACAGGTCCAGGAGCAGGACTGAAACTAGGGGGGAAGGGGCATCTGCCAGTCTCATTAGATCTTCACCTCCTGCTGCTCCCCGCCGCCGTGTATGAATGATGCAGCCGTGTGGGTGGAGCTGTTTTCAAAAAGTGACAGCTTGTGCAGGGAACAAAACAAGTTATAGTAAAAAGTTTGGGGACCCGGGTCCTGCCCCAGGGGACATGTATCAATGCAAAAAAAGGTTTAGAAACAATAAAAGTGAAATATTTCTTTACATCGTTTTTGGGGGGTTTCTCCTTTGTCCATTTAATCCAGGGATGTTGGTAACACACATAGGTCTCTTTTTAATGTTGCTCCATGTTCACAGGCAATACAGATAAAAGTCATTGAAAAAAAACAGCATGGGTCCCCCCTTAGTCCATTACCAGGCCCTTTGGGTCTGGTATGAATATTAAGGGGAACCCCCAACCAAAATGTAAAAAATGTGTGGGGTCCCCCCCCAAATTCCATATCAGGCCCTTCAGATCTGGTATTGATATTAAGGGGAACCCTGTGCCATTTTTTTTAAATGGCGTGGGGTTCCTCCCAAAAATTCATACCAGACCCTTTAGGTCTGGTATGGATTTTAAGGGGAACCCCGCACCAAAATTTTTACAAAAATGGTGTGGGGTTCCCCCCAAAAATCCATACCAGACCCTTATCCGAGCACGCAACCTGGCAGGCCACAGGAAAAAAGGGGGGTGAGAACCGTACCAGGCCACATGCCCTCAACATGGGGAGGATATGGGGAGGCTATCCCCATGTTGATGGGGACAAGGGCCTCATCCCCACAACCCTTGCCCGGTGGTTGTGGGGGTCTGTGGGTGGGGGGCTTTTCGGAATCTGGAAGCCCCCTTTAACAAGGGGGAACTCCAGATCCCCACACTCCCTATGTGAATTGGTAACTGGGGAACATTGTACCCTTAGCATTTCATAAAAAAAGTGTCAAAATGTAAAAAAACACATGAGATAAGTCCTTTATTACGATGTAATCCAGTCTCGAGCAATACGTGAAAAAAAAACCCTGCCGCTATGAACGATACCACCTCCATAGGCTTTTATAGCTGAGGGCAAGGGCAGGCGGGCCCACCCGTCACGTGTGCGGGTGACCCTGCCCCTCTCTGATGCAAGGAGAAAACCTTGGGTTACACAATGACGTGTACAGATGACCCCACCCCCTCTGGCATGTCACAGGAAATCAGTTTGAATAAAATAGTATGGGGATTCCTTAAACCCAACACTATGAGCTGTGTTGTCAAAGCAAAAGCATAAAAAAGTACACACTAAAATCTTATACAGGATTTAAAGTATATGTGAATACACAAGTATAGATCAGAGACATCAGACATCAGAGACATGCTGATGAAGTATTATATACTGACCAGACATATTGTTTACTTATTTATGAGCTTTTTTTATATGGTCATGTGGCGTTTGAGCACCCATTGTGTATTTTTTTGGGTAGCGGAAGTAGGCAGCACATTATGTCACACTAAGATAGTGACTTTTTCTTCCTCATCTATTTACACTGCTTACCAAAATGCCGTTCCAGATGTATGCAGTTCAACAGCAAAGCTTTGGGTGGGAGCCACTGGCAATCAAGGCAGGGCTGGGTGGGGGGAGCGTGGTGGATAAACAGACTATAGAAGACACAGGCATGCCATGCTACACCCTGTACTTTCACAATGCAAACCCTTTGTTGCAAACTGACAATGCAAACATGGATCTGCTTACAGTTGTAAACAAGAAATCTAGGGTAATAGCAGGTAACTGTAATTAATTGAGTACATGAAAAGGTAATCAACTACTACAGAAAGAAATAAACACACATATAAAACATAATTTTTTAGGGTAACATACACTTTGACATGTAAGTATATTTTCAAAAGTCAAGTTTATTATTTAAATCTCCAAACTTAAATAAAATAACACCTAGTGAGCGCCCCTGAGGGTCATTGTTCAGGTACTTCCTGTTATTGTAATGACTATATTATCTTCCGTCTCTCTACTCTCTTATTTTCTTATCAAATTTTAAATATATGTATCCTACTAAGCTGCTATTGTTAATATCTTATCTAATGTACAATAATCTATAAAATATATGCAATTATTTGACAAAATTCATAATGTAATGTATACCTTATAACCCAAACATTGCCCCCTATAGCAGACAATTTTAAAGTGTATCGCTAAACAAAAGTTTTGGATTGAGTGAAGATGGGTAAGGCCCTCTGCCATTTTTTGTTTTATTAATTATGTGCAAATTTAGGATATTTTCTCTTTTATTTGTATTGGTGACCATTGTCACTGAGAAATAAAGTAGGATGCAACCCAACATTTTAGAGTTGTCCTCCTAGACAGGAGGTAAGGGGAAATATTCCTGGTTGTGAAAATTCCCATAATGGCAACAGACATAAGCAATGACATGTAACAACACCACAATGAAAGGACCTCTTTAAGTGTCTGCAGTTGAACCTTGAATCTAGGTAGGTTGTAACTAATGGGCTGCTACTGGAAGTTCCTGCATTGGAGTGCTCAGGTTTAAATGAATCTCATGGTACAGGGCGTAAATACCCCAAACTGTATCTTTGGTCAAGGTGACACTGTTCCTTTAAAGTGGTTGTAAACCCTCCGGGAGAAGTTACACCTAAAGGTAAGCCTAGATTAAGGCTTACCTGTAGGTGCTTGCAATAGACCCACATGGTCTCGGAGATATTTGCAATTTCCCCGAGTGACGCCTTCTTCTGCGCATGCGCCGTCTTCAAAGGGCATGCTGTGCCGTTTCAAGTCGGAGTCATGCCGTTAAATGCGGCTCCCGCACGCATGCATGAGAGTGACGTCAGGCGACTCCGGACAGTCACAGAGTAGGAGTTCATGGCACCCCGAAAAAGAGGGGTGAATATGGAAGCTCACTGCCATGGAGGAAGACAGCTGACATTGCAGGCTTCTCCTGCAGGTAAGTGTCATATAATGGGCTACTATGTGATGCATAGTAGCCCATTATGCTTTACCTTCACAGGGAAACATAGAGGAAGTAAACCCCATCAGGGTTTACTTCCTCTTTAAAAAATGAGTAAGGAAGTTGTGGCCTGCAGCCTCTCACCACCATGCAGCCTGTAATTAAGCCTCCTGTTTTTGGGCTTCTGGAAGCATTGGCAGCAGTTCGGGACCCAGTAATAGTGATCTCTCACAGAACCAGTGGTACCCTTTATACCGGCTTGCTGTGCCTCTAACAGCTGTGCCCTCCACACAGATATGGCAGCCTGGTTTCTCTCCAACACCGTGACAAACACTCATGACAGGCAGCCTTCTAACACAGCAGTCCGGTCTTTGGTCACCTCTCAGATTCCACACGAGACTGTCCTCCAGACCAGGCTTGTTTCTTTTTCTTACAAAGCTAAATAGTTGATAAAGTTCAATAAAGACACCAGTCCATCCAGTTCAATGTGTGCTGTGAGCTTCTTTTACAGCTTTTTGTCCTCCTGGGACTTGCAGTCCTATCCAGTCCCCAGCTTGATTGAGAACTGTCTCCTGGGCGCTATATCACCCATAGTTCCAGACAGCTCCAAGCAGTTTGTTTGGTTTTCCAGGTTGCAATTCAGCTAATCACAGTGTCCTCTGCTGTCCCAAATGGTGGGTGGGATATCCTCTAACAACTGTGGCTGTAAATGCAGCCCTATCAAAGTATTCTGTGTCCTTTCTCCCCACTCGGTTCCTCCTCTACTTATCGATGTCCAGGGAGAGGAGAAGAAAAAAAAAGTGCATACAAGGAAGAAATGCCAGACACAAAGATAAGAGTCTAATTTCAAATATTGGTATTGATCTTAAATTACAGTGGTCAAAGAAAATCCCCCATCATCAAGTTCTTGAGTGCTCTTGAGTGTTCATGCAGATGCTGACAAGTAACTCTTCTAATCCAGCAATCAGCTTCCCTGCACAGATTCACACACAAAAGTTTTACTCTGATTCCATTCAAGGTTCTCATTTTTAATTGAAGCCTTGATGAGAGGGGAGTTGCTTTGACCCTCAAAATGTATTGACTGTCTTTTTTTTCTGGTAACCTGCTGGGGTACTTAATTGAGGGTAGCCTTGTCTGTTGAAAGTAGCCTAACCTGGGTGAAATATTGTTTCCCTCTCACTTATGTTAAAGTCCCAGCACTCGTTGGATGTCCTTTTTTTCATTGGAGGGAGAGAAACTGTGGGGGGCAAAAGTATTCGTTTTGACAACCCTGCAGCAGCAGGCAGAAAACGTTGCGGACAAAACAACCAGTATAACATTACTTATAGTCCAAGTATGTAATTTAATAATTCAATCAACTCATATGAACTGAGATAAGTTTTATTACTGTACATATTTGGACTTTCTGGGTGACAATGCTCTGTCCTGCTTGCCAATTCTTCTTGTCGCCATTTCATATTGACTTTTCATTGACTTTCAATAGACATTACATCTAACTGTTTCTACACACTCCATGTTGTCATGGCTAATGCCGCGTACACACGATCAGGCTTTTGCCCAGCCAAATCTCATCGGAATTCCGACGGAATTCAATCAGAGAAAAATAGAACATGTTCTATATCTAAACTCCGGTGGAATTCATCAGAATTTCTGATGAAAAAACTCAGATGGGGCTACTCACGATCGAAATATCCAATGGAAAAAGTCAGATTTTTTCAATTAGAAATTTCAAACGTGTTCAAGGCATAACTGTTTTGACTATCAGTAGTGCATTCCTGCAGAAAGAAGTGGCTGCAAAGAGGTTTCAGGAGAACCTGGATGCACAAATAGGGTCAGTAGTGAGCGGATCTCATCATCTGCTGCGCCTACTACACAGACTTATTCCATTTATTCCTAAAGAAGACATAGCAGTCGTGGTGGGAACAATTATGAACTCCAGACTAGACTATGCAAATGGCCTCTATCTTGGAAAGTACCAAATAGCTCGTCTGCAAGTCGTTCAAAATACGTCCG
This sequence comes from Rana kukunoris, assembly GCA_029574335.1. Classification (NCBI taxonomy): domain Eukaryota; kingdom Metazoa; phylum Chordata; class Amphibia; order Anura; family Ranidae; genus Rana; species Rana kukunoris. Next base: position 145,261,521 of record CM056056.1, read on the forward strand.
CCAGACTTGTGACTGGGAAAAAAACATGGGAATCAATCTCACCTTCGCTGAGATCCCTTCACTGGTTGCTAGTAAAAGACAGAACTGCTTTTAAAGCACTCTGTCTGAAGCATAAGTGCATCCATGGGAAGGCCCCCCAGTATCTATGCGAAAAACTAAAAGCACACAACTCCAATCGCATTCTGCGATCCACCAACCAAAATCTGCTGCAGATACCCAAAGTCAAATACAATTCCAAAGGAGAAAGAAGATTTGCGCTCCAAGGTCCTAGACTATGGAACACTTTACCAACCAGCATTCGGTTGGAGGAGAACCACTTGGCCTTCAGAAGAAAGATCAAAACTCATCTCTTTTGATGTCAAAGGAAAAAGGAACAATGAGCGCCCAGAGGCAATTTAGTTTGCATGTGCAGCGCTATATAAGTTATTCACTCACTCACTCACTCACCTTAGTGAAAACAATATTTTATTTTAAAACATGCCAATTGCTTTATGATTCTTAATGCTTTTGTAAACTAATGGTATTCAGCTTTGATATACATATACTTCATACAACAAAAAGTTAAATTGAAAACTACAAGAATCAAGATCAACCTATCCATTATAAAAAAAAAAAAAAAGAAGAAAACTAGCCAAATGCCCGTATTACTCACCCGATGCCATGGACACATGATAATCCCACTCTCTTCTTATGTTTCTGTTTTTTTTTTTTTCTGGGATCCTTGTTTTGTTGTCTACTTTACTACCTTTGTAATGGCGACCGCTACAATTAATGCAGATGGCACCTCCAGCATCTGGGTCCTCTTTTACAGGTTCCATAGGCATAAATTATTGGGACCCAGATGATAACGAGCAGGGAAATGTCTGGTCCCCAAGGCATGAAATTAGCTTGGCTCATTGAGGAAACTGACTGATCCATTCCACTGCATGTCTTTTTAGGAAGAGGTGTTTGGAATTAAAACTGAGGAATAAGATTATTGATGCACAATACATTATTTAAATTTCAGTTTTGCCTGGAGTAGGGCTTTAATTGTTCTACATGTGTAAACTAATAAATGGTAAATTGATCGGTTGCCTTGGGATACTGCTTATTGAACCTTGCTTTTTATGTTCAAAGGTAAGCCAGAACTTGTATGTAATTTGTATTCTGCATTGAAAAGTTTATAATCTCATAAGAGATTTTAGAGTCGCAAAATGTGTAAAGCCAAAGTTTATTTGCTTATCTTCTTGTAGCCTGCAGTAGTAATAATAGTTTATAGGATAATGTACCTCCTGTATTATTTTTAAAGAAAATTAACTTTGTCAAGGAGAAGGGGTACTATTGACAACTGGAAAAAAAGATAATGGGAAATTGAGCAGTATTACTGCTCAAGGGTGACCTGCCAAAATCGTTTTATTTTCTGCTGAGTTTGCCAAAGTGGCTGCCTGATCATGGAACTCCAGTACTTACAGGGACACAGAGGCACACTGAAGCCCTACAGGGTCACATCACAACACCCCATCACAGCAATCTGGCCCCCTGGCATCTATGGATCATGACTAGAAAGAGTAAAGAGGAACATCTGTCACACAAGCTGCCAATCTTTTTACACAGGGGCACAGGCAAGGTGGCGCCTACCTTAGTCTCCTGCTCTCTACAGCAGCCTGTTCACTACAACAATTCTCACAAAAAAAGCAGTCTTCCAAAAAGCCAATACTCTCTCCCTTCAGAACCTCTAAGGCCGCGTACACACGATCGAACATGTCCGCTGAAACTGGTCCGCAGACCAGTTTCCGCGGACATGTTCGATCGTGTGTACGGCCTAGCGGACAGGTTTCCAGCGGACAAAAGTTAGTACGCCTAACTAGTGGACCAAAATCCCCTGCATGCATCAAAATGATTTGACGCATGCGTGAAAGCATTGTACTTCCCTGTTTGCGCACGTTGCGGCGTCAAAGTCACCGCCACGTCACCTCCATGTCACCGCGTTCTCTGTCCGCTGAGATTTTGGTCTGATGGTGTGTACACACATCAGACCAAATTATCCCAGGAGACATGTCCGATGAAAACAGTCCGCGGACCGTTTTCATCGGACATGTCTCCTCGTGTGTACCCGGCCTAAGAGTCCAGAGAAAGCAATGTTCTGGATGTATGGCTCCGAAATTGCGGTGAGCTTTAACCATAATTTGGGGGATGATACCAGAGAACTTTATGAACTGATTATAAAAAAGATTTCCATACATTTTTTCTTTTTGTACATAATAATAGAATAATGGAATAATAGAAAAAAAAGTAAGTACAATCAGAATGATATTGAAAACAGTAATACACATAGTCAAATGGGTTGTGACAAACTATAACAGGCCAACCATATTCACGGATCAATTATATTTGACAATGAAAACTCTCTATACACTGATGCCCTGTACACACGATCACTTTTTGTGATGAAAAAAATGTAATTTTTCTTCATGAAAAAAAACGAAATTTTTCAAACTTCATTTTCAAAAATGACGTTGCGTACACACCATCATTTTCATTTTCATGAACAAAACTACGGCACTTTAAAGGGGAAGTTCTATTTGCCTTGAGGCTGCTTTTAGCTGGTTACTTGATAGTAAAAGACGATTCCTGCTTTTTTGTCTGTTACAGCGTGATGAATGTGCTTACTCCATTATGAATGGTAATTTTACCTCCCGTCTCCTAACTTGCTTCTGGGCATGTGCAGGTTTTAAACGTAATGTTTGCCCCCCACGCGATCATTTTTTATGACACAAAAAAATTATATTTTTAAAAATTACATAAAAAATTCAAGCATTTTTTTTGGTCGTTATTCAGAAGACATACAGTACAATTACATTTTGCCCACACACGATCATTTTAAATGACATTTTTAAAAATGTCATTTTTTTTTCATCACAAAAAGTGATCGTGTGTACGCGGCATGAGAGATTGGTAATGGTAAACTGCTTACAGAGTCAAAAACAGGTGAAGTGTCAGGAAGTAAAAGAGACAGTTCCATATTCAGAGATATCCCATAGTTCGCAAATTGTATTAGATGCTGCTAGCAGATGCTGTGAGGTATTCCATTCTGCGAAGCTCGATTATATTGTTAAGGAGCATAGATGTGGTAGGTAATTCTCACAAGTAATATGTAAGATAACAATTTGTTTGTTGTATTCTTGAGACCAGGGAAAGGAAGACCTAGTACAGTAGGTAATGTAGTGGGTCCAGTGGTAAAGAAGTGTTACCCATGGTTGGAAGAATATATATCACATTGTCCCAGAAGGGTTGTATCTGTGGGCAGTGCCAAAAAATGCAAAAAAATTGAGAGCCCATGGAGGAGTCACATCTCCTACAAAGTGAGGGTAAATTGGGGTCATGTCTTTGTCAAATTTATGGGGTCCTTTACCAGAAAATCTGGATATTTACCACAGTTTCTCCCTGCACCACACATCTAGAAGAACATATCTTTTTCAACAGAGATTGGCTTCTGAAAAATATGGGACCATTTTTGCATATCAGAATGGGACATATCCGAGAGGAAGGTAGCCTTGTGTAGTAGTTTGTATATGGTGGAGATTAAATTAAGTTGATACGGTCCTTGGGCACAAGCCCAATGAGGGCGAGAAAAAGAGTCTGGTTTGTTGTTGTTTAGAGATCTTGGATTTATCCCCTAATTCCTCCAAGAAGCTATTTTATTTATTTATTATGGTCGAACTAGATGGATGTGTGTCTTTTTTCAACCTAACTATGTACTCAGGGCCGGCGCTAGCAATAGACGGATCAGGCGGCTGCCTAGAGCGCTAGATTAGGGGGAGCGCCAAAATCCGGATCCCCACCCACTCGCTGGGATTTAAATTAAAATCCCACCAGGACCTGCGGTTGCGCCTGTGAATACCGACGGACCGCGATCTATCCCCAGCATGTAGTGGCAGTGGCGGCTTGCAGTGAGAAGATGACTGAGGTCTGAGGGTTGAGAGCCAGGATGAGAAGCAGCCGGCCGGAAGTGCCGCATGATCGGTGGAGGGGGAGGATGAGATGGAAGCCCTGCGGCTGCATGTAGTGTTAACTACGGCGGGCTTGCCGTGATATCTGCTCCCCCCCCTCCTCCTGGGCACTCGGGGATCTGATTTGAAAGGACAGGCAGGGGCAGCGCCACTCTCCTGGACCCAGAGTAAAGTAATCGCCGCCGCTGGCTCAGGTATAGTGGAAGCACAGGCATCGCTCCGTGCTGTAGCCTGTGCCCAGTCACAAAAAAAGCAAACATGCTTTTTACTCTGCATGGACTCTGTTATGCATTGCACTGTGTACACAGGGACAGGGGGAACTGATATGTGGGTGGGCGGCTTAGGCAGACATGCAGGGGGGTACTGGTGTGTGTGGGGGGGGGGCAGACATGCAGGGGGGTACTGATGTGTGTGAGGGGGCAGACATCCAGGGGGGTACTGATGTGTGTGTGTGGGGGGGCAGACATGCAGTGGGGGGTACTGATGTGTGTGTGTGGGGGGGGCAGACATGCAGGGGGGCAGACATGCAGGGGGGGTACTGATGTGTGTGTGTGGGGGGGCAGACATGCAGGGGGGTACTGATGTGTGTGGGGGGGGCAGACATGCAGGGGGGTACTGATATGTGTGTGTGGGGGGAACAGATGTGCAGGGAGGTACTGATATGTGTGTGTGGGGCAAATGTGCAGGGGGGTACTGAATGTGTGTGTGGGGGGGACGGGACGTGCAGGGGGTACTGATATGTGTTTGGGGGGGCAGACGTGCAGGGGGGTACTGATATGTGTGGGGGGGGGGGCAGATGTGCAGGGTGGTACTGAATGTGTGTGTGGGGGACGGGACGTGCAGGGGGGTACTGATATGTGTGGGGGGGCAGATGTGCCGGGTGGTACTGAATGTGTGTGTGGGGGACGGGACGTGCAGGTGGGTACTGATATGTGTGGGGGGGCAGATGTGCAGGGGGGTACTGAATGTGATTTTTGTAGTGTAGTGTAGTGTTGGGCAAGCTAGAACCGTGCTCTATTTGAACTTAAAATTATCCAGAGGCGAAGAAGAACACGTTAGAATGTTGTTCAGATTTATAAACGTGTATTCCCTTCACATACTATTTTGGATGACTTTTCTGAAACCCAGGTGATAGCTAAATTCTGATTATCATCTCCCATGATTTATTCTCTGTATGAGGAAATACACATGGCTTTAGAAAAACACACACTAGAAGTTTTGCACACCACATGCTCAATCTTCACATGTGTATTGCTTGTGTCTCTCTCTCTCTCTGTATCTGCTCTTTTCCACATGCAGCTGTTCTCCTCCCCTTCTGCTCCCAGAATGCATCTCTCCAGCATTATTTAACGATCTTAAGAGTTATTTTAACGTCCCAAATCTTAATAATAACGTCTGAGTAGTTAGAATAACGTTTGGATAAAGAGTCAGTTGAAAACCATAACGACTATGTTAAATAACGATTATAGCTTTCGTGAATACCATGTTTGCTAGCGTTAAATAAGGAGTGCTAATTTAACACCTGAAGAAAACCAATAACGTTTCTCTTTGTGAATTGACCCCTTTGTGTTGGTGCAGATATTTGTTCAGGATAACTCTTCAAGGAGAACCCCTGAGATGAGCGCATGGAACAGTAAGGTAACGGCAGACCCAAAACTAAACCAGCAGCTCATTCGGGGGTAGTGCTACAGATACTTTGTGTAATTTGGCCCCATACACCCAGAGGTTGCAAAAAGCTAAATGCAAAATAAAAAAAACATGTTTGTAAATTTTAAGCTTGGTGCTGGCTGTCCTTCCCTAAGCACGGGTACAAAAGTGCCATTATAGTAAATACAGCTCTGATGGAGAGCTGTTTTATAATAATAAACATTATATTATTCATGACAATATTTAATAAAAATAAATTATTAAGTCAGTTTTTAGTGAACACTGAAGTGCAAAATGCAGTAATTTATTACAATGCATATTTTGGAGCCTCCATGCAATTCATTGATGTCAGATCACAGAAATATGAATAGTGATTGGTAAGTGTAGATTGTCTGCAAAGTATGGAGATGAAAAAAATAAAGGCAAAGGAGGAATTTGATCATTGCGGACAAAGATGTTTCAAACAGATAGAAAAACTGCCCAGTAGATGGTGCTGTTGAACAAATATATAGACTTTCACAGGCCATATATTACGAAAATGCACAAATTTGTTGAGCAAACCAAGTTTACAAAATAGCTTTGTTACTTTAGGGTCAGGTTTTAGGAGGATATCAGATATAACATATATATATATATATATATTAATAAAAAAAAAACATAAAGGCAGTTCTCAATTCTCAGTTTTCATTACTAGAACTAAAATGAGTTGTCTCTAAAAGTAAAAACGAGGCTTATTTGCACAGTGTGCATTTCATTTCTTCAAATGATAATGTAATGCCCTTATAAGCAATTTTCTAGGAAAAACAGCAAACTAAACACATGTGTATGGAATAGATAACCTAGTCGATTTGTGGTTTATGTTTTAATGCTTTTTTAAGCTAATTCTTATAAAGTCAAAACTTGTTTTATTTTGCAAGGCATAATACACAAACATGGTTTTGGTGCCTTAGGGTTTACCAACTAAAATATCTGTATGCTAAGCTATTCATCAACAGCAGCTGCATTCTGGCTACTGTAAAGTTACAATATTGTCTGCACTTTATAATCATGGATATTGGCTGCTTGATGAAGGTTCGACTACTGAACATTTAACAGCAGCAATTTGGTATTTAATGGTCTAGAAATGAATGCAGTTTATAAGCACATTTTTCCAACACTCCCACAGCAGCCAGTGATGGTCTTTTATGAAACAATGTTAGAGAGACATAGCAAAAATATATATATATATATATATATATATATATACTGTTTATACATTATTAGATACGTGCATTCCCGTTCGTACGAATGTTATTTTCATACGAAAATTTTCATTTTCGTACCCGCGGGATAATGTGTACATATGAAAACGTTAAACGTGAGTACTGGTACAGTAAAGCCAAATCAACTTTTCTGTGGATTTTCATCTGAAGGGAGATCAGTTGGCCAGATTTTTGAACCCAAAAATGGTTTTCTGATGCAGTTTAAAAACGAACAAATTTTCTGAGAACGATCGGAAAACGATCATGTTTATGTTTGTTGTTAAAACAGTCTGACCAAGTGTATGGGGCTTAACAATAGTTAATATGGATGAGCCGCGTGTTGAAAGTGCCGCGAATCCCGCAATATATTTAGGAAAGTACAAAATGACGAAAATCCTTTTTCTGTTCATATTTTTAGTCACATGTTCATATGAACAATTGAACATGTTTCATATAGTTTCATATGAGTGTGTATATATATATATATATATATATATATATACACACACAGTATACACATTGCAGTATACACACCGATGCACATGAGTTGCTTTATAAAAGAGTGCAGGAATTTTATGTTCATAGCAATATATTGAAAATGAATGGTGGAAAAGTGTAAATGCGCTCTGACTATTTATAAATAGTGAGCTAATTACATAAACAGTAAACAAAATGTCTGTGTGCACCCCAAAATACCTCCAAGTTGCCCTATTGCATTGATTTTTTTATTTTTTTTAAACTTCAGCAACTTCAGATTGAAACAGAAAGGTAATTTGAAAAAGCATAAGATTATAATATTTCTTGTGTAGCAATTTTATATGCTATGTGATTTTTTTTTTCAAGAAAATTGAGTTCTTCATTAGGTCCCCCCTGCAGGATTACCTGGCTGCCTCTCCCTTGCTTTCCTAGTCTGTGTACAATACTGTAGCTGCCCAGAAGCAACATCTGACAGTCAGAGCACCAGAGAATATGGATACCAGAGGCACTTGCACCTGGGCAACAGGCATGGGATAAGAGACATATGCCCAAAGCTATCGACATCCATAATGGAGGTGACATAGTCTGCCCTTTACATGGCCATGATCATTGGATAGATCACAATAATCCTGTTGCCGACCCCAGTCTGACTCCTTAAGGCCCCTTTCACACTGGGACGAAAGGTGCGGTGGCGGTAGAGCGCCATAATGGGAATGAGCGGTGGAGGAGCGGTAAACATATCGCTCCTTCACCTACGCTAGCAAGACTGCTCCAAAAGTCCTGCTAGCCACATCTTTGGAGCGGTGAGAGGAGCAGTGTGTTTACTGCTCCTCCACCGCTCCTTCCCATTGAAAGCAATGGGAAACCGCGGCTATACCACCAGCAATGCGCCTCTGCAGCGGTGCATTGTAGGCAGTATTATCACTTTTTTGTCCGCTACCGGGGGGGGTAAAATCTCACCGCTAGCGACCGAATACCGCCACAATTCCGACGGTAAATCGCCGCTAAAAATGGCGGTGCTTTATCGCCACCGCACCTCTCTCCCCAGTGTGAAAGGGGCCTTAGGGAAGCCCATTCATTTAAATGGACTGCCCAACACACCACAATGAACCAAAAGTCATAGATGCAGCATTGTCAGCAGTCCAGCACACCATAACGCATGGCCATCGGCAAGATGCATTGGGTAACATTCAGAATGACTAACATGCATTAATGTACCTTAGCACAACACAATATTATAGATGGGCCCATAATAAACCAACCCCTTTGAATCAATTACCGTATTTATCGGCGTATAACGCGAGCCGGAGTATAGCACGGACCCCAATTTCAGAGGGAAGTTTCAGAAAAAAAATTAAATGTTGTTGTCATTGTCCATTTGCAGGCTCAATGCAGCCTAATCTGTGTCTAAATGCAGCCTATGTGCCCGATCTCCAGCCTAAATGCATCTTATGTGCTCATCTCCAGTCTATGTGCCCAGCGTCAGTCTATGTGCTGCCTATGCGCCCATCTCCAGCCTAGATGCAGCCTATGTGTTATTTAACCACTTAAAGACCCCCGCACGCACATATACGGCCACAACATGGCTCGTACAGGCACAAGGGCGTAAATTTACGTCCCCGCCTGAGTGCGGTTCGGGGGTCCCATCGGGACCCCCTCCGCGGCGTGCGGGGGTCTCCCTACCTCTGGGAGCGATCCGGGATCTGCGGGCGGATGTCCGTGTTTTCCGCCCCCCCCGCGATCGCTCCCAGCCAATGGGAGCGCGCTCCCAGCCTGTCACTTCCTCCTCCTGTGTTTACACAGGAAGGAGGAAATGATGTATTCTCTCATCGCAGCGCTGTTTCCCAGCGCTGCTGATGAGAGAAGACATGACAAGTAAGTGTGCACCAACACAACACTGACACACACTCACATAGGCATATTAACCCCTTGTGATCGCCCCCCCCACCCCCCTGTCACAGTGTTACTGAATGCAGTGATTTAATCACTGCATTTAGTGTCAGTGTGACAGGCACTGTAAAAAACAGTTAGTGTTAGGTTCAGGATAGCCCCCCCACCCCCCCTAATAAAGTTTTAACCCCCTGATCACCGCCCTAGTTAACCCTTTCACTCCCTATTGCCAGCGTCACTAAGCGATCATTTTTCTGATCGCTGTATTAGTGTCGCTGTTCCCGCTAGGTAGCTATTTTTTTTTATTGCGATTTTTTTTTTTTACTAAAGACATGTGGCTAAATAAATTTTGGCCTAAATGTTTGACTAAAATTTAGTTTATTTGATTTTTTTTTAACAAAAAGTAAAAAATAGTGTTTTTTTTTTCAAAAATGACGCTCTATTTTTGTATATAGCGCAAAAAATAAAAATCGCAGAGGTGATCAAATACCACCAAAAGAAAGCTCTATTTGTGGGAAGAAAAGGACGCAAATTTTGTTTGGGAGCCACGTCGCACGACTGCGCAATTGTCTGTTAAAGCGACGCAGTGCCGAATCGCAAAAACACCTTGTGTCATTTACCAGCGTATTGGTCCGGGTCTTAAGTGGTTAAGTTTGCCTAGATGCAGCCTATGTGCCCACTTGCTGCCTCAACTTCTCTCATGGAGTGAGGGAATCACTGAGCCGTCATCTCGTGCTCATTTGGCGGCAGTCGCATACACAGTCCCACCTCCACCAACCCAGCTCCTGTGATTGATAGAACACTGGTCCAATGCCGGTGGTGGAAGCGCAACTGTGTGTGTGACGTTAGAGCCGAGTAAACAGGAGAGATGGCTCGTGAATTCTGGTGGCGCTCGGCGGCACTAAGCAGCGCTCGTCCCCCTCCTTCCCCTCCGAGACCAAGGTACACTATCGGCGTATAACTCGCACCTGTGATTTCCCCCCTATTTTGTGGGGAAAAAAGTGCGTGGTATACACCGATAAATACGGTAACTCTGCTTTGCCCATTCTTGTTGATTTACGCATAAAGTACAGATGCATTTAGCCTTTGAGAAATGTCTACTAGCAACTAGCATGCAACAAAATTTAACAAAATGAGGATTAGGTCTCAAACTTCTATATTACTGAACAAAGCTTTGTTAAAGTACTGCTAACAGTTGTTCAGTGAGTCTACCTCTTAGCTAAGCAGGAGCTTTCCCTTATAATCTTTTTACAACAACACCTATATGGATTGTATTTGTTACAAAAGTAGAGAGCTTAAAAGATCTTACTAAGTATCTTCTCTGAAGGGACAAATGATAATAGATCAGTATGTCCTAACTGGATATTTATGATTGGCTGTGGGATGTAAATTAAAAGCTTTTTACATGAAGATTACCAAAGATCCCATTGTTCCAGTGGGAAATGATAGGCAAAAATGTGATGCAATTTTTTTGATACAGAAGGCATTATTATTACTATATTAAGTGGAGTTACAGTCAGGCCGCGTACACATGTTCAGTCCATCCGATGAAAACGATCCGAAAGACCGTTTTCATCGGTTAACCGATGATGCTGACTGATGGTCTGATGTGCCTACACACCATAGCTTTTGCTGATTTCGTCTTACCGCGTGTTAGTGAAAGTTTGATTCGAGCCGATTCGCGCTTTTCAGTCTCCGTGCTTTGCACATTGTTTTTTTGGGTTAATTTAGTGCTTGTGGGTTCGTATCTGTTTTATCAGTGCTTCCAGTCAGCTCGTATCTGATTTTCAGTGCGTTCCTGTCCGCTCGATTTCTGTTTTTCAGTTCGTTCTTTACAGGCCTAGCTGTTTTAAGTGTTCTGCCATCATACAAGTGATACAGGAGGTCTATATTAAGGTAAGTTGTCCCCTTTTTCACATCACAATCTATATATGTCTTAAAGGAACACTAAAGGTTTGTTTTTTATTAGATCAATTGATTGCTGTAAGCTAGAGCATTTAAATATCACTTACCTCGTTTTTCCTTTTGACTTCCAAAATACAGTAATCCAGGTTTGAAAATGCCATTTCCTGTCTCTCCTCTTCTTGCTTTCCACCAGCATCTGCATGGTGAAAAGCAGAATGTGCTCACCCCCTCCCTATGACTACAGCCCTGCGTGAAGATGCTCTCTTATCCCTCACAGGCATGGAGGCTAAGCCTAAAAGGAACTGTAGTTCCCATTAGGCCGTGATGTAGCAAGAATGATTGTGCACTGCAAACCAGGAAGTCAATCAGATCAACGATTTAGGAATGACAGGGGTGAATAAAACAGCTCGATTTCAACAGGTATCAAACTAGTTATACTGCAAAACATTACTTTTTACTTTATCAACTACTGTCAGACTTTAATTTAAGAGGAAAATATTTTTGTCTTTACAACCCCTTTAAATGTATCCTAATGTCTTGTATTTCTTGCATCCTTCCCTAATTACCATGATTGTAATATGCTCTGAATTTCCCCTTTGTCCCCATGTATGTTATAAGCTTTGAATGGTTACTTTTTTGGCCTACATGCATATTTCCCTTCACTAACCTCTGCAGCATAGCATGCTATCCTAGGCCCAAACACACCTAGCCTTGTCTGTTTCCATTTGTTTTGGTCTGCTCTATTGTAGTTCCCCCCCCCTTCTTAAAATGTGTCCCAATGTATATTTTGTCAGTCCTTTTTGGCAGAGTGCTAGAGGGTTTATTTTTCTGGGCCCAAACTCAGCAAGAAATCCCCCTTCCCTAAAATGTTTAATGGCCAATCAGAGGGGTGAATAGTCTGATAAGTGGGCCTTTTTTTGTTCTGCCATGAAATTATCACTCCACTAATAAATGATATACTGATGTTGGACAAGGATGTTTTTTGTATTGTGTTTGCAATGTTTATGTGCTAAAGTCCTATTTTTTTTTGTTTGACTCCACAGTTTCCTTGCACGCCACAGGAATGGCAGACTGTGGCTTCCCAATTGGCCCAGCGGTAGGACTTCTCTAACTACAGAGGGGCAACAGTTTGAAACCATGTCCGCATAGTGCCGCCACCCCATTCGGGTCATACTATTTCAACTACAAATGTACAAGTTTTTGTATGTGGACGTGGGGAAGAACGGCCGGATGTCCGACGGCGGAGTCTTTTTGCACAGATGGAGTTTTCCCAATGTCTCCAGACTGGTGGTCTGGCCCTGCCAGGGGATAGAGACAATGTGGACAATGTGTTTTTTGCCACAGATAAAGCTTTTGGGCTTGGACTACACCTCATGAGGCAGTTTCCCCAGAGGATTCTCACCCCGGAAAGGACCATTTTTAATTTCCTGCTGGCCAGAGCCTGGAGGGTTGTCAAGAATGCCTTCGGGATAATGGCCAGACAATTCCGTCTGTTGCAGACAGCCATCCTCATGGCGGACTATAACTGAACACTGTCATTTTACCTGCTGCAGGTATGTTTGGCCCAGCCATTTAGAGACATACCTTTCAAACATTGGGCCTGAGGCCAGACAATCATCTGATAACCTGACTGGCCTGGACACTGGCCTGGACACTGGCCGTACTGGCTTTGCCCCCCCCCCCCCGAACTGCTCACTGGTAGGGGGGCCATTGCTATGCCAGACCATATTTCTTATTTGTTAAAAAAAAAAGGAACAAGGCGCATGTCCCAGCTGGAGGAAGATTGTCTGCAGGTCATTAGGGAGGTAGCTTCCATCATGAGGGCCCCCTTAACCCTGTTGAGTACTACAGCACCTACCTTTCTGACCAGCTGCAAAAAATGGAGGAGCGATAACGGGCTTTGGCAGAGGATATTATAGCCCGTGAATATGATGTGATTCAGTTTCAAATATTGCAATGTAAAAATTCTGTGAGATATAACAAATCCATCCTATTTTATCAATAATGTTCGAAGGGCAACAAATGACCAATTTGTCACTTATATGCAGACCTGGATACCAGAGCAAACTTACAACATGATAAGCAAGAACATCAAAAACATGAGGAATGCTTACAAGAAACGTGCTTCTCGGAGGTCAGGAGCAGCACCAGATGAAGTACAGGAGCCCAAGCTGTGGTACTATAAACACCTCTTTTTTCGGGACGATTAGATCGAGGCCAGAGAATCACACTTTACAGTCTTCCTTCCACCACTCCCTCCAGCGTTCCTTCCACTGTTCCCCCACCCCTGCAGAGGGTGCCGCAGAGCTGGCTGACATTGAGGAGCCAGATCTGAACATCTTCTGTCGGGTATAGTAGTTTACAGCATATTTATTGGCCACAAATTATTGATGGTTTAACCAGATGTTTTTTTGAACCAAATTGAAAGCTTGAAAACCCAAACAAAAGTCGTGTGCAGAAAATATAGTGACAGAGATGCCAACTGCAGGGTTCAGAATGAGAGTCTGTTCAATTTACCCCCAAAAAAATAAAAAATAATGCCAGTCCCTTTTTCAGACACAGGAAGAGATCAGCCAAGAGGAGAAAGGGGTTAGTGGCAGTCAGCAGGTGCCCAGGCCCAGTGGCAGCACTGAATCACAGGTGCCTCCCCTTCAGATGTGCCCACCAAAAGAAACAAGGCGCATGACCCAGCTGGAGGAGGAGTCCCTGTGGGTCATCAGGGAGGCATCTGAGATCATACGGCCCCCCTTTTAACCCAGTTAAGAGCTACGGCTCATACATTTCACACAAGCTTCAAGATTTGGGGGAGGGACAACGGGGCCTGGCCCAAAACCTGATGGCATCTGTGATGATACGGTGGGGAAGAAGGGGCCGGCTGACTGGGACCACAGAATTGTGGGACCCGGCCCAGACTCCTCATCCTCCTCCTGCTGCCACATTGTCACCACCTGCAAGGGGCCGTGGATGGAGCCTGGAAGGAAGGCTGTAAGCAAGACCACAAAGTGATTCCCTGGCTTCTAGCTGTTTTGGACCAAAACTGAGGTTGTTGTAGTACCACAGCTTGGGGTCATGTGTGACATCTGCTGCTGCTGCTTCAGATTTCTGGGATTTAGAGGGACTCCTGATGTAGTTGATTTTGATATTGATCATGGTGGAATGTGACCTTGATGTCCAAAGTCGCCATATATTTGGTGGATTGTGCAATTGTTGCCTTTCATGTTGATTTTTTTGTTATCCAAAATAAATGGAGATTTAAATTAACTTTAATATTGTGTTTTTATGGTGAATAGCCATCAAACATTTCCGAAATACAATGTGTAATTAACAATGGACACAACCTCCTTGAGGGGGGGGGGGGTGAAACAAAAACATTGGTGTGATAACTTGCCAAAAAAAAAAAAAATCTCCACAAAAAAAAACATTTCTTCACAAAACAACAGCAACAAAAAAAATATTGGTGTGATAACTTGCCAAAAAGACACACAAAAAAAATATGTGGAGTACAAAAAATTATTTTGGAGATCTGGCTTTCTAAAAAAAACATAAAAAAACATGAGATCACAAGCAAAAAAGAAAATAAATCAGTATGGGAGAACTCTGTCTAAATAGCATCAGCAAAACAATGGCCCAGATTCACATACAATTAGATTCGCGTAGAGTATCAGAAATACTCTACGCCGCCGTATTTCACCTGGCTCTACGTGGAATCCCGGTAGATTTTGTCCAGTAAACTACAGCGGCGTAGTGTATTTCTCCCGGCGCAAGCCATCTACGCGAGTAGGGGGCGTGAAGCATTTAAAATAGGCGCGTTCCCGCGGCGATCGAAATGCGCATGCTCCGTTCAGAAATTTCCCGCCGTGCATTGCGCGAAATCACGTCGTTACGTCATTTGTTGTTTGAGTAGCGTCGTTTACGGACATTCCTATTCCCGAACGAGTTACGTAAAAAAAAAAAAATTTAATTTGACGCGGGAACGACGGCCATACTTAACATGGGCTACGCACCGTTAGACCAGCAAATAACTGGTCTAACAGTACGTAGCAAAAAAATGACGTAAGCGATTGCGAAGACCACTCGTATCTTTGTGGATCGCCGTAAAAAGTCATTTGCATATCCCGACGCTGAAAACGACGCGGACTCCTCCCAGCGGCCGCAAAAATATCGCAGCGTAGATCCGAAGGCTTACGAAGACGTAAGCCTCTCAGATCGAAGCCCGAAGCCGCCGTATCATGGTTTGAGGATTCAAACTAGTGATACGGCGCGCAAAATTTGAAATTACTCCTGTCTAACACCAGTTAGACAGGCGTAATCGCTCTGTGAATCTGGGCCAATGTGTTTATTCTAGCAATAGAACAAAGAAAAAAATGTGCTGCAATAAACAAGACACTAATTTAAAAAATGTAGAATGTGCCATCTCAAAAACGAATGCGAGTTTTACAAGAACGAGCGCTCCGGTCCCCTCATTTAGTCTGAGCATGCGTGGATTTTTAACCGATGGTCGTGCATACTAACGATCGGTTTTGATCTAGCGGTTAGGCGTCCATTTTCCAGGTTACATTTTAAAGCAAGTTATCTTTTTTTGGACCGAAGGATAACTGACCGATAGG
This sequence comes from Rana kukunoris, assembly GCA_029574335.1. Lineage (NCBI taxonomy): Eukaryota > Metazoa > Chordata > Amphibia > Anura > Ranidae > Rana > Rana kukunoris. The sequence continues at coordinate 145,277,277 of CM056056.1, forward strand.
GCCTACACACGATCGGTTTGGACCGATGAAATGGACCTGCAGTCTGGTTTCATCGGTTTTGACCGATCGTGTGTACGCGGCCTTACAGTGATGAAAGCATAGTAAAGGGGCAACTAATTCGGTAGACTCAAGGGTGGTGCCGGGGGTTTACTCAAAGCAAAAAATAACGATTGCCCCACTTTTTGTACATACTGTCTATACTTTTTAAAGGGAAATTTTTTTTCTCTAAATCCAATACTTATCCAATCAGCTTATACTGTAGTTGTTTTGGAACCTGAATGTTCTTTGGTTTGTCCCATGGGGAACAGGGAGGTTTGGATCCCAACAGACACAAAAAATAACTCTTTCAAGCAGATACAGTCACACCAGTTGCTAAAACACAAAAAATGGTATTCCCCTATCCTGTTGGTGTGAAAAATTAGTAGGAAAGCCAGACATACAAAATGGTTTAATTCTAAGCTGATCTAGAAATTTTGCAGGCATTGTGACATTTATGACAAATGTAACTAAGCCTTGAACATCAGATTATTGTCGTTATTTTCCAGCCATACAAAACACTAACAGAATTGCAGATTGCACAAACCGAGAGTCAAGCACTGTAACAAATTGTGCTGCTCTCAATGCTTATCGCAAACCAATAAATAACACATTCCTATGTAATGGTATTGGTGTTACTAATGCAAACAAATGCATTCCCCAGTCAAAATTGACGTTCAAAAGGACCAAACGTTATTTTATCCGACAGCTGCACAAAAACATTGCTATACTACAATGTACAGTCGCATGGGAATATTTCAAAGATTTTTGGGATTTGCAAAAACGTAAACTCTTATGCTAATGTTTAACCACTTAAGCCCCGGACCAATATGCTGCTAAATGCCCAAAGGTGTTTTTACAATTTGTCGCTTTAACAAACAACTGCGCGGTCGTGCGACGTGGCTCCCAAACAAAATTTGCGTCCTTTTCTTCCCACAAATAGAGCTTTCTTTTGATGGTATTTGATTCTCTCTGAGATTTTTTTTTTTGCGATATAAATGGAAAAAGACTGAAATTTTTTAAAAAAATTATATTTTCTACTTTTTGTTATAAGAAAAATCGAATAAACTAAATTTTAGTCAAACATTTAGGCCAAAATGTATTCAGCCACATGTCTTTAGTAAAAAAAAAAGTGCAATAAAAAAAAGACTTGGGCTACCCTGAACCTAACACTAACTGCCTGTCACACTAACTGTCACACTGACACTAAATGCAGTGATCAGTAAATATATGATCACTGCTATTAGTGACACTGTGACAGGGGGCTGGGGGGGGGGGTTGATCTGAAAGTGTTAAGTGTGCCTATGTGGTGTCAGTGTAGTGTTGGTGCAACTCACTTGTGATGTCTTCTCTCCTCTCGCCGGATTGAAAATACCGCAGAGAGGAGAGGTGACATCACTTCCTCTGCCAGTGTTTACATTACACAGGCAGAGGAATTGCAGGGCGGAGGCTCTGCGGGTTGGCTGGGAGCGATCACGAGGGGGCGGACAAAAACGAACAGCTGCCCCTCATCCCACGGAATTACCGACCGCCGCATGTACGGGGGAGGGGGTCCCAATCGGACCCACGTCTAGGCAGGGACGTACAGGTAAGTCCATCTGCCTGTACGTGCCATTCTGCCGACGTATATGTACATGCGGCGATCGTGAAGTGGTTAAACCAAGGCATGCTTTTTGTCTCCTAGGTGCAGATGGTTTAAATGGCTACAAATACTCCTCGTTTAACGACTTACCTATTTAACGACCACTCAGACTCACGACCTGATCTCCCTACCCAAACAATGTGATATACATCATTGTGTACAGTACAGTACAGAATTTACATTTGTGCTCTCCTACTTATGAAAATTTAAAAAAACTTCATTGAGCTGTTGTGTGTTTAGGCCTTTTTTCATAATACAGTTGAGCAGTTAGGAATGCTTTAAAAATTGATTACTTGTGACTCCTCGTTTAACAACCAATTTGTTTAACAACCTGGTCATTGGAACAAACCTGGTCGTTAAGTGAGGAGTACCTGTATATCTATATCAGTTCTAGATTAGTTCAGCCAAAGATGTTACTGTCCCCTGCTCATGGTAGAGGTATCATCAGTAAATGCTGTCTAATATATTGCTCCTTGTTGAATATGAGTGTGGTGGGCCTACAATAGACTCATCTTTCTTGATTACATTATTAAATGCATAAAGGTTCTAGTACAATCGCAAGCAGGCTTTTCAATGTAACCTCTTTTTACTTATTCTCTACATGATTCCATCAAGTAAAAAGAAACACCATCAAGTAAAACCCAGACCCCAACATCTTTGAAAAATTAGCATTACATTGGATATTTCTTGATTTTATATTAGACAGGAGGGGGTGAAGCCCCGAATGTGACCCCGAAAAGCCCAGAGTCTATGGAATACTGCATTCCATTATTAGCCCCGAGCGCCGGAACCGATCTGATTGCGAAAGTGGCCGAGTGCAGCCGAGTGCCATAGCCGCGGGACGTGTGATGTGACGTCCATCTTAGCCTGCAGGCTCCAGAAGGCAGGAACGCCACATCCCCACTACCCGCTCGGGCGGGCGTCTCTCCTCTCCTCCACGGCTTGGCTTCTCTCTGACGACAGTGACAAGTGACTGACTGCCTGCCTGCTGTGACCGCACACCATGGCTGAGCTGGGGTAGGTCAGACAGTGAGTGTGTGTATGTATGCCATTGTCAGTATATGTAGGTCAGGCAGGTCAGTGGTCAGTGTATGTAGGTCAGGCAGGTCAGTGTATTTAGGTCAGTGTATAATGTAGGTCAGTGTATGTAGGTCAGTGAGTGTATATAGGTCAGTGTATAATGTAGGTCAGTGTATGTAGGTCAGTGAGTGTATATAGGTCAGTGTATAATGTAGGTCAGTGTATGTAGGTCAGGCAGGTCAGTGTAATGGTCAGTGTCAGGCAAAAACAGACAAAAAAAACAACAACTACAAAACAAACACAAAACCACTAACTAGCATGGACTCTAAACCTTCATCGCTTTTGACACCTTACCCCACGCCTCTTCAAAAGTTACCCCCTTAAATCCGGCCTACCATTATCAATAAATATTGGTATTAAATTTTGGTCATATATTGGTAAATAGCCAACTACTAAAAACAATGACATGAGATGCTGAGTACTGCCATGAGGGAACATGTACTAATGCGCCTAGTTATTTATTTTTAACACCCAACAGCAGGAGTCTTTTCCTGTAGATTCAAGGGAGACATTCAAAACATGCAAAGATGCTGCAGCTCTACTACAATAAATTAAGATACTGCAGCTGATAGAGCAGTGTAAAAATGGGCAGTAGTAGGACAGTTTTAACTCCTTGCCGACCCGCGCACAACGATATACGTCGGCACAATGGCACGGCTGGTCAAATGGGCGCACCTGTACGTCCCCTTTAAATTGCAGCATTGTGGGCGAATCAATGTCCACCAGGAATCGTGATCGTGTCACAGAGCAGCAGAACGGGGAGATGCCTATGTAAACAAGGCAATTCCCTGTTCTGCCTAGCAACATGACAGGGATCTACTGTCACCGGGAGCAGTGATCTCTGTCATGTTATAGTGAGACCACCCCCCCAACAGTTATAATCACTCCCTAGGACACACTTAACCCCTTGATTGCCCCCTAGTGTTTAACCCCTTCCCTGTCAGTGTCATTTACACATTAATCAGTGCATTTTTATAGCACTGATCGCTGTATAAGTGTCAAAGTGTCTGATGTGTCCACCATAATGTTGCAGGCATGATAAGAATTGCAGATCGCCACCATTACTACTGTAATATAAAAAAAATATATATAATAAAAATGCCATTAATCTATCCCCTATTTTGTATACGCTATAACTTTTGCACAAACCAATCAATATACACTTATTGCGATTTTTTTCACCAAAAATATGTAGGAGAATATACAGTATATCGGCCTAAACTGAGAAAGAAAGGTGTTTTTTATATATATATATTTTATTTTTTGAGGGATATTTATTATAGCAAAACGTAAAAAATATATGTTTTTTAAAATTGTTGCTCTTTTTTGTTTATAGCACAAAATATAAAAACTGCAGAGGTGATCAAATACCACCAAAAGAAAGCTCTATTTGTGTGAAAAGAGGATGTCAATTTTGTTTGGGGTAATTGTCAGTTAAAGCGACGCAGTGCCGTATCGCAAAAAGTGCTCTGGTCAGGAATGGGGGTAAATCCTTCTGGGGCTGAAGTGCTTAAACAAAGGTCAAAATGTACTAGAGACAAAGGCCCAGATTCACAGAGCGATTACGCCTGCGCAACAGGAGATGCGCGTGCGTAAGTCGAAATGTGCGCGTGTGTTTCGATGCACGGCATCCCCAGAACGAGATACGCAAAAAATCTACTTTTTTTTGTCCCGCGTAAATTCGTTAGACTGGCGCATCCGTCCGCGCAAAAGTGCGCTAGACAGACCATTGATTTGCTAGTCAAATATGCTAATGAGGGACTTACGGGGATCCACAAAAGAACGTTGGGGCAGCGCAGGCTACGCAGTGTGCGCAACAGCAAAATGTCCTGTCTAAAATTAGAGCATATAAAAGCTGGTCTAAAAAGAGAAAAAAAGTCTACTTGCTAGATAAAGCAACACTGTTAGTGAGGAGCTCAGCAGTCACACGTGTTGCACAACAATCTGTATGCCAACATGCCAGGGGCATCGTCGCACATAGCTATACTACTGACTTTAGATGAACAAAGAAGGATGAGGGCACGGAGGATGGCACGGAGGATGGCACGGGAGAGGATATACCGCACCCGCATAGTTTGGCATGAGTGATTCTGAGGTGTATCGCATCTTCAGATTCACCCCTCATGTCATCCTGGAAATAACCACAACCCTGCAGGAGGACATCACCAGCCCAACACAACGCTCACATGCAGTACAGTCACTGGTCAAGGTCATGGCAACACTCCATTTCCTTGCCAGTGGCTCTTTTCAGCGTACAAGTGGAGTGGTGGCTGGGATATCACAATCCTCCATGAGCAGATGTGTGCACCAGGTTGTCCCTGCAATCCTCAGACGCATGGCCAACCAAATCATCAAACCCACCACTGAGGACCTGCGGCTGAAGGCAATGACAGATTTTTACAGAATTGCCAGATTCCCACGCACTGTGGGGGCCATTGATTGCACACATGTGGCACTCCAGCCCCCCCAGGAGACAGAGCACATGTACCGCAATCGGAAGCATTGGCATTCCATCAACGTACAGGTGATAGTCGATGCCCAAGGCCTCATATGGCACGTGCCAAACACCCCGGATCCAGCCATGACAGCTACATATACAATCAATGCCACATCCGAATGGGATTAGATCAGAACGTGTATGGGGACACCTGGCTGGTTGGTGAGTGACATGGGAGTCAGGCATGACTATCCCCTCCCATGATGCACACATCACAAGGGGCACATGCATGACTAACATCCTCCTGTCTTTTCCCTTAAAGGTGACTCTGCATATCCACTGGGACCCCATCTCATGACTCCTATCCGGAACCCCCAAACCCCAGGAGAGGAAAGATACAATCAAGCACATGCCCAAACATGAGCAGTGGTGGAGCGCACCTTTGGCCTCCTAAAGTCATGTTTCCGATGCCTGGATAAGTCTGGGGGTACCCTCTTGTATTCCCCAAACTTCGTGTGCCAGATCATCGGTGCATGTTGCATGCTGCACAACTTCGCAGAAAGAAAGGGCCTGCAGATTGACCTACGTGATGACCTGACCCCTGAACCAGACAATCCCCCCCTAACCGAGGGTCCCCCGTCTTCTGAGGGAAGAGCAGCCAGGAGACAGCTCACATTGGGCATCTTTGCACGTTAAACACACACATTAATCATGGCACAATGAGAATGCATGCATGCACACCACTGTGGTCCCTAGCACACACACCCCACATCCACATCAAATTGGATTGGCACCAGTCCACCATGCTGGACTTGTGAGCAGCAACGCCATGCCAAGGCTCCAATTATGTCACTGTACATTCATACACCATTCACACAGACCTGGGGATCACTTCTCCCTGGTCCTGGGGAACCCTTCTCCACCAAAATTGAGGGTGACACCCCTTTTCCAGCAGGAATGTCACCCCCACATTCAAACAGCATTCACAACCCAAAGAAAAAAAAATTACCAGCAAAATCAAAAATTTTCCAGCAAAAAAAAAAAAAGAGGGGGAAAAAAAATTATTGCCCTTGACGTGAGCCACGCCTGGGGTGCCCCCGGCCACGGCCACGGCTCCTCAGGGGAGACTCATCGGGGAGGGGGAAAACCGGGGAAGGAGGAGCAGCCCCTGATCTCTGCCCACCTGGCGGCCTGCCCTCCAAGGCCACGGCTATTCTGTGCAGGGCAGCACCAAGTGTTGCCGTGTTGGCCTAGATAGCCAGGGTAAGGGCCCTCACATCCTGCCCAACGCCTGCTGATGTCGTCTGCAGGTCGTTTAGGCAGGTTGTGAAAGCCCGGGAGTGGGAGTCCAGGTTCCCCAGCGTATCCTTGATGGAGGACAGGCTCTCCTCCATCCGCACCAATGTCTGGCTGACCTGTCCCAGATGGCGGGTCTGAAGGGCCTGGTCCCTTCTCAGAGTGGCGGGCAGGAGATCGGCCAACCCCCTGGTGTTCTGGGACGAAATCCTGCCTCCAGCTGATGCTTGTGGCCGGGGAGAAGGGGAGGCCCTTGGGAGGGGAGCCATGTTGGGGGAGGAGGGGGGGCTCCCCCTTAGGGAGGGCTGCCTGCTGCCAGCCAGAGGGGAAGAGTCCTCAAAAACCAAACGTCCAGTGCCTGACATGGCCACGAGTAGTTTTAAATTACTTTTTTTCTTCAAAAATGACATTTTGTGCGGGGACAGTTCTAAGCATGCAGCACTTTACAGGCATACTATACACACCCGCAGGTACAAAATGTAAACTAATATTTCACTTTTATTGTTTCACTTTAAGCATTATTAAAATCACTGCTCCCGAAAAAAAATGCCATTTCTAAAACTTTTTTTTTTGCATTGATACATGTCCCCTGGGGCAGGGCCCAGGTCCGCAAACCCTTTTTAGGACAATAACTTGCATATTAGTCTTTAAAATTTGCATTTTTGATTTCTCACGCTCGAGTCCCAAAGACTTTAATGATGTACGAATGTTCGCGTGAACTTTTGGTCTAGATGCAAAACCAAACCGGGGGTGTTCAGCTCATCCCTACTAGCAATCAACATTAAAATACAATTTCTTGACTGGAACTAATATGCCCCCCCTGTGCAGTCTGTCAGCCCTTTTATGTTAACCCTAAAACTGCTTCCAGTTCAGTGACACTTTGGGGTTAATTTTCTAAAGGCAATTAGACTGTGCAGTTGCTCCAGAGGTAAGAAAATGAGCAGAAGCTCTGCTGACTTCCATCATCCAATCATGTGCAAGCAAAAATGCTGTTTTTCCCTTGCATGTGATTGGGCATTTTATGAAAAATGAAGCGTTACTTCATTTGCTTATTGGCCCTTCTAAGCCCACTTGCCCTAGTCCATACAGTGGCTTTATGATTTAGAACAATTCTCTCAGAGGAATTTTAAGTTAAGCTTGCAAAGACCACAAATCTCAAATCTGCAGGATTTGCTTTGAACCCAGGGTAGAAGCTAACCCAAACCTTGTCTCTTAAAAAGAAAAAAAAAACACAAAAAAACAACAAAAATCTAACTGCCCTTGTTGACTTCTACTAAAAAATGCTAATACCTTGGTCAATGTAAAGCTAACCCATTGTAATTGGGACTTTCTGACTTCTGATATAGAACTAGTGTATTGTTTCTAAGATCTTATTTCACTCTGGCCCAGCTTGATGCATTCTTGTTCCTAGAGGTCAATAACTAAAAATGTTGACATTTCTCACAAACAAGTAAAAATCAAAAATGTTCTGCTAGAAAATGACTTGGAACCCTTAAACAATATAAATAGGGCAGAGGTCCTGGAGAAAAAAAATGGTGATGGTTGCAATTTTTCATATTGCATTATATTTGCACAGTTGTTTATCAATTGCAAATTTTCCGTAAAAAATACACCTTCATGAATTTTAGTGCACACAAACACAACATACAAGCAGGCTTATGGGCTTATGGGCTTATGGGCAGTTTAGAGTTAGGCCCTGTACACACGAGGAGACATGTCCGATGAAAACGGTCCGATTTCATCGGACATGTCTCCGGGGATCTTTTGGTCTGATGTGTGTACACACCATCAGACCAAAATCCCTGCGGACAGGGAACGCGGTGACGTAGAAGTCACCGACGTTCTCAAACCAGGAAGTTCAATGCTTCCACGCATGCGTGGAATCAATTCGACGCATGCGCTGGATTTCAGTCCGCTGGTTAGACGTACTAACCTGCGGACATGTCCGACGGACAGGTTTCCAGCGGCCAAGTTTCTAAGCATGCTTAGAAACTTTTGTCCACTAGAAACCTGTCCGCTAGGCCGTACAAACGATCGGACATGTCCGCGGAAACTGGTCTGCGGACCAGTTTCAGCGGACATGTCTCCTTGTGCGTACGCGGCCTCACACAAAAGACCTTGTGCTAGAATTATTGTTCTTTCTCTGGCTATCATGGTAATACCTCACATGTGTGGTGTGATCACTCTTTACACATGCACGGGACTTACATGTGATATTTTTCTTTTTCTTATTGGCATGAAAAATTAATATTAGAAAAACAATAATTATTGAAGTCTTCAAGGCGGTCTTCAGTGGCTACATATTTCTCCTTGTACAGGTTTTCTTTACATTCTAAATGTTACATTCAACTTTTACTATTTTTCCATGCCATACTGCTGATTAGGTTACTTTTATTCCTTAAAAGAAACATTTTATATTCTAATCTTCCAGGGTGGTATTGTAATGAGAAAAAGACTCCTGCGACAGTAGAGTTTGTGACTAATTTCTGGCTCATGACTCGGTCATGGTTCTGTTATCACAGCATACTGAAATTACTCATGAAACACTATGCTGATAAGTATACTACTACTTTGATTTCTGCCTAGGGCCCCGCTTTGCCTGAAACTGGCCTTGCTTTGAGGTATGACAACATCATAAATACAACTGATAACTGAAAAAAAAAAATGCTAATTATCTGTGTAAGTGGAAGTTTGCCCCCTCCTGATTAATTGCAGAGGCATGGCTATAATGCCCGAGGAGCTTTATTTTTTTTTTTATAAGTCACTTTTCTGCTGAAATACTAAGATCTTTTATGAGAAAAAATGCTTTGATGGGCTGCCCTTTATGAAACTTTAAAGTGGGTTCCATGTTATTATAATCTGCTACAGTGACCAGTCTGTTCTTTTGGCGAGTGTTCATTGCAAGTTGATTGTTGCAAAACAAACCCAAAACATTAATCCTTAATATTAATTGTAACAGTATGAGTGTTTCAAAAAAGTAGAATAAGTGCCGGTTCACCCAGGGGCAACATGACTCTGGGCACGACCTTACGAGGCGACTTCAGCTCGACTTGGGGTGACTCCAGGACAGGCGACTTTGCCAGTGGCCAATCAAACAATAATCAGCTCTGTGGGAGGGAGGGGTTTGCCTGAGAAAACAAGTTTCTCTTCCTGTAAAGTTTCTTCAGTTAAGACAGGGGATCCAACTTAGAGATGACTTCCATTGAAATCAATGGGTACAAGTTGCCTAGAAGTCGCCCCCAGAACCTTTTCTGAAGTCGGAGTGGCTGGGATTGTACGGAGTGACGTTTCGACGCGGCCACGTCAGCTGGTCAGGTGGTCGGACCGTCGGACGGTGAGTCACTCACAAGTAGCGTCACGGGAGGAGGCAGAGTCTGCCTGGACTGCCCCCCCCCGCGCGCTCTAAGTAATTTCGGTAACGCTGCCCAGTAATAGGAACGGCGTTGCCGAGAGGGCTAAAGTAATCTGATACATTACTCGTTACCCTCAGGAGGCCCATCGTTACCTAACGGCGTTTATTTAACACTGGTGTAGAGTCAGTAGGAAAGGGTTTAAGTGAGATCAGACAAAGTGATACCTCTCTAAATACTGATAATGGAGGGGTTTATTAATAATAATAATAATAAAGATCCTGTGGCCTGGCATTTATGATGCAAGTGCGACTCTTACTTGTGACACATTAATGAAAGTATATTTTGTGGTTACAAGAACTCTAGTATGTGTGCAGTGTATACAGTCAGTAGGCATAGGCGGCTCTAGGCTTTATGAGGCCTTAGGCCTGACCGATGGGTCAAAACCGATCATTAGCATGCAAAGGCTTTGGTCAAAAGGCCACGCATGCTCAGAATCAAGTCGACGCATCCTTGGAAGCATTGAACTTCGTGTTTTCAGCACGTCGTTGTGTTTTACGTCACCGTGTTCTGACACGATCGTTTTTTTTAACCAAGAAAATTCAACCAAGAAAAATGGCTGCAGAAAATGCACAGATCTAGCACACTTCCAGGGCACCCTCCTTACCCATCAGACATATTCACCCAATGCAAGAGGGGGAGAGAGGGGGAGGTGAGAAAGAGGGGTAATAGAGAGATCTGATGACGCCGACATTAGTAATTTAGGCGGCCATGAGGCCCCTGTGAGTGCAAGGCCTTAGGCATCTGCCTAATTTGCCTAATTAGAGACCCACCTCTGAAAGTAGGATCAGACTCTTTTAAACCATTTCCCTTTTGGCCTTCCACAAAACAGCTCTGCCAATATTGTTATGTAATTTTTTTTATTTTGCTTGTAGTCAAATGTTAAAAAAATTACTTGATTATGTAAAACTGCAATTGAATGTCACATACATCTTTTTTTTTGCATTGAGCCAGAATATCAAACTAATATTTGTATATCTTTGTTGTTAAAGGAACACTAAAGGTTCATTTTTTATTCGATCAATTGATTGCTGTAAGCTAGAGCATTTAAATATCACTTACCTTGTTTTTCCTTTTGACCTCCAAAATACAGTAATCCAGGCTTGAAAATGCCATTTCCTATCTATCCTCTTCTTGCTTTCCACCAGCATCTGAGCCGTTTTGCATGGTGGAAAGCAGAATGTGCTCACCCCCTCCCTATGACTACAGCCCTGCGTGAAGATGGTCTTTTATCCCTCACAAGCATGGAGGTTAAGCCTAATGGGAACTGTAGTTCCCATTAGGCCGTAATGTAGCAAGAATGAATGCGCACCGCAAACCAGGAAGTCAGTAAGAATAACGATTCAGGAGTGACGGAGGTGAATAAAACAGCTCGATTTCAACAGGTATAAAACTAGTTATAATACAAAACATTACTTTTTACTTTATCAGCTACTGTCAGACTTTAGTTTAACCACTTGTCATCTGCCCACTGTCAAATGACGGCGGGCAGAGGACTCCATTATTCTGACATAACGTCATATGACGTGATGTCCCTTTAAATCCGCGGGCGGGCGCGCTCGCGTCGCGGGCGGCGGCGCGCGCGCGCACCCGCCGCTCTGCGGGGATCCCGTGCGAGTGCCCGGAGGCAACGATCGCCGCTGGGCACACGCGATTGCTCAGTAACTGAGCGGGGACGTGGAGCTCTGTATGTAAACACAGAGCTGCACGTCCTGTCAGGGAGAGAGGAGATCGATGTGTCCCTTGTACATAGGGACACAATCGGTCACCTCCCCCAGTCACCCCCCACAGTTAGAACACTCATAGGACACACATTTAACCCCTTCCCCGCCCCCTAGTGTTTAACCCCTTCACTGCCAGTCACATTTATACAGTAATCAATGCATATTTATAGCATTGTTCACTGTATAAATGTAAATGGTCCCAAAAATGTCAGAAAAGTGTCCGAAATGTCCGCCATAACGTCGCAGTCCCAATAAAAAAATCGCAGATCGCCGCCGTTAATAGTAAAAAAAAAATGCCATAAACTATCCCCTATTTTGTAAACGCTATAAATTTTGCGCAAACCAATCGATAAACGCTTATTGCATTTTTTTTTTACCAAAAATATGTAGAAGAATACGTATCGGCCTAAACTGAGGGAAAAAATATTTTTTTTATATATTTTTTGGGTTATTTATTATAGCAAAAAGGAAAAAATATTGCATTTTTTTAAAAATTGACGCTCTATTTTTGTTTATAGCGCAAAAAATAAAAACCGCAGAGGTGATCAAATACCACCAAAAGAAAGCTCTATTTGTGGGCAAAAAAGGACGCCAATTTTGTTTGGGAGCCACGTCGCACGACCGCGCAATTGTCAGTTAAAGCGACGCAGTGCCGGAAGCTTATATTTTGTCTGGGCAGGAAGGGGGTGTAGGTGCACAGTAGGCAAGTGGTTAAGAGGAAAATATTTGTATCTTTACAACCCCTTTAGTATTAAAGTAGTCTTCATTATAAATATGCTTTTGCTTTGGATTCTGTGTAAAAGGTTTAGAAATTATAGTTAATGAACCAAAGACTGTGAATTAATTGGTTACTTGGATGCGATCTTGCTTCAAGAATTACATTTTAGTTCTTTTGGTGTGTTAGAAGCATGCTTTGTCTGCAGGCACAAAGATGGCAGTTTCTTGATGTACACAGACACTGCAGCAAGAAAACATCAAATACTATAGATGCAAAAACTGTCTGCATTATATGCAATCTCATTTTATTTCATAAAACATGACAGAACATGAATCAACTACATATGTATCAGTGTGTAAGTAAGTAAGTAAGTACAAATGTACGACCGTCGTATCTATGCGCCGAACCCACACACTAAGATACTTAGAAAAATAGGCTTCTTCCGACCGATGTAACTTTCCTACGCCAGCCTATCGTGGGCGCATATTTACGCTGGATGCATATGGGAGATACACTGATTTACGAACGTAGATGCGCCCGGCGCATGTTTTAAGCGGTTTGCGTAAGGGTTACGTCCAGCGTAAAGTTATTCCTCATATAGGAGGCTCAACCCATGCAAAGATATGGACCAGGGAACAGCTGTCATATTTTACGTTGTTTACGAAGTACTACGTGAATAGGGCTGGGCGTAGGTTACGTTCACGTCATAGGCAGTGATTCAACGTATCTTAGCCAGTTATTTCGACGTGGTTGTACGCATGCACACGGGGATACGTCCAAGTTAAGACGCATGCGCCGTTCGTTTTAAGTACTTGGATGATGCTCAGCCCATCATTTGCATGGGGTAATGCTTCATTACCAAGCATCACGTCCACTTCCACTTACGTCGGCTTACGCCGACGAATATACGCTATGCCGGCGCAACGTTGGGCGCATTTTCTTTGTGAATTTCATACTTGCCTCTCAACGTTGCGCCGGCGTAGCATAAAGAAGATACGGCGGCATAAAGATGCGCCGATGGCTGTGAATCCGGGCCTATATTGTCAAAAGTATTGCCTGCCTTTACACTCACATGAACTTTAATGGCATATGAGTCTTAGTCCATAGGGTTCAATATTGAGTTGGCCCACCCTTTGAAGCTATAAAAGCTTCAACTCTTCTGGGAAGGCTGTCCACAATGTTTAGGATTGTCTATGAGAATGTTTGACCATTCTTCCAGAAGCGCATTTGTGAGGTCAAGCTCTGATGTTGGACAAGAAGACCTGGCTGTGATTTTAATAATGCTTAAAGTGAAACAATGAAAGTGAAATATCCCTTTAAATTTCGTACCTGGGGGGTGTCTATAGTATACCTTGAAAGTAGCGCATGTTTCCCATGTTTATAACAGTCCCTGCACAAAATGACATTTCTAAAGGAAAAAAGTAATTTAAAACTACTCGCTGCTATAATGAATTGTTGGGTCCTGGCAATACAGATAAAAGTCATTGACAAAAACGGCATGGGAACCTCAAGCCAAAATTGAAAAAAAATGTGTGATGTCCCCCCAAATTTCATATCAGGCCCTTCAGGCTTGGTATGGATATAAAGGGGAACAATGGTGTAGGGGTACCCCCAAAAATTTCTATCAAACCCTTATTAGCGCATGCAACCTGACAGGCCGCAGGAAAAGGGGGGACGAGAGAGCGCCCCCCTCCCTGAACCGTACCAGGCCACATGCCCTCAACATGGGGAGGATGTCCCCATGTTGATGGGGACAAGTACCTTATCCCCACAACCCTTACACGTTCCGTCAGAGGGGGCAGGGTCACCCCTACATGTCATTGGGTAACCCCTGAATTTCCCCGTTGTGTTAGAGAGGAGTAGGGTCACCTTTGCACTGACGAGTGGCCCCGCCCTCAGCTATATAAGATCTGTCAGGCTAAAGCACGTAATTTGTTGGGTGCCTCCGGTGGAGGCAGGATCTAGTCAGCGTCGTATTCTCGCTGGAGATCGATAATGGATTTACATGGCTGGAGATTTTTCTTTTTAATAAAGGACTTGTGTCAAGATGTGTACTGTGGCTTTTAAAACATTTTACACTTTTTTTTCAAATGGTAGGGGTACAATGTACAGTGTTACCAATTCACATGGGGGGGGGGCGGGATCTAGGGGTCCCCTTTGTTAAAGGGGGTTTCCAGATTCCAATAAATCCCCCGCACACAGACACCCACAACCACTGGGCAAGGGTTGTGGGAATGAGGCCCTTGTCCCCATCAGCATGGGGACATCCTCCCCATGTTGAAGGCATGTGGCCTGGTACGGTTCAGGAGGGGGCGCCTCTTTTCCTGTGGTCTACCAGGTTGCGTGCTCGGATAAGGGTCTGGTAAGGATTTTTGGGAGGAACCCCACGCCATTTTTTTTGGTTTGGCGTTTCCCTTAATATTTATACTAGACCCAAAGGTCCTGGTAATGGACTGGGGGGGACCAATGCCATTTTTTTCAATTACTTTTATCTGTATTTCCCGGGACCCGACAATTCATTATAGCCGCAAGCAGTTTTAAATTATGTTTTTCCTTTAGAAATGTTATTTTGTGCGGGGACTGGTGTAAACACGGGAAACATGCGCTTCTTTACAGGCATACTATAGACACCCCCCAAGTATGAAACTTAAAGGAATATTTCACTTTTATTGTTTCACTTCAAGCCTTATTAAAATCACTGCTCCCGAAAAAACATCAGTTTTTAAAAACTTTTTTTACATTGATACATGTCCCTGGGGCAGGACCCAGGTCACTAAACACTTTTTATGACAATAACTTGCATATTAACCTTTAAAATTAGCACTTTTGATTTCTCCCATACACTTTTAAAGGGTGTTCCGTGGCTTTCGAATTTTCTGCGAACACCCCTAATTGTTTGCTATATGGCGGATAGGCAAACAGCCAATGTTCGAGTCGGACTCATGTTCGACTCGAACATAAAGCTCATCACTAATTATGACCAGTGGAAGAGAAAGAGTAGGAAGATAAGGAGAAGGAGGAAGAGTAGAAAGAGGTAGAGGAAGAGGAGGAGGAAGAGGAAGAGGAGAAGGAGGAGGAGGAGGAAGAGGAAGAGGAAGAGGAAGAGGAGGAGTAGAAAAAGGAAGAGGAGGAGGACAAGGAGAAGGAAGAGAAAGAGGAGGAGGAGAAAAAGGAAGAGGAGGAGGACAAGGAGGAGGAAGAGGATGAGGAGGATGAAGAGAAGGAGGATGACGAGGTGGAGGAGGAAGAGGAGGAGGAGGAGGAGGAAGAAGAGGAAGTTGAGGGGGGAGGGGAATGCATTTTCAGATATTGTAACCCTAAGTGAACCAGAGGACTCTGCTTCTCGTGCCTCCACAAACTTGCGGTGCATGGCCTCCTTTAATTCTTCAAAGCCTGCAAAAGGACCCAAGAATTTGTGGCATCAAAGATAAGGATTATTATTGGTTGGCTCTCCTTGATCACATTACAGTCTTGGAACTCATCAAGCCCTCATAGAGGAAGCAGAGGATGAATTATCTTAAGGATACCTTAAAGAGGAGTTTATGTAATGCATTTCTAGACTCTGGTAGTTTACAGTCTCATGGAAAAGCTACTCGTGAGGCTTCTGCTGGTCAAAGGGGGAGCGGTGGAGAAGGGGACCATCTCAGTTATCTCAAGTCATTTTTTGGTATAGGTTTCATGGGCACCGACAACACCCAAAGACCAATTTTTCTGCACCTGTTACTTCTAATACTGTAAAAGAGACACCAGACTTTATCTAAAAAAAATGTTTATCTTGGCCAGAGTCTACTTTAATTTGGCTTCTTCACAAAGGGCCTGCTCACTGTGGTGCATCCAAAGTCTGCTAAAGAGACACCAGAATGTATTTAAAAAATCTCTAATCTTGTTTGGAGTGCACTAAAATGTGACCTCATCATACAGACTGGCTTCCCAACCAGTTGTTTACCAAATAAAGAAAGTTTGCAGGGAAAATCATGAACGTTGAACGTTTTATCATCAATAACGTGCATATAAGCATTCAAAATAAGGACTTTTGATTTCTCCTGTTCAGGTCCCATAGACTTCAATGGAGTTTGTCGTTTGTGTCTGAACTTTTGTGATGTTCAAGAGTTCTGGCGCAAATTAAACTGAGGGGTGTTTGGCCCATCTCTCTCTGTGGCTATAATAACACTGTCTGCAAGAGAAATGCTATCTTCAGCTGTAGCCAGAAGAGCTCTATGGCTAAAGCCTTGGGCAGCAGATCCTGCATCAAAGATTAATTGGTGTAGGATTCACTATGATGTCATCAACTTGTTTGGCTCCAAACTGCACTCTTAGGTGGCTGGCAGTATGCTGGACCTAAACCTATTAGATAATAAGCTCAAATCCCAGGAGGAGCTCTTCTTGCAGATACAACCTCCTGGACAAATACAGAAAAGCAAGATACTCCAGGAATTGAAGAAAGGGACAAACTTCTCTCTTGGGCCTGCAGAAGCCTAATTCTGCGTACACACGACTGTTTTTCGCGATGTGAAAAATTAATTTTTTTTTAACAACGTTAAAAATGGCCATTAAAAATTTAGAACATACTCTAAATGTTCCCGTTGTTTTTAACGTTGTGGTTTTTAACATTGTAAAAAATGGTCGTATGTAGGCTTTAACAACGTGAAAAAAACATGCATGCTCAGAGGCAAGTTATGAGACGGGAGCGCTCGTTCTGGTAAAACTAGCGTTCGTAATGGAGATAGCACATTCAGCACACTGTAATGCCGCGTACACACGGTCGTTTTTTGCGATGAAAAAAAACGTCGTTTTTTAAAACGTCATTTAAATGAATCGTGTGTGGGCAAAACGTAGTTTTTTGTCTTAAAAAAAACTACCAAAAAAAAATTCCAACATGCTTGAATTTTTTGTGTCGTTTTTCAAAACGTCGTTTTTTGTTTCACAAAAAGTCACTGTGTGTAGCAAAAACGTTGTTTAAAACAAAGTTTTTCAACCCGCGCATGCCCAGAAGCTAGTTATGAAGCGAGCTTCAATGGAAAAGTGTGGTGAACGTAACCTCGCTTTTTGTGAAAAAAACGATGGTGTGTATGCAACGTCGTCTTTGAAAGTGACGTTTCAAAAACGTCGTTTTTTACTTCACAGAAAACGTCGTTTTTTTTCATCACAAAAAATGATCGTGTGTACGCGGCATTACAGACTGAAAAGCACGAATCGTCTCCAAACTTTTACTAACACAAAATCAGCAAAAGCAGCCCCAAGGGTGGCACCATTCTAATGGAACTTCCCCTTTATAGTGCCGTCGTATGTGTTGTACATCACTGCGCTTTGCTAGAGCATTTATTTTTCATGATCGTGTGTAGGCAAGGCAGGCTTCACAATAATCGGGTTGAAAAAAACATTTTTTTTTCTAGACCATTAAAAATGGTCGTGTGTACGCAGCATAAGACATGCCCACCCAGCCTTTGATAATTGCCAGGCTTTAAGTTTTATATATGGATATGGGTGGAACATCCTTTGGTGGTGTCCACCATTTTGTTCGCTCACCAGTAGCATTTTAAGGGGAAGACCCCAAATGATAATTTCCAGGCAGCCAGGCCTCTCTCAGATGAGAAAAAAAAGATAATGGCCAAATACATCCTGGACCTCCTTCAGAAGCAGACCATTTTAGAGTTATCAGGCTCTCAGCAAGGCTAAGGATTCTACCTGCCCTTATTTCTAAAATAGACAGGGTATTTTTGTCCAGTGCTGGATCTAAAGATCCTCAACAGGAAAATGTATCTAGAGCAGGGGTGTCAAACTCAATTTCATTGTGGGCCGCATCAGCATTATGATTGCCCTCAAAAGGGCCGGTTGTATATAAAAAGATTAGATGTCCAGTACATCCCCTTCCCTTACATTAAATTCAAAGAGCCACCCCACCATCAGAAGTTTAGTCCTCCACCCTCCCTTACATCACAGTGTACCACCCTTTCCTTGTGGTTTTTCGGGGAAGAAGCTGGATGCATTGCTTGAAAGCAGAAAGTAATGGTCTGGAGGAGGACCAGAAGAGGGCTGGGGAGGTGCAAGGGCAACATGAAATGGCCTGGAGGGCCGGATTTGGCCCGCGGGCCTTGTGTTTGACACCTGTGTTTGACACCTGTGATCTAGAGATATTCCAAGATGGAGAGCCTTCAGTCAGTACTACTTGCAATGAATCTCAGAGACTGGATGCTGTTTTTAGATTTATTAGATACATATCTAAAAATACTGATTCACCCAGTTTTCCAGAAGAACCTGAGCTTCAGCGTTAATCATCAGCATTTCCAATTTCAAAGTTTGCATTTTGGAATTTCCACGGCTCACAGAACCTTTATGAAAGTTCTGTTTCCAGTAATCACACACTTGAGAATGATCATTATCAAGATGACATCCTCCTGCTTTCTAGCAACAGGGATACAGTTGTGCAACGTCGGAAGCTCCTTATTAACAAGCTTCAAAACCTCAGTCTTGAAGGTTGGGGAGCACAATATTAAGATCTGTCAGCTCACGATCACTGGGCATTCAATCCCCAGGGGATAGTCTCAAATATCTTGGAACTTGGAGCCACACTGCAAGCCCTGTTAACCTTCAGCTCTCCGTTGAGGGGAAAGAGGGTACTTCTATGTCTGGACAACAGTCTCTGTAGATTATATTCAGAGGCAGGGGGTATCAGAAGCCCCACATTACTGGAAGAGATTTGTCCCATCCTGAACTGGGCCCAGACACATTTAACATATCTAATCTAACGTCTAATCTCAGTATATGTATCAGCGAAGGAAAACCAACTAGCCAATTCCCTGAGTCTGAGTTTTGTTGTTGAACAATGAGTAGTACCTGAGTCCCGAGGCTTTTTTTCCTCTTAAACTAGAGGTGGGACATCCCAGAAATAGATTTGGCACAGTGGCGTACCAAGGGGGGGCAAAGGTGTGGTCCGCCCCGGGTGCCACACTTTGAGGGGGGTGCAGATCTGACTGTGCAGTAAAATCATTCCTTTTTTCCTATTAGTAGCCCCCATGTAGCGGGCTGCCAGCTCCAATCCTCTTGGTGTGACCGAGCGGTGTGCAGGGAGGGAGGTAGGCAGACAGCCGGGAGAGGACTGGAGGCTCCTATACAGCGGTGTGGGGAAAAGACCTGTGGTGCCTGGCATCTCTTTTTACATCTCCGTGCAGAAGTTCAGTGGAGAGGTGTCTGACTGGGACTGGCACTGGCTGTACTGTGAGTTGCTCAGCCAGTATAACAGGTATCACAGAGTTGCTAAGTGTGTGTGTGTATATGTCAAAAGTGTGCTAGGGGGGTACTGAGACTTATAGGTGTAAAAGTGTACAAGGGGGTACACAAATGTGCTAGGGTGTACATGCAGAAGTGTACATGGGGGTACAGAAGTGTGCTTGGGGGGCTGAGACTTATGGGTGTAGAAGTGTACAAGGTTGTACAAAATTGTGCCTAACCAGTGTTAGTGTTCCTGTGTGTACTGTGAGTTGCTATTACTAAGGGATGTGCCAGATTTTATTCTTTGCTTTGCAGGTAAACAAAAACTGGCTCATTCCCGCTGACAGGACAGAGCTCTGCTTTGTGGCTTGTGCTGTGACAGGCGCTCACAAACCCCCTACCCAGTTTATCTCGAAGGTGGATCCACTTTCCACTTCTACTAGGAGATTATTCTGCCATCTTTAATAATCAGGGAACACCTCATTCAATAGACATTGGTTTAAATATAAAAGCATACCTGATGGCCACAGAATCATTCAGGAAAACGGATAGTATTTTAATAATCTTCACGGGGTCAGAAGGGGACAAGCAGCATCTTCTTGCACCATATCATCCTGGCTTATCAAGACCATTAAGAAAACCCTACTCAGCTATACAGTACCCAACTCTGGCTTGAGGTCACATTCCACAAGGGCAGTGGCACCCTCCTGGGCAGCATACTGCAGAGTTTCTCTGGAAACAATCTGTAAAGTGGTGATGTGGTCTTCCAAGAATACATTCATTTCTCATTACTGTGTGGATTCAGTGCAGCTTACGACAATAGATTTTGGCAGATCTGTTATCCAAGCTTAAACCATGACTGGTGAGTAACTTTTCCAGTGTATGCTGTTATGATGCACCAGGAAAATGGAAAATTGTATAACCACCTTTCTGGAATTTTCCTTACATGGTATACAGTATCTTCATGGCACCATACAGATTCCCACCCTTGAGGTGATAGCTGCAGAGAATGCTGTCAGGGGGTCCAGTTGAAAACGTATAGTTAATCAGTCCTATCAGGTTGCGGGGGTGGAGCCAGTGACCCAGTGTATGCTGCCATGAAGATGCACCAGGAAAGGAAAATTATGGAAAGGTGGGTAAACAATTTTCAGTTTTTTTTTCTGCTGCTGTTTTTGCAAGTTATAAATTAACTCTTTTTTTTTTTGCTGGGTAAATTCTGTGTTGCCCATTTAATGTTTGCTTTGCATAGTACAGTGCATCATTATTAAAACTGGACAATCATCCAGTGATACTGCATGTAAATTTGTTCTGTGGGAATTAGGATGGGCTGAACACCCCACAGTTCGGTTTGCGCCAAAACTTGCCGAACAGGCAAAAAATTTGTTCGAACCCACAAACATCTTTAAAGTCTATGAGACACGAACATGAAAAATCAAAAGTGATAATTTTAAAGGCTTATATGCATGTTATTGTCATAAAAAGTGTCTGGGGACCCAGGCCCTGCTGCTGGGGACATGTATCAATGCAAAAAAAAGTTTTTTCAGGAGCAGTGATTTTAATAATGCTTAAAGTGAAACAATAAAAGTGGCGCATTTTTTCCGTGTTTAGAAAAGTCCCTACAATAAAATGAAATTTCTAAAGGAAAAAAAGTAATTAAAAAATAGTTGCGGCTATAATGAATTGTCAGGTTCCAGCAATACAGATAAGAGTCATTGAAAAAAATTGAATGGGTTCCCCCCAGTTTGGGCCCTTTGGGTCTGGTATGAATATTAAAGGCAACCCCGAACCAAAATGTAAAAAAGGTCAGGTCTGGTATGGATATTAAGGGGAACCCTGCACCAAATAAAAAAAATGGCATGTGATGGGTGGCCCCACCCTCAGCTATCTAATAGTTGTCACAGAGAGAGTGCGTCATTAGGCGGGTGCCTGCCATGGAGGCAGCATCGTGTCGGCGTTGTTGTTTTTTCTCCGTATCCTCGTTTGAGAATGGATTACATTGCTGGAATGTTTTCATTTTTTTTTTTTTTAATATGCAAGTTACCGGATGATGGAGGGACTTTTGGCCATCGCTGGATAGAGATGGGGCTGAGGTGAGTATTAGGGGGGCTGAGAGGGCTGTTGCACACTGAAGGTTTTTTATCTTAAAGCAGATGTTCATCAGATTTTTTTTTTTTAAACCAGCAGCTACAAATACTGCAGATGCTGACTTTTAAAAAATGGACACTTACCTGTCCAGGTCGCTCGCAACGTGTGTACAAGAAACAAGGTGACTTAAAAGCAGATTTCAGAAAAAGTCCAAAAGTGTGAAGGAAGAAACTTATTTTTCTTCAGATAATGAATGTTTTTTAATCCAACAGTTGCACCTCATCTATGCAGGCCTGGTGTGTTGATTCCGAAGCTACGAGTCAAATGACAAATGACAGAAATTTCTTTATTCAAAAAAAAAATCACTACAGCTAATGAGCAAATAATAGAATCAAAGGGAATAGGAGATAGTTTGCTTTACTGTACCATTTTTCAAAGTGTCACCAGACTGTGAATGTCCTCCATGTCCCTGCTCTTTAAACAAATATTTTGTCAGTGAAGGAGCTCACAAAACAAGGCAATGCAGTGGCCCTCCAAGATGACAGTTCTACCATCTTACTTGCAAAGGCTAGAATTTCAGATGAATCAGGTATCAGGTGAACAGCAATAAGGCAGTTAATACTGCCAAGAAGAAAAAAAACATTCAAACTGCATTCATAAATGACATAGACAACTTGGGCACAGAAGTCCTGACATAATAAAGAAATAAACTGAGAATGACTATGCAAGTGGAATAAAAATTAATTCATGTGCTCAAACAATGGGATGCTTGCACAGAGGAAGGTGTACTTCTGGAGGACAGTGAATCTCAAAAGGGATACAGAATTCTACACCAAGACACAAACAAGGTAACTATCAGTAGAAGTATAATTGTTGATAAAACTTCAGTGCTCAAAATCTCATGAACTAGCAAAAACACTTTAAACTGAGGGAAATCCCACATCAGTGTCACGTGAAGATAATCTACAAAGTGACACAGAAATAGAAAGTGACACAGACAATCCAAATGCTGTAAAAGAAGAAAACAGGCCACAAGATACTTCAATCGGAAAATTTACCAAAAGTAATAAAGAAATCCCGTCCAAACGTCTGTCCTATGTTGCTCGTGTAGCATTTAAACGAGAGCCATATTCATGGGATGAGATGCAAAAACGTCCAACTTATGAGAAACAAATATGAATCACAGCATTTGACAAAACCGCTTACAAGAAACAGATTGATAGAACTAAGACCTGAAATGGGACTTACATAAGGACTAGTTGGTGAGTGGGTGTGTTGGAATACATTGTTCAATTGTATTTTGTGCAACAACTACATTAGCCAGTAGATGGCAGTGTTTATAAGTTTGTTTCTGCTCTATGGTAATATCTATGGCCTGGATTCAGGTAGAGCGGCGTATATTTGTGCGGGCGTAGCACATCTCATATGCGCTACACCGACGTAACATAGAGAGGCAAGAATAGTATTCACAAAGCACTTGCTGCGTAAGTTGCGGCGGCGAAGCGTAAATTGGCCAGGGTAAGCCTGACTAATTCAAAGTAGGAAGGAGGTGGATGATCTATTTAAATTAAGCGTGACCCCATGCAAATGAATGGCCGATTGAACGGCGCATGCTCACGCATGCTCAGAATCACGTCGTAACCTACGCCCAGCCCCATACACGTATGACTTACGTAAACGACGTAAAATTCGACTTCTGTTCCGACGTCCATACCTTTGCATGACCTGCGCCTCATATAGCAGGGGTAACTTTACGCCGGACGTACGCCTTACATAAACGGCGTAGATTACAGCGACGGGTGCAAGTACGTTCATGAATCGGCGTATCTTGCTCATTTACATATTCGATGTGTAAATCTATGGAAGTGCCCCTTGCGGCCAACGTAAATATGCGCCCAAGATCCGACGGTGTAGGAGACTTACGTCAGTCGGATGAAGCCAAAATTCAGGCGTATCTTATTTCAAGAATAAGGTGCATTAATACGACGGCGCATCCGTGGACTTACGCGGCGCATCCGTGGACTTACGCGGTGTATCAGTAGATACGTCGGCGTAAGTCCTTTCTGAATCTGGCCCTATGTCTTTTCAATTCCTGTTTCCTGTCTGCAGTTAAGCAGCAGATACATACATGTGGACTGTGTACTATTTGTTCTGTAGGGCTATATACAGAATTTCTAACACCATTGAAGAACTGGTCTAAGGCCTCGTACACACGAGCAGACAGATTTGTTCAAATCTGTCTGTCCGACAGATTTGAACAAATCTGTCTGCTGGGATTTTGGTTTGCTCGCGTGTACACACGAGCAAACCAAAATACCCGCCAGCAGACGGCGCGCTGACGTGTCGGTGATGTGGCGGTGACGTTGACGCCGCCACGTCACCGCACCAGGAAGTAAAACACTTCCGCGCATGCGCCGAATCCATTCGGCGGCGGTGCGGGACGACATGTCTGCTGGTAAGTGTACTAACCAGCAGACATGTCGGGCGGACGGATTCCCACCCGATAGATTTCAAAGCATGCTTTGAAATCTGTCGGGTGGCCAAATCCGTCGGCTCGGCCGTACACACGATCGAATCTGTCTGCTGAAACGGTCCAGCAGACCGTTTCCAGCGGACAGATTTGATCGTGTGTACGAGGCCTTAGGCCTCGTACACACGAGGGGATATGTCCGCTGAAAACGGTCCGATGGACCGTTTCAGCAGACATCTCCGCTCGTGTGTATGGGCTAGCGGACAGATTTCTCCACCCGACAGATTTCAAAGCATGCTTTGAAATCTATCCGGTGGAATCTGTCCGCCCGACATGTCTGCTGGTTAGTACACTTACCAGCAGACATGTCGTCCCCCACCACCGCCGCGCCGCCGCCGAATGGATTCGGCGCATACGCGGAAGTGTTTAACTTCCTGGTGCGGTGACGTGGCGGCGTCAACGTCACCGCCGCGTCACCGCCACGTCACCGCGCCGTCCGGCGGCGGGGAATTTGATCCGATGGTGTGTACACGCCATCGGATCAAACTCCCGATCGGACATATCCGATGGAAATGGTCCGCGGACCGTTTTCATCGGATATGTCCGATCGTGTGTACGAGGCCTTAGAGTTTCACAGGGGAGACTGTCTGCCTGAGTCTAGAGTGAGGCGTCCGAATTCCAGGGACACTGTGCATACAGACCTGCAAGAGGACTGTTGCTGCTATTAACCCCTGTTGCACTAAGTTTAGGGCTTGTCTGGTCTGGAACATTGCTAATGAAGTCACAGTGCTTCCCATTTTAAGTCCTATTGTTCAAAGGACTGTGTTAAGAAGTAGCTCCAAAAAGGAAAGTGACTTCACATTTTTGTTCAGTGTTTCTGAGCATCCCACAGCTTTCCTAAGCCCCATCCAAATGAATCTGCTATAAACTTTTAAAAAGGCATATTGCCCTATAACCTGGGACACAAATCAATGGCCCTTACAGGGGTAACACTCAATATGTACATACAGTTAATAGACTAAATTTATGCACAAACAAAGTTTGAGGAGTAGAAATTTCAAGCACTGTAAATAATATACACATTTGTTTTGTTTTCTTGTTACCAAAGAAAATAATACATTTTGATCTAAATTTATGTAGCGCCCTCTTACTCTCTGTAGGGGCGTTACGCTAAAGTTACTGGGGAATGGGAGAGTTACGTGGCTCCCATTCACAATTTGTCAAATTTAGGCTGCTGTCATCCCCAGAACTGTCCTGTGGGTCCTGTGGGTCGGTTTGCGTTCCAGGGGTGTGTTTCCACCCCTGGGCGGCAGCTGGCACTAGAGGGGTTCTGGCGGACTAATTTTCCTCAGAAGCCAATCAGAGGGGTTGGTTCCCTCGCTAAGCCATGCTGAGGGAGGCTATATCTGGAGCAGCCGCCTTGGCCTGAGGGCCGTTTTTTGCTTTCTGCGGGGTCCGAGTTCCAGGTGTGGCACCCACCTTCAGGGTGCGCGCATCTATGGACCCCGCAGTCGTGGCCTACCTGGTCGAAGTTGCGCACCATGCGGAGCTCTACTCTGACATAGAGTAGCTGCTGGGTCCCAAACCTTTTCTGAAAGGATCCCAGGCTGTGAGCTGTACAGTGGGGGATCAGCTTGAGGAGAACCCAGAGGCAGGTGATCCAATAGGGCTTGAACAAACCATCGGGGATCCAGAGACTCTAACTAAATCTATTGGGAGGACTTGCTCATTTCAATTTCACGCTCACTCAAGTACTAGGCCTGTGGCAGAGGCCCGAGCCAGGCCAGTCCTCCCAACATTTGCAAGTGACGTTCTGGCTGCCAGGCCTGTGGCAGGGGTCTGTCCGGGGGCACTTTACCCATTCCGACTGGAGTGGCGACGAACTGAGTTCATCATTGTGGAGAGCAATACTGCTCCCTTTCTTCTTCATATACAAGGCCTGATACTCAAGCTCTCTCTCTCTGCTCATCAACCTTTCTTGTCCTGTATCATGTTGATGAAGGCCATGTTGGGCCTTGGAATAAAGCATTGAAGAAAACCCAACTAAAGACTGGACATTCGCTCTCTGTTTCAACTGACAAGTATCATCCCTAGACATCTGCCAGGTAACACAACACGCCAATCCCGCTTATACTCAGCGGCTCCTGAATGGGGTAGCACTACATTTATGAAGAAGATTATTTGCAAATGTTTAAAACAGAAACTGATTATAGAATCTCTATAGAAACTCCCTTTAGATTTACCAAAACTTTACAAAAGGGAGAACACACCTAATCTATCCAGTCCAATTATATAGCTGATGATAGATCTAAAGGAAATTGTATAATCAGCTTGTACAATGTATGTTGAGTTTAATAAAAACAAAACAAAAAAAAAAATGTTGGATATTTTTCCATTATATTGTAAAAAATAATAAACTCAGTGGTAATCAAATACTACCAAAATAAAGCTCTATCTGTCTCAAAAAATATATAACATTCATTTGGGTACAATAATGCAAGACCGAGTAATTTGTCTTTAATCGTCTTTTATGGCTGTCTGTCACCACAGGGGAGATTCGCCCTGACATGTGGCTTATGTGACAACACATTTTAAATGACACATTAGACAGCTTGTATTAATAGCTCTGCAGATGTAACTGGCAGCTTTTTATTTTTGTCATGATACAACTATAAGTCCTCACACTGCAGGCAGTACAAAGTGATGCTGCAGTCACTGGCCTGAGCTTCCCCTGTAGCAGAAATATGATCATGGCTGGAAGAAACTACTTCTACAAGAAATTTTCAGAAATAACTTTCAAAACTATTTCTAGTGGCTGGCACATGCTTTCTTTGTTATTGTTATAGATTAATTTATATTACTTAATTGATATTGAATTTTCCCCACAGTGTGAAAGCTGACTGTTAAATATTATTTCTCTTTGGTTAAAACTGGAGCCTTGATCTGTGTAAAGATTTATTTAACTTCTACATATTTTTGTATTCATTTGTTATGATTAGTTAGTGTAAAGACATTGAGACCCCACACTCTCGAAATTCATCTGTTCTTTAGCATTGCTATTCAAACATATTTTTGACAAACAGTATCTTAACCCTAACCAGTAAAATGTAAAGGTCTGTTTAATAGCAATTTAAACTTAACCACTTAAGGACCCTGGGTGTTTTTCAGATTTGGTGTTTAAAGACTAAAACATTTTTTTTTGCTAGACAATTACTTAAAACCCAAAACATTATATATTTTTTTTTTCTAACACCCTAGAGAACAAAATGGTGGTCACTGCAATACTTTTTGTCACACCATATTTGCGCAGTGGTTATACAAGCGCAATTTTTTTGGGAAAAAAAACACTTTTTTGAATTAAAAATAAAACAATACATTTGGCCCAATTTTTTTATATATTGTGAAAGATAATGTTACGCCGAGTAAAATGATGCCCAACATGTCACACTTAAAAATTGGCGCCCGCTTGTGGAATGGCGTCAAACTTTTACCCTTAAAAATATCGATTGGCGAAGTTTAAAAAATTCTATAGGTTGCATCTTTTGAGCTACAGAGGAGGTCTAGGGCTAGAATTATTGCTCTCGCTCTAACGATCGTGGTGATACCTCACTTGTGTGGTTTGAACACCGTTTTCATATGTGGGCACTACTCACGTATGCGTTCGCTTCTGCGCGCGAGCTCGACGGGACGGGGCGCTTTTTTTGTTTTCTTATTTATTTTTATTTATTTTATTATATTTTACACTGCAAAAAAAATAATCACTTTTATTCCTATTACAAGGAATGTAAACATCTCTTGT
This sequence comes from Rana kukunoris, assembly GCA_029574335.1. Taxonomy (NCBI): domain Eukaryota; kingdom Metazoa; phylum Chordata; class Amphibia; order Anura; family Ranidae; genus Rana; species Rana kukunoris. The sequence continues at coordinate 145,305,183 of CM056056.1, forward strand.
AATAGAAAAAAGCATGACAGGTCCTCTTAAATAGGAGATCTGGGGTCAAAAAGACCTCACACCTCATATTTAGGCTTAAATGCAAAAAAAAATTGAAAATTTGTAATTTGAAAAAATTACAACAGAAAAATGTGCCTTTTAGACGCATAGGTGGAACTGACATTTTGACGTCACTTCCGCCCTGCTATGCTATGGGGACGGGTGGGTGCCATCTTGCATCCCCACACAGCAGGCAGAAGGACCCCATCGCCTCCGCTGCTACCGACAGCTCTGGTAAGCGGTGGAGGGCGTGGAAGAGCGGCAGGAGGGGGGGCCCTCTCCTGCCGCCGATAACAGATCCGCCACAGATCCTCCATCTTTTACAGGACCGCTCACACTAAAGATGGATATCTCAGTTGTGGCAGCAGCTGCTGCTGTTACCGAGATATCCATCTTTAAAATACCGACGTAAATGTACATGAGCGGGTCCTTAAGTGGTTAAAACAACTACATGCTATTTACCCCAATTTATATACAATGTGTATTCATTTAGAGTGCAACATCCCTCTCACTCCCGGAGAACCCTCATTCCTATCTAGAGGCCCTTTGCAAAATGTTTCTTCTTTTTTTTTTACTTATCTTGGCTGTTTCTCTGATTAATGCTCTTCTTGCCTGGCCTGTGAGTGTAGGTGGACGGCCATGTCTTGGTTGGTTTGCAGTTGTAACATACTCTTTCCATTTTCGATGGATCCATCATCCATGAGATGTTCAAAGCTTGGAAATGTTTTTTTGTTACCTAGCCCTGCCTTAAACTTCTTCACAATTGTATCCCTGACCTGTCTGGTGTGTTCCGTGGCCTTCAATGTGCTGTTTGTTCACTAAGGTTCTCTAACAAACCTCTCAGGGCTCCACAGAACAGCTGTATTTATAATGAAATTAAATTACACACAGGTGGACTCTATTTACTAAATAGGTGACTTCTGAAGGTAATTAATTCTTCTAGATTTTAGTTAGGGGTATCAGAGTAAAGGGGGCTGAATACAAATGCACACCACACTTTTCACATATTTATTTGTAAAAAAGTTTTGAAAAACATTTATCATCTTCCTTCTACTTCACAATTATGTGCCACTATGTGTTGGTTTATCACATAAAATCCCAATATTTACGTTTTTGAGGTAACATGACAAAATGTGGACAATTTCAAGGGGTATGCATATTTTTTCAAAAATAAATATATTTTTACAAAAAGAAGAGAACAGGCGCCTCCAGGTTAGAACTAATAGCATTTAATAGATTACAGGTACAAATATCCACTTACATCAGAATATGGAAGTCCGTCACATGTCCTGTCCACACTGTTTTGGTGTCCGTCCTGTCCACTCTGTTGTGGCTTTCGTTTCGGAGCATTGCGCTCTGGCTAGCAAGACAGGCCCGCTCCTTTCTCAATTTGACAAGGTATGGTCGGGGTGGATAGATGCTTGGGGCACAGAATTTACAGGTGACAATGCTGACAATGACCTACTGTTATGATCTCCAGAAAGCTATTCGCTATCTGTCTAAGGCGCGTATCCAACTGCTTAGATGAGATCCCTGCCTCCCCTCTCCTCCCCTCCTGTCCCCCATTCCTCACTCCTCCTGCTCCCCCTACCCCCTGGATCTCCCTAAGTAACCTTGCTGGGATTTATTACTTCCGAACCGGTATCTTATTGTATTGGTGTATACTAGCTTTCCAACACCTCTCTGTCCATATCAGCAGAACATCTAACTTGTGATAATCTGTATAATATATTCTCTGTGACTAACTGTGTTTATGCTTGTACTGTAAAAATTAGAATAATCATTTTTGGAAAAAATATATATATGTGTGTATACACACACACACACACACATTTATATATATATATATATATATATATATATATATGTTTTCAGCTTTCAGGTTCTTGGAGAGATGGAGAAAGAGCAGTACACGGATCTATCCACTGAATAACTGTACTGGGGGGGGGGGGGGGTGGTGTCAGCACAAGTCTTGCCCATTGAAGGACAGACAGGTTGAGCTCCCAGTACAACCAGAAAACTGACTATGCTGGATGGAATTGCTTTTATGCCTAGCATGGGTAGTTTGAAATAGGAAAGCACTGAAACCGGCAGGATCACCACCAGGTATTTCACACAAAGCAAGCTATGCAAAGAGAACAGGTTTTAACACAAGTACATGATACAACAGACACATATCAGGAATGTGAAATGTGGCGGTAACACACACTTTAACCACTTAAGGACCACCTAACGCCGATATACGTTGGCAGAATGGCACGGGTGGGCACAATCACGTAAGGGTACGTCCCCTTTAAATGCCCAGCCAACGGGTCACGTGCCCACGACCCGGTCCAAAGCTCTGTGACCGCCGCCGGGTAAACACACCTTCCCTGTTCTTCTCTGTGGCACTGTCAGGGCCCCCTAGTGGTTAACTCCTAAACTGCAATTGTCATTTTCACAGTATTCAGTGCATTTTTATAGCACTTTTCGCTGTGAAAATGACAATGGTCCCAAAAATGTGTCAAAATTGTCCGATGTGTCCGCCATAATGTTGCAGTCATGAAAAAAAAATGCTGATCGCCGCCATTAGTAGTACAAAAATAATGCCATAAAACTATCCCCTATTTTGTAAAAGCTATACATTTTGCGCAAACCAATCGTTAAACGCTTATTGGGATTTTTTTTACCAAAAATAGGTAGAAGAATACGTATCGGCCTAAACTTTTTTTTTCAAAATTGTCACTCTATTTTTGTTTATAGCACAAAAAATAAAAACCGCAGAGGTGATCAAATACCACCAAAATAAATCTCTATTTGTAGGATAAAAAGGACAAATTTTGTTTGGGAGCCATGTCGCACGACCGCGCAATTGTCAGTTAAAGCGATGCAGTGCCGAATCGCAAAAAGGGGCAAGGTCCTTAACCTGCATATTGAAGAAGGGGGGGACATCCGGAGGTGTTTTGGGACTTTAAATGAGAATACCTCTGTGATGTATCTCTATCCTAGTGTGTGGACTTTATATGAGATTATATCCATACTATATCTCCATCCCATATGCGGAAAATTGCAACAAAGGGAATTTGGGACTTTAAATGAAACAGTGGGGTATATGGGGACAAAAATAATTAAAAAAAACATAAGCAAAATATTCATGTATTGAAAGAATAGAATATATGGTAAACAAACAAGTAGCTTGTACAGAAGTACAGAACATACATTTGATACCTAATACAATAGTTGGTATAAAAATACAAAGTGACAGTCAATGACACCATATATAACCACATAGAGGCTGAGCATAGCCACGCAGTAAATAACATATCAAATATAAATAGATCACAAAAGTACTGATTGATCAGAATGGGTCCCATAAACGCTACATCTTTGTAAGCCCGACGCGGCGTTTCGTGTATATGAAAACACTCCTCAGGGGCTGATGTAGTGGGATATATAGTATGCCAAAGTTCTACAGTAATTAAGACCAAACATATTCCCGTCCCGGGACAGAGGTGGCAGACCAGCAGGCAAACAACAGAGCACATAAAGCATCCTTCCCAGACAGCAGGCGACCATAGGTAATGAATTAAAATGTATCCTCATAGTACAGGTGGATGTCTGGAATGCGAGTTTGATGGCCACAGCTAGTAACGGCTGTAGGGACTGCATGGAAATGGCCACGGGTCTTAAGTGCTTAAGGAGCTTTTTAGGGAGCTCTCAATGTCCCACAATGCATGAAATTAATACCCCTGCAGTATTTTTTACAATACAGGGCTCCACAACACACAGCGTTCACAATTGTGTGTTATGATGTGCTACAGTATAGCTGTTTTTTTTTATTGAATATTCACATTGGAGAGCCATTCATAATAAATGTCAATGCACCTTAATTCACATATACCAGCATGATAACATAACACAATGGTGTAAATTTAACTTTGGCTTGAGGGCCTGCATATTTATTCAGCTTTGAAGTGATATCTCAAGATAATTATTCACTGTGCTGGCTGTGTGGCTGTTTAAAGATTTCTGTTGCCAAGTACATTTGGCCGGTATCAGTTTTAAAGTGGTCATGTTATGAGGAAAGTTCAGGGACTGCATTGTCGACCTCCTAAAAAAATGGTAGTTGCCTGGCTGTGGCTTACTTGAGTACTTTTGAATCATAGACCCAGAACAAGTACAAAAGTGTTACCACCGATATGGAGACAAATATAAGGTTGCCAATCCCGATACATATATATGGAAAGAGAGCAAGTATCCCCAAAACCGAGAGTTGTGGGATTTTTGAGGCAAACCGAATAAAAGGAAAATAATCAATATAGTATAAAAAATATATATAATTTAATGATAATTAACAAAATATACAAGGTATAAAATGGTGTAGGAGACACCAATATTAGAAGACAATATATACACAAACACTATGTTGAGTCGATGATAATGATCATAAATCTACCCGACACGTTTCGAGACACAAGGATAGTCCCATCATCAGGGGTTTGTCTGGGATGTATGGATCAGAGCAATTTCTACAAAAATAAAGAAACATACATAGTAGAAAACATATATACATAACAAAATTAACATAGGGATACATTACAATATAACAAAACAAAATAGAAAAAGATAATGATATACATAAAAAGTAAGAAGTACAACAATTAAAATTAAAACCAAAATTCGGGCAGGGAAAGGGAGCATCGTTGAGGGCAGGACCGTGAATGAAAACCTACTGACTCAAGCTGTAAAAATGTGTAGAAAACGATCATGCGTGTCTCAGGAACTGCAGCCCCAGGAAAGCATCAGCATTTATTATCTCTGTACTTGTTCTAGATCAGTGACTCAGGTTGGTAACATTCAAGCCAAAGCTATCAGCAAGACAGACAGGAATATAACATTCTCAAAAGACTAATTCAGCAATGTCAGCCTATGCGATTCTCTCATGAGTCTCTGAAAAACTCTGGATAATGACTTAAGCCCCATACACACTATCAGATTTCCTGACGGTTTTCTCGTCAGGTTTACCAAAACAATTTAGTACAAGGGCCTGCCTGATTGCATACAAATTGAAACTCTTGAGGTTTGACCTCATATTAGATGGTTTTGGTAAACCTGAAGAGAAAACCATCAGGAAAACAGATGGTGTGTATGGGGCTTTAGAGCATTATTTGTAATTTACAGTATATGCGCTTATTGAGTGAATTTATGTCATTACTGTATAAATTTATACACGCCAAAGTTATACTTGTGGCAATTCTTTATTGTTAGAAAGGAATATGATATTATGTGCAATTTCCATTATTCTTGTTCTTCTTTGCAGAGACTTGGAGCCAAAGCTTAGACTTAACATCTCCTTAAAGTGCAGATCATTTCTTTACACCACTTAATAAAATCTAACAACTTGAAATGTGAACTTGTGGCTGGAGAAAAGCTACACTTTTTCCAAGCACAATACGCCCTAGAAGACTTTTTTCAGATTTTATTTTTTTCAGTTATGTGAATTTGACATTGACCGGGACTGGTCAGAAGGAGTTCAGTATACAACCCCATCATTACATTCATCCTGTTTCACAATTATGCAGTTTTCTCCCAGCCTAAGGGCACTCCAGAGTCTCTTGTGAAAAGAAAATCAATTTGCACATTTGTGAATTTCCGTCGCTCTCACTTTTTATCTGTTTAACATTCTATAGACTAAAGAGGTAAAAGAGCAATGAAAAAATGGTTCAGCGCAGAAAAATAGGTTTATGGAATATCATATTTGATAAAGTGGCAAAGGCCAGTGAGATATGTAGTTAAGAACAGCAAAATGTTCTCTTTTATTATCCTGGATTTAAAATGTACCCTGTTCTCTTTTGTTGTAATGTCTCTACAGCTTCCTAAAAGCTTTTACAACAATAGCTCCTTAAGGTTTTTCTTTATTCAACAGAACAAACTTGTATATATTGTTTCATCTACAGTATTTATATATCTTTATAACATGGTCAGTTGTGGTTTAGGTACCTGACGTGACAATAATTCTGCTATTTGTATGCCATTTCATAGATATTAATCTAATCATATAATATTGCATAGATGTAAACCTTTCGTTCTGATAAGTACAATTGAGATTCTAGTGGAAAAATAGTCTCTTTACAAATGTGAAAATTTCAAAATCACTAAGCATCCAGCAACTTTATTATGTCGAGCATCCTTAGTGACTAATGATAAACTAGTTTTAATATTCTAATGACAGAATTCATTAAGATTTTGCATGTATTACACTATGAGATTGCTGTTTTTGAAGGGCAGTATTTCATATGCAACTGTTACTGAGTAACTGATCTCAAGTACCAAATGTAGGTGAGGGGTAGTGAGGTGAATGGGATACTGAATAAGTCCAGGCGTGGGAAACAAGGGATAAATCTTCTCTCACCTATTTGATCCTGTTAACTAGAGTAAAGAGCAGTATTGGTCATTGGGGATGGGAAAAAGGAGAGACAGAGAGAGAGAGAGAGAGAGAGAGAGAGAGAGAGAGAGAGAGAGAGAGAGAGAGAGAGAGAGATGGGAAAAAGGAGAGAGAGAGAGAGATGGGAAAAAGAGAGAGAGAGATGGGAAAAAGGAGAGAGAGAGAGAGAGAGAGAGAGAGATGGGGAAAAAGAGAGAGAGAGAGATGGGAAAAAGAAGAGAGAGAGAGAGAGAGGTGGGAAACAGAGAGAGAGAGAGAGAGATGGGAAAAAGAGAGAGAGAGAGAGAGAGAGAGAGAGAGAGAAGACTGGTCAACGTCAAGATTTTGATTGCATTCCAACCAAGATGACCATGTTTTCAGAAATTATGTATGGGGGTTCATATAGCATAGAATCAAGTTTTTCATGAACCATGGTACAGACGATTCCACGCTTCACCTCTATAAAATTCAAGGTCAGTTGTCTCCAATCTCTGGAAATGGCTTGATGTGTTTGTGTGTGTTTGATGTGACCTGCCCTATTCTTTCCATTATATCTATTATAAATATGCTATAACTTTGGAGACTCTTAATATTTAAAGTTAGGACAACAGTACACTGGGGTGCCATGATGTATCCTCTGCAGCTTAGGCACGTATTTGCAAATATGTACAAAATAAACCCCTTTGTTTTAAAAGAAAAGTTCACTTTTGTACAAAAAATAACAAATGCACATATTTTTTGCAGGTTAATTTTTTTTTAGCATTTATTACTTTTGTATTAGGAGCCTGTAGAGCATTGCACCAGTGATCAGGAGATTGCTGATGCCATGCAGGTCTCCTCCACACTGTTAGTGTATTGGCTTACCCATACATCCTGTACAGGTAAGCCGATACTCCCTGACAGGAAGACTCAATGAATTACCACAGCGCTCCACAGTCTGTCGGGACTTATAGTTTATTCATACACTGAGCTCTGTGTATGAATGACATGGCTATGTGGGTGGAGCCCCGCTTAGCCAAACTGATTTCAAAAACTGGCAGGTAGTATAGGGAACTTCTGCTGCCACCGAGAAGAGGACAGCACTGGGAACATGTTACATGTTCCACCCTAAAATCGGATGGACCATGTAACATGTTCACAAAGGTGAACTTATCCTTTAATGTGAACTGTTACTGTAGGAATAGTAATTTGATTTGTTGCAGGTTGGCTGGTAAATTAGATGTGAATTTGTGTTTGTTTTTTGACATGAGTCCCCCCTCAATGTGCTCCTTGCTGCAAAGGCTAGTTATAGGTTGAGGTGGTTGCCATTTGTTTGTAATGGTTTGATGTGTGGCTGAGAAAATGGAAAATATTAGTTAATGTTCAGACCTAGTGAGATAGCAATGAGTATTTGAATTAGCGATTCCCATAGATTGTGAACTACATTTTTGTTGAATATTGTTTGGATCAAAATGTTTATCCTCATCCACAATCTGTGGACCTAGGGACGTTGCTACTAGACATGTGCACACTGAAATATTTTGTTTCTGAATTTCGTTTTCGTCCAAAAAAATAAATGTATTTAGTTACTCCCGAAATTTGTTTTTATTTATTTTGTTTAGTTAAAGAATGCATTTGTCCGAAAATCTGAATTAATTAAGGTTGAATCTGTCATTGAAGGCTTATGGTGTCTGTCAAATGTTCTAAGAAGATTCAACAGAGCAGCTAAACTATACGATGCCGCAATTGTACATTTCCAGTCGAATGTTCCACCTACAAGCTATAGAAGAATTCTAATGTTGTATGAGGCCGCGTACACACGACCAAATACATCTGTTAAAATCGGTCTGACAGACCGATTTGAACAGATTTGTCTGCTGGGCTGTTTTGGTTTGATCGCTGTACACACGATCAAACCAAAATCCCCGCCGGCAGACAGCGCGGTGACGTGGCGATGACGTTGACACCGCCACGTCACTGCACCAGGAAGTAAAACACTTCCGCGCATGCGTCGAATCCATTCAACGCATGTGCGAGCAGATATGTCTGCTGGTTAGGGTAATAACCAGAAGACGTGTCGGACAGATTCCCAGCAGACAGATTTTAAAGCATACTTTAAAATCTGTCGGCTGGCCAAATCTGTCTGTCTGCCCGTACACACGATCGAATCTGTCTGCTGAAATGGTCTGTCAGACCGTTTCCAGCAGATAGATTTGATCGTGTGTACGCTGCCTGACACTAGTAATAATTATATTTAAAAATTATTATTACTAGTCAACCAACATTCGAATTCTTCTATCGCCTATGGGCCAAGCATTTGACCGGAAATGTACGATTGTGGCGTTGTACAGTTTAGCTGCTCCGTCAAATCTTCTTAGAACTATCGACAGACACCATAAGCCTTCAATGACAGATTAGACATTTGTATGTTTTTCGCTGCTTCGCCGAATCTTTGTTGTTCATGTTGAATGGTCTACCCCAACACTGTCTCTATAATTTCAAATCTTTTCTCTCTATGTTTAATCTTTCCTCTCTATGTAGAATAATCTTGGACTAATAAGGTTAAGGTTAGGCACATGTGACCGCAGATTCGAAAGGCACAGATTGCTATTGTCAGCGTCATGTCAAATCTCCTATCTATATCAAATTGTTGTAGGAATGAAAACAAAAATAAAGCATTTTTTCATGTTGGATTATTCGGATTTTGGATTCTGTGTGTTTGTTTTCGTTTGTTAAAATGATAACGAAAATACCCGAAAATTCGTACGAAAATGCATTTGGATGAAAAGGAATGCACATGTCTAGTTGCTACTAGATATGTTAGAGCATTTCCAGGGTTCCACAAGAGGCGAATCTGTAGATGTAAATTGTGCTATTTGCTCTGGGATCATGTAAAATCAAAGCAATACTGAGTTTTTTCCTGGGCCAAGATGTTAGTGGAGCATGTGTCACGTGGCTGCTGCTAGTCAAACGTTTTCCCCAGCTCTCTTTCCCAGATGAGGATATATTAGGATTTAGAAACACATTAGAATCCACTAGAATCTCAATTGTACTTATCAGAACGAAAGGTTTGCATCTATGCAATATTATATATTTAGATTAATATTTATGGATTGGCATACAAACAGCAGAATGATTGTCACATCTGGTACCTAAACCACAACTGACCATGTTATAAAGATATATACATAGATTAAACAATATATACAAGTTTGTTCTGTTGAATAAAGAAAAACCTTAAGGAGCTATTGTTGTAAAAGCTTTTAGGAAGCTGTAGAGACATTACAAATTACGAGCAAGTGCTTTCTGAATAAGGCACTTGCCCATAAAACTTGCGGCTGCGTGGTGCTACGCTACCAGATATATACACAATTGTATCTGAATCTGGCCCTAGGACTGTGTAAAGGAGGGAAATTAGGTTAGTTGAATGAAAATAGTTTTGTGTCTGCTTTGTTAAAGTATATGTGAACCATTACCTTGTAAAACAACTCAATTAGTTTGAAATGCAAGAAAAAAACATTTGTTTATGTACAGTGCCTTGAAAAGGGTATTCATACCCCTTGAAATGTTCAAAAAATTTTCATGTTGCAACCAAAAATGTACATGTATTTTACTGGGATTTTATGTAATAAACCAACACAATGTGGGAAATAATTGTGAAGTGGAAAGAAAATGATAAATGGTTTAAAAAATGTTTTACAAATAAATATCTGAAAGTGTGGAGTGCATTTGTATTCAGCCCCCTTTAGGCTGGGTTCACCGCATTCAATTTGCATGTCAGAGATTTTGACCAGCTCTCTATGGAGCTGATTCACATTTCCCCCTTTGCTCAGGGTTCAAATTTGCACAGCATTCCTGTGGGTTCATTTCAGGTCCGAATTCATCCAGGACTACAATGGAGCTACAATGGAGATTGCCTGCTGATTATGCATACATGCAAAAATTAGTCTGGGCTGCTTTACATGGGGAAAAGTATTGAATTATAGTTTACTACCACTTTAATTGGTTTTAGGTCTGGACTTGACTTGACCACTTTATTTGGATTTAGGTCTGGACTTTGACTGGGCCATTGAACATGCTTTGATTGGGCATGTTCTTTCCATTGACTGGGCATGTTTAATGGTTGAGATAGCGAATGCATGGCTGCCAAGTTAGATACATTTTTTACTGTGTACTGGTAAGAATAGAGGATAGTTTATCATTTTCAGGAATATTTCGATATTTCGATATCATGTTTTTGGAACAGGGCTACTTCAGGAGTCCTGGAGATATTAACTTCCTTTACCATGTGTATTAATGTGAATGTTCAGATCCCAAAACTAGTACATTTGGGACATTGACACCGATTGATTGGACACACCACCTTCATATGCCGGCAGATCACGCACATCATGCCACACACTGGAGCTGTCATTTGCGGCTTTATGGTTGTTGTTCCTTAGTCGGTTGTCCTGGTTGGTCCTAGTGATCCATCAGTGCCTCATTAGCCAATGTGGTAAAGTTAAATAAATAAATATATATGCTGCACTTTCCAAAGTCATACACTATACCAGTGAAAAAATAAATATATACAAATCTCCAATACTAAAAAATTATCTTTCCGAACAGTGAAAAGTGACAATAGGGATAAGGGATTGGAGGAGAAGGGGAGGGAAAGGGGGATAAGGAGAAAGGATGGATAGCCGTATTATCACCATAAACATAAACCTACTAGGGAGGTTTGCTCAAAACACATCACAACGAAACAGATACGAATGAGGACAAGTCGTCTTTACTGTAGAGGGAACCATTCCAGCCAGGGCTTCCGCTGCTTATCAAATTTGTCTCTCCTGCCCTCCCTACTTGCCAGCAGGGCCTCAAAGGTGCAGTTGGTTCTAGTTATCTCTAGGACCTCTGTAACATTGGGAACCTTGTTAGATTTCCAATTCCTGGCCAGGAGAAACCTAGCAGCTAGTAGAAGATGAGTGACAACTACCCGAAATTCTGGGGGAAATCCCTCTATTCCCAAATTCAGCAGCGCAAGTTCAGGAGTAGGGGGCGTGAGTATACCCGTAATGCGCGAGATGCTTTTGAACACACTTCTCCAGAAACTCGTAAGGTTCTTGCAGAACCAAAAAACATGGATGATGTTACCAACGGCCCCACAGTCTCTCCAGCAGAGCGGAGAGGCTGAAGGACAAAACCTAGAGATACGATAAGGGGTAAGGTACCATCTCTGGGCTATTTTCTGAGAGAGCTCCCAGTGACTAACGCATCTGGAAGCTTTGTGCACAATTTTAAATGAGTACTGCCACTGACACGGTGTAAATGTTTTACCCAAATCTACTTCCCATCTGCGGAAAGGGGGCGACAATGTGAAATGTAATTTGTCCTGAAAGAGGTTGTAGAATAGGGAAATTCCTTTAGGGGGCAGGGTTACTGCAGTATAGAATTGCCATGCGTCAGCCTGAATCATTACATATTCATTTCTCTTTTAGTGTACCCTGACTTGATATTACTAGTCCACCTCTATGGCCGCTAACCATCTCTCATAGGTGCTCCCCGGTGTTAGCCTGTCTATTGGTGAATACTGGATATTACCACTAGTACTACTTTTATCACTAGTATTATCACTTTCACTACTATCATATGATCCTGACCTTAAGCAATACTATGATCATGCTATTGTCGGCAACAGAAGTCTCTTGCTGGTCTTTTGTTATTGCTGTGCTGGATGCCTTCCCCTTGTTCTGGCTTTATTCCGTGAGTGTCACCATTGGTTCCTTGACTGCCCACATAAGTGAGAGGAGCTCCCAAGTCTTCTGGGAGGTCCCCATCTGCTTGACTTGTGGTGCTTATGTGTGTACACACATATATAGGGACTGCAAGAGGAGGTAACACTGCTGAGCTCTGAGGAAGAAGGCTGTCCCTCGAAACACGTCAGCTGGCAGTGGCCCTCATCAAATCCTCTATGACCATCTGGAGTGCATTTGGGCTTCATTAATTGCTGCTACCTGTGGAAACTTTGTATATTGTGAACCTTTCAGCTACACTTGTGACTAGTTTTGATGACGTTTTTCCAATAAAACCTATCCGAAGGAAAATGCACTAGGCTGGTGCACCCTTTCTTTATTTTTCTTGCTTATTGCTAGGACACCCCTATGCCTGAAGGGCAGCAAGGCCAGTGACATGTACCATCACAAAATATTGACTGTCTGGTAATCCACTTGTGTGCAGGAGTGTTTGATTTCTGTTCTCTAATGTAGTTACAGTACACTGTCAGGGAAAATTATTCAGCTGTGTTTTTTTGATTTATGCTGGTCAGTGGTGCACACAGCATATTGTGTTAGGGTGTGCACTTCAGAGCATAAATATACATGCATGTATATGAGCAGAGATTGGTGTCAGTAGGGAAGTGGACAGTGTCAGTAGAGCAGAAATTGATATCAGTAGGGCAGTGGACGGTGTCAGTAGCTTTTTATTTTTATTTTTTTGTACAATATTATTCTTGATAATTTTTTTAGCAACCCTGTTAGTGGGGCTTTGGTAAAACATCTAAACATGAGTCTAAACAGACCCCTGATGTCTCACTTTTGAGACAGAGAAAGAGACTGTGGACAAAGATTCCCCAGTTCCTCCAGTTAAGAATGAACACAGCAGTTATCAGTACAGACCCCTCCCTGTGTTTTCTCAGAAAAGGAAGGGGATGATAAATTAAACATTTACCAGCCCCATCCCCCTCTCTACTGATTCTGAAACCCCCCTGCAGCAGCTGACAGGAGAGACGGAAAGGGAAGCTGGCAGCACTGCAGTAGGGAGACAGCGGGGGCAGGAAGCAGGGGAATACGGCACTACACAAGGTGATTAGAGTGTGCCCAGGCATATTTGCCACAACCGTGCACATGCCTGTGATGCTGGTGCATCGGCAGCCCTTTTAAAATGAACGCAATAAATACAAAAAATGCACTGCAAAAGGGTGAAAGAAAAAAAAAAAGGATAATAATTTAAATTCCAGCAAATAAAGACTATAATATGGATTAAAAAAAGTGAACATTGATCAAATATCCTAGTAATACATCAACTTGAAAAAAGCTTATGACTCTAGCCTATATAATGGTCGCATTACAAGGAATTATTTGTCCCTTTATTACTGTAGTTCAAATTTTGATATAGGACATCAATTTGAATGTTAAGATCTATCATTTTGGTTTCAAAAGAATAAGATCTAAAGGAGGACTGCATATTTAAAGCCAAACTCTGGTGAAATGTCAACTTTTACTTTTGTAGTGGGCCTCCCCCCACACTAAAAGGGCTAACTGTAAAACATTTTCTAGGGTGCCATTAAAAACCTATTTTACTTCCTTATTTATCCCTCGTTCTCTCAGCAGCCAGCACTCAGAATATTATTTCCTTGCATGCTCGGGTTTGTGAATGGGTAGTTAGCCTACAGGAGATGAGAATAAGGTAAGTAAAACTGCTTTTCAAAAGTATGTATGGGTAGGGTACATGGTGTTGTGATAGACAGATAATATATCCGTACCCAGACCTACCAATTCCCCTATTACACCCAGTCTAATTAGGGAACCTACTACCGGTGCCAATTCTACTCCCAGATGGCAGCAGGGTAGACCTGATAACAGAAGGGTGAGATATCAAGATGAAGACTACCACAGAAGTCCCAATCAACCCAGATGGAGGTCACCAAGTAGGAACAGATCACCTCCCAACAGGGATTATTACACCAATGACCAATACCCCTCGCAAGGCAGAAACACAAGGGACAATAGGGGTTTTCACAGGGGAGGCCGCAACAACAGACCACCAGGAAGATGGAGACCGAGGAATGGACAAGGATACGGTGGATGGAGAGGAACGAATGGCAACCGGCAGGATACCCATGGAAGACCCATGGGAAGAGACGAGCATCAAAGGAACCAAAGTCAGCAGGAACAAGGACCTCATCCCAGTCAATGGGACAATCGTTCATACAACAGGGAGAGAGAAGAGGAACCCACACAAAGAGAAAACGTGCCAGAGGGTGTAGGGGAGGGACGAAGAAAGCGTCCCAGACAACATTAGGAAAGGGCATCTTTAATTTGAGTAATATTCAACTTACCAAAGAAGAATTACAGATTTTAGACTTAGGCCTTAAATATGCGCCTGAGAAATCGTTAGATCAATTTGAAGCATATATAGACCTCCAAAAATTCCTTAGGAAACTTAACCTGCGGAAATACTTCGCAAACAATACAGAAGATCGTAGCATACAACCTTCCCAATACACCCAGACACAACTTAGAAATAACTCTGTATTCAACCCCAATGTCCCAGGCAACCAGTGCATAGGGGCCTTCAAAAAGATGGTGGAAAGTGATCTTAGGAAAGTACAGAGAAAATTCAAAAATAAAAACAAAAATATCTGGGAAACCATCAAGGCGATTGGGAAGAAGAATGAAGTCATTATCAGGCCAGCCGATAAAGGGGGGGGGCTTGTCATCCTTAATAAGACGGATTATGAGGAGGAAATGGAAAATTTACTTAAGGTCCCCAACACATACAAAAAGCTAAAAGGCAACCCCAAAGCCAAATTCAACAAAAAACGTATTAAATATGTGAAGAAGGGGAAATTGATGGGCATATTGAGTTCTACTGAAGCTGAGTACCTGGTGTCAAATTCCATCAAAACACCGGTAATATATTACACACCGAAGATACATAAGACACTGATCAAACCTCCAGGAAGACCCATCATCAGTGGGATCAATTCCGTATTTTCCAGGCTGGGTGAATATCTGGACACGTTCCTCAAACCTGTTGTAAAAAAGGGGAGGTCGTACCTTTGTGATAGTGTACAGCTAATTAATGAACTTAAACATGTGGAAGGTGCAGATAATCTATTACTCGCCACAATTGATGTCAACTCACTGTATACTAGTATTTCGCAAACAGATGGCCTATATGGGGTAGAAAAAGCCCTCCACCAAAACACGACGTTGAAACAAGAACAAATTAATTATATCGTGGAAGGATTACATATGGCAATGAGCTGCAACTATTTTTGGTATAAGAACAACTATTCCGTCCAAAATAGGGGCGTAGCCATGGGGGCACGGTATGCCCCCAGTGTCGCCAACCTGCTGATGGATTGTTGGGAAGAGGAATATGTGTACACACGTAACATCCCCCAGATCAAACTGTATCGTAGATACATTGATGATCTTGTCATACTCTGGGATGGAAGTAGCGACACCTTCCAAGAATTCCTACACAACCTTAATACCAATAAATACGGTCTCACCTTCACAGGGAAGTGCGATATGCAGAGTATAGATTATCTGGATCTCCAAATCTTTAAAGCAGGGTCCCAACTCCATACAAAAACGTTCTTTAAATCCACGGATCGTAATGGGTATATCCCTTCCACCAGCTGCCATCATCCTAAGTGGAAGGCAAACATACCTAAAGGCCAACTTATGCGATTGCGCAGGAATTGCAACTCCACTGGCGATTACATTGATCAAGCTGACATCATCATCGAGAGGTTTAAAGAGAAGGGGTACAAAGAAAGCAACCTGATCAAACTGAAAGAAGAAGTCCTAAAAATGGACAGAAACATCATGCTGGAACCCAAAGCCAAAAATAAATCTATTACGTCTGATGTAGCCCTTATAACTGGGTTTAACTCACAATATAAAACATTTGAACGCATAGTCAAAAAATATTGGCCGATCCTACAAGAAGACCACACTCTGAATAAAATCCTAAAGAAAACACCTACTTTCATTTACAGGCGAGCCCCCTCTCTACGCCACCATCTTGTACACAACGTGATCGACCCTCCAAAATCTATTAGCCTTTGCCCTGAACTGAAGGGGTTTTTTAAATGCCAAAAATGTTTGGCCTGTAGGGTGAGCAAAAAGCAACCTAGGAGAAAAATCAATTTCAAGTCGAGGGTTGATTTCAAGGAATATAAAATCAAAGAACTTATCACATGTCATTCCACCCATGTGACTTATGTCATCGAATGTCCCTGCCACCTACAGTACGTAGGCCGTACTACTCGACCCCTCAAAGTGAGAATTCGGGAGCATATCAACAGGATCAAAAAGGGATCCACCAAGCATAACCTCTATCGACACTTTAAGAGATTCCACCAACAGGACCCAACCGAACTCATCTTCTATGGCATAGATCTGATTAAAGACAACTGGAGGGGCGGAAATAAAACCACCGCAATTTCCCAGAATGAAACTAGCTGGATCTATCGTTTAGGATCTTTAAAGCCGCATGGATTAAATGCAGATATAGACCTTAACTGCTTCTTGGCTAACCCTTAATAAGCCCATTGACGCATTCCACCTCTAACCTTATGTATGCTACACTCTCTATTTATATATGCCAATTTACCCCTGCATATCATATATCAATTATTGATCATAGAGTAAATTTACCCCCAATATCCCCTCTCATGACCTCATTTACTTTCTTTAGTTGGGTATCTATACTTATCATATATTTTTTAATGAGTACACTCTCCTAAGCTTGGTTCCCATCTCTGGCCGGACCTAATACCAGTTTGATATAGCAGTTATATAATACCCTTGGGCCCTTATAGGGGGTCTACAATGGAATTATAATCTGCAATCCACCTACCTTTTTATATATGCATCGCTAGTTTGTGGGAACCACCGTAGTTGCGATGGTACACATGAACGACCAATTATTACGTGTAAATGCAGAATATCCATCTCTGCATTGTATATTCATGCGTTTTTTGGTCACATGACTGATGGCTCAACCACTTAAGATACCATCCCCCTTTTCATGCAATTTTTATTA
The DNA here is from genome assembly GCA_029574335.1 of Rana kukunoris. Taxonomy (NCBI): domain Eukaryota; kingdom Metazoa; phylum Chordata; class Amphibia; order Anura; family Ranidae; genus Rana; species Rana kukunoris. The sequence continues at coordinate 145,322,422 of CM056056.1, forward strand.
CACCCTATATTAATCACATTTTCATATGACTGCGTGCCTAGGACTGTATGTTTTTTTTGCCTATGGATAAGCCCGTTTGACAGCCTTAACAGCTTCATCCTCTTAATGTCTAGTATGCTTAATACAATGTCCTGCCATTAGTGTACCTCTCGACTAATAACAGTGTAATGGGATACTTCCTGTAATGTTTTTTGTGAATTAGGGCCGTCAACATGGCAATTGATATAAACATTCGGGGTATATTAACCCCCTTTGGAAATGTAATACCATATAAGCATATGTGCGCTTAGGCCACTTGTTCACCATATGTGTAAATTCCATCATACGCCCGTTTACTTAATACACTGTATTCTGTCTGACCGGCCAACTAGCGGCTTCGTTTTCCTGTAGGTTGGTGATGTATAAACTTCAAATAGGACACTGATCCCGCCACTCAAATACTTTGGACAAGCTATACACCCACTAATGCTTTAAGTCCTGTCCTATGATTGGACAACCAACCCGCCACACACTGCCTGAATGACTAGGGGCGGCTACTCCTATTTCCAATAGGTGCAAACTACAACGTTTGATTGGACACCTATTAGGCCGCTCTGATTGGACAGCCCCACCGAGCGTATCTAATTGCCATGGTGACGCTGCCTATTTATCCTGCAAGTCACGGTATGCGTGTACCCGCTTCAGAAGACGTAAGGACTACGAAACGTGCGTAAAGCGGATACACGCACACCTACACGCACTTCCGGGATCACCAGCGTGTCAGCCTGGAACGCACGCCGTTCACATGCTGGATTGATCCACATCCGGAACCTTTAGTGCCTGTACTGTGGAGTACCTATGTTTGGCAAATCATAGGGTACTACTCCTTTTCCTTGTTTTTAATGTTTAATTTAATTTTTTCGTTCTGTCACCGCTGATTTATCCACTTTCAGCTATGCATGGTGCCATGATTTTTTAAGTTTAATTATTTTTTAATACCTTTATCGACTTTCTGTATATTGCACCTGTGCCTGAGTATTGCTCAGTAGTGCCAATAAAGCCGTACCTCATTTTACATACTACACTATGGAAGTCCCCTCTCTTTTTTGATTTGGAGGAGCTGTGCAAATAACCATCTATACCAAGGAGATACACCAGGAATTTTGGCGATTACCTTTGGAACCCAGGAGAAGGTGCCACGATATGGGAAGAACACATACTGTGACCTGACACGCCTTATACCCCTGCAGGGGTGACTACATTTGGTGAGTGGGGACCCTTGAGGGGGAGCACCGGTTTCACCGCGATTCCCACCTGACGTAACACCTATGCATATAGGTGCACCTTCCTTGTCACATCACACAGAGTCACCCGATTGTAACTGATGGACTATTTTATGTCAGTCGACCTTTAGTTCACTCCAACATATACTCATATATGTTTTCCCCATGATTATTATTTTTTCATTGATGGTTATTTTAGTATTGATTATTGTGGATATACAGATGACACTCCGATTGTCACAATATTTTATTTTGTGTTTTAAGGTTTAACCACTGCATGGTCTGCAAATAGATGTTATTTGAAACCTATTGCAATACAACTTTTATGGATTGATGTTAGTGCACATTTATAATCTACCACATATTTATGTTTAATATGCACATGTGTATACTTTCACTTTCATTGATGACACATTGTTAGCACTTACTAGCACCACTACTCCCACCTCACCTGTGGTACTATACACCTTAGGGAATGTTGTCCCACTAATTCTACCCATATACTTGTGGGCTAGTCTAAACAACATAATAGTGACAGTGCCATCACCCCCAAACACCTACACAGATAATATATCCTCTATATGTTATCCATTAACTTGTTGGGCATCAAGTGTGGGTCACACAGGAGGCCTAGCTCTGGGTGAGTTCTTCTGGGCTACGCCAGGCAGCAAGTATGATCAGTTCTTATAACACTTAACTTGGGTGAAGGCATGCTCAACAGTGTCGGGACCGGACAAGAGCTGCTGTCATGTGAAAGTCAAACATTAAGGCAGTCCCCCAACTCAGAGATGAGCCACTTGTGTGCAGTGTTTTGTGGAGTTCTTTTAAAGTTAGCATCTCATATTCTACACACTTGAACAGGTGCTTGCATTGCATTAGAAAGGACATGCAGAGCCTATGCCCACTAGTTTTCGTCCGAATGCATTTTCATCCGAATTTCGGGTATTTTCGTTATCGTTTTAACAAACGAAAACGAACGCGTAGAATCTGAAATCCGAAAGATTTTTATTTTCGTTGCTACAACAGTTTGATATAGATAGGAGATTCAACATGACGCTGACAATAGCAATCTGTGCCTATCGAATCTACGGTCGAATGTGCCTAACCTTAACTCTATCAGTCCAAGATTATTCTACATAGAGAGGAAAGATTCGAAAATAGAGAGAAAAGATTCAACATTATAGAGACAGTGTTGGGGTAGACCATTCGAAGAATCGTCAAAGCAACGAAAAACATACAAACGTTGAATCTGTCATTGAATGCTTATGGTGTCTGTCAAAAGTTCTAAGAAGATTCAACAAGCAGCTAAACTGTACAACGACGCAATCATACATTTCCAGTCAAATGCTTGGCCCATAGGCTATAGAAGAATTTGAATGTTGGTTGACTAGTAATAATAATTTATAAATATAATTATTACTAGTGCCATACAACATTAGAATTCTTCTATAGTTTGCAGGCGGAACTTTAGACCGGAAATTTACGATTGTGGCATCGTACAGTTTAGCTGCTCCGCCGAATCTTCCTAGAACATTTGACAGACACCATAAGCCTTCAATGACAGATTCGACCTTAAGGCCTCATTCACACTGGTACCATCAGTTTAGCCACGTTAAAAACGTATCAGTTTTTATCCGATTTTTCATCCGTCATCCATTCCGTTAATATCCGTTTACATCCGTCTATCGATCCGTTTACGTCCGTTGTCATCCGTTTTCCGATCCGTTTATATCCGTTTACATCCGCAAATGTATCAGTTTTCATCCGTTTTTTCGTCCGTTTCCATCCGTTCACAGACATTTCTGTGGCTTTGATGACACTACTGCTCCTCCCATGCTGCATTGCAGTTTTCAGTGAGTGACTTGTCCTTGCTGTGTCCTTCCTTTGTCCTGTTGTGTACTGCATTGTGCGATGGATTCCAACAATTTTTGGGACATTATGACATTGTTTGTCGTATTTGCCAATATGAGGAGAATGGAGAGCAAGAAAAAGAAGATTGTGGCTAGGAGACGTCGATTCTGGAGATTATGGAGATTTTTAAGTACTGACGTTTGGCGCAATTCCATGAGTGTGCGCAATTTAAGCTTGACATGTTAGTTATCTATTTAGTTGGCGTAACTTCATCTTTCACATTATACAAAAAAAAATCCCCCAAAAAAAGGTACTTTATTTCTCAAATACAGTACGAGATAAAAAGTTGCAATGACCGGCATTTTATTCCCTAGGGTGTCTGCTAAAAAAAAATATATAGTGTTTGGGGGTTATGAGTGCATATGTGCAAAGGGGATTTGCCTTTAGTAAATAATCCCCAGAGTGCCACATTTGCTCTGCTGCAGCGGAGGACACAACAGTACATTACTCACATGTGTCCATAATCTCATGATTACATAAAAACACTGACAAGAAAGCATGCTGCAGTTAGGCAACACTTACCACATTGATGACGCTGTTTCGGAGTCATGGTGGACCAATTTGGTGTCAGAAGTTGAAATATTTCTTCCCACAGTTGCTGGGTCTTAACCCTATCACTGTGGTCCCGGCAGGTTGAGTCCCACAAGCCTGGCCTTTCATGGACCAGATTGATGAGGTCCTCATGGGGCACATCTCTGGCCATGTTTCTCCTTCTTTCTCCTTGGGGATGATATCCTGGTGATGCACTTCCTATTGTCCAACTACTGCCTTGGTCATAGGTTAAGTTCATTTACTAAAAAAAAAAAAGAAATTCTTCAAAACGGATCTAAACTGATCGGATGTAGACGGACATCATCAGTTAACGTCAGTTATTATATGTTTTCACGGATTTGGACGTAGCCTTGGTACGTTCAAAAAAACGGATACGATCTGATGCGGAGGTTAACGGATGGTAACTGATGGTCATCCGTTCGCCCATAGGAATGCATTGTTGTCCGTTGACGGATGGCATAAAAACGGATATGTGTGAATGAGGCCTAATTCAGATTTTTGGACAAATGCATTTTTTAACGAAACAAACTAAATAAAAACGAACTTCAGGAGTAACGAAAATGAAATCAGATGAAAATGAAATTCCAAAACAAAATATTTCAGTGTGCATGTCTAATGCCCACTTCACCATTTAGTGTAACTCTGCTACCTCTGGTAACAGAATGGTGTCCTGCCGAGAACATAGCACAGACCTCATGCTTGCTCACTAAACTGTTCCTTCATACCCAGTAAAAAGGCAAAACTTTCTATAAAGCAAATCCACTCCTGGGACTGACTGTGACGGGATCTCCTCGCTACCGGAGAACCTGTCCATTTACCAGTTACCACGCCAATGACTAGTTGCAGTTTAACCTTTTGTTGCTGTGATGTTACTAGAACCGTTCGGTGTACTGTAGTAGTCTAAGAACCTGGTGTGTGCACCAGGACCCCATGTGGACCCCTTAAATAACTTCAGACTAGGCTTTGTGTCAATAACAAATGTTTCTAAAAGCTCAGCATTATAAACACAACATGGCAGAATGCACTTTCCCTATCTAATTCTAACAGTGGATGCCCCAGGGTACCTGCATAGGTAAAGTCCTTGTAGGTGAAGTCCATAGCTGGCACGACTCAATAGGAGAAATTCATGACTTGGGTGTATCAAGAAGGCTGGTGCTCTGTAGATGAACTACAAGTCTCAGAATGTACTGTAAGGTTCTTGATCTTTAGCCTGCTGACCCCCACCATCTTAAGACCTAAACCTCTGCCTTTTGTTATGCCACAGGACAGGAGGCTAGGCCCCAAAGCTTGCAAATATGAGCAGGAAAGCTGAGCCTGGTCTTTCCAGCATTGAGGACGTGCACTTCAGTTCCAGCCAGTGTTTCAGGTCCTGATTGGGTAGATTGATTGCAGCGCAACCGTTGGCTTCCGCTGCTGTCAATCAAATCCAATGACGCAAGAGTTGGGGGGCGGGGCAGAGTCCTGCTGTCTGTGTCAATAGACGCAGCAGCAGGACATGGGAGCGCACCTGCATGTGTGCCCTGAGGGAGAGTGTTTCTCCAATAGGGCACCTCAAGAAGAGGAGCAGCTAGGAGAGCCGCTGAGGGACCCCAGAAGCGGAAGATCGGGGCCAATCAATGCAAAACAAACTACACAGAGAAGGTAAGTATGACATGTTTATTATATATTTTTTTAACAATTGTTTAGTTACTCTTTAACCTGGGCTGTCCCAATAGTCTGTCTAAGATGAACACAGTAGGCAACCTGCCTACAAGTACCCTAGACAAAAATGAGCATTTAACTATTTCTGTGAGGTGAAAAGCCCAACAGCAAGCATAACTTTGAAATGTACCCAAAGTGCAGCTTTAATCCCTGTTCATTCAATATAAAAATGTTATGAGAAATGTTTCTTCTTTGTAAAATGAAATGCATGTTTTAACAAGCTCTCATTTATGTCACAAGGTTCCCCATTTGTGAGGAAATTATATTTCCAAACCACAATCAAATCACCAGTTGAAGAATCTGCAACATCAACATTTTTTTATAGGTACACATTGCTATGGGCTAGATTTATTCTGTGCTAAAACAATTACAAAGGGAGGTGGAATTCCATAGCTGAAAACCTTATTAAAATGTCTTCTTATTAGAAGGCTAGCTTAGTACAAAACACAGATTCCATGCAGATACCCTGTATAAAGCTAAAATGAAGCTGCCTCCTCTTCGGTCAGAATATATTCAGCTTTAAATGGTAACTTTGCATCTGTTTAAATAAAAAAGGAACCTGTGGGTGTGCAGACTAGTTGCTCTGAGTTTAGAGGGAAATGTATATGTATATGTATTTATTTACAACTTATACATTTGGGAAAAACTGGGTAGATCAATGCATTTCTAACTGTGCAGCAAAAAAAGAATAGATATGTTTTTATACTATACTATCAACATTAGTTACATATAAAAAAATAATTTAGTTGGAAATATATATATATATATATATATATATATATATATATATATATATATAATTCAAATTTGGCTGACAATGTGGAAATGGCCTTTGTAAAGTTATCCTTACATTTTTTAAATTGGATATAAATATATATACAGTATATATATATTGTGTTGGGGGACTCTGTGCTACGTGAAAGGTTGCTGGTTTACGCCATATTTTTTAAAAAAAGACACATTAATTGCACAACTGTGTCTTGGGCTTTTTAGTTCTGACCTGACATGGCTCAGAGCCAGGGGAGGACTGGCAGCCTTAGGCCTGGGGGGCAAGTCCAGTCAAGTGGCCCACTGAACCACAAATCAGCTCGCCATCCATGTCCACATGGTTTTATAAACGGATGATTGATGTTATGAAGCAAGACAAATATGATACAATGTAGTAATTAAAAAAGTTCAGATAGTGCCTGTTAATGCATCCTGATCAGTGCCCATCAGTGCAGCCTGATCATTGTCCATTAATGCAGTGCAGTTCCCATCAGTGCAGCCTGATCAGTGCAGACAGTGCCCGTTAATGCATCCTGATCAGTGCCCATCAATGCAGCCACACCAGTGCAGTGCCCATCAACGCAGCCTGATCAGTGCAGACAGTGCCCGTTAATACATCCTGATCAGTGCCCATCAATGCAGCCACACCAGTGCAATGCCCATCAGTGCAGCATGATCAGTACCCATCAATGCAGCCTAATCATTGCCCATGGCATGTGGGGGTCAGCTGGGGGTATCAGGGTCTGTCTCAACTTAGCAGGCCCGGTTGCCCCCCACTATATGCAGTGGATAGATTCTTGCATAGCATGAATCTATCCACTGCTGCCCCATATTCATGCATCTGGCGCCTTCCGGGTCACTGGGCACATGAAGTACAGCGGCCAGGTTTTTTTAATAACCTGATTAGAGCTAGGTGATGGGCTAAGTTGCCGGCAGACTGTGGGCGGGGGTCCTCCTGGATCAGTCGGCTCCACTAACCGGATTCTGGCTGAGTCTGCTGGGGGGGGGGGGGTGGTTCTGGCTGAGTCTGCTGGCGGGGGGGGGGGGGGGGTTGGAGGTTCTGGCTGAGTCTGCTGGCCGGGGGGGGGGGACTCTGGCTGAGTCCGCTGGATGGCTTATATGGAGAGCTGAAGGAGATGCAGTACTAAAGAGGCAGGTCATCATCAATCATCATTATTATCATTCACATCACCTTACTTTACTTTCAATTCAGTGCAGTGCAGTCTCTTACTCGTGCAGTCTCACTGACTCTTCTCTGCAGCCAGCCCACGAGTCACAGAGATGTATGGTGCGGTGCTCGTGCCCTGACATGCCACATGACCTTCCTACAACTCCCACAATGCAGCGCGGCAGCAGCCAGCCAATCGGCGGCCGCCACTGCTGAGTAGGGCTGCGCATCTTCACCGGTCTCACGATTCGATGCGATTCTGCGATGCATCACAATTGCAGCGCAAGTGTGCATGGCTCCCCCCCCCAAAATACTAAAGGAGATGGTCAGAGACTGCAGACATAGTACAGGAGATGGTCAGAGACTGCAGACATAGTACAGGAGATGGTCAGAGACTGCAGACATAGTACAGGAGATGGTCAGAGACTGGGGACATGGTACAGGAGATGGTCAGAGACTGCAGACATAATACAGGGGATGATCAGAGACTGCAGACATAGTACAGGAGATGATCAGAGACTGCGGACATAGTACAGGAGATGATCAGAGACTGCGGACATAGTACAGGAGATGATCAGAGACTGCGGACATAGTACAGGAGATGATCAGAGACTGCGGACATAATACAGGAGATGGTCAGAGACTGCAGACATAGTACAGGAGATGATCAGAGACTGGGGACATAGTACAGGAGATGTTCAGAGACTGCAGACATAATACAGGAGATGATCAGAGACTGCGGACATGGTACAGGAGATGGTCAGAGACTGCGGACATAGTACAGGAGAAGGTCAGAGACTGCAGACATAATACAGGGGATGATCAGAGACTGCAGACATAGTACAGGAGATGATCAGAGACTGCAGACATAGTACAGGAGATGATCAGAGACTGCGGACATAGTACAGGAGATGATCAGAGACTGCGGACATAGTACAGGAGATGATCAGAGACTGCGGACATAGTACAGGAGATGATCAGAGACTGCGGACATAGTACAGGAGATGATCAGAGACTGCGGACATAGTACAGGAGATGATCAGAGACTGCGGACATAATACAGGAGATGTTCAGAGACTGCAGACATAATACAGGAGATGATCAGAGACTGGGGACATAGTACAGGAGATGGTCAGAGACTGCAGACATAATACAGGAGATGATCAGAGACTGCGGACATAGTACAGGAGATGATCAGAGACTGCAGACATAGTACAGGAGATGATCAGAGACTGCGGACATAGTACAGGAGATGATCAGAGACTGCGGACATAGTACAGGAGATGATCAGAGACTGCGGACATAGTACAGGAGATGATCAGAGACTGCGGACATAGTACAGGAGATGATCAGAGACTGCGGACATAGTACAGGGGATGATCAGAGACTGCGGACATAGTACAGGAGATGATCAGAGATTGCGGACATAGTACAGGAGATGATCAGAGACTGCGGACGTGGTAGAGGAGATGGTTGCACATGTTTAAGAACCCTAATTGGTGCACAGACAGCAGTTCAGTTCTACTTCAATAGTTCCCAGATTCAGTCCCAGGAAGCTGAAATCTGATGGGTAACACTGCCCGCTGCACTTTACCCACTGATTTTTTTTTTCAGGCCCCACTCACACCTATGCAGGTGCAACAGAGCAGTTTTATGGATCACGCTTAGGGCAGCTTGAAAATGCTTTATAATTCATAGCACACCAAAACGCATGACACTTTATTACACACTTTGTGTGCCTGGAAAAAAAAAAGTTTTGCCTTGGACAATTCCCTACAAATCCCATCATATAACATGTATTATGAAGGTATTCAGTGTAAAAGTCACAGCTTGCTGGTGGACAATACAACCATGTGTTCCTGAACAATAACCTGCATTGGATAGAGAGGAGGACATTACCAGAGGAGGTATAGAGTACACATAGGAAGGTGTCATATGGCAGGACAATAAGAGGTGATGGAGGAGATCACACATTGATGATGAAGCCTCTCTGACCTGTACACAACGCTGGGAAAGTCTCTCCCCTCCAAGATCCAGGAAGGAGCCATTCACTCACTGACAATGCTGCTCTACAGTGTCCACTCTCCAGGGGGACTCAGGTTACAGGTCCTGGCAGATCCGTAGATGTTATCATGGTACAAGCTATAGGAAAAGCTCTGTGCAGAATGTTGTAAGTACACTACAGATTATAAAAAATAAGTACATCGCTATCAGTTATTGTATAAATAACTGATAGCGATGTATTTATTTTTTATAATACACAGTCTATATTTGTTAGTAGTTTACAGGACAGGAGCTGACAGGACCTGCCTCTTCTAGCAGGCTGCGACCTACTGAGCAGAGAAGGTAATATCTGAACAGCGCGCTCTCCCGGGACCCTCCCCTGACGTGCCACATGACCTTCCTAGTTCCTACAACTCCCACAATGCAGCGCGGCAGCAGCCAACCAATCGGCGGCCGCCGCTGCCGAGTTTTAGGGGGAAAAAAACAGCGCTGCGGACCGCGGCCGTTTTAAATATAATGTGAGCGGCCTGGGGGGAAATCTCCATTTTTCCACCTGGCCCAGTCCGCCCCTGCTCAGAGCCCCACCCCACAGACAGGAAGTCTGTTCCTGGGAACCAGGTGAACTCCCATCACTCTGAGAGGAGTCAGACGCTGCATGTCTGCAGGAGGCAGATGTCATTGGTGATAGAGCAGCAGGGTGCTGACAGGAGTAAGCTTGGTGTGTGCGTAACTCTAGGAAACTCAGTTTTTTCTCAGGAACAGAACTTAAGCCTAGGCTACAGGCCTGAAACAGCCAGATGGCAAGAATGAAAGCCAGGAGGCTAAAGTGTTGAGTATTCAAGATACAGTAATGGTGGAACCCCCTGCAAGGGCTGCTGATGTATTTGTGAACTTTTGTGCTTTTAAATAAAAGTGGGGTACCAGGCCCTTAAAAACTCAGTTCTAGACTGGCGTACTCACTGAAAAACGCACCTACCACTGGGATCTGATCACCCCAATCTTACAATATATATATATCTTTATATATATACTGTAGATATATATATATCTACAGTGTATAAATATAGATATATATACAGCATAACTCTATCTATCTATCTATCTATCTATATATATATATATCTATACACACAGATATATCTATACACACATTATATATATATATATATATATATATATATATATATATATATATATATATATATATATATATATACACACACAATGCCATGAAAAGTATTAATACCGGTTGAGATTTTCCACATTTCCAAATTAACCAAAAACGTAAATGTATTTTATTGGGATTTATGTGATAGACCAATGCAAAGTGACACATAATTGTGAAGTGGAAGGAAAATGATAAATGGTTTCCAACATTTCTTACCATTAAATATCTGAAAAGTGTGGCATGCATTTGTATTCAGCCCCCCTGAGTCAATACTTTGTAGAACCATCTTTCGCTGCAATTACAGCTGCAAGTCTTTTTGGGTACGGTATGTCTCTGCCAACTTTAAAGATCTAGAGGATAAAAATGTTGTCCATTCTTCTTTAAAAAATAGCTCAAGCTTTGTCAGATTGGATGGAGAGCGTCTGTGAAAAGCAATTTTCAAGGCTTGCCACAGATTCGATTTAATTTAGGTCTGGACATAGACTGGGCCATTCTAACACATGAATATGCTTTGATCTAAACCATTCCATTGTAGCTCTTGCTACAGTATATGTTTAGGATCATTGTCTTTTGCAGACTCTAACAGGTTTTCTTCTAAGATTGCCCTGTATTTGGCACCATCCATATTCCCTGACCAGCTTCCCTGTTCCTGCTGAAGAAAAGCATCCCCACAACCTAATTCTGCCCCCACCATGTTTCACGGTGTGGATGGTGTGTTCAGGTTGATGTGCAGTGTTAGTTTCCACGGACCGTTTTCATCGGACATGTCTCCTTGTGTGTACGCGGCCTTAGTGGCAGCAAGAAGAAACAACAGCGACACTGAGCTAGGGGAAAAACAAGTGAACAAATAAACAGCTTGGGCTGAGTACCACCTTGCAATGCTATATTTCAATAGTCATCCCTGCTTAGGGAAGTGTGGGTACAATGAAGATCATAGTTCTCCTACAATGCTTTCATCTGCTTTCATCTGCATATCTTTCCAGAAAAGACGCCATTTGATGTCATCTTTGTCAGACATTTAGGGTCAGCATCTACTAGCTCAAAGATAACATAGCCATGTGAATCCTGGTTTCTGTAGTACTTGGCTTTGTTGAAAAATGTGAACCACAGTCTGATCACTGGGTAGAGAAAAGTGAAAAAATGCTTCTTCCTGTCTCTAGCAGACCAATAATTCCTCAACCTAGACAAAGACATGACTTGTACTAATGTGCTGCTGTTTAATGATACAGGTATTGACGTTCCTGACAATTTATACTGTTGCCGTATCTTGTGACATTTCAGCCCCTTTCGCACTTGTGAAACTTGTCCTGTGACTTGGGGCTGCAGCCTCGCATGACAAGTCGTACCACATGATTTCCAATGAGTACCATTCATATCTGTGTGACTTCAAAGTAGGCACTGCACTACTTTGGTCCAACTTTGATGGAACTTTAGGTTCATAGACCTCAAGATTACACAAGCATTGCTTCAAGTCATGGCAAAGTCATACAAGTGTGAAAGGGGCCTTCAGGCACTTATCCATGCAGACTTGTAACTGATAGGTCATTTTAAAGATGCAAGCTCAAGGGTTGTCCTGTCCTAAACGTGGCTTTAATACCAAGTGAATTACTGACTTGAACAAGCATACCATTTTTTTTATAGCTCCCTGGCTGCATGCTTATCCCAGGCCATTAAATCACTGGTTAACATGTCATTAAACCAAAAAAAATTAATTGCATAATTAACTCCAAAAATATTATATCTGTGCTAAATGACTTCTATATTGAGTGTGGCAACGCTTTGCTGGCTGATACTCCATTCCCTCTGTTGCCCCACTGTCTCTGCATGCTCAATATTTAGTCTGGGGCAACTCTCCAGATTGTCTTGCCTGGGCAGCTCCAGTGGCACAATTATCAGCTTGTCCTCCCTATTCCTCCTCTAGCTTTCCCATATGACCCACCTGTCACAGCCTGCAAACTATAAGTTAGCATACCCTCAATAAGCCCCTGCCCTGCCCTGCCCTGCCCTTAATTGCCTGCTGCTAAAGCAACCTGCCCTGAACTATACATGCTGGAAATTATAGTCTGCCGGTGACAGCATTGATCTGCATAATGACCTACTTACCTCCTTTCCTGCCCTGATGAGAACGAAGCTCCAGTAGGTTCCCTCCTTTCACTTTGCAGCACTAGGGATGAGCTCTGCATTCGATACAAACGTATGTTCGACTCGAACATTGTCTGTTCATACGTTCGACGAAATTCGAACAAAACGGGTCGTTCGCGCCAAATTCGAGTGACGCGCAACAGCCCATAATTCACTGCGGCATTGCACGCTGATGATTGGCCAAACATGCACTATGACCGTGCATGCTTGGCCAATCACAGCGCGCAAAAAACAGAGAGCCATAATTGGCCAAAGCCAGGGTGGCTTTGGCCAATTATGGCTCAGGGCTTTAGCACACACCCCACACTATATAAGGCTGCCTGCTGGGCGGCCTAGTGTAGTGTGTTGCGGTTGTTAATGAGAGCAGTCAGAGAGACAGAGAGATTGTCTTTTTATATAGCTAGATATAGCAGGCAGGCTAGTCAAGTTAAGTAGCTTAATTTACAGTGTGTAGAGGAAATATATACATCCCTAGGAGTTTAACATATATTTATTCACTGTATAGCTTAGCTAGATCAGCTATTCCTAATTTACTGGTAGGCAGGTGATTGTGCTATTTAAAGACATTATCACAGGTATAGACACCCAGCAGGTACAATATTTAAAGGAATTTTTTATTTTTTATTTAAGCATCATTAAAATCACTGCTCCTGGAGCAGTGATTTTAATGATGTTTAAATAAAAAATAAAAAAAATAAAAAATTCCTTTAAATATTGTACCTGCTGGGTGTCTATAGTTTGCCTGTGAAAACATCTTTGAGAACCCGGGTCTTGCCCGACGGAACATGTATCAATGGAAAAAAGTTTTAAAAACGATCTTTTTTTCAGGAGTCCTGCTCCTGATAAAACAACCGTTTTTTTTTTTTTTTACTTGAATGGCTTTTATTGAGAAAAGTCATAAAAAACAACATGGTAACAGGTGTTACAGAACAGTACACATCAATAATACAGTCAGAGGATGACACTTCGTGCCTTATAGGAAGAAACCCTTCCATCAACAGAAATATAAAACTTTGCAGACTCATAGTAGTCAAACCATTACAATAGAAAAATACAGCCAACAGGAATATCTATTACCAGATTCACGTGAGTAAAAGCAATAAAAGTGAAAAATCAAGAACAAAAACACAAAAAGAAAAAAAAGAAAAGGCATCACAGATCATTCTTGGAATCGTAATAGCCACCAAGGTGTCCATTTAGCATCATGGATCTGAATTGTATCGTGGAGTGTGTGAAAGATCTTTTCAGATAACATGATCCGATCCATTCTGTCGGAAACCTGAGCAAAGGAGACCGTAGAGGATTTCCAGTTAAAGGCAATGGCCCATAAAACTGCTATACACAGTGTGTAGATCAAATCTCTCAAGGGTTTAGGGTCAGGGATCCTCTCAAATAAAAGGCAATGGTTGCGTGTCACGGTCACATGATTTCCAGCAAATTTGTCAATAAGAGCAAAGGCCTCTTGCCAAATTGAGGAAATCTTCTCGCATTCCCAAAATATATGGAGGAATGTACCTGAGACGGGACAGCCTCGAAAACAGCAGGAGGAGGCCTGGGGGAAAATCCGATTCAAACGTTGTGGTGTGTAATACCAGCGAGTAAAGAGCTTAATTGACGTTTCTCTGAAAGAGAGAGAGACTGTACACCTCCGAAGATTCCACCAGTTTGCCTCCCAGTCCTCCAGGCTGTAGTCCAAGGACAACTCCGATTCCCACTGTAGCATTATTTTAGCTTACTACTAGGTCCATTAAGTATCATGGTATTGTATAAAATAGAAATAAGGCCTTTCTGTCTGGGACCAGACTTACAAAGGGATTCAAAGGGTGAGAGTGGGATAGACGGGGTGAGAGCATAATTGGTCAAACAAAAATGCCATATCTTTTGGGATTGAAGTAGGGAGAAGGATATAAATTTACCTTTGTGTTGTAAATCCTCTAAAGTAGTCAAACCTAGCCCAGACCACCAACTAAATGAGATAGGATCCATGAAGGCTGATGGGAATCTGAGGTCCCCCAGAAAGGAGGCACCAGGGGGAGCCCTCGATAACAGACCCAGTGAAGGGCCATAACGTCTCCACAATCTAAATCCCTGGGCAACTATAAGGTTCCTGCTTGCTAACTCAGGGGGATGAGGGCAGAAAAACCACAGCAGGCCAGGCAGATGAAAGGGCAAAATGGAATCCCGTTCAAATCTAACCCAGGGGACCTTAGGCTTCTTGATGGACCATTGAGCTTGTTGAGTAAATCTACTGGCTAAGTAATAGAGCCAAACCTGTGGGACACCCAAACCCCCAGATCTGTAGGTTCTATATAGAACCGTCCTAGCAAACCTAGCAGGTTTGTTTCCCCAAATAAATAGGTTAATAAAGGATTGAAGTTTTAATATATATGCTTTAGGAATCAGGAGGGGGAGGGAGCAAAACAAATATAAGATCTTAGGCAAGATTGACATTTTTATCGCAGTGATTCTACCCAAAAAAGAAATATTACAAGCAGACCAAGTTTTAAGAAGCTTTTTCAGATTAGCCACTAATGGGGGAAAATTTAAGTCAAACATGTCACGAAAATCTCCGGGGATCTTCACACCAAGATAGGGAAGAAAAAAGCGGGCCCTAGTAAAGGAAAATGTGCTCCTCAAGTTCACAAGCTCAGCCGGGGGGAAGCCAATCGGGAGGGCCATGGATTTGGAAACATTCACCGACAAACCTGAGATCCCAGCAAAAATGGAGAGGGTGTTAAATAGGTTTGGCAGTGAAATTATGGGATTGGTCAAAAACAGCAGTGCATCATCAGCGTACATACATAGTTTATATTCTGAGTCAGCTTTCACATACCCTGTCATGTCTGGGTGTTGGAGTATGGCGATGGCTAGGGGTTCGATTGCAAGGGCAAAAATTAAAGGGGAAAGGGGGCAGCCCTGTTTGGTGCCCCTACCGAGCTTGAAAAAGTCAAAACAGCAGCCTGGAAGCTTTATCCTAGTGCAAGGGTTTAAGTAGAGGGCTTGAAATGTACTTAGAAATTCCCCCCTGAAGCCAAATCGATTCAAAATATGAGATATATACTGCCAGGAGACAGTATCAAATGCTTTGTTTATATCTAAACTTAGTAAAAACAATTTCTTAGAAAAGAGATTAGCATCTTGAATTAAATTCGAAACCAAACGAATATTGTCTGTGATCAGGCGGTGTGGAATAAATCCAGGTTGGTAAGGAGAGATTAAGGATGAGATCACACCACCCAATCTGTCCGCCAGGATTCTGCTAAATATTTTCAAGTCATTGTTAATGACAGAGATGGGCCTGTAATTTTGAGGTAATGCATGATCCCTATTTGGCTTGGGAATCAAGGACATATTTGCCAAGAGCATTTCTTCGGGGAAAACACCACCTTTTAGGACTGAATTAAAAAGTCTAGTTAATTTAGGGATAAGTTGGGAGGAGAATTTTTTATAGTAAACCGCAGAGAAACCGGCGGGTCCAGGGGAAGAGGTATTTTTAAGAGACTTTATCACATTCAAAACTTCTGCAGGGGATATAGGGCGGTTCAGGGAGTCTACCTGTGAAGAGGAAAGAGAGGGCAGAGGTAAATCATCCAACCAAGACTTAGCTTCCTCAGAAGGAGCTGAACGCTGTTGTCCTAGCAGCTTAGAGTAATAATCCTGGAAGACTCCAAGAACCTCTTTAGGGTGGGAAACAGAGCCGCCCAGGGGGGTGGAGAGCTTATAAATATGTGGAGGACAAAAAGATTGATTAAGCTTCCTCGCGAACATAGTAGAAGCAGCATTACTTTGGAGTAAAAATTTGGCCCTGGACCAGCGTAGGGATTTCTCTGTCTTAGCCGAGAGTAGGAAGTCAAGTTCCAATCTTTTTTGGTCGATAAGCCACCGAGTGGGTTCTAAAACCAGTTTCACAGGGTCTTTGTAAAGACTGTCTAGCTCAGCAGAGAGCTGCATGATCTTAAGTTTAGCAGAGGTATTACGGGCTGAAGCAAGTTTAATAAGCGCCCCCCCCTCAATTCAGCCTTACGGGCCACCCAAAGTGTAGAGATAGGGGTCTCAGGGAGGTCGTTTGCTGCAAAATAAGATTTTATGGAGTTGGCGACATCAGATTCAAAGGGTCCGAGAGTAGTGCCTCGTTCAGTCGCCAGGTAAATGGGTAAGGGGTCAATTTAATGAATTCTGTTGAAAAAGCCGCAATGTGGTGGTCCGACCATACACAATTGTGAATATCTGCAGAACCTGAATTAGCCAAGATCACTGGGGTTGACAAAATGTAGTCCAATCTAGCGTAACTGCGGTGGGGATGTGAGAAAAAGGTATATTCCTTGGCACCCACGTTATGTGCACGCCAGGTATCTATCAGCTCTAGGTCTATTAGTCTACGGGAAAGGGATTTTAGGAAAAGCTTGAGGGAAGGGTTAGCAACCATGTTAAAGTTTCCCCCAATTATCATATGAGGGGACCGAAACTTCTCTAGGATCTCCAGGAAAGAAACAAAAAATGATGCAGTAGCATCATTGGGGGCGTAGACACTCGCTATAGTGCACTCCCTATTATGAAGAATACCTTTTATAATTACAAACCTGCTTTCCTTGTCTCTATGGACAGGATGAATCTCCATAGGAAGAGAGGAGTGCAGGAAAATAGCCGCTCCCCTACTCTTCGAGGTATGGAGTGTATAAAAAGCCTGAGGGAAATTTCTATGGAAATACTTCGGGTGGGATACCTGCAAGAAATGGGTCTCCTGGAGGAGCAGGATTTTCGCTCCAAGCTGTTTATATTGAGTAAAGGCTTTTTTTGCGTTTGGCTGGGGGATTTAATCCCTTCACATTGTGAGATAAACAATTAATAGCCATAAATGCTTATGATAAGGAGCTCACCAGTACGATAAACAGAACTAACTCTATTGGTTGAGGGAATACCGATATTTCTGCAGGTGTCCCCTCCAAAAATAGCATACATGTAAGTAAATATATGACCCAGCTCAAAACCAGGAGCATTACAATAGACCATTGAGCTGTGACATATACATCAGTAGTATCAATAAAGATCCTGTGAATCAGAGTAACAAGCGGTGGAGCAAGAGAGTGAATCTCAAGTAAGTTCTGTGATGCTGAAACAGTTAAATAATAAGAAAAACTGAGCAAAAAAAAGAAAAATTGAAAAGCATGAAAAAACATCAGGGTGGATCAGGAACAATATATGTCCTGACAAACGAGTCAAAGAGAACAGAGACTAATAAGTCTCACAAACCAGCAATTAAACGACTGTGGTAGCAAATGTAGCACAAATAGGAATATCAGACTCAGGTCACCTTATTGGTGGAAGTCAGTGAAATCGCCGGGGGGGAGAAACATGCAGCGGCACTTCAGGACAGACAACAATTCGATTAAGGAACCAAAACTGGGGTGCAGGTGAAATAAGTGAAAGGGGAGAAAGATTCAAGTCTCCAGAACTGTAAGAGGGAGGACTGCAATTCAGATCCTGGGAGACACCCCTTCATATCTAATCCTCCGTCGATCTCTTCTGGCCGGTGGGGTTTGCCAAATCTGAGAAGGTCTGGGTGTAGAAGGGGGGCGACGAATTGCATCAGCCTCAAGTAGTCCCAATTTAACCAGGATCTCCTTTCCCTCTGTGACATTCATCGCGGTATACGTAGAAGCATTATGAGGAATCATCAGCTTAAATGGAAATCCCCATTTATAACGAATACAGGCTTCTTACAAGACTTTTGTAACTTCCTTCATACCTCTACGGCGATCAAGTGTGGCTGGAGAAATATCCGGGAAGATCTGTACCGTGAACTCATCAACTGTGATTCTCGGGGTATTATGAGCAGCTCTCAGGATTTCCTCCTTGATCAGATAGTCTTTGAGACATAGCACAATGTCCCGGGGAGGCTTATCCGCTGGCGGCTTAGGTCTGAGGGCTCGATGGATCCTGTCACAAGTAAAGGATGCTGCATCATGGTCAGGTAACAGGGATTTAAACAGTCTGATGACCACCGGGATAAGTTCCACGACCGTCTCTGGAAATCCACGCAGACATAAGTTATGGCGTCTGTTTCAATTGTCCAGGTCCTCGACTTGAGATTGGAGTTGGGCGAAGGCTACCGACATATTCTCATGCTCCCTGCTGAGATCATTGTACGCTACCGCAAGTTCATCGTGCTTCGTTTCCAGCAGATCAGTACAGGAGCCGAGGGAGGCAATCTCCTGGGACAATGTATTAGCAGTCTTATTCAGCTCAGCCTGGAATTTAGAGGCTAAGCGGGTGTACATTGATTCCAGGCTAGAGTCTAGGTCAGCCTTGGAGAGAGCCGCCGGGTACTCACAGTCGGGAGGTTGTGTCGAAGAGCCGGGTTCAGGAGGCAGAGAGGCCGAGGCGCCATTTTGAGCCATGCCGTACCTTTCCCTCGTGCGAAGGAGATAGTGGGTCAGCGAAGTTTGGGAAGTCCCCTTCGACTTTTTCTTGGATAAAGTCATGCACCGTGTTCTTCTCAGTCAGGGGGTGATAGGCAGACAGCAAATCTGGCAGAAAATAGCCCCTAAATAGCCAAAATAGTCCCGCTGTGCACGGAGCTATGCAATCAAGCGTCCATCATGTCCAGCGCCGCGCATGCGCCCCAAAACTACTGTTTTTTAAACTTTTTTCCATTGATATATGTTCCCTGGGGCAAGACCCTGGTTCTCAAAGACGTTTTCCAACAACAACTTGAATATTGGTCTTTAAAATGATAGTTTTTGAATTCGAACGTTCAAATCCCATAGACTTCAATGGGGTTCTAAATGTTCGGCGGTTCTGGTGCGAACCGAACGTGGGGGTGTTCGGTTCATCCCTATGAAGCACACACTGGTGAGTGTATTTCACCGGTTACAGCCCTGGTACACATTTAATGTTTAGTGAGAAGGGAAAAAAGGCTGTCTGTGTTCTGATGCCTGCTGGTGACACCTCCTTTTTTTGCAGCTGACTAAAACAATCAAGGTGCACCAGAGTTGTCACCAGTGAATTTCACTCACCAGTGTGTGCTGCACAGCAAAAGAAGGATAACCTGTATGTTATGCTGACCGTAGATGGATCAAAATGTGGCTGGTTCATCAGTGCCACCAGCTATAGCCTCTGGCTGGTTATAAACCTGCTGAACTTTATTCAGTTAATGACCAGTTTAAGTTTTATCATCCTAGAACATGAACTGTGTTAATGATAGAATACCTAGGGGACAAAAGTCTGAGAAAAGGTGAACGTTTTCCTTTTATATGGCAAAAATGCCTTAAGGATTTTTTTTGTCTTTCTTTGGACCAAATGTGCAGGGGCTGTCATTAGCCTGAAGTTGAAAATATGCATTTTTTCCCTTCTTATTAAACCATGTAGCTTTAAAAACACAGAGAATGTACAGTCATTGTCAAAATCACTGTGTTATAGACATGGTCCTTTCCAAGTTTATTTCCACTTGAGATCATATTAAGGCAAATAAAAAAGCAAGATATCTTTTTACTTTTTTCAATGACGTTTGATAAGAGACCAACTGACAAAATAAAGAAAAAAATGTCTCTTGCTTCCTTCTCTGATGTTTACCTAAATATCCTATTGTCAACTATTCTGACAAAGATGTCACCATGTATCTGGTCGATATAATTTTAAACCCGTAATAACATTCAATCAAATTACACGAGTCAACTACCCAGCTGGAAAATTTGTATAATTGGTCTCTGTTTCTAGCCATGGTCAAAGTAAGCAATATGATAAAATAGGCACAGCTGATATAATAAAGCTCAAGATGTCCCTTTATAGGATATTTATAAGGTGTAAATGAAAATGCTTACTCTCATTGAGAATTAAATGTGCTGTTTTATTATTCTTTATATGTAAACAAATTTAGCCTTGATTTATTACAATCATTTATGCAAAATATTTTAAAAATAGATTCTCTACTCAAATAACTATTGTACATATTTTTTACTACTCAAAACATCACTTAACCTAAAAATTATCCTTGTCTACATTAAAATTCATGTGTTCTGTATTTTCTTTTGTTAAGATGAAAGAGCTAAAAACATAAATTCTCTGGCCCAGATTCACATACAATTAGATTCGCGTAGAGTATCAGAAATACACTACGCCGCCGTATTTCACCTGGCTCTACGTGGAATCCCGGTAGATTTTGTCCAGTAAACTACGGCGGCGTAGCCATCTACGCGAGTAGGGGGCGTGAAGCATTTAAAATAGGCGCGTTCCCGCGGCGATCGAACTGCGCATGCTCCGTTCAGAAATTTTCCGGCGTGCATTGCGCGAAATCACGTCGTTACGTCATTCGTTGTTTGAGTAGCGTCGTTTACGGACATTCCTATTCCCGAACGAGTTACGTAAAAAAAAAAATAATAATTAAATTTGACGCGGGAACGACGGCCATACTTAAC
Organism: Rana kukunoris; assembly: GCA_029574335.1. Lineage (NCBI taxonomy): Eukaryota > Metazoa > Chordata > Amphibia > Anura > Ranidae > Rana > Rana kukunoris. The sequence continues at coordinate 145,343,512 of CM056056.1, forward strand.
ATGGGCTACGCACCGTTAGACCAGCAAATAGCTGGTCTAACAGTACGTAGCAAAAAAATGAAGTAAGCTATTGCGAAGACCACTCGTATCTTCGTGGATCGCCGTAAAAAGTCATTTGCATATCCCGATGCTGAAAACGACGCGGACTCCTCCCAGCGGCCGCAAAAATATCGCAGTCTAGATCTGAAGGCTTACGAAGACGTAAGCCTCTCGGATCGAAGCCCGAAGCCGCCGTATCATGGTTTGAGGATTCAAACTAGTGATACGGCGCGCAAAATTTGAAATTACTCCTGTCTAACACCAGTTAGACAGGCGTAATCGCTCTGTGAATCTGGGCCTCTGTGTTTAAGAACATGCTTTGAGTTTAACGTTTTTATAAATCCAAACCGTCATAGTTTAGTGCCGCGATCGAAAAGATCTTATATCAAACAATATTATAATGTTGTAATGTTGACATTAGTATATTAACACAGCTTACAACAAATTAATGTTATAGCAAGTACTTTTATTTCACACATAATCCTTTTGTTTTCTTTTACAATATCCTGAAGCTAAGAGAATGCTCAAGCTATTAGGATCTGCATGATATTTCAGGCCTGGTTCACACCTATGCATTTTTTAGTTAGTTTTCAGTTCAACATGGTTCCTTATGGGTCATGTTTACATGGAAAGGGTCAGGGACTTTTTTTCTAGTTTTTGGTTCCGTTGATTTCAATGGATTAAACAATTGTATTGAAAATATTTAAATCCACCTGGAATATGCATTGACTGCAACCTGCATAGTTGTGAACCAGTCCTCAGTCTTTGTGTCAATGGGCAATTGAAGCTTGTTTTCAAGTGCATTCAGCTTGGATTTGAGATCAATTTAAGACATTTCTGAGCTCTTTCACAGTTCAATGACAAGTGCAATAGAGTTGACAGCTTCTGACATGCATTTGACTTCCTAAGCTGCACTAGCCTGCTTTTGCTTTGTCTTTGACATGTATTGGGGAATAGGTAGTTCTAACATAAGTAAAAGCCCATTTATACAAGCCCTTAAGCTGCCTTTAGACAGTGGTTAGAAGCCGGTGACTCATACAATCCCAGCCACAGAATTGTCTCTGTTACCAAAAAAATTGTACTGAATCATACAAATTCTAATCAAAGGAACTTTATGTCTGTGAAGGAGACAACAAATTACGGTAAAAAATTATGTAATGTTTGTAGGCATTATGTTAGGTGCATAGATTGCAGATAGGGTTGCAGATTGTGTGGTTTAAGTTCGGATGAGTTCCTTCTTCTGTAATATTTGGCAAGGAAGTTCTGGATGTTTTACCGAATGTGCCCAATTAGCTTTGGTAAACTTTCAGTGCATTACGGTTTAATGATTCTAATCAGTCCTATACATGTAATGAGTAATGACCAGCATCCATTCTGTATCCAGCACCAATGAGAATGTACAGGCTCTTTCTACATTAAAAAGATGCACAACTGTGCCCTGACCACAAGGGTTTGCATATACTTCATCAAAAGCACCAAAGCTTTGTCTAGTTTACCAGAAAATAACAATCAACTGGTGCTTTGATACTTCAAGCAGTACAAACAGCAAGCCTGCTATGTAAATAGATAAGATAATTATGCTCTGTAAAACACAACCAAGAGATCAAGATGGAAGAAACTATCAGGCCTTGTAGTGTTTGTAAACCCCCAACAATAAACTTCTCTTTTCTCTCTGTTGGCCTGTTAAATATACAGTTGAAAGCATGTCCCTATATCAGTTGGATAAGTAAAGAAGCATAAAAAAATCTGTTGTTCTTTTGAGATATTAGGAGCTTTCCTAAACCTACTGCCTGTTAGACACCTGTTTTTCATTTAGTTACGAATCAAAATTCGTACAAAACGTTCTTTATTCAGAGATTCAGATGTATCTAATTCTCTGAATCACAATAGTAACAAATTTCAACTAATCTGAAATTAATTATAACTAAATAACACATTCATTGTTTTCATTCGGATGACATGATGTGATAGTTTGTGCCGTTTATTAATGTTTAAAGCATCCTTAATAATGTAACATAACAAATTATCTGAATTTATTTGAATCCATTTCATTTGTATTTGCTTAAACATTTTTCATTATTCTAAAAAAATCACTACATATGAAATTGAAACATTTTGTTCCATTTGTTATGCTATGATTCAGAGATTCTGATGAATCCACCTCCATCCATCCCAGAGTGCATAAGTAATCTCCCAAAATAACACATTAAAATGAATATAGTCAATCTTCCAACATAACTTTTGATATACCTATTGCTTCTGAACAACAGATATACAAAACAAATCCAAATATGTATCAAATAAATTCCAAAAATTGATCATTCTAACATAACAAATAGGACAAAATGAAATGAAATGATTAACAAATAAATATGAAACTAAACATATGTTTCTGTTGTGTGCATCTCTACTACTTGTTTGTCTTTATATTTAGCCCTTCTAGTTCATATCTGAGGACTAAACTCAATTAGAGCCTATGCTTTGGAGATGTAATAGTTGAATAGTTTACCAAAAGAGAACTGGACAGGACTAACACCACTAAGTCCACAAAAATGTCAGCCCACAATAGGGAATAAGTGGAGTGCATTTCTGTCAGATCAATGGATAATTCTCATTACTTGAAGGTTTTTAAAGTAAACAAAAATAATGTGCATTCATTGCATAAATGCATTGTGTATTACATTTTAATTTTTAATTTTTTTATTTTAACTTGACATACATTTTAAGAAAAGGTAACAAGAAGGTGTAGAAAAATTGAATGTAAAGAATAGTAAAAGGGCAGGAAGATGGAATGTACATTAAAGTTGTATTAAACCCAAAAAACAAGAAATGGAAAGAACAGTTATAAAGCATCAGAAGGCAGTGATAGCAATGGATGAGCAAGATCAGTTAAAGTGGTTGTATAGGTTTAAGGTTTTCTTCACCTTAATGCAGTGGTCTCCAAACTGTGGCCCGAGGGCCGGATGTGGCCCTTTTCTTGCCTTTATCTGGCCCTTGAGGCACTATCCCTCCCACTGATACGAGACACTATTCTGCCATCTGACACTGACAATGGAGCACCATTTCTCAAACTGACACAACTAATAGAGCACTATTCCTCCCTATGATACCAGTAATGGGGCACTATTCCACCCCCTAATACCAAATGTTTACTAACAATGATGCCAGGAAAATTTCCACTCCCACTGGCCAAACTCCGGCCCTCCAAGAGTCTGAAGGACAATAAACCGGCTCTTTGTTTAGAATGTTTGTGTCAGGGATCCAGGCCTGTCTTTCGATCCTCGCACATGCGCAATAGAGCGGCGCTCCGGCGTGTACCCGTGCGGGAAAGGCGCGCACACGCGCGCATGCGCGGTCTGGCGACGCAGCGTGCACATGGGCGCGCGCACGGGCGCGCACCTTCCGGGACCAATCAGAGGCCTGACCAGGCTATTTAAACCAGCCCCTGTCTTATGGCAGGTTGCTGGTTTGTCTTCAGCTTGTGCTTGGACTCTCTGCCGATTACCTGAACCTTTGACCCGGATTTCCATACGACTCTCCTCTCGCCAGGAAGTTGTCCTTCCGTACGACTCTCCTCTCGCCCTGAAGTTGACCTTGGCTCTTGTTCCTGGATACGCTGTCTTCTATAATCCCTGACTTCTGGCTTGACTCTGGACTTGTTGACCTCTCCAACCCCTGAACCTCGGCTAGCTCTCTGGACCTGTTCTCAGTCTGATCCACTTACCTGCTCCACAGTTCTTCAGTACAGCTTCTGCTACCTGCCTTGCACCTGTCTTGTGGCTCCTCCGCTGCCTGCTCTGCTCACCACCATCAGGAGGAGCTTAAGTTCCAGTCTGCACCAGGATCCCGGCTACCAACCCGGACCTCACTGGCGCTGGTGCCTCCCGGGGCTCACCTCCCCTGTCCCAACTCCAGGGGACGGTCGGCGCCGGGTCGCAACGGTGGGCCACCCTCGGCATCTCGGCTTCGGTGAGTACACAGCCTGATAGTTTGGAGACCCCTGCCTTAATGCAAAGAATAAACCTTATGTGTGCAGCAGTGTACCCAGTCCAACCCCCTCTCCCCCCACAAAAAATCAGTGCAGTGATGAGCAAGAGAGCCTTGGCTCTCCCAGGTCTCTACCTCCTAATTGGCTGAAATAGCAGTCGTAACCATTGGCTCCTGCTGTTGTCAGTCACAGCCAATGATCCAATTAGGAGAGAGTGGGATGGGATGAGCCTGCCTATGAGGGCACTAGGCAGGTGGGAGGGGCTTGGAGCACCTGCTGAGTACCTGAGAAGAGGAGGATCAGGCTGATATGTGCAAAACCATTGCACAGAGCAGGTAAGTATAGCATGTTTGTTATTATTAAAAAAAAAATACTTTAATCTTGCACTAAAAATAAAATTTTCATGAACACATTTTTATAGCTTGTAATTGTCATAGTAAATAAAAGGCAACTGTGAAAGTTTTAAGTTACTGATTCATTAGACTAAAGTAAATTTAGTCCACAGTGGTGTCAGCTCCAAAGCCTTATGCCCTGTACACACGATCACTTTTTGTGATGAAAAAAAATGTCATTTTTTGTCATGAAAAAAAAACGACATTTTTCAAACTTCATTTTCAAAAATGACGTTGCGTACACACCATCATTTTTGGAAAATGATGAACAAAGTGACGGCACTCTAAAGGGGAAGTTCTATTTGCCTTGAGGCTGCTTTTAGCTGGTTACTTGTTAGTAAAAGACGATTCCTGCTTTTTTGTCTGTTACAGCGTGATGAATGTGCTTACTCCATTATGAATGGTAGTTTTACCTCCCGTCTCCTAACTTGCTTCTGGGCATGTGCGGGTTTAAAACGTCATTTTTTACGTAGTTTTGCCCACACACGATCATTTTTTATGACACAAAAAATGACATTTCGAAAAATGACATAAAAAATTCAAGCATGTTCGAATTTTTTTTTGGTCATTTTTCAGAAGACATAAAATGACATTTTGGCCACACACCATCATTTTAAATGACATTTTAAAAAATGTCATTTTTTTTCATCACAAAAAGTGATCGTGTGTACGGGGCATTAGGTTTGACTTTTAAAACTATTATTCTGCGTGTAACTTTACTAAAAAAGTAAGGCAAGCCTGAAGGTATTCCTTAACCATACTGGGATATGCTGCCTTGCCATCTAATTTAGATGTTATAACATGCTAATATATGTAAATTTGCTGCTAATGCTGATCTCAAATATGTAAGTTGAAATTCCCATATTAATGCAAAAGTTAGTGTTTAGAACTGCATTTACATATCCTAAAATAGCAAGTGCAGCCTATTGAATCCTAATTTGTGACTTTCCCTCAAAAAAATTAGCTTTGGCTAAAAAAGTTTTTTTTTGCGGTGGCATAATTAGCATATTTGTCATGCCAGACATTTTTTAAAACCACTCCCCATCCTCTATACATCAGTTTTATTGTATTAGTAATCATGATATTGAACACTGATAAAAAAAAAAAAAATAGAGTTAATAAACCCTGTAATCTCTCCTCCATAATCCCCCCATTGGCTTCATACCTAGGAGACCCTAGTTTCCCTCCCGCATACTCTGACTGCTCTTTATTCCACAACTGATTATTAAAAAACTTGACAAACCTCAATTCCCTGCTGCTAGACAAAGAATGTTTCTCTTTTTCTTCGCTACAAACTAAATTTAAACTTCCCGCTTAAACTTAATCAATTTAATTTGATTAGGAACTTCTATGCTGAACACTACTCCCTCTCCATAACGTCCCCTCGTACTGTCTTTGAGGATATTTGCCTCACCGCCCCTAGAGAAAAAGGACTTATCTCTCGTTTATATACATTTTTGAATAACCTCCACCAACCTGAGAATACTGCTCCCATGCTTCCCTGGGAAACAGACTTAGCCTGCACCCTCCCTATTGAGTCATGGTACAAAATGATAGATAACTTACGTAAAAGCAATATTGCCACTAATCTCAGAGAATCCCCATTGAAACTGGTACAATGGTACTTGACACCCTCTAGAATTCTATCCTTCTACCTCCCCAGTTTCAGAGGTTGCCCTGACGAGGGTACATACCTCCATATTTACTAGAGTTGCGAGCTGTTAAAACCCAAATGGCAGGCTACTACAAACAGACTAGAATCTTCATCTAGATGCACTATCACTCTTTCACCACTGATCTGTATTCTATTCTATTCTGTTCTATTCTATTCTAGGAAGGAGGGATTTGGGTTTCTAGAGCACTAGGCTGACTTTTCATTGGGGTGCAACCTATATGCTAAAGATGGTTTGCACTTGAATGGAAGGGGGTCTGCTGTGCTGGGGGAGAGCTTTAGGGGAATGCTGGAGGAGTATTTAAACTAGACTTGAGGGGGAGGGTGAACTAGAATTACATCGGGCACACATGTCCGTTAGGGGTCAAACATTAATGGAGAGTGGAATGGGGATAGATGGAGGTGGGGTTATGGCAGGTGACAAGAAAGTTCCCATGTTGCAAACAGCCATTAGAAATTATAGTGCCATATGCACTACTAAAAATTATATGAAATATATGAAAAACACCAGCGAAAAATGTAACAATACATTTAAGTGTTTGTTCACCAATGCCAGAAGCCTGCCAAGCAAAACAGGTGAGTTGGAAGCTCTGGTGCATGAGGAAAGCTATGATGTAATCGGTATTGCTAAAACTTGGCTTCAATCCTCACATGACTGGGCTATTAATATTCCTGGCTATGCTCTCTTTCGGAAAGACAGGGTAAAAAGTAAAGGTGGAGGGGTCTGTCTCTATGTGAGAAGTGACCTCAAAGCAAGCGTGAAAGAGGACCTGGTTGATGGAGAGTGTGATGAAGTTGAAGCATTATGGGTGGAACTGCATACAGATGTGCGTAGTTTAAAGTTAATCATTGGCGTTTGTTATAGACCACCCAATGTTAATGAGGAGATGGAGACTCGGCTCCTTGCACAGATGAAAAGGGCTGCAAGGGCTGGAACGGTGATAATAATGGGGGATTTTAACTACCCAGAAATTGACTGCAATAATGAAATTTCTGGGACAGTTAAATGACAAAAATTTAAAAACCGATTGCAGGACAATTTTACGGTTCAGTTTATTTTTACTAATGTTCAGATAAAGGAACACCTGGGTAGCAGTGATCATAACATGATTTCATTTAATGTTAACTATAAGCAAGAAATACATACAGGAAAGGTAAAAACACTGAATTTCAAGAGAGAAACTTTTCAAAGGATGAGGACTGCTCTCTAGGACTTGGACTGGGAGGGAATATTGGCACCGATGAACACAGCACAGAAATGGGAATTCTTCAAAAAGACTCTTTGGGACCTCACTGCAAAGTATATTCCCATGGGCAATACGTTTAAAAGGCTAAAGATAAAACCTATGTGGCTCACTGTCAAAGTTAAAAAAGCTATAAACAATAAGAAAATAGCTTTTAAAAAATATAAAAATGAAGGAACACTAGTGTCGTTTAAATGTTACAAAGAATATACAAGAATATGTAAAAAGGTAATCAAGGATGCAAAAATTCAAAATGAACGACAGATTGCAAAAGATAGTAGGACAAACCCCCAAAAATTCTTTAAATATATTAATAGTAAAAAGGTCAAGTCTGAGCATGTAGGCCCTTTACAAAATAATCTAGAGTGGGTGACTGAGGACAAAGAGAAGGCAAATTTATTAAATGCTTTCTTCAGCTCTGTGTATACAATGGAGCATGGGGGAGCTCATGTCCATAATGGGGGTGGGAGTGACACAGCCCCAAATCCACAATGGCTCAAAAGTGATATGGTCCAGAAATATTTAGACAGAATAAAGGTGGATAAAGCACCTGGACCAGATGGCATCCACCCACGGATCCTAAAATAATTGAGCTCTGAAATTTCAAAGCCACTGTATCTAATATTTAGGGACTCATTAATAATGGGAATATTACTACTGGATTGGCGTAGAGCCAATGTGGTGCCTATATTTAAAAAGGAAACAAAGTCTTTACCAAGTAACTATAGACCTGTTAGTTTAACTTCTATAGTTAGGAAGAAACTGGAACGTTTAATAAAAGACCACATGGATGAGTTCTTGCTGGAAACAAACTATTTAAATAGCAGACAGCATGGATTCATGAAAGACAGAAGTTGTAAGACAAACCTGATTTCCTTTTATGAAGAGGTAAGTAAAAAAATGGACAGAGGCGTGGCAGTGGACGTGGTATACTTGGATTTTGCAAAAGCATTTGATACAGTTCCCAACACACGGCTCATGTGTAAGGTAAGGTCTACAGGATTGGATAAATCGGTTTGTAAATGGATAGAAAACTGGCTGAAAAACAGGATTCAGAGAGTTGTGGTTAATGATTCTTACTCTGAATGGTCCAAGGTTATCAGAGATATGGGCCCAGATTCACAGAGCAATTACGCCTGTCTAACTGGTGTTAGACAGGAGTAATTTCAAATTTTGCGCGCCGTATCACTAGTTTGAATCCTCAAACCATGATACGGCGGCTTCAGGCTTCGATCCGAGAGGCTTACATATTCGTAAGCCTTCGGATCTACGCTGCGATATTTTTGCGGCCGCTGGGAGGAGTTCGCGTCGTTTTCATGCGTCGGGATATGCAAATGAGTTTTTACGGCGATCCACGAAGATACGAGCGGTCTTCGCAATCGCTTTTGTCTATTTTTTTATACGTACTGTTAGACCAGCTTTTTGCTGGTCTAACGGTGCGTAGCCCATGTTAAGTATGGTCGTCGTTCCCGCGTCGAATTTAAAATGTTTTTTTTTTTTTTTACGTAACTCGTTCGGGAATAGGAATCTCCGTAAACTACGCTACTCAAGAAAAAATGACGTAACAACGTGATTTCGCGCAATGCACGGCGGGAAATTTGCGAACGGAGCATGCGCAGTTCGATCGTCGCGGGAACGCGCCTATTTTAAATGCTTCACGCCCCCTACTCGCGTAGATGGATTGCGACGGGAGAAATACACTACGCCGCCGTCGTTTACTGGACAAAATCTACCTGGATTCCACGTAGAGCCAGGTAAAAAACGGCGGCGTAGTGTATTTCTGATACTCTACGATAATCTAATTCTATCTGAATCTGGGCCATGGACTCCAGAGATAGAGATATCATTTTCCCCCTGTACAAATCATTAGTAAGACCTCATCTGTATTATGCAGTCCAGTTTTGGGCACCAGTTCTCAAAAAGGATATTGGAGAACTGGAGAAAGTGCAGAGAAGGGCAACCAAACTGATAAGAGGGATGGAGGAGCTCAGCTATGAGGAAAGATTAGAAGAACTGAATATATTCACTCTTGAGAAGAGGAGAATAAGGGGGGATATGATCAACATGTACACATATATAAGAGGTCCATATAGTGAACTTGGTGTTGAGTTATTCACTTTGAGGTCAACACCGAGGACAAGGGGGCACTCTTTACGTCTGGGGGAAAAGAGATTTCACCTCCAAATACAGAAAGGTTTCTTCACAGTAAAAGCTGTGAAATGTGGAACAGACTCCCTCCAGAGGTGGTTCTGGCCAGCTCAGTAGATTGCTTTAAGAAGGGCCTGGATTCTTTCCTAAATGAACGTAATATAACTGAGTACTAAGATTTGTAGGTAAAGTTGATCCAGGGTAAAAACGAATGCCTCTCGGGGGATCAGGAAGGAATTTTCCCCCTCCTGTAGCAAATTGGATCATCGCTCTGCTGTTTTTTTTTGCCTTCCTCTGGATCAACTGTGAGTATGGAGTCGGGTGTATGGGATTGTACTGTGTTTTATTTTGTTTGTTTATTTTTTTATGGTTGAACTGGGTGGACTTGTGTCTTTCAACCTGGCTAACTATGTAACTAGGTAACGATGTAACTATTTTCAGATGCTCCTAAAGCCATGTACACACGATCGGACCAAACCGATGAAAATGGTCAGACGGACCATTTTCATTGGTTCACAGACTGATGGCCTGATGGTCTGATGTGCGTACACACCATTTGTTCAAAATCCGATTGGGCCAGAACGCGCTGACGTAGAACACAACGACGTGCTGAAAAAACAAAGTTCAATGCTTCCAAGCATGTGTCGACTTGATTCTGAGCATGCGTGGGTTTTTCGGTCCGATGCTTTTGCGTACTAACCATCGGTTTGGCCCGATGGTCAGGCAATCATCATTCCGATTTTAAAGCAAGTTTTAAAACTTTGGTCCGACGGACGACGGTCCGATGGGCCATACACACGATCGGTTTGGCAAAACTAATCGTGTGTACGCGGCCTAACATTCCTCAACTATGTACCAGATTTCTTCACTCACTAATCGGCTCCATTCAATGGATGATAGCCTTCAACAGGAAAACACGTAACCTTCCATGGTCTCAAGTCTTATCCAGAATGAAAGCTCTAAGATTATCTGAGAGAATCCATCACACACTCTCAGACAGTATGCAAGCATTTCATAGTAAATGGAACTTCTGGTCCCTACCCCAACAGTAGTGCTCACTCATATTACAATAGATATCTCTGCATCCTCTACACACTATTTTATACTTGCTATGATTCACGATGCCTTGTACCCCTATGCTTGTACCTCCACATGAACTTTTACGGGTCATCTCCAGATATTGCACCTGTATTTTTTGCCGACCTTGCAATATATGGTTCATCTTATGTCTATATTATACCAACTGTGTAATACTTGCTCAATATCAAACTTTGATGTATAATCCATGTAAAGTAACTCTGCCTTGTTCTAGTCTTCCAAATAAAGCTTTTGTAAACAAAAAAAAATAGAGACAGTAAATATATATATATATATATATATATATATATATATATATATATATAGTGACAGGAAGTCAGGTAAATCTGTGTGAGTTGTCCCAGACAGAAGATAATTTTTCTCCTTTTGTGTAGACAATACAACAATTACTATTGGGCGTCGGCTGTAGAAATGGCCAGAGAGGTTTGGGGAGTTAGAAGCCTTCAGCTGTTCAAAATGAAGCAATTAAAGCCCCTATAAATAAAGCCTAACGACTGATTGCTGCATCCTGGGGGCTTTGTGAGTGAAGGAGCAGACACAAGCACTTCTGAAGAGGTGAGGTGCTGATGGATATTTCTGTGTGAGAAATATCAAAGAGACTTTTTTGTTGTTTTCTGCTGTAGGACCAGCAGTGTCTGCCCAGCAGTAGGCTGTGCCAGACTCCATAGGTAGGTTCCTGTGTTGGGAAGGTAGACGCCCCAAGTGGCAAGGGTTTATTTTTTTATCATTCAAAAGCGTTTATTGAAAGTCAGCATATGAAAAGACAGGACAAGTAAGCATAAAGGCATTTCACAGATGCAACTGTGCAGGGTCCGAGCACATTCCATAAACAGTCACATGTCTCCAACAACTTACACAATAAATCATTTAAAAAATAGAGTGCAGGAGAAGTCATAGGTTCATCGGTGCGACAACAAATGGAGCCATGTTAAACAAGATATCTATTATGGGGACAAAGTGGCTATCAGGAAGGTAATTCTCAAAAATTCAAACACAGTCAGGGGGAAAGTTGCATCCAACAATTCCAAATACCCATGTCTTAGAGCAGGGATCTTCAAACTATGGCCCTCCAGATGTTCAGGAACTACAATTCCCATCATGCCTCGTCATGTCTGTGAATGTCAGAGGTTTACAATGCCTCATGGAATGTGTAGTTCCGCAACAGCTGGAGGGCCATAGTTTGAAGATCCATGTCTTAGAGAGAAGAGAATAAGAGAAAGAGGGGGCTGTGAATAGAATGAAGAAAGGCAATAGGGGGTAGGAAGGGGTGTGGTGGGGATAGGTACAACTCATGTTCAACCTGTTCAGTATTCAATCAGTGATACGTCCCTGAGTGTGGTAACAAATGGAACCACAGAGCTAAGCAGGGTCACCAGTGGGCTGGCGGTGCATTGCGATGTCATATCCTCTGGAAAATCTGAAGGAGTACCAAGGCTGCCAGGTGGCAAGGAAACTCTCGACTGTCCCCCTGTCTTGTGCCAGCGTGTCCTCCAACTCGCAAACTTCAGCCACTTTACGAAGCCACTCCGAAACAGAGGGAACTTTAGTCGTGTTCCAGTAAAGCGGTATCAGCGATTTGGCTGCATTCAACAAATGTTTGGTCAAGGAGTTTTTGTAGCGCTTAAGCGAGAAGGAGGACAGGTGCAACAGGCAGCATGCAGCTGACAAATCTAAGTTGGTCTCTGTGATCTGTTGGATCAAAGCCCTGATCTCCCCCCAGAAGGAGGAGACCAGAGGGCAAGTCCACCATATGTGAAACAGTGTGCCCACCTCAGATTGACACCTCCAGCATGTATCCGGTTTCAGGGGGTTCCATTTGTGAAGCCTGTCTGGTGTGTTGTACCAACGGGTCAGTAATTTGTAGCTCATCTCCTGCAATTTAGTGCTGATGGAACATTTATGAGCCAGGATGCAAATGTGTCTCCATTGCTTGTCTGTTATGGCCAGATCCAGATCCTCCGACCAACTCCCCCTTTGTCTGGCCAAACCCTCCTCCCCAACACACTTTAGCCAAGAATAGGCCACAGAGGTAGTTCTAGCCACTGGCGCCTGAGCACGGCACGCAGCCTCCATATCGGTTGGCGGTCTAAAAAGATCACGGGTGCCCCTAAAACTTTTTAAATTGTTGTGCAGTTGGAAATAAGTCTGTAACGGTTACCACCGTTTACGACCTTCCATCCAACCACGACAAGCTTATCCGACACACTCCGACAATACTGCATACACGATCCATATCAATTCCCATAATCAAGACGAGACTCAGCTCTGCACTTGGTTTCAAAGATATGAACACTTTATTGGATTCTTTGCAGCTTTTTATACAGTACAATATGTTACAGCCAATCACAGGACAATGCCATCTCCACCCCCCTATTCACACTGGGGCTAATTATCTAGCAGACATTTCAGCACCGTTACTGACAGATCTGTCACATTCCAAACTACAATTACACAATGCCTTGACCTCAATCCACATTATCTAGACAGACGTGTACTGTCTCTGACACCTGGGCATCAATACATTCCTAAACATAACTGACATGCTAATTCAGTACATCTGAATGGAGAATTAAACACATTGTTTTAGACACAATGAATCACACAATCAAAAGGTCTTTCAGGCCCTGATGCAATTAACAAATGTATGGTGCATAACACCGCGCTACTAATAACAATATTCTAAAGCTGCTGACACGGCTGTATGATAAAAGCAAGAGTAAACAAAATGTGAAAAGAAAGTGTCGCGCTAAACAAATATGAAAAGTGCAATTATACTGACGTGCAATTGCAACACATAATAAGTAATATATAAAGTTAGTAACAAATTATACAGAAAATTTGTGCACCAAGTGTGAAATGTCCGTAACAAAGATGAAAAAAACAAATATATCCACTGGAATAACTGTAAAAAATAGAGTTCCAGAAGAATGTGGTAAAGTTCCAGAAGACTATGGTAAGGTGATGGATCAATTCCAATGTGATTCCAATGTGAGAAAACCCTCCACCAGTAAAGATGTAGGCTTACCAGAGATGTCAGACTCAGAGAAGCGTACGCTTTGTGAGTCAGACAGGCTTAAAGTATACAGGTGTCCTAGGAATCTCTTCAAACGTAGGATAACCAATCTTGTCCAGACCGATAAGAATACCCACAATAACGGTGTATGGCCAAGTCTCGACAGTATTTGCAGTCACAATATCAGAGAAGGAAAAGGAGCAGCAACATAGTGTGATACCGTAATAAAAGATTAAAAATTTAATAGACTAATGCACTTACAATTTTGAGGTAGTACACAGCGCATATAGACATAGATAGCAGCAGTAAAATCTTCCCCGGCGCGTTTCGTGTCATTACACGTTATCAAATGGTGACTTACAGCTGCAATAAACTTGCTTATATAGCAGAAAAACCCCCACATTAGGATCCAAGCCCACCTGTGCAGAGAAACAAGCGCGGCCTATTAATTTTTGTCCACTTCCTGATCCGGACAACATGGAGTCTAGGCGTGCGTTCCACGCCTCAATGCCAAACCGGAATATGCGTTCCAGATGGTGTCACTTCCGGTGCGACGCGGAAGTCTCCAATATGATGACTGGACAGGTCATGTGGATATGAAATGTGACCTGAATAGCGAAATATGCGTTCCACGTCTCGATCCTAAGGGCCAATGAGACGCTATACCCGGACATCCAGCGTCAAGGCATGCGTTCCATGGACTCAACACGGAACTTAGTAGCAAATTGCGCTCCGGGAGTTCTACCCAGAAAGCGCAAAAAGGCACACAGGGACACAGACCGTGCACATCGAGGAATACACACAACAATGTGCCGGGACCGCCACTATCTAAAAATAAAAATAAAATTAAAATTAAAGGGAGATCATTATATTTCAAAAAGCTCCCCCTAGAGGACATATGTAAAATGAAAATAGAAAATAAAAAACCTAATTTCGCAGGCATGAATAGAATTAAGTATGCCAATTAATGGATGACCCACAGGTCAAGTTAACTGAACCAGTAAATGACAACTGGATAAACCACAAATTAAAAACTTCTATACTGTAATCTTACACCCACCTATTTAAGAGTGGGGACATGTGTATACGCCCTTATACCAAGATAGCAAAACATTTTTTGCCATCTATATCACATTCGGCTAAATCAATAGAGATAACCTTAAAACGAAAAAAAGAAATTTTATATGGCAAAATGGCACGTTAGATAGATGGAGAATGCACATAGAAATGGGCTGGACTCCCAGTATGGGTGAATACACACTATATGATAAACTTAAAATATATAGAAAAACATTTTAAATATTACAATATGAAAAATGTTGCAAAATAGACAAAAAGGAAAACAAATTTTTTTTTTTCTCATCCTGCATATAACTACATTATTTGCCCAGTAGAAAGTCACATGACAATAGCTTATATGTGAAACTAATAAACCGTAGACCTAGGACATGTCAATGAAAGCATTGACATCCCAGTCAACATTCATTCCTAATGGACGATGTGTCTGGAGTTCATAGATCCAGAAGGTTTCAAGTTTTGAAACACCCCTAACCTTAGGCCCCCCTCTCCAGGGGGGTATATATCTGTCAATAATGACAAATTGAGAGCCACTGGGATTCTTGTTGTGATGCTGTCTATAGTGTCTAGGAACCGTATGATTGGTATCCCCACCAATTATAAGAGATATATGTTCACCTACACGGACTGAGAATGTACGTGTTGTGCGGCCAACATATTGCATACCACAGGGACAAGTAATGAGGTACACAACGTACTTGGTCTCACATGTACAGAATTGTTTGATTTTATATTGCTTATTAGTTACACTTGAGGTGAACTGGGTGGTTTTAGATCTCCCCAAAGCATTATGTTTGCATACCTTGCATTTTTTACATGGAAAGAAACCTATAAGGTCGTGAAAAAAAGAACTACGAATAGGGGGGTCTATAACATTGGGGGCTATCTGATTCTGTAGAGAAGGTGCCCCTCTAAAAACCACTTTTGCCCAATCAGGAAGCAAGGGATTAAGGACTGTATCTCCTTTAAGGATGTCCCAGTGTTTATTGATAATGTTCCTCACTTGTTTGTGTTGGATGGAATAAGATGTAACAAAGGCCAATTTAAAACTATCATCAACACAACTTTTAGAATGAAGACAAAGAAAAATGGATAGCCGCACTCCAAAACCTAATAGGTGGTCTTTTATTCAATAGACAGCATGTACAAAAATAGGGTCACAGCAGTGGAAACAAGGAACAAGGAACAGCCGACGCGTTTCGCACTGGATCAGTGCTTATGAGCCATGAATAAGCACTGATCCAGTGCGAAACACGTCGGCTGTTCCTTGTATCCATTTTTCTTTGTCTTCATTTTGCTTAGTGCACCGCCAGCACCCTCGGTATCCTGCACCACCTGTAACCATTTAGTGATCCCACCTGGAGCGGTGACTCCTTTCTCTCTAACACAACTTTTAGGTTTGATTCTAGTGAGTGCGGTTCTGTCAAGTAATGATACTCTCTGTATCTCTAAATCAACATCATTCGGCTTATAACCCTTCTCTAGGAACCTGTGTTTGAGGGTTTCAGACTGTTCGAGGAAGGTTTGCCTGTTGGTACAGTTCCTACGCAGCCTCAAAAACTGGCTCCGGGGAACTGACCGAAGCCAAGAATGATGATGGCAACTGTCTATAGAGATAAAACTGTTGCGATCTGTTGGTTTGAAATACGTTTGTAAAAAAAAAATACGCTCGACAAGGCAGATCTCAAGGTCCAAAAAATGAACCTTGCTAGAACTGGCCTCATAAGATAAACTAATGCCTCTATCATTCAAATTGAGGTCGTCAAAAAACATTTTGAGGGATTCGACACTGCCATTCCAAAGGAGGAGGATGTCGTCTATATACCTGGCCCAGAGAACCAGGGAAGGGTTATTCTGGGCATAGACGACATCCTCCTCCCATTTGGCCATAAACAGGTTCGCAAGACTAGGTGCGAACTTGGCCCCCATTGCGACACTGCGTTGTTGTAAATAGTAACGCTGGTCAAACCAAAAATAGTTGTGCTTCGTAGCAAATTCAAGAAGTTCTAAAATAAAGTCACACTGAAAATCTGCCAGTGAATGTTCACGATCCAAAAAATGTTTGACTGCTGCCAGTCCAAGGTGATGGGGAATGCATGTGTACAGGGAGGCCACATCTGCAGTCGCCATGATATAGTCACCCTGCACATCAAGACTCTCTAAGCGTCGTATGGTACCCCCTGTATCCTGAAGGAACGAGGGGGTATTCCTCACAAGTGGCTGTAAGTAATGATCAATATAGCGGCCTATACGCGACGTGACAGAATTGATGCCACTTACGATAGGCCGCCCTGGTGGCAAAGTAGGATGTTTGTGGATCTTGGGTAAAAAATAGATTGTAGGGATCCTGGGGACCTTTGGTACTAAGAAAGCTTTTTCCTTTTTATTTAAAATCTTTAGATCAAAACCCTTATTTACAAGAATCTGTAATTGTTTTTTATAAGTATTAGTAGGATTAACCAAGACTTCTTTATACGTATCCGGTTCGCTCAAAATCCGATACATTTCAGTTTGGTATTGAGATTTGTCCAAAATAACAATACCTCCCCCCTTGTCAGCAGGTCTTATTATCACATCTTTCTGCTCACACAGAGATTTAAGATCAGAATTAGACAAGGAAGGCATATGGGGACGTTTTTCGGATAGTCGTGACAAATCTCGGAGAACAGATTCTTTGAAGATTTTCACTGCCGGTGCTACTGGTCCTGGAGGGTTGTACAAAGATGGATTTGAAAGTCCAGAATGTACTGTGCCAATTGTAGCAGCCCTATCCTCATAACTGGATGTATTAGAGGTTAAATAACGCTGGATGTTAATTTTTCTAATATACTTTTGTATATCTATAAAGGTCCCAAATTTGCTCAATTTCTTGGGTGGAGCAAACTTGAGACCTTTATCAAGAATATTGAGTTTGGCCTTGGAGAGTACCTTACTACTAAGGTTTTATACACCTTGGCCTCTCACTCTCTCCTTCTCTTTACTTTTCTGTATTCGCTGTCCTCCTCTACACCCTCTCTTGGGTTTGGACCCTTTTTCTTTGGCAGCGGGTCCTCGTGAAAACCCTGTCTCCCATACCCATTAGAGTTGTTATACTGATATGGTGTTGACTCATAATTGGTTACATTGTGAGATTGGGAATAAGGCCCCTGATAATCTCTCAAGGGGGTATATCTATTATGAGTGGGGACTGGGGGAGCATACTGTTGTTGAGGATAAGAATAATGATGATCGTAGTAATCCCTAATGGGACCAGGGGAAGCCTCACGCATATACCCTCCACGACCATGCTGAGGGTGAGGGTTTATATAGTGAGAATTACCCCTCGACTGTCCTCTACCGCCTCGTTTTCCACGATTGTTGCCTCTCCCTCTATTGGGATTATTAGAGGTGTGTGGACTACGGTATGAGTGCTCTGGTCGGGAAGGTGTTAAATCCCTACTGATCTCAGTGGCCGGTCTGTTACCAAACTGAGCAGCAAGACCACTGGACGTCATAGATGGAATAGGAAGTGATGGCAAACCAACATCTCCCGCTGGTGTGGTATCCATAGATGGAGCAGGTGTGATGTTTTTTTGCCAACCAAAGACACTTTTGTTTTTATAGTCGCCCACATCTCTGGAATACTTTTTATGCTTTTTAGTTTTTTGATCTCGGTCTTCCTTCTCCAAATGACTCTGGAGATTGGTTGAGAGAGAAGTGTATTCCAGAGAATTTTTGTGGGTTACTAATTTTTCTTTTAACTCCCTAATCTCATTATCAAGAATGGTTAGTCTAGATCTTTTACGTGAAATGAGAAAATCTAAAAACTTAGTGCCTGCCTCATTAAAGTATTTGTACCATGTGTCCAAGTCAGGGTCACCTTGCTGAGGATGAACATCCCAGCGTAGACTCCGTGGTACCATACTCTCTGCAACATACTGCTCTAGAAAAGCAATGTCCCATAGGATATGTAATTCAGAGGTCATAATATTCTTGAGTCTCAAAAAGAGACCACCTAGCTCAGTATCATTCCCTGTGATGGAAAAGACACCATTAAGATTTACAGTCCTGGATGCTCTATAATCAAAGACGTCCATGACAGAAATTAAAGAATATAGAAACTAAATAAGCTTGCAGCAGTGTTAAAAATCAAAAAACAGAAACAAATGTATGGTGCATAACACCGCGCTACTAATAACAATATTCTAAAGCTGCTGACACGGCTGTATGATAAAAGCAAGAGTAAACAAAATGTGAAAAGAAAGTGTCGCGCTAAACAAATATGAAAAGTGCAATTATACTGACGTGCAATTGCAACACATAATAAGTAATATATAAAGTTAGTAACAAATTATACAGAAAATTTGTGCACCAAGTGTGAAATGTCTATAACAAAGATGAAAAAAAACAAATATATCCACTGGAATAACTGTAAAAAATAGAGTTCCAGAAGAATGTGGTAAAGTTCCAGAAGACTATGGTAAAGTGATGGATCAATTACAATGTGATTCCAATGTGAGAAAACCCTCCACCAGTAAAGATGTAGGCTTACCAGAGATGTCAGACTCAGAGAAGCGTACGCTTTGTGAGTCAGACAGGCTTAAAGTATACAGGTGTCCTAGGAATCTCTTCAAACGTAGGATAACCAATCTTGTCCAGACCGATAAGAATACCCACAATAACGGTGTATGGCCAAGTCTCGACAGTATTTGCAGTCACAATATCAGAGAAGGAAAAGGAGGAGCAACATAGTGTGATACCGTAATAAAAGATTAAAAATGTAATAGACTAATGCACTTACAATTTTGAGGTAGTACACAGCGCATATAGACATAGATAGCAGCAGTAAAATCTTCCCTGACGTGTTTTGTGTCATTACACGTTATCAAAGGGTGACTTACAGCTGCAATAAACTTGCTTATATAGCAGAAAACCCCCCACATTAGGAGCCAAGCCCACCTGTGCAGAGATTAATTTTTGTCCACTTCCTGATCCGGACAACATGGAGTCTAGGCGTGCGTTCCACGCCTCAATGCCAAACCGGAATATGCGTTCCAGATGGTGTCACTTCCGGTGCGACGCGGAAGTCTCCAATATGATGACTGGACAGGTCATGTGGATATGAAATGTGACCTGAATAGCGAAATATGCGTTCCACGTCTCGATCCTAAGGGCCAATGAGACGCTATACCCGGACATCCAGCGTCA
Organism: Rana kukunoris; assembly: GCA_029574335.1. NCBI lineage: Eukaryota > Metazoa > Chordata > Amphibia > Anura > Ranidae > Rana > Rana kukunoris. The sequence continues at coordinate 145,363,370 of CM056056.1, forward strand.
AGGCATGCGTTCCATGGACTCAACACGGAACTTAGTAGCAAATTGCGCTCCGGGAGTTCTACCCAGAAAGCGCAAAAAGGCACACAGGGACATAGACCGTGCACATCGAGGAATACACACAACAATGTGCCGGGACCGCCACTATCTAAAAATTTAAATAAAATTAAAATTAAAGGGAGATCATTATATTTCAAAAAGCTCCCCCTAGAGGACATATGTAAAATGAAAATAGAAAATAAAAAACCTAATATCGCAGGCATGAATAGAATTAAGTATGCCAATTAATGGATGACCCACAGGTCAAGTTAACTGAACCAGTAAATGACAACTGGATAAACCACAAATTAAAAACTTCTATACTTTAATCTTACACCCACCTATTTAAGGGTAGTGTTGAGCAGAATATGCCATATTCGAATTCGCGATATATCTCGAATATATAGTCGAATATTCGACATATATTCGCTAAATACGAATATTCGTGATATTTTTTGGAAATTAAATGATTGCGAATTTTCGCGAATTTTTGCGAATTGCGAATTGCGAATTGCGAATGCGAATATTCAAGAAATGCGGAATGGAGCACTCTGATTGGCTCAGAATATTCGTGATATATTACAATATAAAATAATTGCGAATATTCGAGAAATGCGGAAGGAGCACTCTGATTGGCTCAGAATATTCGTGATATATTACAATACACAATAATTGCGAATATTGGAGAAATGCGGAAGGAGCACTCTGATTGGCTCAGAATATTCGCGATATATTACAATACACAATAATTGCGAATATTCGAGAAATGCGGAAGGAGCACTCTGATTGGCTCAGAATATTCGCGATATATTACAATACACAATAATTGCGAATATTCGAGAAATGCGGAAGGAGCACTCTGATTGGCTCAGAATATTCGCGATATATTACAATACACAATAATTGCGAATATTCGAGAAATGCGGAAGGAGCACTCTGATTGGCTCAGAATATTCGTGATATATTACAATATAAAATAATTGCGAAATTTCGAGAAATGCGGAATGGAGCACTCTGATTGGCTCAGAATATTCGTGATATATTACAATATAAAATAATCGCGCGATATCGCTATTACCGAATAATCGCATTGCGATTTTTCGGCAATATAAAATGAGCGCTGCAGCTACTCGGCCCAAGGTCTCTAATCATACCAGCAATGCTTTTAGACGTCGATGGGGATCTCTAGGATGTGATCTGTTCTAAAAAAAAATGTAAAACATTCGAATATTCGAAATAGCGAATATTCGCCGCGATATTCGCGTTATTCGCGAATACTCGAATATGCAATATTCGTAGCGAATATTCGCAATGCGAATATTCGTGAGCAACACTATTTAAGGGTGGGGACATGTGTATACGCCCTTATACCAAGATAGCAAAAAAAATGTTGCCATCTATATCACATTCGGCTAAATCAATAGAGATAACCTTAAAACGAAAAAAAGAAATTTTATATGGCAAAATGGCACGTTAGATAGATGGAGAATGCACATAGAAATGGGCTGGACTCCTAGTATGGGTGAATACACACTTTATGATAAACTTAAAATATATAGAAAAACATTTTAAATATTACAATATGAAAAATGTTGCAAAATAGACAAAAAGGAAAAAAAAAATTTTGTTTTCCTTTTTGTCTATTTTACCACCTCAGCTTGTTGTTGGAGAGAGGGGCCAACCGCCCCGGCTCTCTGGAACTCCACACCATCCGCTTTGGCTTTAGGGATGGCAATCTCCATATTTTCCACTGCCAGGAGTTCACAGTTGTCATATGAACTTTCCTCATAGTCCCAGGCAACGGGAGCCCCACCCTGCTGCTGGGCCGAGTCTAGCAGCTGTTTGTAGGCGACCTCCAGCTCCCATTCTTGAATGGCCAGAAATTACAAATATTCCTGTGACCAGTGGCCTCCCGAGATATTCAATCTTTCCTCTCTGTGCTCCATTATGTCCTCCAAGCGCCACTCCCGATCATCCCCGAAGTCTGGATCACTGGACATCCTCCAATACAATAATCCCAGGCCATCATAGTCATAGCCTTCTGTGGGGCTGTCATCTGCTGACCACGGGCACTCTTGGGCTACATACCACCGGAGGGCTCTGTAGCTCTTGTCCAGCTGCATCTCTGCCCGGATCAGCGTGCTTAACTCGGCTGTCCACTCCTGCTTCGGTTGTTCCCCCAACAACAGCATTCGTACGTCATACTGCGGCCAGTACCTTGCATAGATGGAGGGCAGGACCTTTCCTTGGTGTTGCTGCTCCAGAGCTAGTGCTTCCTTCCAGAGTTGGCACCGAATCACATCCGACCATCCCAGCAGGACCTCCTCTGATACGGGTCCTCTGTGCTGTATCCGCATCTCTTGTAACCTCCTTTGGAATTCCTCTTCCATGGAGACTGGTATCTGCACCTCTCCTCTCTCTTTAGTTGGTGCTGCTGTGACTTCAGCTGCTGCAGCACTTCTTCGCTGTAGCAAGGTGGCATTCAGAGCCGCAATAACTCGGTCCCTGATCTCTGTTGGAGGGTTAGGACCATAATGTGCCAGTCTTAGGTTAACAGCCCGATCAAAACTTTCTTCCTCGGGTGTCCTGTCCGTTACGGCGGGCCTTTTAGCTCTATCCATTTCAACCAGTTCTGCGATAATGTCCCTTTTCTTACGGTTGCTGGCCGGTCTGCCCCGGCTCTCCAGTAAGTCCATGAGGGAAGAGAGCTTCATCCGTTCATACACTGTCTCCATTGTCATGTGCCCTTGTAGCTGTCCTTCTGATGATGGAATCATCCCAACGCTGCCAACCAAATGTAACGGTCACCACCGTTTACGACCTTCCATCCAACCACGGCAAGCTTATCTGACACACTGCAACAATCCTGCATACACGATCCATTCCTTTTCCCATAATCAAGACGAGACTCAAGCTCTGTACTTGCTTTCAAAGATATGAACACTTTAATGGTTTCTTTCCAGCTTTTTATACAGTACAAGATGTTACAGCCAATCACAGGACAATGCCATCTCCACCCCCTATTCACACTGGGGCTAATTATCTAGCAGACATTTCGGCACCGATACTGACAGATCTGTCACATTCCAAACTACAATTATACAATGCCTTGACTTCAATCCACATTATCTAGACAGACATGTACTGTCTCTGACACCTGGGCATCAATGCATTCCTAAACATAACTGACATGCTAATTCAGTACATCTAAATGGAGACTTTAACACATTGTTTTAAACACAATGAATCACACAATCAAAAGGTCTTTCAGGCCCTGATGCAATTAACACTTTTCCACAGAATGTGTCCACACATTGAAAAGCCAACCTCACTTAACATTTCAAAAGCCTATAATACAGAGGGATGTGTCACTGTCTTGTTAACCTGGTCTCAAGTCCACATTAACCACTTTTGTAATATTCCAGTCCTGCAATATGAATTATTATTAACCCCTTCCCTACCGCCGTATAGGGGAATCACGTCATGGTGATCCCCTTGCCGATGAGACAGGACGTTGCACAACGTCCTGTCTTCACGGCGTTCTAGCGCGCGCGCGCGCCCGCGGCACCACCCGCGATCCCGCGCGCGTGCCCGACGGCCGTGATTGCCGCCGGGCACCCGCGATTTCCGGAAATCACGGCAGGAGTGTGGATCTGTGTGTGTAAACACACAGATCCACCTCCTGTCAGCGGTGAGGAGACTGATGTGTGTTCCCAGTACAGAGGAACACACATCGATCTCCTCCCCCTGTGAGTCCCCCTCCCCCTACAGTTAGAACATACTTTTAGGACACATTTTAACCCCTTCAGCGCCCCCTAGTGTTAACCCCTTCCCTGCCAGTCACATTTACACAGTAATTAGTGCAGTTTTATAGCAATAATCGCTGTGTAAATGTGAACGGTCCCAAAAACGTGTCAAAAGTGTCCGATATGTCCGCCGCAACGTCACGGTCACAAAAAAAAAACGCAGATCGCCGCCATTACTAGTAAAAAAAATTAAATAAAAATGCCATAAATCTATCACCTATTTTGTAGACGCTATAACTTTTGCGCAAACCAATCAATATACGATTATTGCGTTTTTTTTTACCAAAAATACGTAAAATACGTATCGGTCTAAACTGAGGGGAAAAAAAGTTTTTTTTAAAAAAAATATTGTGAGATGTATTAAATAAAAAGGAAAAAATATTGTGTTTTTTTTAAAATTGTCGCTCTTCTTTTGTTTATAGCGCAAAAAATAAAAACCGCAGAGATGATCAAATACCACCAAACGAAAGCTCTATTTGTGTGGGGAAAAAAACATAATGATTTAATTTGGGTACAGTATTGCCTGACCGCGCAATTGTCATTCAAAGTGCAACAGCGCTGAAAACTAAAAATTGGTCTGGGCAGGAAGGGGGTGAAAATGCCCTGTATGGAAGGGGTTAATGTCCCATCTCATGTAATACATGAATTATGATTCTTTGTCACCCTATGGCCCTAGTGGACATAAGGTGACCCTAGACATAGGAGAATCTCAGTCTGTCACGGTTCATTCCGTTACATCTCTCCCCTTTCGGTGGGAGACTGACACAGGTGGGAACCCCAAACGGGTTGACTCCGAAGTCAGTCAGTAGTTCCAGTCCTCCGATGCTGGTATCCATACTGTACCCCAAATAAATTGCTCCAAGCTGAGCATTACTCACCCCGCCAACCTCTGCATCTCTCAGAGGACATGTCTGCCGCTGGGGAGAGGCCTGGACTCGCCCTTCTCCCTGGAGTCCTTTCAGCCACTGGAGAGAAGGCAGGGTGGCTGGGCTCAGTCCATCATGCTGTTGGGGGTCTGGGCCAACTGCCCCCCCTTCCTGGGGTATACCAGTGGAGACTGGAGTCCCATCCACTGGTGCTAGGTGAAAACCCCCCGGCGCTTGCAAAGCAAAGCCGACATCCTCCTGTCCCAGTCCTGTACCATTTTCTGGGGTTGTGCCAGTGGAGACTGAAGTCCCATCCACTACCCCAGGAACCCCCTCTTCTGTTAGTGAAAAGCAGAGGTCCGTGACCCTCTGTTCTGTTGCCAGCTCTTCTGCTGGGTTGCTGTGAGTGGAGACCACAGTCCCATCCACTACCACAGGGACCCCCTCTTCCGTTAGTGGAGAGCAGAGGTCCGTGACCCTCTGTTCTGTTGCCAGCTCTTCCACTGGGTTGCTGTGAGTGGAGACCACAGTCCCATCCACTATCACAGGGTCCCCCTCTTCTGCTAGTTGGGAGCAGAGGCCTGGGGCACCCTGCTCTGTTGCCAGTGATTCAGCTGGGGGTAAAAGCTTTACCAACTTAGATCGTTGCTGGAGAGAGGGGCCAACCGCCCCGGCTCTCTGAAACTCCACACCATCCGCTTCGGCTTTAGGGATGAAAATCTCCATATTTTTCACTGCCGATTCATCAGCCAGGATTTCACAGTTATCTGACCTTTCCTCATAGTCCCAGGCAATGGGAGCCCCATCCTGCTGCTGAGCCGAGTCTAGCAGCTGTCTGTAGGCGACCTCCAGCTCCCATTCTTGAATGGCCAGAAATTCAAAATCTTCCTGTGACCAGTGGCCTCCCGAGATATTCAATTTTTCCTCTCTGTGCTCCATTATGTCCTCCAAGCGCCACTCCCGATCATCCCCAAAGTCGGGATCACTGGACATAGATGGAGGGCAGGACCTTTCCTTGGTGATGCTGCTCCCGAGCTAACGCTTCCTTCCAGAGTTGGCACCGAATCACATCCGACCATCCCAACAGGACCTCCTCTGATACTGGTCCTCTATGCTGTATCCGCATCTCTTGTAACCTTCTTTGGGGGAAGAGAGCTTCATCCGTTCATACACCGTCTCCATTGTCATGTGTCCTTGTAGCAGTCCTTCTGAAGATGGAATTATTCCACCGCTGCCAACCAAATGTAACGGTCACCACCGTTTACGACCTTCAATTCCAACCACGACAAGCGTATCCGACACACTCCGACAATACTGCATACACGATCCATATCATTTCCCACAATCAAGACGAGACTCTGCTCTGCACTTCGTTTCAAAGATATGAACACTTTATTGGTTTCTTTCCAGCTTTTTATACAGTACAAGATGTTACAGCCAATCACAGGACAATGCCATCTCCACCCCCCTATTCACACTGGGGCTAATTATCTAGCAGACATTTTGGCACCGATACTGACAGATCTGTCACATTCCAAACTACAATTACACAATGCCTTGACCTCAATCCACATTATCTAGAGAGACGTGTACTGTCTCTGACACCTGGGCATCAATACATTCCTAAACATAGCTGACATGCTAATTCAGTACATCTGAATGGAGAATTTAACACATTGTTTTAGACACAATGAATCACACAATCAAAAGGTCTTTCAGGCCCTGATGCAATTAACACCTTTCAAAAGCATGTGTGCCCATATTGAATAGGCAACAGCTTGTGATATCTCAAGACATCCACTTTGTAATATTCCAGTCCTGCAATATGAATTATTATTAATGTCCCATCTCATGTAATATATGAATTATGATTCTTTGTCACCCTATGGCTCTAGTGGACATAAGGTGACCCTAGACATAGGAGAATCTCAGTCTGTCAAGGTTCATTCCGTTACAAAGTCCATTGCCTCAGATGAGGGAGATCGTTGTCCGATTTAAGGGGGAGCCAATCTTTGAGCTTGTTCCCATCAAAGCAGTCGCCTGCCAGTAAGGGGGAGTTTGTGTGGGGTGACCTAAGTGTCTGATTGCCTAAGCCAGGTACGAAGTCAGGGTTATCAGCCAAGGGAGTAAGTGGGCTGGGGAAGGTGGAGAGCCTTTTCAACCTAACTAGCGAGTGGAATATCCTCAGGGTGGTGCAATTGATTGGGTGCTTCCGTAAGGGTAAGGGGTATGCGGACCAAGAGATCCAAGGCGAGAATTTGAGGGCTATGGGAGAAAGGTCTGCCTCCAGGGACACCCAATCCTTAGCATGTTCGTGGCAGTGCCAATCTAAGATCCTGGCTACGTGGGCCGCATGATAGTATTGTTTGAAATCAGGGAATCCCAGACCTCCCTGCTCTTTAAGTTGCATCAGGCTAAGTAGTTTAATTCTGGGTTTCCCGCGATTCCAGAGGAAGCGAAGCAAAATAGAGTTCAGAGATGTAAAGAAGCGCCGAGGAACTGTAACCGGGAGGGTACGCATCAGATAAAGAAATCTAGGTAGGATTACCATCTTAACTATAGATGCCCGCCCAAACCACGAGAAGTTCCGCAGGTCCCAGTGTTTGAGTTCCCCCTCACAGCTCTTGAGCAGTGGAGAGAAATTCCTTTCATAAACATCCCGGAGGTGCGGTGCCAGCCAGACTCCGAGGTACTTAAGGGCGCCAGTTTCCCAATGGAAGGGCGAATTGGCTTTGGTTAGTGTCAACAATCTATCCGGAAGAGTGATGTTAAGCGCCTCAGATTTCGTAAAATTAAGTTTTAGATTCGAAATGTAACCATAATGGGAGAATTATTTTAATAAGTTGGGGAGAGATATGTGCGGATTAGTTAAGAAGAAAAGGAGATCGTCAGCGTAGGCCGCGACCTTGAACTCGTTGTCTCCAATTCGGAACCCAGCCACCGCCGCATTCAGTTTGATCGTCCTAATAAAGGGTTCAAGGGAGAGGATAAATAGCAAGGGTGACAGTGGACAACCTTGCCTCATCCCGTTTGTGATGTTAACTTTGTTTGAGAGGGTACCGTTTATCTTCAATTGAGCCGATGGGTTTTGATAGAGTGCCACGATCCATGTTAACATATGAGGGCCCAGACCCACATGTCTACATACCGTCATCATATAGTCCCACGCCACCCGATCGAAGGCCTTCAATCTTTCGCGCCCTCGCCGCATGTGCCAACAAAAGTGCCTTAGTTACATTGTCTTTGGCCTCTCGATTTGGCATGAAACCTGCCTGCTCCAGGCCGATCAGCCCTGGAAGCAACGGGCAAAGTCTTGTGGCAAGAAATTTTGCAAACAATTTGACATCTAGATTGAGAAGCGAGATGGGGCGATAGCTCGAGCACAATGCGGGGTCCTTGCCAGGTTTTGGTATCACTGCGATGTGCGCAGAGAGAAAATCTGGGGTCACCGCTCTGGGGGAAGACAACGAGTTCAGGGCATTTCTAAGGGGTTCAGTCAAAAGTCCAGCAAAGGTTTTATAGTAAATCGCCGAATATCCGTCCGGGCCTGGGCTTTTGTTAGTCTTCAGTTGTTTGATCGCCTGACCTATCTCCGCCGTCGTAATAGGCTCCTCCAAAAGGGTAGCATCAGAGGCCGAGAGTGACAGTAGGCCACTGTTGGCAAGATACGCCCTTATAATTTGCGTCCTGTCGCCTGTCATGTGCGGCTGTCTGTGCTGGGGGGGAGGTTATAGAGTTTTGAGTAAAATCTGTGAAAGTGATCGGCAATTGCCTCAGGCTTCACATCCAACCTCCCATCCTTTCTCTTAATACCCGCAATATTGTTGGTTGAGGAGCACTCGCGGAGTGCCCTCGCCAGGAACTTGCCAGCTTTGACCCCCGATTCGTAGTAAAGTCTCTTTTTGAAAAACAGCATACGTCTTGCAGAGGAGTCCAACAATTGTTGCAGCTCCCGTCTAGAATCAAGCAGTTGCGTGGCCAAAGCAACAGAGAGCGACTGCTTGTGTAAGGTCTCTAATGTATTGATTTGTGTAGTCAGTTTGTTTATCAGGGCCTCCCTGTCCTTCTTACGTCTGGAGCCCATTCCGATCAAGACCCCTCTAATGGAACACTTGTGTGCCTCCCAGACTGAGAGCGGGTCCGACCCTGGGGTGGCATTGAGGGCAAAGAATTCTGTCAGGCAGTCAGTTATTGAGGGGAGCGTCGCTGGGTCAGTTAAGAGGGAGGCATTGAGTCTCCAAGAGGGTGGACGCCGTGGGGAATTCACCAGGTCCATAGACAAAGACACCGGAGAGTGGTCCGAGAATGTTTGGATATCTATGCGGGCCCTGACATCCTTCGCCAAGTCCCGCTGAGAGACAAAGAGATAGTCCAGTCTCGCGTATCTCACGTGGGGAAACGAGAAGTGGGTAAAGTCACGTCCCTCAGGGTGCGAAAATCGCTAGGTGTCAACGAGTTGAAGAGATTGTAATAATAGTTTAAGGCATTTGAGAATTTTATAGGCTATGCACGATCTCCCATTGGATGTGTCCACCAGGGGATTCAGGGGCACATTAAAGTTCCCCCTCAAAATAAGGCAACCCCTGGTGAACCCAGCCAGCTCCCTAACAATTTTCTGGCAAAATGAACTGTGGGAAAGTACACATTCGCCAGGGACATCGGGGAGCCCCCGTATGTACCCCTGACGAATAGAAATCTGCCCCCTGGATCACAAATCTGGTCCGAGACCTCAAAGGGGGCATCTCTACTCACCAGTATTGTCACCCCTTTTGATTTTGAGTCATTATTGGTCGCGTGGAACACTCCAGGGAAGTGCGCGTTGGAAAGTCTGGGAACGTGATGAGTCCTGAAGTGGGTCTCTTGCAAAAAAACAAAGTGGGGCCTACCATTTTTCAGTTCCCTCAAGAGCGACGTTCGGCGTTCTGGAATGTTTAGGCCCCTAACATTGTGGGAGATCACCAGGGGGTGAGACCCCAGGGAGGAGTACGCCATATCGAGAACCCGCGGAGGAGGAGTTGTCCGGAGAATCAGTCTGGAAAGACACAACTGCAGGAAACTAGTCAGCAATAGTCCCAGTGCACCTATCAGCATCACAGCACAAAGGTTATACCAGTAAGCACCAGTAGGACGGGAAGGGGGGGGAGAGCGAGGAAAAGGGAAGATCAGAGAGAAAGAGAAAAACCGCAGATAATATAGACTAGGAACAGAGAAAGAAACAGAAGAAAACCACTTGTCAGCAGATCATCCCCGGGGGGACAAAATGAGGTCCCGGCGGGGAAAAATCCGCTCTCCTGGTAAAGTGTGCCCAAGGGCTCTAGCAAGAGACCAAGGCACCTTTTGGGGCGTAAGGGAGGCAACGACAGCCAGGCGTCTATACCCCCGACAGCTACTAATTAAACAAAAAATTAAAACAATGTAGATTCAATCAATAATAAAAAAAAAATCTATAAACATCAAACAGCACACACAGCCCTAAAGGCCAAAATCTATATTAGCAGGCATACATATGATATTTACCCAACCTGTAAAAAAGCGAACAGGGTAAGTTAGCAGAGAAGGACGCTGCAAGGTAACCAGCGTGAAGCCCCATCCCCCATTTGAGCTACGTAAACAAAGATAAAACGAGCAGTGAACAAACCTCCCTCTCCCATATCAGCAACAAAAGTCAGCAAAAATATAAAGAATGTAGAGAATGCCCAGTGGGGCAAGAGGCCTGCAACTAGATAAGTCAATTAAGCAACACTGGCAAAGTCGAACTGGTTAAGGAGCAAAACACAGAGGTACAATTAAATACCCACGGGTAGTCAAAAGGGGAAAAACACCATGCCCAAAGAACAACAGGGAGCCACGTCCAGGGCAGGGTATGAAGCAGGGCCTATGTCTTCCACATCAGACAATCCATGGAGCGCTATGGAACCCGGTGAAGAAGGGATCACGAAAATGGCGCCTCAGGAATCATCAGGGTCATTCTCACAAAATTATTGACAAGATCAGATCCAGAAAAAAAAAGGTTCAATAAGAGGGATGGGATCAGGGGATGATAAACAGGGGGAAGAACCAAACTGGGCGCACAATCTCCTCGGTAGGGCATATCGCTACTTACAGTCAATTTTCATCCTGATCCCTTGAAGCGTCTGCATGGCGTCTCGGAGTGCCAGCTTTCGATCCACCACCTCTACCTTGCTTGAGCTTCTTCACTGGTCTCTTATCTGGTGTAGAAAGCGGTGAATCCAGGGGACTCCTAGTTGGTAGGGGGTGCAGGAATTCTGCATACCAATCAGGTAGATCAATCTGACCCAGGTCAAGGGCATCACAAAACTCAAGGAAGTCTGCCGGTGTGCGTAGAGAGTATTGGTGGCCATTGTAAGAAACATTCAAGGCGAAGGGGAAGCGTCATGTGTACCTGAGATCCCTTTCCCTCAGCTTCTCCAGGAGGGGGTGCAGGGCTCTTCTGTTCCGCAAACTTATCTGGGACAGATCCTGGAACAGCATGATGGTAGAGCCATTAAAGATGATGTTATCATTCCTTCTAGCTTTGCGCATTATTTCCTCTTTAAGTGTACAATTTTCCAGGCAACAAATAATGTCTCTCGGGGGAGCCGGGAGTCAGGACCCCTAGGTCTGAGCGCCCTGTGTGCCCTCACGAAGCTTATTTCAGCATCCTCCTGTCGCTCAAGTAAACTATTAAAGACACTGCGTAATGTGGTGACAATCTGATCAGTGTCCACCGACTCTGGGATGCCCCGCACGCGCACATTGCACCTCCTTCCTCTGTTGTCCAAATATTCAATGTGGCGATTCATATCAATTAAATGCTGGGCATGAACCGTGGTAACCCGCTCTATCTTCTGGATCGCCCTGTCCCTGCGCTTCCCGGCCGCTTCTGTGGCCGCCATCTTATCAGTGAGCACCAGCATGCTCGTTTTAAGATCCGTGAGGGCAGCTGAAAATGCAGCCTTAATGTCGGCCGATATCACGGACATATCAGCAAGTGTCAAAGGGTGGTCGGGGTTGGACTTACCCCTTGCTGAGCTTTCCGGAGCGGATTGCGAGTCATCGCTGTATTCCTCCTCTTGGTGTATCGGCACCATCTTGGAGTTGGTTGCAGCGCCGCGTCCCACTGATCTCGGCTTGAAGAGATCAGCAATGTTTTTAGCCGAGGACGGCACCTTGTTACGTCTTGGGTGAGAGAGGGGAGTGGAGTGCGCCTTCCTGCCAGGCATCTGGAAGCTGGCGGTCGGGTAAAAGCTGCCAACAAGCCGTGTGTGCTGAGGAGCTATCTCAGTGAGCTGCCATCCTCGCCGCGTGCCAAGCCACGCCCCCGGCAAGGGTTTATTTTATGTTTTGTTTATGCTGTTTTGATGCTTGCACGTGTATCCCGCAAGAAGTAAAAATAAACCATATCATTTGTTTTCAGTCATCCTCAAGTGCCGTTTTGTACAGTTCAGTGTGTAGTGAACCCATCCAGGGGGTCACACACACCCGCTACCGAGTTATTCCCTCACAATATATATATATATATATATATATATATATATATATATATATATATACAGTATATATATATAAATGCTAATCATGCCAATAAAAAATATATAGATAAATAATACAAATCAAAGATAGAAAGTATAACTAAAGGCAAAACAAAAGTGAGAAGTGACGTCACCACCCACCGATAAATAATCAAAGCAGGCATGAAATCAGCATTACATTTCTACCCTTGGGATGGATGGAAGCCGATCCATACATTTATATGTGGATGGGCACAAATTGCCTTGATTTGCTGCTTATTTTGTGCTGTTCCTTGCTGTAGATGATCCTTTCTTTTGGATTCCTTCTCACAGAGTGGGCTACGTTGTAAACACCCGTTGAAGTGTCAGTTTGATAGCATGTGCATGATCACAATGGTTTGTTCACATGTGAGTAAGCACTTTTTTTGAATTTCATACGGAGTGGTTGTTGTGCATATTACACTATGTTATATATATTGTTTTTCATATACATTTCTTGGTTCCTGATTTTTTATGGATGGTCATAATGTAGAATTAGCGGCATTATGTATTCAATTCAAGAGATATTAATTGTATTAAAAATAGAATCTTTACTTTGTTTATACAATGATTAAGGATACAACATGGTTGAGTCATTAAAAATAGTAAACTCTGGTTATACATGATTTAAAAGATGTAACAGCCGTAGTAAAATGGTCAACAGTACAATACAGTCCATGATAAGCCATAATTGAATTAACTTATGAATATGAATACACTGTCGCGTTTCGACCAACACTGTCAAGGTTCTTTTCAGGGGGAATTTTGGTGGAATAAATCAGAAACATTTTTAGGATTCTAACCCTCCAAAAAATACTAACATCTGTTATAAGGATAATAGAAATATATTTACCGCTCAAAAGATAATAATGAGATGGCATATAACCAGAGGTGGTGGCTAAAATAATTATAATGATCCGAAGACCCTCACAAGAAATCACCCATTCCTCCAAGCGGGAGCCAGCCAAAAAGGGCTTACAAGGAGTCACATGTGTGGACCCTCGAGGGGGAAGAGAGAGCTGAACGACACCTGTAATGATTCAATGAGTATTTTAATAATTGTAAGACAGTGTTGTATTTTAGCAACATGGGTAGCATCAAATAGGCTTAACCCCACCCGCATATTAGAATCTAGTATGACCTTAACATGAACATACGTGAAAATAGTAATGGGGTATATTGTATTACTGATACTGTATATAAAGTAAATGCCGTATAGTATTAACCACTTGCTTACTGGGCACTTACACCCCCCTCCTGCCCAGGTGAAATTTCAGCTTCCGGCACTGCGTCGCTTTAACTGACAATTGCGCGGTCGTGCGACGTGGCTCCCAAACAAAATTTACGTCCTTTTTTCCCCACAAGTAGAGCTTTCTTTTGGTGGTATTTGATCGCCTGTGCGATTTTTATTTTTTGCGCTATAAACAAAAAAGAGCGACAATTTTGAAGAAAAATACAATATTTTTTACTTGTTGCTATAATAAATATCCCAATTAAAAAAAAAAACACATTTTTTTTTCTCAGTTTAGGGCGATACGTATTCTTCTACATATTTTTGGTAAAAAAAAAAAAAAAAAAATCGCAATAAGCGACTGGTTTGCGCAAAAGTTATAGCGCTTACAAAATAGGGGAGAGAATTATTATTTTTTATTATTTTTTTTTTACTAGAAATGGCGGCGATCTGCGATTTTTATTTTTACTGCGACGTTATGGCGGACACATCGGACACTTTTGACACATTTTTGGCGCCATTCACATTTATACTGCGATCAGTGCTATAAATATGCACTAATTACAGTATAAATGTGACTGGCATTGAAGGGGTTAACACTAGGGGGTGAGGAAGGGGTTAAATGTGTATGCTAGGTGTGTTCTAACTGTAGGGGGAGGGGGGGGTGACTGGGGGGGTGACCGATCTGTGTCCCTATGTAGGAAGGAACACAGATCGGGCTCCTCCCTTCCAGAGACAGGACATTGTCTCTGTGTCAGCCGGCAATGAGAGATGATCTATGAGAGATCATCTCTCATTCGCCCACAGATCGCATTGCAAACGGCCGCTCTGATTGGCCGTTTGCCGCGATCTGTGATTGGCCGTGTCCAAGGGACACGGACAACACAGGGCTTCCCCGCAGCGCGCTGTACAGCGCGCGCTGGGAACGCCAGAAAGACATGCCGTCAAATGACGGCATGTTGGATATTGAGGTCCGCGCTGTTGCCGTCATCCGACGGTAGCGCGGGCCTCAAGTGGTTAATACGGGTATACAAAAACCATATGGTTGATGATTATGGAGTAGATCTCATACTGATATGAAGGTGACGGAAATGTGTGACAAAAGTTTTATGTATGGGGTAAGTGATAGATGAGTATCAATATTGGTGTATGGTGTGGTGTATATGGAGTGAACTATGTGTGGGTGAGTGACTGAAGATGTGAGTGTATGTGCCAAGGAGTGAAATGAAAACAACACAAAGTTGATTAAGGGGGCCTCCAGATTCCGATAAGCCCCCCACCCGCAGACCCCACAACCACCTGGCAAGGTTTGTGGGGATTGGGGTTGTGGGGATGAGGCCCTTGTCCCCATCAACATGTGAACATCCTCCCCATGTTGAGGGCATGTGGCCTGGTACAATTCAGGAGGGGGGCGCTTTCTCGTCCCCCCTGTTTTCCTGCGGCCTGCCAGGTTGTGTGCTCGGAAAAGGGTCTGGTATGGATTTTGAGGGGGAACCCCACACCATTTTTTTATTTTGGCACAGAGTTCTCCTAAAAATCCATACCAGACCTGAAGGGTCTGGTATGGATTTTTGGGGGAACCCCACGCCTTTTTTTTTATTTGGCACAGGGTTCCCCTAAATATCCATACCAGATGTGAAGGGCCTGGTAGTGGAATTTGGGGGGACCCACACGCCTTTTTACTTTATAATGACTTTCAATGACTTTTATCTTTATTGCCTGGACCCAACAATTCATTATAGTCACGAGTAGTTTTACATGACTTTTTTCCTTTAAAAATTTCATTTTGTGCAGAGACTGTTATAAACATGGGAAACATGAGCTACTTTACAGGCATACTATAGACACCCGCAAGTACAAAATTTAAAGGAATATTTCACTTTTATTGTTTCACTTTTAGCATTATAAAAATCACTGCTCCCAAAAAACTTCCATTTTTAAAACTTTTTTTTTTTTTGCATTGCCATGTCCCCTGGGGCAGGACCCAGGTCCCAAAACACTTTTTTTAATAATAACTTGCATATTAACCTTTAAAATGAGCACTTTAGATTTCTCCCATAGACTTTTAAAGGGTGTTCCGCGGCTTTTCGAATTTGCCGCAAACACCCCAAATTGTTTGCTGTTCGGCGAACAAGCCAATGTTCGAGTCAAACTCATGTTCGACCCGAACATAAAGCTCATCCTTATTAATGAGTAGCAAAAAGGAAGCACTCTTTAAATAATCCTGATATCTACCATTAGCTTCACAGTAATATATAATTAAAATATTGAGCTAAATGGGTTAATACATGCAAATGCTAATCAAAGTGTCATCTTTTGCTTAAAACTGTCCTGTGTTAAAATAAATGTGGATTTTAATAATTGTCTGTTTGTATGTTACAGCCTCAATCAATTTTAATATTTCTCTCTGTGGCCCTATTTGCTTGGGAAATAATCCATGTTTCAGGACAATACCACAGGCCTTTCACCCATGTCCTTAGTGTGCCTATCATCAAGAAACCATGCATATCCTACAACAATGTACTGTACATCACATAGTCCAGTGTTGCAGGAGATGATAAGTATTTGTCAAACAAGTGTTTAAAATGTCAAACCATTATTTTAGGAAATGTAAAAAAAAATACCAAAAAAAAATCTCTTGTGTATGTAGATTACTACTGAAATCTTGACATATTGTTCAAATAATATACCTATTTTTTCCAAATATTAAAAATAGTAATGTTGGCTGAAAGTCTATCTCCTTAGGACTTTACATTTTGTGTGCAAGGTGAAAGCTTAAGTACAGAGATGTTCACATAGGCAGCCAAGCGTGCTGCTCTATATTGGATCTACACTCCTGATGGCTTTTTTTTGAGGCTTGTGCTATTCAAACAGTAAATTTACTATCTAATCACAAGTTGCCATGTCATTCGAAAACAGAGTAATGCAAGGCTGCGAGCAATGCATAAAATAATCTAACAAGACTGACAGCCAGTTAAATGACTGTGTGTTTGCTTTTTCATTATTGAGGCAGCCTTTGATCCTTTAGAATTAGCTGGCTTATCTCTTGGGAATCCTTACAATAAGGTCTACTGTGCTAGACTGTTCTGATCCAGAATACTGTGGACTTAATGGACTTAGTGGACTGAATTCTTAGGTTGCCCAAATGTATAACTAGAGGGAAAGCAGACTATAAAAAGCAATTATAAAGAATTGAATACTTTAAAGATTAAATCATTTTTGTAGCAAGTGTCTGGAAAGCATATATGTATATATATATAGATATATCTATATATCTAATATATATATATAACTATATATCTATCTATCTATCTATCTAATATATATATATATATAGCTATATATCTATCTATCTATCTATCTATCTATCTATCTATATATATATATATATATATATATATATATATATCACAAAAATGAGTACACCCTTCACAATTTTGTAAATATTTTATTTTATATTTTCATGTGACAACACTGAAGGAATTACACTTTTTTGAGTGTACAGCTTGTATAACAGTGTATATTTTCTGTCCCCTCAAAATAACTCAATGCACAGCCATTAATGTCTAAACGGCGGGGGCGTGGCTTGGCGCGCAGCATGGATGGCTGCTGTGTGAGTTAGCTCCGGTCCACAGGTTGGAACTGTCCCGAAAACGGCCCCTTTACAGAGGACTATGTGCACCCGAACCGAGAAGGGAACACATAGCAGACAGCTGAGATCGATGGGAACCCCTGGAGGGAAGACAGCGTCTGCAGATTTGAACAAATACCGCTACACAGGCGGACAGCAGAGAAGCAAGATGGCGCCGGATCACAGCATGGACGGCGGAGAAGACACGGAGGATGACGAGGTCTCTATCCCAGCGTCTGAAGACTTCAATAGAGGTACTGTACACCCTGACTGCCCGCTTAACTATGCGACCATGAAAGAGATCGCGGCGGATATTAAAAGCCCCTTTTCAGTTGCCATTGCCGACATAAAGTCGGAATTGCTCAGACTGCACGAACAAATGGCGGTGACGGAGCGCGCAGGCAAAAGGAGGGACCGCGCTCTTCTGAGACTTGATGATATAGCGGGTGTCCACTCACAACAACTGATCGACGTTAACCGACAGTTGGAAGATTTGGACAACCGCGGAAGGAGAAACAATATCAGGGTGAGGGGGGTCCCCGAAACGGTACTTCCTGAACAAATCAGACCCGCGTTATCATCCATTTTTAATGGTCTCCTGAGCAGACCCGAAGCCTCACCCATAGAATTTGATAGGGCTCACAGGGCGCTGCGGCCTAGAACCTCTGACAATGCACCGCCCAGAGACATAATCTGTTGCCTACCTAATTTTCCTCTCAAGGAAGACATTTTAAGGAAAGCCAGGGCGAACGATCAAATCATCTTTAATGAGTCAGATGTGCAACTTTTTCAAGACCTGTCACCGATCACATTAAAGAACAGGAGGGCTCTCAGACCTTTGCTGGAAGTCTTAAAAACCAAAGGAATTAACTATCGTTGGAAGTTCCCATTTGCTCTGCAAGCCACTTTTCACGATAAGCAGTATATGCTGAGGGTCCCGGATGATCTTCAGCAATTCTGTGAGAATCTGCACATCGCACCAATGGAGCTCCCGGATTGGTACGCGGAATTCCTGCTTCCCCCGGCTTTCATGCACCAACCTCCCTCGCAAGGCCCTTCACCGTCTAAATCCCCACATCCAGCTGGCAAATACAGGAAGAAATCCTTCAAAGGCCAGCAGGCCTCACCCGCAGCTAAGGGCTCCAGATTGTAAGCGGTTGGTTACCTGTTCTCCCCCAGGAAGGTTCCGTGCATCTCACCCCAACCAAATGTTGTAAGATTAATACTGACGCTTTTGCTGAAATGGTGTTTTTTGTTTCTTTTTTGACCAATCTCTAACCCACAGGGTAAGATACAAGCTGCTACTCTTCCCCAGTAAAGGTGCTTCTGTTAAAACCGAGATGGCAAGCCTCGCTCACACCCTCACCTCCATCAAGAGCTGAAGGTACTGTGACCTGCCTTTCACACACCTGTGTAAAGATTTGCCATTAGTTGCAGCTTGATCCATTACCTACTTACTCCACTAGAGGTCGCCATCTCCTTACTATTGAATTTAGTTCTCTCTGAACCCCATTATGAACAATATGTTTAGGCTCTGGACTATAGCGCTTGTTTTAGTTGTGGACAGACTCAGAGTCCTATTACTCCCCCCGCAGCTCTCCCCCTGCTCCTACAAATGTAGATGTCATTTCTCTACAAACTTCATTCTACTTGCCCACTGGCGGACATGTTACAGCCATGACAGCAGCTAGCCTTGAAGGGGGAGAAACAGAAGAGTTTTTTTATTTTTGTTTTTATTTATTTTTTATTCTTTTTCTATTTTTTATCCATTGTGGAGGTGGAGACTGCACTGTGATATATTGTTCTCACTTGCCCACCTTTGCTCCCATGCTTACGATGCATATCCTACGAGCAGAGGTTAAATGAACATTATAAGGTTAATAATATTAGATGACAAAAGTTTATTCTGTTTGGTTGTTCTCAAGTTTGGGGGGAGGGGAGACGGCCCTGTTGGTGGGTCCTCCCTCGCCTCCCATGCTTTTATACCCCACTGCAGGATGGCACGCACTCCGCTGGCTAATGAATCATAGCCATAGGTTAAAACACTTGTGTCGGGATTTCTCTAACTTTGTACTCATGTATTGACTGAGTTCTTCCCGGAGCTCTTTTGAGACACTCATTGAGAATATTACCCTGAGTTTCATTGGTTTCTCCCTCACTTGATCTCCACCCACAGGCTTAAAGCATTACTGCCCAAGCGTCCTGTCTACCTTTGGGCTCTGAAGATATGCTTACGATTCGGTTATGTCTCTAATGACACCCAGAAGGAGGTGGTAGCTGGGAATATACCCTTTATAATTAGGGGAATACATCCTCTATTCCTTTAGCTAATTATTCGACAGATGCAGGCCTAAAGCACTTACCCCTCGGCAGAAATGTGAGACTTTCTTCATATTTCCATTTGTGGCTCACCGTCACTGTTAGGTTACTGCCTGACACAGGAAGATTTCCCCATGTAGCGTGAACGATCTGCACAAGCTCACAATCCTTACCGGATTGCTGGACTCCTGCCACCGTTCGTATAGTATGCTACCATTAACATTATACAATAAACTGAAGATTTGGTTGAGTGGGGTTGGTTCCATTGCTACCACCTTGGTTCTGTACATTTTGTTTGTTTGATTTTGTTTGTTTGTATGGAATTGTTGATGCACAGAGATACTCCTGGGGGCACACTACTTAGACCGCTAGCTTTCCCTATATTCTCTCCCTCTCCACTAGGGAGGGGCCAAGACCTACACAACTTCATGTTAATGTTCACTGTTCCCAACTGGACCTTTCTATGTTAACGTACTTTACAACTACACTCTTAAGATAGTACACGGCCCTCCATCCACGAAGAGGCCTCCCGCGCTTCCACCAGAGTCACACCTGACACCCTTAGTCTATTACTGGGGTGTCTTTCGGTCCTATGACTCGGGACTATACGTAGGACCTAGACTCACGAGAAGGGCGAGTTGGTACTTACCTAACTCGCTCAGACAACTCCTACACCCACCCTTATCTCCCTCCCTCCCCCCCCTCATTTTCTCTACCTCACCCCCCGTTTCCCCCCTCCCCCCCTTTTTTTTTTTTTTTCCCGCCGCAGATGGCGTACTCTTTCTTAGGCAAAGCACCCACACTAGTGTCGCACAATATTAATGGGCTTAATATACCTGAAAAACGTTCTAAACTCCTGAAGGAACTTAGGAAAACGAGTCCATTGCTGGTCTTCCTGCAGGAGACACATTTCAAAGGTCAAAATATCCCTAAATTAACTGACAACACCTACACAGTAGCTCACCACGCTACAAACCCATTGGCTAAAACGAAAGGAGTATCAATACTCATAAACAAAAATGCCCCATTTATCCTTAAACAATGCCTGTCAGATACAGAAGGCAGATATATTTTTCTTAAAGGCACATGGGATGGTAACCCTATAACTCTTGCTAATGTTTACTTTCCTAACAAAAGTCACATCACTTTTTGTCGGAAGATTGTCGACGAACTTAAATGGTTCGTGGAAGGATGCATACTCCTGGGGGGCGACTTCAATGTTCCTTTATCACCCCTACAAGATACCTCAACGGGTCATTCCCATGTCACTTTCCAAACCCTAAAAAAAATGAAATCCCTTCTCCACATGGAGATCTACCCATCCTGTAGAGAAAGATTTTTCCTTTTACTCGGCACCCCACAAACGTTACTCACGGATAGACTTGATCTTTCTCACCCAACGGGACCTACCCAAACTGTTTAGAGCTGAAGTGGGTATAATATTGTGACAGTAGTAGAACATATCCCCATCAAGCCTTCCCTTCTTCTCCCATAAAAGAAATTGCCCAATATTCCCAGACTGGGAATATCCCTGGAATCACCGAATAATCCACACATGAGCCAAGGCTTAATGCTGGATGTAACAGGGCACACTTTAATGGCAAAACTCTGCAGATTTATATACACAGTTTACAAGCTTGTCATCAATCAAAGAACAATGAAATCTCCACCCCCTTTTCCACACACTGGGGGTTTCCATACAGAGGCATTTCGGCACCGCAAAGCTTGACACATCACAATCTTTTGAATTGAATTAACCTTTAGAATACACAATCACAGATCTAAAAGACATTTAGTAATTATCTCCCAGAGACAGAAGCCCCCAGGGGTAATTACTACAATGAAGCAATCAGAATAACAATTAACACCTCTACACACTGGACAATAAAATGTATCTCACAAGCCCGACTCCGGTATGCCATTGAAGGGTCATTGTCCAATTATCCAGGTCTAGAGGCACACAGACATTAAAATTAGCAGGGAGAGAATTACACTGAAGTATAGGCAATTGCATAAAAGTCCTTCACAAATATCTTTATGCGACCATGCCCCAGTATCGGTGTCTCTGAAATGTGGGCATCCCCAAAGTAAGAGTTTTAACTGGAGATTGAATGCAGCCCTGCTGACAGATCAGACAATTCACGACAGTATCTTCGAATCTATAGGAACCTATTTCTCTGACAACAAGGACTCAGACACGAAACCTCTAAACAACTGGGAAACACACAAGACAGTAATTAGAGGTAACCTGATCAAATGGGGGGCCACCAGAAAGAAAGAAAGGGAAAAAGAGCTAGAGTCCCTTTCTAACACGATAGCGCATCTAGAACAGCAACATAAGAAATCTCTGTCATCCTTGGTGGAGAAAGAACTTATTGAAAAGAGACAGGCCCTGACACAATTGCTTAACATACAGACGCTCTCTTTTTCAAGAAAAATGTATTCTACGAACACGGCGACAAGAGTGGCCGTTTTCTGGCCAGAGCTCTCAAAGATGCGTCAACCTACAACCGTATACACGCCATTAAGAACAAACAGGGCGGCCTCGAATATGATTCGCAGCACATTGCAAAACAGTTCCACGACTTTTACTCTAAACTGTACAACCTTCCACCACAACACAAACCTGCGCACATCTCATCTTCTAGGCTTGATAGTATTCTAGAATTCCTGCAGAATAGTAAACTCCCCTCCATTCAAGCGGAAGATATTAAACTCCTAGAAAACCCCATCACTCTAACAGAACTACAAGACGCTATAAAATCGCTTAAGGCATGCAAAAGCCCAGGCCCAGACGGGTTTACAGCTCAGTATTACAAAACCTTTCTCCATATACTCTCCTCCCCCCTTTTGAATGCTTTGAATTTTTTGGCCAAAACTAAACATAAGTCCAGCTCCCTACTTACAGCACACATTACGGTAATCCCCAAGCCCGACAAAGACCCCACTGAATGCGCCAATTACAGGCCAATTTCACTGATAAATATTGACATCAAACTCCTAGCCAAGATCCTCGCGAACAGGCTCAAACCGTTACTTGCACAAGTGATCGGCCCAGAACAAGTTGGGTTTATGCCCGGGCGGGAGGCAAGAGACAATATTTCCAAGGCTTTAAACCTGATCCATCATGCTAAACAGACGGGGCTCGAGGGCCTTCTCTTGTCGACTGATGCGGAGAAGGCCTTCGACAGGGTCTCCTGGGATTTCATGATGGCCACATGTTCACACATAGGTTTGGGGAATAACATGCTAAATTGGATAGGCTCCCTGTATTCCAACCCGCAGGCACTAATTAAGGTCAACAACATCCTCTCGGACCCGATCAAAATTACAAATGGGACCCGCCAAGGGTGCCCGTTATCCCCATTGCTGTTCATCCTCTCTTTAGAACCCCTCATCAGAACGATCAACAACTCCCCAGACATTGTAGGTTATAAGGTTCAGGGTAGAGAATTCAAAGTAGCCGCCTATGCTAACGACCTTCTCTTTTTTATCTCTAACCCCCATATATCCATTCCCAACCTAGTAAAAATCTTCACCTCGTTTGGGTACGTATCCAACTTCAAGATCAACCAAAGTAAGTCAGAAGCAATTAATATATCCCTCAAGACCAATGTATACGAATCCCTGAAGTGTAACCATAATTTTCAATGGAAGCAAAAAAGCATCAAATACTTAGGGATACAACTGACCCCGACTCTGGACGCTATATATGACACTAACTATAAACCCCTCCTACAATCCATTATCAATGCCTTACATAGATGGACCCCAAAAACCTTCTCGTGGTTTGGCAGGGCATCTATACTGAAAATGACCGTGTTACCGAGACTGCTGTACTACTTTAATGCTCTACCGATCAAGCTACACTCTTCTTTCTTCTCCAAACTACGGGGCGCACAACTGAAATTTCTATGGGCTGGGAAGAAGCCGAGAATTAACTTCTCACAGCTTACTCTCCCTAAACACAAAGGAGGTATTGGCCTCCCAGACTTTAGGAAGTATTACATTGCCGCCCACATCACCAGACTCATAGATTGGCACTGCCATAAAACATCCAAAGACTGGGTGCAACTCGAGACAGTTCAACACTCTACACATATTTCCTTTTATCCCTGGTCCACTACATCGAAACTGACGGGTAGGATCCCTCATCCGCTGGTGGCCGCCACGTTAGCAATTTGGCACAGTGTCGCATCGAACCACAGTTTAGCGTCCATACCTGGTCCCCTGACCCAAATTACAGATAACCCGGATTTCCCACCAGGCCAGGGAATTAAATCCCCTGAATCCTTACCCTCCACGCAAAAACTCCTCGCCACCCACTGCTTCTCGGGTAACAACATAAAAACTTTCACCACGCTAAAATCAGAGCTGGGGGAGGCTATCCCAGGTTTCTGGTTTTATCTCCAGTTGCAAAACTTCTTAATTAATAGTAAACACAAAAAGGCTTATTGTAATACGCCTACACAGCTTGAGCGAATATGCCTAAAAGGCATCCCGGTTGTTAAAACGACTGCGATGGCCTACTCGTGGATGTGTATGTCCCAGGCTCCTTCACAGAATAGATCTAAAGTCCACTGGGAAAATGAACTTAATGTCTCATTGTCCGACGAACAATGGGAAAGAGCCAAAATATTTGCGCATAAATGCTCCCTCAGCTCGAGATTCCAGGAAATATCCTATAAGATTCTTACACGATGGTATATTACCCCCTTAAACACCAAGAGATGGATGCCCAATACCTCGGATATTTGTTGGCGATGCAAAATAGAAAGCAGATCCCTTTCGCATATATGGTGGTCTTGCCCTCTAATACGCGACTATTGGTCCCAAATTAAACATTGGATAATGTTTATTACAGATACACGTATCCACCTGGACGCAGCTGCCTGCCTATTACATGTTAATGATATGTCAATCAAAAGTTACAAAAACTCACTCACGAGGCATTTAGTGACAGCCGCGAAAACACTGATCCCTCTTTACTGGAAGTCAACCAAGTGCCCTTCAGTTAAAGAGTGGCTAGACAGAGTACATTATATTTACAAAATGGACGAACTAATAGCTATGAAGAGAGAGTACTCACAGATCTTCAATGACACTTGGCAACCCTGGGTTGCTTTCAAATATTCCAATGAATATCAGAAACTATTGGCTTGATTTTGTCCACGATTGCATACAGGTTGACACAAAGGGACTCTATAGTTTTGCTTGCCTGATATCTCATGATGACTTTACTACTTTATATAAAGTTTCAATGCCAATCTTGTATACAGGATTCCTAATCGAACCTTACTCGAACAGGACTATTGCTTTCTGCAGTCTATAAACTTCTTACTGTACGACTCCCTTCCCCCCCCCTTTTTTTTTTTCCCCTCTCTTCCCTTGCCCTAACCACTTAAGTCTTCACCTCTCCCCCCTTGTTCCACCTTGGTTCTCAATATCTCCAGATTCACTACTTTACAGATGTGTTAAGCTTATCTCGGATAGGGGAACGGGCCCCTGTCCAGATTGTTATATACGCATTGTTACTACAGCGTTTCCACTATTATTCTTGTGTACGATTGTTCTACGGAATACTTGTTACATTTTTTTGTCTACACACTGTTTTGTAAACTGTGTATTTTCTGCTAATTCAATAAACGTGGATTGTGAAAAAAAAATGTCTAAACGGCTGGCAACAAAAGTAAGTACACCCCAAGTGAAAATGTCCAAATTGTGCCCAATTAGCCACTTTCCCTCTCTGTGTCATGTGTCTCATTGTTACAAGGTCTTAGGTGTGAATGGGGAGCAGGTGTGTTCAAGTGGAGTTTCCATCTAAAAAAATGTGTGCTTTATAGTGGAGATTAGACCTAAAAAATAAAAAATAAAATGTTACTCACCTGGAAATTGGAGCACACTTACCAAAACAAGGGGGAGAAGCTGTCAGAGTAAATGAGACGTTTGGACAAAATTATGCACCCGATTTTGCTGAAGAAGGAAGAGGATGAGGTCCGTTCCCAGCAAGTCTTGAGGGGTGCCCAGCCCTTGGCCCCTATGCCCCTCCCATTGAGAACTCAGCAAGATGGTGACATCTTGAAGTACTCAGATCTGATCCGGATTGTCCAGGAAGAGGAGGTCATGCTGGAAAACAAAAAAAGAGTCAGAGGTTAGAATCTGTTGTTGTCAGTGCAACTGATGGCGACCCCGAGGTCAAGCTTCTTAAGACTCAGGTGTCACAGTTGATAGAGATGATGGCCCTGTTGACCACCAAACCCACTGTTCCAACTAGCAATGAAGTTTTAGTGTCCAAAAAGCCCTCAAGATCTATGGCTGCTCAGGTGGAGCACCTAGCAAACCAAGGAATCTGCTTCAACTTCAGAGGAGTTGGACATTATCGACAAGTATGCCTAAGCACGGGGAAGCCTAAAGCACAGTGCCAAAAGCTGGTGGGAAACACCCGAGGGTCCCAGTGAAGGAGCAAACTGGAGTGCCCATCTACATTAGCTACCTCCAGAGAAAGCAACGATGCAAAGAGACCGCAGCGGAAGTCCAAACCCTTACAGAGGGCTACCATTGTTGCCTCCTTGCGACCCAGTGTCCCACTCCCTTTGACACATGCTACCCGGCATCAGAGAGTCAGTGCACACCAGACTCCCAGAGCTCAACGGAGACTCATGCCAGATCCGAACTTCCGCAAGGAAGGCGTGCGGATACAAGGCAATGAACAGGCCAAGGTTACCAATTCCCACACATTCCCTGCCAAGCTTGTGGGACCTTCTCCGGTTGTCTCCATCCAAGTAAAGGGAATCTATACCAAGGCTCTCCTGGATACCAGAGCCCAAGTGATCCTCCTCTACAGAGACTTCTATGACAGGCACCTCAAACACCTGTCATTGCAGAAGTTGGAAGAGCTAGAGATATGGGGCATTGAGACTCAGAACTTTCCCTATGATGGCTATCTACCAGTCAAGCTGACTTTCTGTCCCTATGTAGCTGGGAGAGCTGAGACCTGTCCTTGCCAACCAGGGGACCAGTAAGAGTTTTCTTATCATTAGGACTAATACTGATCTTGTCAGAAGACTGTTGACACCTCTTGTCTAGGAGCCGGACACTTAAACTACAAGTGTGCACCTCGTGTTGAGACAAGTGTATCAGTGCCTGGTACAAGAACAGAAGGCCCCAGCTGAAGGAGTGGGAAAGATCTGACAAATGGACCAGAGAGAGAAGGTGTTACAGCCTGCTGAAGTGGCCTGTTTATGGGCATCTGTCAAGCTAAATTGGAAACAACCAGGCCCTTTCATTGTCCTTGAAGCAGAAGGACAGAGAGAAGACATGGAAGTGAGGATGATTCCCGAAGTGGTTTCAACCAAAGCATTGCAAAAGAAGTTATGGGAGGATCTCGGTCAGTGTCTGCAACATAACAGCCTCGCCAGTGAAAATGCCGGCTCTGATGTTGCTGGGACAAGTGAATCTGGCTACCCCGGTCTCACCGTCTGGTTGTGTCCGGAAAAAAGGATGGGATCTCCGTTGAGGAGTTCTATCGAAGAACACTCCTTTCTCACCCGAATGGAAAAAAAGAGCTAAGACTCAACTCCTGGGAAAGCAGTGACGGATCTCGAATACCCCAGATGGGCACATCCGCCAGACCTGTGTCTCCTGTCCTCCAAATGCTCCAGCAGCCTGTAGATTCGCTATAACCAGCCCTTAACCCCTCAATCAAGAGACAATCCACACAGGTGTTGAGGGTTAAACATGCAGAGCATAAACTGTTTATTAAATCCGAGACATACAGTTTTACACACAGTTAGGGACACTCCCCTTAGCCTTGTCAAAGAGGGGTGGGGGACAAGGAACAACCAATGGGAACTGAACATTTGTACATTGAAACAGGCTACAGATAAACATAATGAGATTATGGTAAGCAGGCAGCCTCTCAATACACATCCCCTGTGGAGAGACGTCCCCAGTCCAGACCATTGTCTATGTGTCATGAACCAACACAATTAGACACAGCAACAAGAGGGGGGATGGGGGAAAAGAGATGTAGCATTACATTACATTATCTCAATGCCAGCTTGTCTCCAGTATCTTCTGGGCCATAATCTGTGGGTAACAGGCCAGCCCAAAGTCCCTTCCAAAACACACAGTGACAGTGGGTTCTGTCACAGCAGGCTGAATTCTTGAAAAGTGAATTTAATGTGGGATGTGCAAAGAGTTTCAACCACTGGATCCATCTTCAGGAGGATAAGCCGTTCATAGAAAGAGACCAGCAGATTACTTTAGGATACTTGGAAGACCTGCATTAACCCTCGGTCAACTACCTTGGTCACATTGTGTCTGCCGACGGAGTGGCCACTGACCCCCAGAATCTAAAATCTGTCACCTCCTGGCTGAGGCCTACTAATGTAAGCAAGCTCAGGTCATTCCTGGGGTTATGTTCCTATTACAGAAGATTCATTGAGGGATTCACTAAATGAGCTACTCTTAAGCGGAGAAGAAGACAATGACCCAGATCTGACGAAGCCTGTCATGACCCAGATCTGACGAAGCCTGTCAGACCAGCTCGAGGGCCCAAAAAACCCAGAGAGTAGATTCAGCAACAGTGGACTGCCCATTGTGAAGAGGCCTTTAGGCAGCTGAAATTGAGCCTAACAACTGCTCCAGTAATGGCCTATGCATATCCAACCAACCCATATGAACTACACTTTGACTCCAGTTAAAATGGGTTAGGCGGGGTGCTGTATCAGGAGCACGACAACCACCTACAGATGGTTGCCAATGTGAGTCAGAGCTTGACACCCACCGAGAAGTACTTCCCCACACACAAACTCGAGTTTCTTACCTTGAAGTGGGCAGTAGTTGATAAAATGAAGGCGTATCTATGTGGAGTGGAGTTCATGATTAAGACCCACAATAATCCTCACCACTGCCAAGTTGGATGCCACAGGTCACAGATGGTTGGCTGCCCTATATGGGTTTACTTTCAGCCTGAAGTAGCGACCAGGGGTCAGGAATAAAGATGCTTATGCTCTGTCAAGAAGGCTTCATTGTTCCACAGACTCTCCAGAAGAAGGGGCCCAGCTGACACCGGAAGGGGTCCAGGCCTTATGTCAAGGAGCAGAACGTAAAAGTTGGAGGAGGATCCAGAACCAAAGACATTGGAGTTTCAGCTGCTGGTATCCCCAAATGTTATTGCAATGTCACCCAAGTTGGGAATGAATGTCTGCCAAAGCTTTCTAAGAAAAACTTTGCGAAGGGACCAGTTGGAAGACCCTCTCTGTAGCTTGGCAATGAAGGCCTTGGAGATCCAATGCCCTGATTTGCTCCTCACTGACTCCCCGAAGGAGGCCCACCAAGGGTGGGATCATCTGCAGCAGCATGAAGGGGTGGTCTATCGAATGGGCCCATCTTCAAGAAAGATAACAGGTGTTTCTGCCAAAAAAACACTGGGACACAGTATTAATGGTACTGCATGACAGCCATGGCCAATTAGGACCCAAAAGAACTTCACACCTGATGAGGTATCCACTCTACTGGCCCTGCATGGGGGCTGAAGTTGAGGGTTACTCCCACTCCTGCATCAGGTGTATTCAACATAAGACTATGCCTCACCAAGCTGCACCAATGGGCCATCTTCATAGTCAGGGACCCATGGAGCTGGTGTGCATTGACTTTCTGTGCTTGGAGCCTGATCAGAGTGGAGAGGGAAATATCCTGGTAGTGGCTGACCACTTCACTCGGGATGCCCAGGCATTTCCCACAAAGGATCAACCAGGCATCCTTGGTTATTCCCTGGGCATTCCCCAGGTTTTTGTTGTTATCCATGGTGGTCAAGATCTTAGTGGACAGGTTATTTATACACTATGGCCTGCCCCAATGTATCCACTCTGATCAACGGAGAGACTTCGAGAGCAGCCACATTAAGAGTCTTTCAGACCTGTTATGCCGCATACACATGATCAGTTCGTCTGATAAAAATGGTCTGATGGACCGTTTTCATCAGACAAACCGATTGTGTGTGGGCCCAAACGTTTTTTTCCCATCGGTTTTAAAATTATCTGATGGTTAAAAAAACGATAGAAAAAACGATCGTCTGTGGGGAAATACATTGGTTAAAAATCAACCCATGCTCAGAATCAAGTCGACGCATGCTCGGAAGCATTGGACTTAATTTTTCTCAGCACGTCGTTGTGTTTTACGTCACCACGTTTTTTTAACTGATGGTGTGTAGGCAAGACTGACGAAAGTCAGCTTCATCGGATATCTGATGAAAAAATCCATCAGACAATTTTCATCGGATGAACCGATCGTGTTTACAGGGCATAAGGCATTAAGAAGTCCAGAACCACCCAATTCCATCCTCAAGGGGGTCCTCAGCCAGAGAGGTTCAACCAAACCTTCCTAAATATGCTTGTGACTTTGAATTTAGAACAAAAGCAGAATTGGAGCAAGTATATAGCCACTATCATGCATGCTTATATCAGCACCGCAAACTATGCCACAGGATACTCTGATGTTTGGACGGGAGGCCCGGCTGCCAGTAAACTTGGCCCGTTTAGGCACGTCCTTAGACCATACTTCAACAACCTCCCACAGAGGATATGTAGACTGCCTACAGAAAAGTCTGAAGACCACTTATGACAAGGCCCAAACTGCCTCAGATGCCCGAGGACAGAGGAACAAAAGAAACTTTGACCTCAGGGTACAAGTGCAGGACTTGCAACCAGGTGACAGGGTACTGCTAAGAAACTTGGTTGTCCTTGGAAAGCACAAGTTGGCTGACTGCTGAAAGTCACAGCCTCATGTCATTTGCAAACAGCTGCCAGGACTCCCAGTTTATCAATTCCAGCCAGAAGGAAGCACAGGCCCGCTGAAGACTTGGCACCACAGCCATCTGTTCTCTCTGTCGGAAACAGTTTGTGTGCCACCACAGCCATATTCACAGTCCACATCCATAGTCTCTCAGAGATCCAGAGCAGTGACTAGGTCTTAGTCGGTGTCTCTTGCTAAAGAGGATGAGAATAGTAAGAATGAAGAGATGGTAATGGATTGACTGTGGCCACCCCAAATATCAAGGATGGCCACCCCCTCTTCTTCTCCCCCCAAGGCGACTGACAGTCAGTGGGATACTTAGGCCAGAAGCTCTTGAGTTTGAGTCCATCTATTGAAGAGTTGGAAGATCCCCAATCTCCTTTGCTGACAGTAGATCCCAGAGACTCTATCCTTTACTGAGGAGGAAGCTGAATCTGATTTTTTAGGAAGGATAAGATAAAGCTGTTGATGAGGTAGAGACCAGTGTGCTTGCAAACCCAGAGCCTAAAAAAAAGCAAGAACAAATGGTTATTTACCCACTATATGATTGGGGGAATTAAACTCAAGTAGCAGGTGCATTTACAATGAGCAGCACCAGTCCAAACTGTAGTTTTAGGGCATGGCAGCCCACTTATTTATTGAGTAAAAGAAAATTTCACTTATACACCAGTTGCTCACGCAGGGGTTTCTTCCACAAAACAAAGTAAAAATATATATACAAAAGTGCATATAACACCGCGCTACCTAACTAAACATAAAAAAGCTGCCAACACAACAGAACTGGATTAGTTCTGCAACAGAAAACAAATAGAAAAACAAAAAGCGTAGCGCTAAAATTATGTAAGAAATAACAATATAACACTGCAAAGCATCATATAGACTTGGAATGAAATGATATATATAATACGTGAGGCAACACATAAACTATTGACCAAGTGTTCAAAAATGATCATATCAATTGGATATGAAAAGAAATAAGTCTAAAAAAATGATTTGATTCAAAGTGTCCAAAAAACGTGACAATAAGTGAAGACAATTTTGATAGCAGATCCACCACCAGAGAAAATAGGAGGCTTACCAGAAAGCATGGACTCAGCTAGGTATACACCTAATGAGTCAATCAGGCTTATTATGATGATATCCGGACATCAACCTTCCATTGGAAAACAGGGATGAGTTTTGAGTATGAATCAACTCCTCATACGGTAGGTGAGAGACCAAGAAAGATGTAACAACACCAGGACTGATATATGAGACTCGTAGGTTCTTTACAGAGGATCCAGAATGCTCAGATGCAACAATTATGGGAGGAAAGAAATGGATGCAAACATAGTGTAATAGGGCCAGATTCAGGTAGATCAGAGTAACGCTTCTCATTTACGTTACTCTGCCAAAATTTTAGGAGCAAGTGCTGTTATTC
The DNA here is from genome assembly GCA_029574335.1 of Rana kukunoris. Lineage (NCBI taxonomy): Eukaryota > Metazoa > Chordata > Amphibia > Anura > Ranidae > Rana > Rana kukunoris. The sequence goes on from CM056056.1 coordinate 145,395,026, forward strand.
ATGAAGCACTTGCTCCTAAAGTTGCGGCAGCGCATCGCAAATGAGGCGGCGGAATTCAAATTGGGCGGGTACGGGGCGTGTAGTATTCAAACTAAGCACGATCCCGCGGCGAACGTACTGCGCATGCGTCGAGTGTCAATGCATCCCAGTGCGCATGCTCCAAATTCTGTCAGTGAACGTCAATGACGTCACATTCCCATTCATGAATGTTTTACGCAAGCGACGCGATTTGTTTTTTTTCCGACGCGATGACGACGCCTATACTTAACATAGGATATTCCACTAGGGGGCTGCTTTATCTATACGCCGCGTATCGCTTCCGGAAACATCGTAAAGTCACTGCGTCGCGCCCGAAAAAGATCGTGAATTGCCGATTCCCGCTCATTAACATATTTTTTTAGCGTAAATCGGCAGGAACGCCCCCGGCGCCATTTTTAAGTTGAACTAACGATGCGATGGCGAAATTCAATTGCGCCGATCGCATCGGAACTCCAACCCGGCGTTTCTTGTTTTCTGGTTACAGAAAACAGAAACGCCGGCTTAAAGTGACAGTTAGGCTGGAGTATCACTGATACTCCAGCCTAACTCTACCTGAATCTGGCCCATAGCGTATGGTACTTTTACTGTAATACACAAAATACAGTTGGTTGCACTCACATTTCTGCAGACATATCAAAAGCATGTAAAAACGTCTAGCAGTAAAGTCAGCAGACCCGACGCGTTTTGATCAAACGATCTTCATCTGGGGTGCTGACAGACTGCTATAGTAAGACACAATATATAGCCATGCCCCCCTACCTTAATCACGGCTCCAGCTTCAAAAAATCACTGATTACAGATGACTTCCGGGTATGGAGGTAGCGTGTAAACAGCGTGCGTTCCAAGACTCGCTCTGAAGGGCCAATTGGAGAGCAGCGCTGGACGTATGGACATAATGACGTCAGAACGCACAGGGATGGCAACGTCCAGCTGTCCAACGTAGGCAGGTGCTAAGCCGTCATCACAGCGCGCCCGACCTCGTGACGATTGTAGATGACTGGGTGTGCTCCAAGCCTCATGGTAACGAAAGAGGCCGGAGCGCATCGTCAGATGTATGGTCACATGGAAATCATGTGAACCGATCCGGCGTGTTCACGCACAAAGCTGACACTTGGGCTATCAAATCCACAATGTACACGCAACGCCAGCACAGGCTGGAATTAAATACACAGAGATGGCTATATAAAAAACAAAAATCGGGGGGATGGAATATAAATAAATGTCAGTGTCAGGCAACTAATCAAAGTCACCTATTAAGATGACAAATAGTGCCGATCACTTGAATATAACAGGAAAAAGAGAATAAACCTGTGAGCTAAAATGTAATACTGTACACGGTCATGGGATTTAAATCCGTGGTTAGTGTATATATGCCAACTACAGTCTGTTAAAACTGTGTGTCATGGAAAAAAGGCTATAAAACTTTAATAAAAATAAAAATAAAAATAAAATTAAGGATAAAATTGTGAAATTAAAATTAGGAGCCGTGATAGAGTAGGGGCGCATGGAAAAATAGGACATCAAGACTTATTAATGAAGGCATTTATGTCCCATTCGACATTGAGGCCATATGGCATTAATAGAACGTAATTCATTATTGATGGAGAAAGCCCCACGAGAACAGGATGACTCTTTTAAGTTTTCTATGATCACTGCATATCCTAATCAACACAGGGATATTAAGACCATTATCGATAGACATTGGGATGTACTTAAGAGTGATAAAGTTCTAGGACCCACCCTACCAGAAAGGGCTAAAATCATCTTTAGAGGGGCCCCCACGCTCAGGAATAGTATTGCCCCCAATGTTGTCGATCCTCCATGTCGCCCTGAGTTTTTTTCAAGATATGAAGGGGTATTACCCTTGTAAGAAATGCAGTGTTTGCTTGGTAAATACTAATGGACTATCCAAATCTCTGGAGTTTAGGTCCACTAACACGGGCCACAGTTATCCCATCAAATCTTTCTGCACTTGTGCCACTACTTATGTGGTATACCTTATCACATGCCCCTGCGGAAAACAGTACGTTGGCCGTACCATACGGGCCTTTTCCGTACGGGTAGGTGAACATGTTGCCAAAATTGTGGGTGGTAGCACCAAACACACGGTCCCACGACATTACAGGGAATGCCACCAATGTAACCTTAAGGGTACCCAGTTTTTGATAATCGACAAATATGTACCACCTTGGAGGGGAGGAGCCAAAACAAGAGGGGTCTCTCGATTAGAGGTCTATTGGATATATGAATTGCGCACGTATGTGCCATATGGCCTCAATGTCGAATGGGACATAAATGCCTTCATTAATAAGTCTTGATGTCCTATTTTTCCATGTGCCCCTACTCTATCACGGCTCCTAATTTTAATTTCACAATTTTATCCTTTTAATTTTATTTTTATTTTTATTTTTTATTAAAGTTTTATAGCCTTTTTTTCATGACACACAGTTTTAACAGACTGTAGTTGCCATATATGCACTAACCACGGATTTAAATCCCATGACCGTGTACAGTATTACATTTTAGCTCACAGGTTTATTCTCTTTTTCCTGTTATATTCAAGTGATCGGCACTATTTGTCATCTTAATAGGTGACTTTGATTAGTTGCCTGACACTGACATTTATTTATATTCCATCCCCCCCGATTTTTGTTTTTTATGTAGCCATCTCTGTGTATTTAATTCCAGCCTGTGCTGGCGTTGCTGGTACATTGTGGATTTGATAGCCCAAGTGTCAGCTTTGTGCGTGAACACGCCGGATCGGTTCACATGATTTCCATGTGACCATACATCTGACGATGCGCTCCGGCCTCTTTCGTTACCATGAGACTTGGAGCGCACCCAGTCATCTACAATCGTCACGAGTGCGGGCGCGCTGTGATGACGGCTTAGCACCTGCCTACGTTGGACGGCTGGACGTCGCCATCCCTGTGCGTTCTGACTTCATTATGTCCATACGTCCAGCGCTGCTCTCCAATTGGCCCTTCAGAGCGAGTCTTGGAACGCACGCTGTTTACACGCTACCTCCATACCCGGAAGTCATCTGTAATCAGTGATTTTTTGAAGCTGGAGCCGTGATTAAGGTAGGGGGGCATGGCTATATATTGTGTCTTACTATAGCAGTCGGTCAGCACCCCAGATGATGATCGTTTGATCGAAACGCGTCGGGTCTCCTGCTGACTTTACTGCTAGATGTTTTTACATGCTTTTGATATGTCTGCAGAAATGTGAGTGCAACCAACCGTATTTTGTGTATTACAGTAAAAGTACCATACGGTATAACACTATGTTTGCATCCATTTCTTTCCTCCCATAATTGTTGCATCTGAGCATTCTGGATCCTCTGTAAAGAACCTACGAGTCTCATATATCAGTCCTGGTGTTGTTACATCTTTCTTGGTCTCTCACCTACCCTATGAGGAGTTGATTCATACTCAAAACTCATCCCTGTTTTCCAATGGAGGGTTGATGTCCGGATATCATCATAATAAGCCTGATTGACTCATTAGGTGTATACCTAGCTGAGTCCATGCTTTCTGGTAAGCCTCCTATTTTCTCTGGTGGTGGATCTGCTATCAAAATTTTCTTCACTTATTGTCACGTTTTTTGGACACTTTGAATCAAATCATTTTTTTAGACTTATTTGTTTTCATATCCAATTGATATGATCATTTTTGAACACTTGGTGAATAGTTTATGTGTTGCCTCACGTATTATATATATCATTTCATTCCAAGTCTATATGATGCTTTGCAGTGTTATATTGTTATTTCTTACATAATTTTAGCGCTACACTTTTTGTTTTTCTTCCACAAAACAAGAATGAACAAAGATACCAAGCCACCTGGCTTATGCATTGGCAGCACTGTTGCTCCTCTTACCAGTCCGTTGACTGTGTCATTCAGCTCTTTCACACACTTGCCTAGCCTTCAGGTGCAGCACCCCGCTGCATGGTCCACCTCTGGCCGACCAGACTCCTGGGACCAAGATCAGCTGCCTTGGGGCTGGGTCTTCTGACCCCTTGATGAGACCTCTGTTCTGCGGCTTCTGGCTGACCCCAGACACCAAACTGGAAGCTGTCTCCAAAACGAGAACCATGAGCAATTCTCAGACCTCACTATATAATGACCATGCACACCTGTGTAGTAAGTCAGGTTGCAAGCATCTAGCTAGCAAAACCTGGACCCAGGATTGAATGTTCTAATTCAGAACTACAGAATCTGGAGAGATGCTAGTTCTGAACCTTGCATTAACCCTTAATGAGACTCCTGAGTCACCTTTTCCTATAAACTTATAATGACAGAACCTCTCTCTGTCACACCACCAACAAGACTAACATACAACATTCTGGGTAAAAACAACGAGAAGGTCATCCTCACCTCTCAAAGTACTCTTGAGAGGCCTGGTTCTTCGACCACAGATTTGATGGAGGACAACTTCAACTCATCCCCTGGCACATCTATGTGGGTCACCCCAATATCGGTGGCTTTTGCACATAAAAACCTCCCTTCCACTGACAATTGGTGGGAGGTTCCTCTGTCAAATTTATGTTGAGACATGAGCTGTTTGAGTTTGATATAGGGGATAGTGGCACTTTTACGTGATATGTATGATAATCAGTCCATCAATACAGTCCTTATTATGAGTTTTTAAGTATAGAAGATCAAATAACCAAAAATAGTGGGGACAAACGGGAGAATGGGAGAAAGACCTGTATGTAAAATTGTAATATTCTAAAAACCAGGGCAAACCTTCAATGGAAAGTTAAGAACAGGCTCCAGGATATGTGAAAAAAGCAGAAAACAGGCACCTCCAGGTTAGGACAAGTAACATTTAATGAGTAACAGGTAACTTTATCCACCTACATCTAAGTTGTAGAAATCCAGCACATGTCCTTTATACCACACTTGTGTACCATCCGTCCAACATATTGATGTTTCTGCTGGCTCTCCTACAGTGATCTGTGGGGACGATAATCCTACCCATAAAAATAGAGGAGAGGACCTGCGCTTAGGATGAACAATATGGGTAATGAGAGTATGCAACTGCAGCCCCCCCTAAATATAGCTCCCCTGAGAGAGTATAATAATTAAGGTAAACAAGAAGGTGGGGGTCGTGGCGCTGTTGCTAATGAGTTGTATTAATGAGCAGAAGTGCTCTGTTAGGGCAACTACCCTAGATGAATAATATATAAAAGATAAAGAGGTGGCCATCCTGGCCAAGGTGGGTCAGAATGTACAACAATTATATAGAAATTATAGTGTTAGTCCCTCTAGAACCTCTAGATACGGTAATGCTCCTGATAGTAGTTCTTGGTAATGATCTACAGTGTGTCAAGTCCACTAAACATAAAGCACATAACACAATGTGTATACCAGGAATGAACCTTAAACACCAACTATTAAGTACATAAAAACAGCATATTAGTCAGGTCAAAAGTCTAAATTATATATATATACAATAAATTAATTAAATTGACATGCAGATGTCCATAAGGAAAAAATGCAGGCTGATCGGTGAAAGTGATGTGAGGGTCAGGGTGCACCTAGCTGAGTAGGTGGTCTTAGTGCTGTACAACAGGTGTTGCTCGCTGTGGTCCCAGTGCTCCCCCTTAAGGGTCCCCACTCACCAGAAGCAATCACCCCTGCTGGGGTAGAATGCGTGTCAAACAGACAGCTGCTCCTTCGTACCGAGGCCTTTTCTCCTGATGTTTCTCCTAGGTTCCTGAGGTGTATCCTTGATGTTGATGATTTTGGGGTTCAATTATTTCTGAGTTCCTCCAAAGTAAACAAAAAAGGCTCCCATAGAGTAGTACGTTAAAATAAAAAGGTTTTATTGGCACTACCATCAGGTGTGCACCAGAGCATGAGCAGAAATACAAAAATAAAAATAAAACATAAAAATATTTAAAATATGACAGCAGGCTGTAATGCTGGGCTCGAACAGCTGACAGTCAGACAAACAAGTTACAACTGAATAGGTAACGGCCTATATAACAAAATATAGGTCCTGCAAAAACACTGCACTTAAGTCCCGATATCTAATCGAACCAGCATGGGAACGGCGTGCGTTCCAGCTAAGATCAGCTGGTGATCCGGAAGTGCGTGTGGATGTGCGTGTGTCCGCTTTACGCACGTTTCGTTGTATTACGTCTTCTGAAGCCCTAACAGAGCACTTCTGCTCATTAATACAACTCATTAGCTTGATGGTACTGCAGGCTGATAGCGTCGGGGCGCGATGACGTCACAGGTGGCTGTGACGACCAATATACAAATTATTTAGAGAGAATTAAAAATGCTAATGATATAAACATCTGAAAAATAAATTTTAAAATTACATTTAAAATAAATTATATATATATGTATATATTCAACAAAATTGATTCTGATGTCACCATTGCATTAACTAGATAACATTTTATTTATATTATAAAAATAATGGTAGCGTAAAATAAGATTGTGTATATATATATATATGATCATGGGAGATAAAAATGGAAGTTTAAAATACTTTATTTATTATAATTAGATAAGTAAATAAAATAACATTTAACATAATTAGTAACAATAGATGTAAAAAAAAAAAAATGGGCAGATTGACTATATAAGATATGGTGTAGAGACTGTTGAATTAAAAATAAGGATAATAAATTAAATATATATTACTTTTAAGAAGCAGGTGATAATTGATATTAAATGTACTTGAAACAATGCATCCAACTAAAAATACGAGGATATCTATATAGATGTATATATAGAGTGGGGATCGAAAGTTTGGGCACCCCAGGTAAAAAGGAAAGATGGAAAAATCTCCAAAAGGCATCAAATTACAGATTAGACATTCTTATAGTATGTCAAAAAATGTTAGATATTATTTCCATCATTTACACTTTCAAAATTACAGAAAACAAAAAATGGCGTCTGCAAAAGTTTGGGCACCCTTCAGAGTTAAAGGGTTTGTAAAGGATTTTTTTTTTTATCTTAATAGCTTCCTTTACCTTAATGCAGTGCTGTTTTTATGTCCTTATTGTTCGTTTTTGCTCTCAAGTTGCTGCAATTCTTCTCTGATCTCCACATTCCTGGTTGTCTGTTTCCTTATAACCTCAGTACTGGGAGCTTTCTCTCTGTGGTCACTAATCAAGAAGGTGTGATTACTGTGTGTCTAAAACCCCTCAGCACCAATCAGTTTTGCCCTGTATTGGCTCTGTGGCTCTGTACATCACAGAAGCAGGAAACAGCATGCATAAACAAACTAAAACTGTAGGTACTTTATATGATTGATTTTTATCTATTTTTAATAGTTTTTTAAAAATAATCAGTTAACTATTATGTCTCTATACCCTGTAAACAGTCATTTCAGCAAAAAAAATCCTTTACAACTCCTTTAATATCTTGTACTGCCCCCTTTGGCAAGTATCACAGCTTGTAAACGCTTTTTGTAGCCAAGAGTCTTTCAATTGTTGTTTGAGGTATCTTTGCCCATTCTTCTTTACAAAAGTCTTCCAGTTCTTTGAGATTTCTGGGCCGTCTGTTACGCACTGCTCTTTTAAGGTCTGTCCATAGATTTTCAATTATGTTGAGGTCAGGAGATTGTGAAGGCCATGGCAAAACCTTCAGTTTATGCCTCTTGATGTAATCCCCCATGGATTTTAAGGTGTTTTTAGGATCATTATCCATTTGTAGAAGCCATCCTATCTTAACTTCAGCATTTTCACAGATGGGATCAAGTTACCATCCAAAATTTGCTGAAATTTTATTGAATCCATTTTATCTTCTACTCGTGAATAGGGATGAGCCGAACACCCCTGGGTTCGGTTCGCATCAGAACCTGCGAACAGACCAAAAGTTTGTGTGAACTTTAGAACCCTGTTAAAGTCTATGGGACTCAAACTTTTGAAATCTAAAGTACTAAAGTTTGGGTACCCGGGTCCTGCCCCAGGGGACATGTATCAATGCAAAAAAAGTTTTAAAAAACGTCCGTTTTTTTTAGAAGCAGTGATTTTAATAATGCTTAAAGTGAAACAATAAGATTGAAATATTGCTCTAAATTTCGTACCTAGGGGGGTGTATAGTATGCCTGTAAAGTAGCGCTTGTTTCCTTGTCTCCTATGCTTAGAACTGTTCCTGCACAAAATGTAATTTCTGAAGGAAAAAAGTCATTTAAAATCACTCGTGGCTATAATGAATTGTCGGATACCAGCAATACAGAGAACAGTCATTCATAAAAAAAGAATGCGTGGGGGTCCCCCCAAATTCACTTACCAGGCCCTTTGGGTCTGGTATGGATATTAAGGGCAACCCTGAGTCAAATAAAAAAAAATATATATGTGGGGTTCCCCCCAAATATCCATTCCAGACCCTTCAGGTCTGGTATGGATTTTAAGGGGAATTCCACCCTAAAGTAAAAAAGAAATGCTGTGGACCCCCACACATTTTTTTTATGAATGACTTTTCTTTGTATTGCCGGGAGCCGACAATTCATTATAGCCGCGAGTGATTTTAAATTACTTTTTTTTCCCTTCAGAAATTACACTTTGTGCAGGGACAGTTCTAAGCATGGGAAACAAGCGCTACTTTTCAGGCATACTATACACCCCCCTAGGTACGAAATTTAATGGAATATTTCACTTTTATTGTTTCACTTAAAGGAATTATTAAAATCACTGCTGCCAAAAAAACTACAGTTTTAAAAAAAAATATTTGCATTGATACATGTCCCCTGGGACAGGATCCAGGTCCCCAAACACTTTTTATTACAATAACTTGCATATTAGCCTTTAAAATTAGCACTTTCGATTTCAAACGTTCGAGTCCCATAGACTTTAACAGGGTTCTAAAGTTCACACAAACTTGCCGCAAACACCCCAAATAGTTCGCTGTTCGGCGAACAGGCAATGTTCGAGTTGAACATGAGTTCTACTCGAACACGAAGCTCATCCCTACTCGTGAAATGTTCCCTGTGCCACTGGCTCATCCTCGGACGAGAGGACATCCGTGATAGGTGGAACACTGAACAGATGCCCTGCTGGGAAAATTTGTCTTCCGCCTATCACGGAACAGTCTGAGAAGAAGGCGCGGCTTTTGAATCATGGATGCCCGCAGCATGGAAGCCAGAATCTTTAAAAAAATAAGGTAGGGAGATCGTCTGGCCGGCACAGTGGGGGCAAGTGATGGCACAGTGGGGGCAAGTGATGGCACAGTGGGGGCAAGTGATGGCACAGTGGGGGCAAGTGATGGCACAGTGGAGGCATGTAATGTAATGGCACAGTGAGACATGTAATGGCACAGTGAGAATTGAAAAAAGCCTGTTTCTGTCAGCGGTTGCTCCTGTCAGTGGTTGTTCTGGCTACCCCTCATCTTCCAGAAAGACTAGTAGGAAGGGGGTAGACTTATATGGTGAGTATATCCCAAAACCAACATTTTTCCCGGAAAAATAAGGGGTCGTCTTATACGCCCAGTCGTCTTATACACCGGCAAATACGGTAGGTGTTTATTTCACCATTTACCTTCTTAGCCTAGTTTCTTTTTTTTTGTGTTTTTGCTTACAAACTAATTTTATTTTGAAAAAGTCAAGGTATATAAAAACAATTGCAATAGTGGTACAGGTATGCAAACAAATATCCATTAACAGCAAATGTAGTTTCTGACTAGGAAGATCTGCCTTCATTATAACCACCCAGTGCAATCTCAGTTTTCTAATCAGAAACATTGCATATCTTCATCCCTCTAGGTAAGCATGTTAATGAGTGTATGTCAGCAAAAAGAAAACCCCTATTGAGGGGGTGCCTGAACAAAAGATTACTGAGAAAAACAGACAGACAATCATACTTGCATAAAATTAGATTTCTGAGGGCATTCTGTACACCTTTTTTTAGTGAAACTTCAAAATGATTCATTTCTGCATTAAAAAACACCAAGGCTATAAAATCATACAGCCTTGGACTAACTCCTCACAGGCAATCAATTTTCCTTTGGCTGTAAAGAATGTAAAGGAAGGCTCTTTCTATACATACTAGTACTATGGCAGGCACACAGCCATCTGGACTGATAGAAATGATTCCCTTACTGCAAAGCTAATCTGCAACACCTTATTTAGAAAAGTGCAGGTCTGTTAGGCGTTATGTATTTGGTCTTTCAGATACCTGGCAACTGGTCATTCCCAAGTTAGCCTACAGTTCATGGTGGGCAGGTCAACAATCAGCTACATCATCTGAGAAACCTGCCAAATCTTATGGGATGTGCTTAACACCATAATTATGATGAGGCATACACAAGAGAATTGGCGGGATATTGCAAAACTCTTTTGAAGGCGGTGCAATTTTCCCAATTGCATTGGAGCTATAGATGGGAAGCATGTGCTTGTCATTAAGCCTGTTAGTAGTGGAAGTATGTTCTTCAATTACAAAAAATATTCCTCCTTTGTACTGCTTGCTGTGGCTGATGCAAACTACTGTTTCATCTATATAGATATAGGATCCTACGGAAGGACCTGCGATTCAAGTATTTATTCAACTTGTGTCATAAAACAATCAAAAACATGATGTCCCAACATCCATAGGTGGAGTGTAACAATAAAATGATTTGAATCTTCTTAATTTGTTGTATCTTGCTTGTGTGAAAGTAAAATGCCACCACCAAACTTGAATCCTCTTTTACACTCAAAAAAGTGCTGATAAAAATGGATGCGCTTACCAGAACGGATTGACTACTTTAATGAAAAAGTTAGTCAAATGAGCATATGCAGGGTTGTGCCTGCACACATAACGACAGAAAATGATTGATGTAAACCTCATCACCAGGATTCCACATGGGGATATGAAAAAAAAAGGATTTTTAATAACAGCTTACCTGTAAAATCCTTTTCTTGAAGTACATCACGGGACACAGAGCGCATAGCCATTACATATGGGTTATATGGGTACCTTCAGGTGTGGACACTGGTGTAATCAACTTCACAGGAAGTTCCTCCCTATATAACCCCCTCCCACTGAGAGTGCTTTAGTTTTGTAGCAAGCAATTTCTCAGAGGTTACACAATGTTCCCCAAAAGAGGGGTGGGAGCTCTGTGTCCCGTGATGTACTTCAAGAAAAGGATTTTACAGGTAAGCTGTTATTAAAAATCCTTTTTTCTTTATCGTACATCACGGGACACAGAGCGCATAGCCATTACATATGGGATGTCCCAAAGCAATGCTCCATGAAGGGAGGGAGACCGTAAGGCCAAAAATAGCCAAACAAAAAACATTATCAGGAGGTAAAATAGCTCCACCCAACAGAAAAAAAGGGGGCGTGAACCGGGCCAGAGGATTCTATACTGCTGCCCGTAGGACCGCCTGCCCAAATGCTGCGTCCGTAGCCTTTGTGACGTCCAACTTATAAAATTTAGTAAACGTATGTACGGAAGACCAGGTTGCCGCTTTGCAAACCTGTGCCATAGAGATCTGATGGTGTGCCGCCCAAGAGGCACTCATGGCCCTCGTAGAATGGGCTTTAACTGATAAGGGAGGTGGAACGCGCTTCAGACCATAGGCCTGAAAAATCAGCTGCTTAATCCACCTAGCCAAGGAAGACTTGGCAGGCGGCTGACCCTTCTTGGGGCCATCCGGAAGAACGAAAAGCACATCTGTTTTCCGAATCTTCTCTGTAGCCTTGAGATAAACCCTCATGGCTCGGACCACGTCCAAAGTATGAAGCAGTCTTTCCTCTCTGGACTGGGGAGTAGGAAAGAAGGATGGTAGGACTAGGTCCTGATTCAAGTGAAAACTGGATATGACCTTAGGAAGGAAAGAAGGTTGAGGCCGCAGAACCACTCTGTCCTTATGCAGAATCAGGTACGGTTCCCTGCAAGACAAGGCTGCCAGCTCGGAGACCCTTCTGGCCGAAGCCATAGCCACCAAGAAAACCAACTTTCGGGTTAGCAGCACAAGAGGGATTTCTGTCAGAGGTTCAAACGGCTGCCTTTGTAAAGCTGACAAGACCAGATTTAAATTCCAGGGGCAGAGGGGAGCTCTAATAGGGGGATTCACATGCAAGACCCCCTGCAAGAAGGTTTTCACAAGCGAATGTGTGGCCAAAGGCCTTTGAAACCATATTGATAAGGCAGACACCTGCCCCTTTAGAGTACTAAGAGCCAACCCCTTGTCAACGCCAACCTGGAGGAATCGCAAGATCCTGTCAATAAAAAACTTGCGAGGATGCCCTCCTTGAGACTCGCACCACTCCACATAGGTCCTCCAGACTCTGTAATAGATATTTCTAGAGACTGGCTTTCTAGCCTGAATTAACGTAGATATGACCTGGGCTGAGAGGCCTCTGCCCTTAAGAATTAGGGATTCAGCCGCCAAGCCATCAAATTTAGCTGCTGTGAAGCAGGGTGGTAGATCGGGCCCTGAGACAGCAGATCTGGGCGCAGGGGGAGTGGCCACGGTGCCCCTACTGACATCCTCACGATGAGTGCGTACCAAGCCCTTCTGGGCCAGGCTGGGGCCACCAGGATCACCGGCCTGCGCTCCACCCTGATCCTTCGTAGAAGGCGGGGAATCATCTGTAGTGGAGGGAACGCATACAGGAGAGAAAACTGGTGCCAGGGGCAAACCAACGCATCGGTCCCGTAGGCCGAGGGGTCCCTGGCTCGGGATACGAATTTGTCCAATTTCTTGTTGAATCTTGTTGCCATGATGTCCACATCGGAAACTCCGAATCTTTGGCAAATCTCTTGGAATACCTGGGGGTGAAGAGACCACTCTCCCGGGAGTAACTGTTGACGACTCAAAAAATCTGCTTGAGAATTGTCTATCCCTGGGATGAACACTGCTGAGATGCAGGGTACATGGGCTTCGGCCCATGAGAAAATCAGGTTTACTTCCCTTTGAGCCGCTAGGCTCCTTGTGCCCCCCTGGTGGTTTATGTATGCCACCGCCGTGGCATTGTCGGACTGTATCCTTACTGGCAGACCCTGCAGGGGGAGAGTCCAGGCGACCAGGGCCAACCGAGCAGCTCTGATCTCTAGGACATTGATGGGAAGCAGACTTTCTGCCTCTGACCACTGTCCCTGCTGGGTCCGTTTTCCTAAGATTGCCCCCCAACCTGTTAGGCTGGCATCTGTGGTTACTATTTTCCACGTGATGGGGCAAAAGGTTTTCCCTTTTGACAATTTTTGAGGGACCAGCCACCAGTACAGGCTGCGCCTGACTCCTGGGGAAAGACCTAATGGACGGTCTAATGCCTGTATGGACCTGTTCCAAGCAGAGAGAATAGCTGCCTGGAGAACTCTGGTATGGATCTGGGCATAGGGCACTGCTTCGAAGGCGGCTACCATCTTTCCCAGCAGTCGCATGCATAGGCGAATAGTCGGCCTCTTTTTGCCTAGGACTATTTGAATTGTTTGAGTCAATGACCTGATCTTTTCTTGAGGTAAAAATATCCTCTGGCATTCTGTATCTAACCGAAGGCCTAGATATTCCAACTGTCTTGTGGGTTGCAACCTTGATTTTCCTTGGTTCACAACCCACCCGAATTCTTGTAGATGCCGAACTGTGCGGACTACTGCATGATTGAGGTTGGAAGCTGATCTGTCGATAACCAGGAGATCGTCCAGGTATGCCAGGACCAAAATGCCTTCTGTCCTTAGGACGGCTAGCACCGGGGCTAACACCTTTGTGAATACCCGCGGAGCTGTTGCCAACCCGAAAGGGAGGGCTACGAACTGGAAATGACTTTGATCCATCATAAAACGAAGAAACTTGTGATGTGCTGGGTAGATCGGCACATGCAGATATGCATCCTTTATGTCTATAGATGCTAGAAAGTCGCCTTGATGCAGGCTGGCTGTCACTGAACGTATGGAATCCATACGAAAGGTCTGAATCTTTAGAAAGCGAATTAGGCGTTTGAGGTCTAGGATAGGCCTGACGTCGTTATTGGGTTTTGGTATAATAAAAAGGTTGGAGTAGAATCCCAGACCCCTTTCTTGGGTTGGTACTTCTACAATTACTCCTTGGAGCAAGAGGCGATCCAACGCCTTTACGAGAGAGGCCCTCTTTAATGGGTCGCTTGGAAGACTTGACCCCTGAAAATGAGGAGGGGGGATTTCTCGAAACTCTAGTTTGTAGCCTGTGGCTACCACGGACCGAACCCAAGAGTCGGGAATTCTGGCCTTCCAGACTTCGGAGAAAAACTGAAGTCTTCCCCCCACCCAAGAGAGTGGGGGCGCCCCTTCATGAATCTGACTTGATGACTGGTTTAGCCGGCTTGCGAGACCAGGGCCTCTTGTTTGCCGCGGCTTGTCCCTGTGGGCGGCTATTAACTGCTGAACGCCTGGGAGGCCGTCGATACTGACGGGAAGTCGAAGGGGCCGAGCCTGCAAAGGCCTGTCGTTTAAACGCGGGCCCACGCGGTCTTTTCTTGACCGGTAAGGAAGAACTTTTACCACTTGATATGGTTTGGATATATTTATCTAGGTCTTCACCGAATAGTCTTCCCCCATGAAAGGGAAACCATGCTAAAAGCTTTTTGCAGGGTGCCTCTGCTGACCAGTTCTTTAGCCACAAAAGACGACGCATGTGAACCACCAGCAGAGATAAACGGGATGCCTGTTGGATGGAGTCCTTAATAGCATCTACTGCAAAGCAGAGAGCCCTAGGGAAATCTGCTAATTCACGAGTTTGCTGAGCCGGCATGTCCTTTAATATCTGTTTTGCCTGATCCTTTAAGGCCTGACAAACGCCAATGGCTGCCACCGCTGGCTGAACCATGGCACCTACTGTGGTGAAAGAAGCCTTCAGTAGGGTCTCTAATTTTTTGTCGACCGGATCCTTGAACATCTGGACATCTTCAACCGGACAGGTCAGGGATTTATTCACGCAGGAAATGGCCGCGTCCACTGTGGGGAGTGCCCATTTCTTTAAAAATTCCTCTTCCATAGGATAGAGAATAGAGAACCTCTTAGGAGGGATAAAGATCCTATCAGGTCGAGCCCAATCCTGGTAAATCACGCTCCGCAGAAGGGGGTGAATCGGAAAAGACACACAAGTTAATGGAGCCTTTAAAGAACCCAATGAGGATACCACAGGGGCTACTAGTTCTGGCACTGGAAGTTTAAAAGCAGTGCGAACCATATCGGTCAAAGACTGGATCCACAGGCTCTCCGCTTGAGAGGCCGAAAAATATTCATCTACAGTGGAACCCTCCATGTCTGAACCGTCGGGACATGGGTCTGCTTGATCCCCTTGTGGGTCCCGTTCCTCCGAAGAGGAGACCTCCGCATCTGAAAACACCAAACTAGGCGAGGGGGATCTAGCCCGTTTGCTACTTGGCAAAGGGCGGGCAAACAAAGCAGTTAACCTTTTCTCTAGCCCACCCAGGGTGGTCGCTAGCATTTCTTCCGTTATGTAAACGGGAATGGGTGGATCGGGGGCCGCCTCTGCCCCTAGCACCCCCAATGGCTCTTGTACTATGCTACTCGGTGGTCTAACTGGTGAGGGTGGGGCCGTTGAAGCCTGGCCCAAATCCTCTGACCCCGATGGAGACCCCTTTTGTTTCTTGGCACCTTTTGCAGCCTTGGCTGGTCCTGATCCCTTTGGAGCCATTGCACAACCTTGAGTCACCCCTATAGCCAACACCGGACTGTTGTAGCTAGGAGTAATTAATATGAGAACAGGCTGAGGAAAATGAAAAATTTTGTATATATATATATATATATATATATATATATATATTTTTTTTTTTTTCACAAAAATTTTTTTTTTTTTTTTACCCGCCTGGGAGGTGGCAATACTGAGGAAAACCTGTGAGTATTGCAACACCAATGCCCGTTAGCCGGAGTCCAAGGTTGACTCGTATACTGCTGGATCTAAGGCTGAGTCCCTTTAAGCAAAAAAACTCTTTTTTTTTTTTTTTTCTGGTCAATAGTGGAACTAAGTCCTAGACCTGAAGATCCACAAACCGCCACTGGGTGTCACTGTGGCCAAAAGACCCAGCTGCACGCTCTGTGTCCTTCTTCCTCTGCTTCCAGGAGGGAAAAGACCAGCCAGAGAGAAACGTTTTACTTTTAACTGACCCTGACGCTGCTGGCCCGCCCCCCCAACGCACGCCGACGCTATAAAAGGCGGCGTGCACGCGCCCACGCGCGCGCACCCCCCCCCACGCTGAAACAACATGGAGGAAGCATGAGAGCAGAGGAAAAACATGGACCAGCGCCAGCAGCACCAACAGACACCAGGTAAGCACTAATCCTTACTGTAGTGCACACAGAGAGGAAGCTGTCCCCATAGGCTTCCTAAGAAACAGGAGTTTTCACCAGCAATTCCCTCTTTATAGTACGTGGGGCTGCAGTATCAATGCTAACAGGCAGACCTGGGGTGAGTAGCAAATATATCTTAAACAAGTATACATATATCTACATGTTATCTGGGTAAACATTAGTACATCCCATCCTGCCTAAAAAGACATAGTGGAAATAGTGGCTGATGCACAAGCATACCATTAGCCAACCCAGAACCCCCAGGGGGATACCTACTGTCGAACCAAGTCCCGCAGGTTCCCTCTTACCTGCTCCACGCCGCAGGGTATTGCAAACTGCAAGAGGCCCAATCTTCTCCCATCTCCGTGGGTATTGTCTCGGACCTTCAGGGACCGGGGTCCTGTGTTTAAGGAACCCACACCCCTGGACCTATATAGCATCCTGGCATCAGTAGCGTTTAGTCCTGGGAGAGACCAAGGCACTGGAGCCCAGAATCCAGCCCTCCAAGGAGAGGCATTATAGGCAACACCCCACGCAGGCAGGGCCCGGGTACCGTACTCCTTGGCTTTGAAGCACTTCGGACGGATCCGGCTAGCTATCCTGGGTCGCGAGACCTCCGAGGGACAGCTAGACGTGACCAACACCTAAGACACTGGCGAAAAAACTAAAGCACTCTCAGTGGGAGGGGGTTATATAGGGAGGAACTTCCTGTGAAGTTGATTACACCAGTGTCCACACCTGAAGGTACCCATATAACCCATATGTAATGGCTATGCGCTCTGTGTCCCGTGATGTACGATAAAGAAAAAACAATGGAGAAGCCAATAGCGTGATATTGTTTAATAAAAGTATTAAAAACAAAAGGAAAAGGCCAAATGGCCTCTTACTGTAATTGTGCCTACCCGGCACTGGGGCTGCAGACATGTCACCGTCAATGCGGTAGGTGATTGGGTTGTCCGGGATCCCTTGCCACTGCCGTAGCACGACCTCACGTTCCCAGCTGCAAGCTCTTTAGGTCGGGATGCACGTCATGTGACCATGTACTGCCTCAGACGTACGTTTCATTCGTTGAACATCTTCAGGGGGGGCGTGCCTAAGGAAGCCTTTAACTATCGTCTAACAAGGGCAAGAAGGTTGGTTGAGTGCAGTTTTGGAATTCTTGCCAATAAATGGCATTTGTTACATATGCCTATTGCATTAAACATTGAAAATGCAATTAATACTGTCAAAGCAGCATGCGTGCTACACAATTATGTCTGGGTACATAACAGGTACTTTTTCAAGGATTCCCTTATGCATGACATGGAAAGTGCACACTTCAGTGCTACGAGATCCTGCTATAGTGCAACTGTTTGTGAGGAATTTGCTTCGTACTTCCTTTCATCGGCTGGTGAACTAGAATGGCAATTGGACACCATTTCATAACTGCATTGCTTCTTTAAATATATATTTTGCTGCTGTTGCTTTTTCTGTTAAGTTTTCTAAAGCCTACAGGTATTGAGTTTCTAATTTGTTAATGCTATGCTATACTGTCGTGAATGTTTTAAACACTATTTTTGGTAACATTTACATAAAATGTGATAATAAACCTATCATTATTTTGGCTGTGGTGATATTGATCATTAATTTATCCTTGTAGTTCTGATCAGTCTTGTCATATAGATACAGTATGGGTGCTGCCTCATAAGCCTTATTAGGGACTCATTGTCAATTGGCTCCCTGTGATGGTTGTAGACATTGTTCAAACAGGTCGGCCACAATCATACAGAGACAACGCATACAGGAAGTACTATGTTGGAGGGAGGGGGCTGCCTGTTTAGTGGGGAGTACCTGATAAATTATTTTCTTCTTCCTGTTAGGTCACTTCACTATAGACGAGGATCCGACTTGGAGGCAACTTCCATTGAAATCTATGGGTTCAAGTCGCCTAGAAGTCGCCTTGAAGTATTACAGGAACCTTTTCTGAAGTCGGAAAGAATTTAGTAGTGTACATTAAGATGGCTCTCATTAACTATAATGGAATTTCTTATGTCCAACGACTTGGGGCGACTTGAGGTCTGACAAGTCGGATCCCAAGTAGCTGTAGTGTGAACCGGTCACTAACAGATAAACTGGACAAATTGCTGAAAAAATTGTGGTTAACCCTAATTAGTTTTTTCACCCTGAAATTGTAGATAACTTTTATCATGTTATTTAACTCCTTTCTTCTCTTCTATTTGTACAGTTATAGTTAAACAAAAAAGATTTATTAATTTTAAAGATTGCTGAGAGCTTCCATAAAATAAGGATCATCACCAATAGAATATTATCTGGCTTATCTAATAATGTAACCCCTCACTCACAGTAAACAAACTGATTTTATTATGTTAGAGCACAAACTGGTAAAAGATGAACTCCAATTACTACGGTTACTGCACTTTACACTTTATCTGTTCACTAGTATATTTATTATGTCTGCAAAATAAAAGAAACAGTATAGACATAAAATTTAAATACATTATAGATTAAAATAAATGCTCTGTAGATTTATTTCTTAACAAGGACTGTGCCAACAATGTAAGATATTGCCCTAATTCAAACTTGAGATTCAGAAGTATCATGGGACTCCTTAAACCCCAGCATGTCATAAGCTTTCCATTCATCAACTTCTGTTTTGAAGCTTTTTCATTCATCTGTAAAACGGTGCCATTGTGAAACTTTAATGTATGTTCAGAATTGCCCTTTTACTTATTTATATAGTTCTGATGATGTATAATTGATTTTGAAGACCTTTCTTTTCACTACTTACAGATTAATTGTGTAGAAGAGATAACCTTTTCTGTTTTGTAAAATGCAAAATTATGAAATTATATCAATATTGCAAACATTTAATACTCTTGAGAACACATTGCAAAGTTGTAGCTAAAGCTAAGTGCTCTTGGCGATGTTCTTAGTCAGAGATGTATTAGTGAATCTTAAAACAGATCTCCATTCAAGACAACTTTACTTTAACCTATACTTGATTACCAAAAATGTTGCTGCTTTTTGTGCGTGTTACCGGTCCCAAAATGTAAGTTAAGAGACCTGATAATTGTAGACGCTATGATGTCATGTGATCAACTCGGCGGGTGCTGGAAGGAATACACAAACAGGAAGATATCTGATCAGTCACCATTTATGGTTTGAAGGAGTTTCACATTTACATAACAATATACACAGGTTTTTTATAGTTACATGTTCATAACCGTTAATATAATAATAGTACAAATTGGACTGAAATACTTTAAAACATAGTTACAACAATGAACATTATTATATTTTAATAAACATATATTTTCCTTTTATTCCGTGTTAAAGATACTTATCTTTATCTCTGGTATACTTTAACTGTGCCATAATGAGAGTTGTATAGAATTGCTATATCTAAATATATATTCTGAAGTAATTTTCTCTTTTGACCACTAGATGGTGCACATTGCAGTACAATAGATTCTCGCTCATCTAATATAGCTTTAACATGTGGTTTCTAAAATATGTAGTTCTGCATAAACCGGGTTGAAATATACCTGTATATAACAGTTTAGTGCTTACAATAAACATCTGCTCCAACTAGTATAGTAGTTTTACGGATTTGGCGCTTTTTCACTGCTTCTAACACATGTGGTTCTGAAAGTCTAATTACAGCAAAACTACTGCATAAAATCTACTAAAACTTTCTCCTGCCTCTGCTCAAGATGTTTAGGAATCTTTCTAGTACAGTTTAGTAAGAATTAGAATGATTTAAAGTACATACCTGGAAGGAATACACAAACAGGAAGATATCTGATCAGTCACCATTTATGGCTTGGAGGAGTTTCACATGGTGCATGTGGTCTTATATAGAGTCTGTTCGTGTACCTTCTCTGCCATCTACTGGTTGTTGATAGAATAGCAATTCCATTCCCTTGCTTAGAAAATAAAAATAAGGGGCGTGGCTGGCCAGAAATGGAGATGGCTGCTTAGTGCCTGAGCTCGTCTGCCAGGGAGAGAACCGGAGCACTTGAAGCCTGTTTCTGAAGGCGTTTGGCACCCATCCACCCTCCTGAGACCCAGCAGACACTTACCAGAGATGTCTGGGAAGAAGAAGACCGACCATCATCCGCAAAAGCTGATGGCCTTCTTTCAGTACACAGGCCAGGTCAGTCAAAATGGCGCCGGCAGCAACGCAGCGCTGGGGGCCCGATCGGACAGTTACAATCCCATCCTGGGCGCACAGGTCTCCCTCTGTCCCCCTTCACCTCCCCCACCTAAAACGGGGGAAAACCCGATATTGGGAAGCCCGGCAAAAGCGCGGCTCCGCACCGATCGCATCGCGCCGCGGACGTCCCGCAAATCGAGGCCCCGGCTTGCGGCCTACTCCCGGCGAACCAGGCTCTACATTCATCCATGGCCTCCTTCCCTACAACAGGCCAGCCAGTGGTAGATACCACGCTAAAAGACATGTTGTTATCCCTCCAGTCCTCCCTAATGACAGACCTGTCCTCAGTATTCTCTAAAATCACCACAGACCTGCAGGTGATGGATGGCAGAGTCACACACCTGGAAAATAGTATGGGGGATTGTACAACCACAGTAAATGAACTGGTAGACACCTATGATGACATACAGACAGAGCAAAAATGGATGAGGGCCAAGCTGGCCGATTTGGAAGATAGATCCAGGAGAAATAACCTGAAACTCAGGGGGGTCCCAGAATCCATTCCGCCAGCTGACCTTCCCAAATATGCCAAGGAACTTTTGCACACAATACTGCCTGATGCCTCGCCTAGGGATCTTATAATTGATAGGATCCACCGCATAGCTAAGCCCTTGCACCTAGCTGCCTCGGTCCCGAGAGACGTCCTGTTGAGAATCCACTTTTTTCACATCAAGGAACAGCTACTCATGGCCGCCAGAGGGGGACCGTCGCTGCAACATCCATTCGAGGGGGTCCTGCTCTTCCCTGACCTCTCCAAATACACTCTCCAACTCAGACGACAGCTTAGCCCAATCACCAAGGGCCTCCACAACAACAAGGTCCAGTACAAATGGCGCTACCCGGCCACTCTACTTGTGACGAAGAATGGTTCCTCGCACGTGATCCAGGATCTGCAGAAAGGATTGCAACTACTCCATTCTTGGAGTATTCTACCTGGCTTGCCTCAGGACACCTCAGCTCCTCAAGCTCAACGCGGATCCAGACCCACTCACCACTGCCCCGTTGCCCAGGGGGATGGTCCGGAGCAGATGACCTGAAGATCCCGGGCATTCCTCTCTACATCTACGTAACAGATGCTCTCCCTGGCATCCAGCTTTATACCTGTTCTTTTTTTCTTTTTTTTTGTTGTTGACTCTCTTTCCTACGAGCTTTAGTTTCGAAGCATCAGCCTTGTGACACTTATTCCCCAATCCAGCGGTTTAGTTGGACACCTTGTCCCTGCACTCCGCTTCCTGAATCTCTAGGTGGCACCGCCACCGTGAACTGTATACCTTGTTATTACCAGCTACTCACCAGTTTTTCTTGCTGGTTTAGTTCCTGTCATTTGAACTTCTGTTACAGCACTTCCGTCGCCTGTGCAGTGACCTGCACGGTACAGATCTTTGACCGACGACCCTCTCAGCAACATCCTCATCTCCCTCACGCAGAACAACTCACCCGGCTCTTCTAACTGTAAGTGACTCTCTATCCCAAATCCCACCTGATCCCTGACCTCTAATGGCGACTACAATCCTATCTCTTAACGCTAACGGGCTAAACCACCCGGCAAAAAGACACTCATTATGGAAGACCGCTCTGAACCTAAACTGCGACATACTGTGTGTTCAAGAAACACACCTTATGGGCACTGGTGCACCTGTGTGTACCAACAGACACTTTCCCCACATATTTGCGGCACCCTTCTCCTCCAAAAAAAGAGGAGTGCTCATAGCAATCAGGGACACTGTCAAATTCCTCCTGCACCATGTGGTGATAGACCCGGAGGGAAGATATGTTATTCTTGTATGTAATGTAAATGATATGAAATATACCCTGGTTAGCATTTATGCTCCCAACGTCAGACAGGTCAGTTTCCTCCGAAAGGTAATGAAGGTTGTGCACTCCGTCAAGCAGGGAAGCTTGATTGTATGTGGAGATTTCAACCTAGTCCCGGAAATGTCCCTGGACTCCTCCTCTGCCTCAAAACGCAGGGAGTCCCCTCTAAAACACTTTATGACCACACATGACCTGTTTGACGTTTGGAGGTGCTGCCACGGCTCTGAACGTGATTACACGTATCTCTCTCCCCTTCACAAAACGTACTCACGCATTGATATGTTTCTCACTGACAAATGGCTTCTGCAATCTATCAGCGCGTCTGTGATCCACACCACGTCCTGGTCGGACCATGCCCCTATCTCCATCACAATTTCTGACTCCCCTACAACCAGGCCCGCATTTTTATGGCGAGCCAATAACTACGTCATACAACACCCTTCTTTTTCACCAACAATTTCTGACCACCTGTCAGAATATTTTGAAACTAATACGGGTTCGGTGCCCGATCCAGGCGTGGTGTGGAACGCGCATAAAGTGTTCATAAGGGGAATTCTGATCAAACTAAGCTCCTCTCATAAAAAACATAGATCTCTAAAGATAGACACTCTTACATCGCAAATAGACGCTTCCGAGAGACTCAACAAGTCCGCTCCGGACCCGGCTAGGACCGCTCACATTCTCTCCCTACGCCAGGAGCTAAGACTCCTTCTCCTCCAATCCTTTGAACATTACCAAAGGAAATGGAAGGCAGTTACTTACTCCACATCCAACAAAGCGGGCAAAGCACTGGCTCAGCGCATTAAAGGCAGGAAAGCCAAAAGCAAGATTAATCACCTTTTTCATCCACACACCAACGCAAAACTCACAAACCCCCAGGATATAGCCGATGCTTTCAGCACGTACTATGGAGACCTTTAAAACCTATGTAATGACCGTAACACACACCAACCTTCCCAGACCGACATAGACAATTTCCTTAACCATGTCACTCTCCCATCCCTCTCAGCGGATCAATTAGCCCGATTGAATGAACCCTTTTCCACGTCTGAAATTTTGGCAACCATCAAATCTTTGCCCCTGGGCAAGTCCCCTGGCCCAGACGGACTTACTGGGGAATATTATAAACAATTCGCCCAACATTTAGCGCCCACCCTGGCTGCTGTGTATAATACCGCGGCTGCCTCCTCCAAATTTCCAACAGAATCCTTACAAGCTTTGGTGGTCACACTGCCTAAACCGGGTAAAGACCCAATAATACCCCAAAATTTCCGCCCAATATCGCTCCTCAACCTAGACCTAAAAATATACGCAAAAACGATCGCCACTAGACTTGTCAGTATCATGCCCACATTGATCCACAGGGATCAGTCTGGATTTACAACTGGCAGGCAAGCGTCAGACGCCACGAGGCGGGTGATCGACATTCTCCACTACGCCGAGTCCAGTGGAACGCCTTCTCTGCTCCTAGCCTTGGATGCAGAGAAGGCGTTCGACAGAATTCATTGGGGTTACCTACGTAGGGTGCTTGAGAGGTTTGGATTTCAGGGGCACATACTCACCGCTTTACTTGCACTTTATACATCCCCATCTGCACGAGTGTTCTCAGCTGATATGATTTCCCAACCATTCAACATAACAAACGGCACCAGGCAGGGCTGCCCGTTGTCGCCGCTGATCTTTAATCTACTCATAGAACCACTAGCGGAACACATCAGGCAGAATCCACGAACCTCTGGTTTTCAAATAGGCTCTACCTCTCACAAGATTAGTCTGTTCGCAGACGACGTCATTCTTATGTTAACTGACCCAACGCTATCCCTTCTGGAAGCACACAAAACCCTCCAGTGGTTTAGCGAAGTGTCATACTATAAAATCAATGCCAACAAATCCTACATACTGGACCTGGGTCTTGACGCCACTTCCAAAAACCTGTTGCAAGCACAATTTCCCTTTACCTGGGCGGAACACGAGATTTCCTACCTGGGAATCCGATTGACAAGCACCACCAAACATTTATTTAGGAGTAACTTCAAACCCTTCCTCGACAAACTCCAGAAAGATATTATGGGCCTGGCCAAACATGAACTATCCTGGTCCGGTAGGCTCGCAGCATTTAAGATGATGCACCTACCGCAGCTACTGTATTTGTTTCGCACACTCCCTATCCCTATCCCAACATCTTACTTCCAGTCCCTACAAACTACCCTGAACACACTGCTTTGGCAAGGCAAGAAGCCTCGCTGCACAAAGCAACTGCTCACCAAACAAACAGGCTGGAGGGGCAGGGTCCATAGACTTCAAAGAGTATTACTGGGCTACAATTCTTACTCAGCTTAAGGAATGGTTCCAGCCGTTCCCTCTCACACTGTGGGGACAGCTGGAATCCACATTGGTTACACATAACAATCTCCGAGACTGGATTCTGGGAGTACCACATGGCACGCTGGTCTCCAACTCACTCCCCCCCACGATGAGAGCATCGACCTTAGCCTGGAAATTTTTGGTCCAGCAAGGTGAAATCCATCCTCACCCATTCCACCCTCCTATTCCTTTGACCTGCCTTCAACACTGCACTACAGACCTTGACTTAAAACATTGGACAGCCAATGGTATATCCTACGTCCAAGACCTATTTAGTGGACAAACATTACTCACGTTCCCTCAGCTACAAACTAAGTTCCACCTGGCACATTCGGAAGTCTTTACCTACCTTAGAATCAGACACTGTCTATCTCAGGTGCCCAACCCTTGCTATCCTATTCCCCCTTCAACGTGGTCATTCCTTAATACCTCCCCTTCGAAAAAGAAGGGAATTTCCCTTTTCTATAATATCTTTCGCCAAAAACAGGTCTTCTCCAAAGCCAAACCTCACTTCCAATGGGATGTAGACGTGGGCCAAACTCTCACTGATGACCAATGGCAGTCTGCACTTAGGTCCATCTACAAAGCTACTCGAAACGCGGCGCTGTGGGAACTCACACTAAAAATCTCCCAGCGCTGGTACCTCACACCAGCTAAAATAGCTAAATTTGGTATAAACAGCCCTGACACATGTTGGAGATGCGCCGGCACTAAGGGAGATATGTTACATATCTTCTGGTCTTGCCCGTCCATTGCCATGTATTTGTCTGCCATCTTCCGTATACTGACGGACGTCACAGGCAGCCCTATACTCCCATCACCATCGATGGCACTACTAAACATTAATATGGATCAGATACCTGCTGACTCACACCTCGTAGCCACCAATATCCTTCTGGCAGCTCGGCTGAGCATTACCAGACTCTGGAAATCTACCAAGCCCCCGTCGATAGAGAACACTATTGAGCTAATTAATCTGCACTACAACTATGAGCTTACTCTGGCCTCTAGTAAGGGACGCATGGTAGAAGCCCACAAAACGTGGCGTACATGGACACGTTGGTCCAACACAGCACTATTTCTGTGAACCCGGTGGCCGCAAACGCACCCGGGTTGTCAGGATTCTAACTTTAGCTGTCACCTTATACCATGTAAGTCTGATAAACTCTATATGCACCCTTATTTTGATCTGTTATCTGAACTATGCTATTTAGCTAAACGATTGAATACTGCTGTATTCGACTTTGTTTATTCACTCTTGTCGAAGAACTGGTATACATTCTACCTGTATAATATGTAAAATGTTAAACTCAATAAAAACTATTGTTGAAAAAAAAAAAGAAAATAAAAATAAATAAATGTGGACTATGGGGTGTCTGTTTTGTCTTTCATGTGATACCCCAGTCCGTCACACTCTCCCCTCCTTTAGTTAATGGCTCCCGACATTATACTAAATTGTTCTCTGAACGTTCTTGAGTGATTTAAGAAACCCAAATAGGTACCACCAGGGAGCTATATTAACTACCTGGTATGTCATGGGAGTAGCTAGCATTGTCTGAGTTTGTACGGTGTGTATCTGACTTGATCTGTAGGTTGGCTGACCTAGTGTGTCATATGTCTGGTAGATCTTCTTACAGGAGTTGAATCTTCTCCATCAACATCATTCTCCATTTGCATATCTTGGCTTAATGGGGGTAATTCTGCAGTGTCTAGTCCCACCATGTCTGGAGCCCAAACTTGGTCGCCAACTACTGTTCCAATCATTTGGTTCTTGTTCAAGATTGGATGTGGTAGTTGTAGGATAGAACTCTTTAGCAGAAATTCTTAATGGCGATTTCTGTACATTTGAGAGATTTGTTGAGGCACAGCGTGATCATGACTTTTTGTAGTCTCTGGTACATAAGGATAATACCATCTTTCTTCATCTGAACTTTCCTCCTCCTACAAGTATATACTCATATCCTCCTTTGCTTCTCTCTAAGTGGAGATAATCAATGGATACTAGCTCCAAGGGTGAACTGGTAGTAATCAAACCCATCGTCTGTCCTTTCAGCAATTCTTTTGTCACATCACTTTCTGAGTGAAGAGTCAATGAAGCCACCCATGGCGCCTCTTCTTCGTTGACAGCTTTGCTCCCTTGCCACATAGCTGACACAACCTCAGATGGTACGAGCTCTGTGTACTCACTCAGATTCTCAATGAGTTCCACCGGAAATCATGACAGTGTATCCGTGTCTGCATTCTGTTTACCTGGTCTGTACTTGATATCGAAGTGGAAATCGGCCAGCTCACCAACCCAGCATTCAGTTTGGCAGTACTCAAGACATATGTCAATGGGTTGTTGTCTGTGTAGACTGTGAATGTTGGAGCGTAATACAAGTAATCTCTGAATTTGTCACAGATTGCCCACTTGAGAGCTAAAAACTCAAGTTTACCAGAGTGGAGATGGTAATTGCGCTCCGCTGGAGTCAATGTTCTGGAGCCAAATCCAATAACACAAAGGTGTTCTCCTTGTCATTGGTACAGTACAGCACCTAGGCCTTCATTGGAAGCATCAGTGTGTAAGATGAAGGGTAAGTCAAAATCAGGGTATGCTAGTATTGGTGGATTGGTTAGCATGTCCACCAATCTGAATACCACAGCTTGATGTTTGGGTGTCCATTGGATCGGTGTTTTAGAGGGCACTTGTGTTTTATTCCTGTCTCTCTTTGTAGGTTCCCCACGATTGTTTTTGGTAATGGATGTGGCAGATTCTTTCTCAGTGTTCTGCAAAAGTTTATACAGTGGCTTAGCAAGTCGAGAGAAATCTTGAATGAAGGACCTGTAGTAGCTCAGGAATCCTAACAAAGTTCATAAAAGAAAAAGAAAGGTTCCCCAGCGGGGTTATTAGGCAGCGGGATCAAAGGATTAAACAGTTTCCATATAAAACGATATTTATTGACCGATAATATCGGATATCCCAGTGAGTATGGGTAAATGTTAAACAATATATAAAAGAGAGGGTACAAATGTTTCTCAATCCTTGTTGCAGTAGACATAAATATTTATACATATCGTAAAGTTGCAGGTGAATGCACAATGTGGATCCCCGACGTGTTTCGACCGTTCGATCGGTCTCTCCAGGGGGACAAGCATTCTAAAATATAAATTATTGGGGTTCAAAAGTATTACAAAGCATAAAAACATACATCATGGTGGGTCTATCACAATGATATAATTACCGCTAAAACAAGGAATCAAGCATGCTGGTCACCGCTGGGTAGCCGGGGGGGGGGGCCTTAGGCTGCCTCCATCCTCCCCAATGCGAATTACGGCCCATCCTCGAGGGCCTACAAGGAGCCAGAGTGTGGACACCCTCCAGGAGGTGGAGGAATCGGGACCTGCAATGGACACCCATAGAATTGTGTATGATTAGGAAGGATTAGATAAATCCATTCAACATAGCTGCCAAAGTGACAGCACAGCAGTATACAGGGTATTAAGGGGACTAAAGGCAGTGCCAATATAAAATGGATGTCAGGGCAGCTTATAAAGTCCATTAAAGTTATTCAGTAAGTATGGAGTATGCAATAATATAAAGCAGTGGTGAACTGGGTAAGGTGTGAAAGGGGTTGGTGGTGTGATTGGTAGGGGAAGTAAATAAATGATCACCATTAAGGGCAATCCAATGTGAGAAATATAGAAAATTGTATGCATGATTTGAAGGAAGTGAGTATATGGTGTGAACACCTGTGTGTATTAAAGTGATGGAGGTGAAGTGGTATGAAAAAATAGATATGTGAAAAAAATATATATGGAAAAAAAAATTTGTAGTGGTGGTGGAATAGGTGAAAATAGGTAATAAGGTGCTATAAAGTTATATAGATAAATGGTTAACTGATGCAATAATAGGTAGAAATATTCTGTGTGACAGGTAAGGAAATCCTGCCTGCTGGTATGCATGGTAGGTC
Source organism: Rana kukunoris (assembly GCA_029574335.1). Taxonomy (NCBI): domain Eukaryota; kingdom Metazoa; phylum Chordata; class Amphibia; order Anura; family Ranidae; genus Rana; species Rana kukunoris. The sequence goes on from CM056056.1 coordinate 145,423,648, forward strand.
AGGACAAAGTGCAGAGAGACCATGAGTGCAGTAACATCTGATCTGGCCTGGGTGGAATCAGATAATGACTCCACACAGACCTACCATTTTATAGAGTCCAATGGGTGTGGCGATTAGGATGATCGCACACAGGTGCCGTGAGTTTCCTATCCACCAAAGGAATGAGAGTCCCAGCCGTCAATAGGGATGACGGCTCACTGGTGGCTCCCCCAGCGTTCCAAAGGGCCATACAGCCCCGGCAAAAATCCGTCCTCTCCGCCGCAAAGCGCGTGATGTCATGACGCCATGCGCGCACCTGTGCAGCACGCATGCGCACTGCGCGAAACAGTCCAGAGGGGATTGGGGGGACGCCGCCGGCAGGGTAAAGCTGGCAATGGCTGTCCAGGGGTCCCCTCGGACACAATGCAAGCGGAAATGGGGGGACTTGGGCAGTCCCCCCAACGCTGCCGGGAAGCCCTGAAGGACAGAGCCACATCCACATCAGAAGGGGCAGAGGCAGCCTTACCCCGACGGGGGCCCCCAACGGTGACAATACACAGCATGCATGTATGGCAGTGGCCATCATGACACCATAATCACTATGACAAATAAATCGTAACAGAAACTGATTGAATTGTAAAACGTTTTTGCATACAGCCGTGTGTGACTATCATGGCTAAACCTCATGCCCAAGTTTGTATATGGTTAAATTGGGACAGATATAGGGTATAGTATCTGAACATAATGCACAATGGAGTCTGTAGTAAGTTACTCCTGATGCTAAGGGGGGGGGGGGTGATAGTCAGATCCCCCTCCAGGGGTGGAGGTAGGTAAACCTCCTATATGGCCAAAGTCCAGGAGCAACCCAAAAGGGTACCCTGAGTGTAGGTCATAAATAGGGGGTGCACGGTTTGGAAGCCACGAAAAGGCACACGACTGATGTCATATCTCTAAGTGTCTAAGGGGAAATAGGGGGGTTTGAGCCCCCCAAAAAATATATACTGCTGTGCTGTCACTTTGGCAGCTATGTTGAATGGATTTATCTAATCCTTCCTAATCAAACACAATTCTATGGGTGTCCATTGCAGGTCCCGATTCCTCCACCTCCTGGAGGGTGTCCACACTCTGGCTCCTTGTAGGCCCTCGAGGATGGGCCGTCATTCGCATTGGGGAGGATGGAGGCAGCCTAAGGGCCCCCCCCCGGCTACCCAGCGGTGACCAGCATGCTTGATTCCTTGTTTTAGCGGTAATTATATCATTGTGATAGACCCACCATGATGTATGTTTTTATGCTTTGTAATACTTTTGAACCCCAATAATTTATATTTTAGAATGCCTGTCCCCCTGAAGAGACCGATCGAACGGTCGAAACACGTCGGGTATCCACATTGTGCTTTCACCTGCAACTTTACGATATGTATAAATATTTATGTCTACTGCAACGAGGATTGAGAAACCTTTGTACCCTCTCTTTTATATATTGTTTAACATTTACCCATACTCACTGTGATATCCGATATTATCGGTCAATAAATATCGTTTTATATGGAAACTGTTTAATCCTTTGATCCCGCTGCCTAATAACCCCGCTGGGGAACCTTTCTTTTTCTTTTATGCCAAATTGGGGCGAGCAGCTTTTTCATTCCATCTCTACCATATGTGTCTTTTCCCTTCTTATGTAAAAACAATTTTTTTGGGGGCTCAAACCCCCCTATTTCCCCTTAGACACTTAGGCCTCGTACACACGAGCAGACAGATTTGTTCAAATCTGTCCGTCCGACAGATTTGAACAAATCTGTCTGCTGGGATTTTGGTTTGCAAACCAAAATCCCCGCCAGCAGAGAGCGCGCTGACGTGTCGGTGACGTGGCGGTGACGTTGACGCCGCCACGTCACCGCACCAGGAAGTAAAACACTTCCGCGCATGCGCCGAATCCAGGGACGACATGTCTGCTGGTAAGTGTACTAACCAGCAGACATGTCGGGCGGACAGATTCCCACCCGATAGATTTCAAAGCATGCTTTGAAATCTGTCGGGTGGCCAAATCCGTCGGCTCGGCCGTACACACGATCAAATCTGTCTGCTGAAACGGTCCAGCGGACCGTTTCCAGTGGACAGATTTGATCGTGTGTACGAGGCCTTAGAGATATGACATCAGTCGTGTGCCTTTTCGTGGATTCCAACCCATGCTGCACCCCCTATTCATGACCTACACTCAGGGTACCCTTTTGGGTTGCTCCTGGACTTTGGCCATATAGGAGGTTTACCTACCTCCACCCCTGGAGGGGGATCTGACTATCACATCCACCCCCTTAGCATCAGGAGTAACTTATTACAGACTCCATTGTGCATTATGTTCAGATACTATACCCTATATCTGTCCCAATTTAACCATATACAAACTTGGGCATGAGGTTTAGCCATGATAGTCACACACGGCTGTATGCAAAAACGTTTTACAATTCAATCAGTTTCTGTTACGATTTATTTGTCATAGTGATTATGGTGTCATGATGGCCACTGCCATACATGCATGCTGTGTATTGTCACCGTTGGGGGCCCCCGTCGGGGTCAGGCTGCCTCTGCCCCTTCTGATGTGGCTCTGTCCTTCAGGGCTTCCCGGCAGCGTTGGGGGGACTGCCCAAGTCCCCCCATTTCCGCTCGCATGGTGTCCGAGGGGACCCCTGGACAGCCATTGCCAGCGGCGTCCCCCCAATCCCCTCTGGACTGTTTGGCGCAGTGCGCATGCGTGCCGCACAGGTGCGCGCATGGCGTCATGACATCACGCGCTTTGCGGCGGAGAGGACGGCTTTTTGCCGGGGCTGTATGGCCCTTTGGGACGCTGGGGGAGCCACCAGTGAGCCGTCATCCGTATTGAAGGCTGGGACTCTCACTCCTTTGGTGGATAGGAAACTCACGGCACTTGTGTGCGATCATCCTAATCGCCACACCCATTGGACTCTATAAAATTGTAGGTCTGTGTGGAGTCATTATCTGATTCTACACAGGCCAGATCAGATGTTACTGCACTCATGGTCTCTCTGCACTTTGTCCTGACCTACCATGCATACCAGCAGGCAGGATTTCCTTACCTGTCACACAGAATATTTCTACCTATTATTGCATCAGGTAACCATTTATCTATATAACTTTATAGCACCTTATTACCTATTTTCACCTATCCCACCACCACTACAATTTTTATTTTATTTTCTCCATATCTATTTTTTTCACATATCTATTTTGTCATACCACTTCACCTCCATCACTTTAATACACACAGGTGTTCACACCATATACCGTATTTTTCGCTCTATAAGACGCACCTGACCATAAGACGCACCTAGGTTTTAGAGGAGGAAAACAAGAAAAATAAATATTCTGAACCAAATAGTGTACTATTTTTTTATTTTATTATACTACTACTATAGGTGGGTGGTGGACACACAGCAATACCATCCCACCTATCAAATCAGCTCAGCTACACTATATCCGGTGGTGGTGGTGGACACAGCAACCCCCCCCCCTTCTCAGATTAGCTCAGGGTAGCAGGGCAGACACAAACACCCCTTAAGCCACTTCTATCACATTAGCTCAGGTGATGAGCAATGGATACCATACCAGCTCACACCTCCCACCCCCTTATCAAGGGCTCACCTCAGGCAGTGGAGGACACTGCCATTATAATCCCCTCTGGCTGGCTCAGATGTACCCAGGAAACAGCTAGAAATGAGGACTGGGGACATCGTTTACAGCAGCAGCTGTGGGGGAAGGAGCAGGAAGTCAGACAGGACTAGACCACGGCGCCGGAAGGCGGGGTTCAGCTGAAAAAAAATAAAAAATCAGCAAAAGCTCTCACTGCCTTCAGGATGGTGTCACCTCTGGCGGGTGGCACCCGACCTGGGTGCAGAGCGCACCCCCATAGCACCGCTACTGACATCCTCCATGTTTTGACACCCGGGGAAAAACGTCTCCCCCCGCTCCCTCTTGGTATATCCCTGCTAGGATGCGCCTTTGTACCCTCTCTTTTATATGTTGTTTAACATTTACCCATACTCACTGTGATATCCAATATTATTGGTCAATAAATATCGTTTTATATGGAAACTGTTTAATCCTTTGATCCCACTGCCTAATAACCCCGCTGGGGAACCTTTCTTTTTCTTTTATGCCAAATTGGAGCGAGCAGCTTTTTCATTCCATCTCTACCATATGTGTCTTTTCCCTTCTTATGTCCTAACAAAGTTCTGACTTCTCCAACTGTTTTTGGTTCTTTCCTTTTCAACTGTAATACCGCTTCAAGATCATTTGGGTCAATTTTTATGCCTTCTTCTGACACCATTCGCCCAAGTTATCGAATCTGTCGTTTAAAGAGTTCACACTTCTTCGGTCTAAGTTTGATACCATGCTCGCGCATTCGACTAAGCACTTGCCTAAGATCATTGACATGCTCCTGAAAAGTTTTGGAGTAGCAAAGTACGTCATCCAGGTATGGAGAACAACATTTGTCTCTGATGTCCTCTAGTACATTCTCCATGCATCTCTGAAAAGCTGCTGGGGCATTAGTTAATCCGAACGGAATACGATTCCACTCCAGGAGTCCCCAGGGGGTGCTGAAAGCTGTCAGGTGTCTGGAGTGTTCATGCACAAAGCCTTGATGATACGCACTACCCTGGTCCAGGATTAAGAACCATGTAAATCCTCCTAAACTATCCAGCAGATCTTGTATTCTAGGTAGTGGATGTCTATCTGGAATAGTCTTTCAGTTTAACTCCCTAAAGTGCACACAAAGTCGTAGGCTTCTGTCCTTCTTTCGAACACAGACAACTGGGGATGAGTATGAGGAAGAAGATTTTGTTATCCAACCTTGGTCAAGAAGGTTTTGGACATATTCTTTCACTTCCTTATATAGGAGTTTCGGTATCGAATTGTAGCGTTTCTGGACAGGAGTTTCATCTTTCAGATTTATCTTCAGTTTCAGGTTGGGAATGCTTCCTATGTCTCACTCATCTCGAGCAAAGACATCTGATTCGTCATATAACATTTGTCTCGCTATCTCCTGTTCTTCTTCTGAGAGATTATCCAAATTGACAGGTGGGTGCCACTTAACAAATTTGTTAGTGGTTAGCTGATTTTCAGTGTCCACTTGATTCAACTGGTTTACATAAAACATTCTTTTCTTCTGGTCAATCCCCTTTCCATCGTCTTTATTTGAAGAATACGGTAGAATCTCAGCTGCTGGAGAAATGGTACCCAATACTGTTCTGGGCGGAAGGTAGATATCATGTTCAGCACGGTTCAGTATTGGTATCTTCACTAGTTTAGAGAAACCGTTTGGTACATCTACTACTGAAGGAAATAGTTCAAGTCCTTCTTCAACTGGATATTCTGGAAGTGGATCAAATGGAATGATTCCTCCTTTCGGCCATGCTCTAATTCTACATTTGACTTCACCAAGCTCGCCTCCTTTAATCCGGAGTCCTTTCCTCCCCACTTTGACCACACGACTATCGGATATTTCTCCTGGGTCAGTTGCTTGACTGACAGCATTGACAATGTTATTCGCTACACTCTGTCTTACTTTCATAGCTTCACTCAGCAAGATAGTCAGGTTTTGGGTGCTGTTTGATCGGTCACGGTTTTCTCTGATCAATTCTTCGATAACATTAAACCCAAGAAGTGGATTGTCATTACAGCAGTCGCTCACCAGTATTGGCACATGGATGGCTGAGTTTCCCTGTCCACTACTTTCGAATTCCAGGAGGACTTCAATCCATCCGATGAATGGGATGATAGAACCATTTGCAGCTGTAATGGATAAGTTGTCGTCACAAAGTAAATCTTGTATGTGTCTAATCGCGTCACGATTTTCCGAAAGTAGCCGAACGACGGTGCGCAGGCGCAGTATAGAGCCGCACCGTCGCTCGGCTTCTTTCGGCTACTCGTGGAGCGATGTATGCGACCGTCGGAAGCCTGTCAATCAAATAGGCACGCCCAGACCAGACGATCATACCCGGAAGCGACGGAGACGATGCATCTGTAAAACGGTAAGTACTGCTTCGTTTCTAATAAAAAACCACCCGATTCCCCTTGACATAACGAGCCTCAATCAATGTTAAAAAAAGGTTTTTGGGGGAATTACCCCTTTAAGGATGAGCCAAACACCTCCCAGTTCAGTTCGCACGAGAACTTGCAAACAGGCAAAAAGATTGGACGAACACCATTAAAGTCTATGGGACAGGAACCACAAAAATTCAAATTTTAAAGGCTTATATGGAAGTTATTGCCATAAAAAGTGTTTGGGAACCTGGGTATATAAACCCCCCCCCCCCAGTGCATTACCAGGCCATTCAGGTCTGGTATGAATTTTAAGGGGAACAATGCACAAAAATGTAAAAAAAATGGAATAGGGGTCCACCAAAATCCATACCAGACCCATTTCCGAGCATGCAACCTGGCAGGCCACAGGAAAATAGGGGGGACAAAAGAACGCCCCCTCTTGAACTGTACCAGGCCACATACCCTCAATATGGGGGGGTGCTTTTGGAGTCACCCCAAAACACCTTGTTTCACTTTAAAGTGGATGTCACAATGTAGAGTATACGATTTCCTATCATCTGTGCCCAGTCTTGCCACACAGAGTTAATCCAGATCTGAGAAATCCTCTTTTATGCTCAGTGAAAATGAACAGCCTTCCAGATAAAACCCTGCCTAAATAAAAAAGTCAGTTTTCTCTCGTCTTGCTTTGAGTGAGAGGTTATATACATATCTAGCTAGGACATGTTTATCATATGTTATGTTTTGTTTATCGTAACATGAGGTGATATAACATCATAACACATCCTAGTAATATACAATGAACTTTGGATCACCTCTTGTTATGATAAACATGTCCAAGCTAGATATGTAAATAACCTGTTACTGAAAGCAATAACAGAGAAACGGACTTTATAATTTGGCAGGTTTTTATCTGGAATTCTGTTAATTTGCACTGAACTTTAAAAGAGGATTACTCAGCGCTGGATTAACTCTGTGTGGCAAGACTGGGCACAGATGATAGGAAATATTATACTCTACATTGTGACATAAAAAAAAATGTTTTTTTGGGTTTACATCCACTTTAAGCATTATTAAAATCACTGCTCCCGAAAAAAAATGCAGTTTTTAAAACTTTTTTCTTTGCATTGATAAATGTCCCCTGGGGCAGGACCCAGGTCTCCATATACTTTTCTTTTTTTTGCGATGAACAGGTGAACACCCAATGTTCAAGTTGAACTTACGTTAGATTCGAACATCGGGTTCATCCCTACTTTCTATCTGCAGAATTGTTGACAGAAAGAAAAGACAGGAATAGCCTACTTATTTGCATACTTATTTTACAATAGATTAGTTAACCAAAGGTTTTGGGGGGAGTGACCCAAATGTCATAGACTGCACATTCTATCTGTTCATCAACAGGGAATGTTTTACATGATTTACAGGTCTCTTTGTACTCAAAGGGGCATGGTTAGATGGAGGAGAGTCAGGCTGCCCAATGCCAAGGCTGCAAACCAAATAGAGGCAACCAGCTTTTCAACACTGGCAATCATGTTGTGTGAAGATCCCTCTTCTACAGCTTTGTCCAAAACTGCCTGCCTCAATATTCCATTGTTTTACCTTCTGTGTTTGTGTCCTCTAGGACTGGCATACCGTGGGGTGTAGCGTTTTTGAGCCCTGTACATAAATGATTGAATTAACGCTGAGATCTGTCTGAGGAAATGTGACATAGATGCATATAATTCTGCTTTAGGTAAATAGGTTGCTTGTTGCATGTCTGAAAGCTAGAATCAGATGCAGAGACAGATGTTAAAACCTGCTCTTGCTTTAATGCAAGGAACACATCATCACTCTGAGGTGGAATGTTGTAAGGACATTTGGCAGAGTAGGTGTTTGCCTGAGATTTTGCATGGTCTTCCTTTATCTCAGTCTATGCTATAGCTACAAGTGAGGATATTCTCCTGTGGTGTAAACACAGATATTGGGTCAGAGTATAGGGTAAGTGTGTTCATAAGGAGTATGCAGTAACCCATGTGTAGACTGTGCTGTAACAAATCATTGTGGAAATAAGGCAGGAGGAGACATCTGAGTACTTTATAAGTGTGTGACCAGTGGTGGGAAGTAACATCTGGTTATCCACCTGAGTCTAAAATCTGAGTGATTAGGACAATTTTGAAAAGTTAAACTGCAAGATAAAATATAGCCCAATTTTGACACTAAAGCCCTGTACACACAATCGGATATCTGATGGAATCTAATCCGATGGATTTTTTCGTCGGATATCCGATGAAGCTGACTTTCATCAGTCTTGCCTATACTCCATCAAACGAAAACCTGATCTTGCCAAAACGCAGTGACGTACAACACTACGACGAGCCGAAAAAAAATGAAGTTCAATGCTTTCACGCATGTGTCAACTTGATTCTGAGCATGCATGGATTTTTGTCTGATGGAGTTCCACACAGACGATCAGATTTTTCTATCGTTTTTTATCCATAGGAAAAAATGTATAACATGTTCTATTTTTTTACACCGATGGAAATAAAACCGATGGGGCCCACACACGATCAGTTTGTCCGATGAAAACAGTCCATCGGTCTGTTTTCAGAGGACAAACCGATCGTGTGTATGCGGCTTTACGGTCAGAAATACAAGTGACCCTGTCCTATCAGTCTATGATCCTGAATTGCAATAAAAGTTTGTCCTTCCCTGTCACAGTGGGTCTATAGGAAATCGCAGGTACACTGCATTCCTCCTGTGCTGTGGCCAAACCTCAGAGCAGCAATGTGGAAGCGGCCTAAGGTGTTGCAACAAATATTTTTTTAAAGATAAACCATACTTATTCTTTAATTTATTATAACAGCTCTCCTTCCATACCCATGAGCTGTAATGTATTGTGAAATGTGAATTACTGCACAGCAATTGTGCAACGTGTTGCAGTACAATTCATTTAGAATAGCACACCAACGCACAACTACCTTGATGGGCAACAAACCTGTACTGCAGAACATATACAGTGCCTTACATTGCGGTGCACTGTATTATTTACTGTATATTTTTTAAGCAGTTCAAGGGTGTTGGCAGGGAATTCCAATAATTGTAAAAACAGAAACATAGAGTGTCCTAACCTAGAGCAATACAATCTTCAAGTTGATTATATGAACAATGCATCAAATGCACTCACATATGTGTATGGAATCAGAGCATGTCAGCAGCCATGTGCAGATCCTTCATAAAATAAACCCACTGTTGTACTAGGTTGATGTGCGCTTTTTTCCATTCCTGTGGAAAATGGTCGCTCTATCTTGCCTAAGTACTTGCATAAACCTTTTAGACACTACATTGAATTGCTTTCTGAGATGTCTGTTGATCTACACTTTACCAAGATAATTGTTCTAAACATTTCCTATTTAAATTATAATAATCTTTAAACAAATACCTCTGCAATGCATTATTATAAAAACTGTTAAGAAACAAAGATTATAAAAGATAATATTAATGTACTTTTCCTTATTTAAATTAACTTTTTCTTGGTCAAGTACTCCTAATATTGTTTGCATTTAAAAACATTAAACATTGCCGTATAGTGTTTAGGATCATTATCATCAATATTTTATGTTTATATGGCACAAATGAAATATTTAATGCTATAATGGATTTGCAGTAATCAGATTAAAGAAAATGAAATCTTTTCTGGCGGTGAGAGAAATGGAAATGACTGGGGAAAATTCCATCCAGATTGTTCTGCGCACAAATGTTTTGAATAATGAAATGCTTTCTGACAAAGGAGTGAAATCACAGCGCTAAACAAAATCTCTATAAGAATTTGCATGGGACTCTGAGCGGCAGAACATGTTTATGGCTTATTGAAAACACAGACGTCCATAGGGAATAGGCTTTACAGTGACAAGAGTTGAAATTAAAATGCCCATGATTCTATTTAAAGAATAGCTGTCATGTTAAAAAAATAAAAATGATTTTCTTCAGTATGATTTTTTCACTAAATGTCACTTAAATGTGTGCAAAATGTATAAGCTTCCCTTATAGTAATCCCTGATTTGTTAAATAATTTCTTAGATGTTGTAAGAGCTATATATTTTAAAAGGGTCCTCTGGTTTGGTAGAAACAGAAAACATTGTGTGAATATGAAATTGTTTCCAGTACTATAGTGTTTGATGTAGTAACAGGATGGTTAATTATTATAGATCAAATTCCTTAACCACTTTAGCCCCGAACCATATTGCTGTCCAAAGACCAGAGCACTTTTTGTGATTCGGCACTGCGTCGCTTTAACTGACAATTGCGCGGTCGTGCGATGTGGCTCCCAAACAAAATTGGCGTCCTTTTTTCCCACAAATAGAGCTTTCTTTTGGTGGTATTTGATCATCTCTGCGGTTTTTATTTTTTGCGCTATAAACAAAAATAGAGCGACTATTTTAAAAAAAAGCAATATTTTTTACATTTTGCTTTAATAAATATCCCCAAAAAAAAGATATAAAAAAACATTTTTTTTCCTCAGTTTAGGCCGATACGTATTCTTCTACATATTTTTTGTTAAAAAAAAATCGCAATTAACGTTTATTAATTGGTTTGCGCAAAATTTATATTGTTTACAAAAAAGGGGTCGTTTTATGGCATTTTTATTATTATTTTTTTTTACTAGTAATGGCGGCGATCAGCGTTTTTTTCCTCGGTACTGCGATATTATGGCAGACACATCGGACACTTTTGACACATTTTTGGGACCATTGGCATTTTTATAGCGATCAATGCTATAAAAATGCATTGTATTACTATAAAAATGCCATTGGCAGTAAAGGGGTTAACACTAGGAGGCAGGGAAGGGGTTAAGTGTGTTCCTGGTGTGTTCTAACTTTGTGGGGGGGGTGGCCTCACTAGGGAAAATCACTGATCTTCTGTTCATACATTGTATGAACAGAAGATCAGCGTTTCCCCCGCTGACAGGAACGAAAGGTATGTGTTTACACACATACCTCCCGTTCCCCGCTCTGTAACGAGCAATCGCGGGTGCCCGGCGGCGATCGTACCCTCCGGGCACGCGCGCGCCGCCGGCGGCGCGTGCGCTCCCTACAAGCTGCTACAGGGAGGACGTAGAGCTACGTGCTCCCGCGTAGCAGTGCCACCGTCCCGCAGTATTATGACGGCGGGTGGACGGCAAGTAGTTAAAGAAACTTCATTTAAAAAAAAATATATATATATATATATATATATATATATAGATAGATAGATAGATAGATGACTTAACCCCCTTGGGCATGGAATTCACCAGAGCTTCACAGGTTGCCACTGGAGTCCTCTTCCACTCCTCCATGACGACATCACAAAGCTGTGGATGCTAGAGATCTTGCGCTCCTCCACTTTTCATTTGAGATTGCCCCACAGATGCATAATAGGGTTTAGGTCTGTAGACATGCTTGGCCAGTAGAACGACTTTACCTTCACCCTCAACTTCTTGGAGTGGTCATCTTGGAGGTGTGTTTGGTGTAGTTATCATGTTGGAATCGTGCCCTTCGACCCAGTCTCCGAAGGTAGGGGATCATGTGCTGCTTCAGTATGTCACAGTACATGTTGGCATTCATGGTTCCCTCAATGCACTGTAGCTCCCCAGTGTCGGCAGCACTTATGCAGCCCCAGATCATGACATTTCAAGCACTATGCTTGACTGTAGGCAAGACACACTTGTCTTTATACTCCTCACCTGAATGCCGCCACACGCTTGACGCCATCTGAACCATATACGTTTATCTTGGTCTCATCAGACCACAGGACATGGTTCCAGTAATCCATGTCCTTAGTCTGCTTGTGCATCATCTTTAGAAGAGGCTTTCTTCTGGGACGACAGCCATTCAGATCAATTTCACAACCCCTGGATATAACGTTGAGAATGTGCACACAACTTCTTTGGTCGACCATGGCAAGGTCTGTTCTGAATGTTAGAAAAGGGGGAGAAGTTTTAATCCCCCCTTATCCCATGGGAGAGCGGCAGGGCAGGTAGTTTCAAGGGTCCCCTTGGAGAGGCCTGTTCTGGCTCTCCAGGGGTTGCTTGTCACGTGGATTGGGAAGGCAGAAAATGTGACTTTCCCGGCCTTTCTTTGATCACTTGGTGTTCACGAGGCCTGCACATGATTTTCCCGGGCTTTTAGGGTTCTCTGGGCTCAGTACCAGTTTTAGCCAGTTAGGTCCAGTGGTAGTTAGGGCTATATAAAGAGAGGGTTCCATGCAGCTGATCAAGTCGCCTCAGAGAACAGGATTGTGGTGTCCCCCCCCCCCCTCCCTTGTTTGTTAATTTTGTCGCGGCTGCAATTATGTGGTAATGTCACCTAAAAAAAAAAAAAAAGCTTAATAAAAATATATATATGATTGAAGGTGGACAAAATTTGTTATGAATTTATCTATTTATTATGGGTTATTTTTGAAATCTGAAGTTTATACAGTCGGAGCCGTAGTGGCTGGGTTTGTTTTAAGTGTTAAAAAATTAATTTATGATTTACATTATCTTTAAACCAATAATAAAGCAGCTGTGGCCTATTTATTCCATGCCAAGTGTCAGTGTGTTATTAATTCAAAGTTAAGTATTATTGTTGAGGGGTCCTGACTGCTGTCCCATGGAACCTGTCCTGTTAAACTGCTGTATGGTCTTGGCCACCATGCTGCAACTCGGTTTCAGGGTCTTGGCAATCTTCTTATAGCCTAGGTCATCTTTATGTAGAGCAACAATTATTTTTTTCAGATCCTCAGAGAGTTCTTTGCCATGAGGTGCCATGTTGAATTTCCGGTGACCAGTAAGAGAGTAACAACAACTAGAAAATGCATTTCCTGAGGAAAATACGTGGGAATGCTGAATAGCTAAATTGCTAAGCCCGCACAAATGCCATTCACCATAACCACTATACTATCTTTAGGACATACAAGCAGTGTTCCTTCAGTACTAATAAAGCCTCTATTTGATCATTAAAGGTGTTGTAAAGGTACAATAATTTTCCCTAAATAGCTTCTTTTACCTTTGTGCAGTCCTCCTTTACTTACCTCATCCTTTGATTTTGCTTTTAAATGTTCTTATTTCTTCTGAGAAACCCTCACTTCCTGTTCTTCTGTCTGAAACTCCACACAGTAATGCAAGGGTTTTTCCCTGGTGTGGAGAAAGCCTCTTGAGGGGTGAGGGAGTGAGCAGGACGCCCACTAACACACAGCTCCTTTCTCTTATCTGCAAAGTAGAGAGTGTCCTGGTCGCCCCTCCCCCCTCAAGAGGTTTTCTCTCCCCCAGGTGTGTGAGGGGAATATTGCACTGAGGTAAAGGAAGCTATTTAGGGAAACAAATACCATTACAAATGCCTTTATTCACAGACCAAATGAGTTACCTAACCCTTCAAACAAACCTTAATAAATCCACAACCGTACATGCGATCGATACAGCGACTTCAACGTTTTAAAGACAAGACCCTTGTGAACGCATCGATATGAAATTTATGTTGATAAACTTAAAAATGTGGCCATGTCAGCGATTTAGAAAAGAGTGTCTTTGTGTGTCTTACTAACACATTTTAAAAGTTGGTTATAATGAAGGCCTATGGGAGAAATCTTGGAACTCTTGTCCTTTAGAAGCTCCAGCAACGAAAAGTAAAATGCGCATCACAAAACTGATCACATTGCCTGAAAGCAGACAAAAATACCTACAATTTGATATATAAATTGTGTATGACAAGTAGATCTTGTGGTCGGGAGAGCAATTTGTTCCCCCTTTTTTATAGATAATCCGAGTTTTTTCAAAACTCGCACTGTAAAGGTCACATGACACCCTAGCAGCTCTCCATAGACATGCAGTGTAATCGATAAAATTTTCTCAAAAAATCACTAAACGTAAATTGCTTTTTCACAAAAACTATAAAAGATTTCAATCTGAAAAGTCATAGCTGAATATTTTGTGACCGTGGTAAAGTTTGTTTGGTGTCTGTCAGTGAAAGTATGAAGGAGGAGATACATTTTGAATCACATACGATTTTAAGCGGTAAAAAGCATGTTCTCATTGACTTCAATGTTAAAAAAAAGCAACTAAAAGCTTAATATTTTAAAAAGTATAAATAGTACAAAAAAACTAGAAGAAGTCCCATTGTTAGCTGAATGAGATGAACATTTTAAAAGTTGAATGGTCTCAATCGCTGAAAGTATGGCGAAGTTACGCAGAGCCAAAAAACGTACGGAATAATAAAATTAAAATTAAAATTAAGAATAATTAAAAAACGAATAACAATACTGGGAATGCTTATTAAAGCATTCCCACTAATAACACCAACTTTAACACGCCTGCTCTCCATTCACCTTGTAACAGTAACAAGTCATATGACACCGGGAAGGGAAATGGCCAATTGGGCCCAATTTGTTGCCAGCGGTATAGACATTAATGCCTGTGTGATGAGTTATTTTAAGGGGACAGCAAATTTACATTGTTATACAAGCTCTACACTATACATACCTTCTTATTTGTGGTTTTTGCCTGTTGAAAAACAAACAGTGTTTATATTAATTTTGGTACAGTTTTATGAAATCATAACTGTCTACATATTAAACTAGAAAATGCATTTGCATTAAATTAGGTACAAATACTTTTGTTGCAATAATAAATGCAATGTAAATGTATTAACAAACCTGGATTATCTTTTAAGATTTTTTTTTTAATTTAATAGCTATGTAAGTAAGCACAACCGCTAAAGGAATAAATTGTAATATAATAATGTTTAATGCATACTGTGAAAAGTTTACCATGTTTTACCAAAGTCCATCTCTACAATTATTTTTCCATAATAAAATAAGTGTTCCCTAATTGGTAGCATACTGGGTTTCAGCTATGCACTTGCATTTGGAAGTGTACAGTATATATTGCCAAACCCTTTTCGGATAGAGTAGAGAAGGCTTAAAACACTTGTCAGTTTATATTTTTGTTGTCTGAGTCCCTTTAGTGGGATTTCACTTCTCTTTCTATTCTGCAGACACCAAAAGATGTGAGAAGCCTCTTGAAGTACAACTGTCACCAGAACATGATAATGGTCACAAGGACAAACATAGAGGGTGAATCTACTTAGCGGAGACACAGATGGCAATAAAAAATTAACAGAAATTTTAACCATTCTTTACTCTGTCCAAATCTATTATTCGTAAGACTTTTTGTCCTGTAATGCAATTGTATTGCCATATCAAAAAAATGTGCTGGGAAGAGATTCAAAATTTCATTCACACGACGGCACAACACTTTGCATTCAGAGGGTTCCACAGTAATAGAAGTATGTTAGTGACTTTCTGTATATTGTAGGTTTTGTTCTAATTCCTCTATTTAAGGAGATCAAAGGTTAGTTGTGTCTAAAGAGGCATAAAACATATACAATTACAGTTTTGCAGAGTCAAGTCTGGTTTTCTTTTGAACACAAATTAGAAGCTAAATTAACACTTCTAGTAACTCACCCTTTGCATTGAAAATTATATGTAATTACACTGAGAAATTCAGAGAAACAATAGAGCTTATCAAAGTGATTATAGTTAATTCAGAAACAAAGAACCCACCATGACCTGAACCACACTGGGTATTCCGGTCATAGACTGCCAATTGGTTTGAGAGGAAATGCACAAATTATATGAATAGTATTTCATTACCACTCTAATCCCCATTTACAGAAAGTTGATTATAACAACAGCACAAGTTAAATGACCACACCAGAAACTAACTCACCATTGCATTATTACGTGATTATTTTGGTAGAACATTGGATTAAACAATACAAACCTATAATATACTGTATATTGTATACTGTACTAGTTATATATTCACAGTGTTTTACTCACCACTGAATATACAGTGTAATAACTTTAGAGGCACACATTGATCAATATTGTTTGAATAAAAATATCATTCATAACCATTTGACAACTTCAGCCCTGGACGATTTGGCTGCTCAATGACCAAGCCATTTTTTGTGATACGGCACTGTGTCACTTTAACCGACAATTGCGCGGTCGTGCGACGTTGTACCCAAACAAAATTGACGTCCTTTTTCCCACAAGAGCTTTCTTTTGGTTGTATTTGATCATCTCTATGGTTTTTATTTTTTGCACTATAAACAAAAAAAGACAGACGATCGTGAAAAAAACAATACTTTGTACATTTTGCTATAATAAATATCCCCAGTTTTTTGGAAAAAAAAACATATTTTTTTCCTCAGTTTAGGCCGATATGTATTTTTCTACATATTTTTGGTAATAAAAAAATCGCAATAAGCGTATATTGATTAGTTTGCGCAAAAGTTATAGCATCTACAAAATAGGGGAAACATTTATGGCGGTTTTATTTTTTTACTAGCAATGATCAGTAGACATGTGCAGACTGGAATATTTCGTTTTGTATTTTCGTTTTCGTTTGGAAAAAAAATTGATTTAGTTACTACCGAAAATCATTTTAATTTATTTTGTTTTTCGTTGGGGAATAGCTTTCGACGAAAAATCCAATAATAGTTGGTTTCTGTCGAATGGTAAAAAGACTATTCGACGGAACGACAAATCTTTACGTCGAATCGTACATTTCCGTTCGAATATTCCGCCTACAAGAATTCTAATGTTGTATGACTAGTAATAATATCGAATCTACTTTCTCATAGATCAAAATCTATTCTCTGTAATGTTGAATCTATTATTTCTATAGTGTCGAATCTTTTCCCTATAATGCCGAATATTTTCTCTCTACAATGTCGGATCTTTTCTCTCTACAATGTTGAATCTTTTCCCTATAATGTCGAATCTTTTCCCTATAATGTCGAATCTCTCTATATCAAATTTTTACTGCAACGAAAATAAAGCATTTTTTTATGTCGGATCTTTCGGTTTTCTTTTCTTGCGCTTTTGTTATCATTTGTTAAAACGATAACGAAAAAAAATGATTTTCGGACGAAAATGCATTCTAACTAAAACGAATGCACATGTCTAGTGATCGGCAATTTTTATCGTGACTGCAACATAATGGAGGACAGATCGGACACTTTTGACACATTTTTGGGACCATTGGCATTTATACAGCCATCTGTGCTATAAAAATGCACTGATTACTGTGTAAATGTCACTGACAGGGACAGGGTTAACAATAGGGGGCGATCAAGAGGTTAACTGTGTTACCTAGGGAGTGATTCTATTGTGACTGCCGTGCACGCGCATCAGCTCCGTCGTTGCCCCACGTCACGCATGTCCTTAGTGGTTGAAAGGCAAACTGACGTACAGCTATGACGGTTTGCCCAGGGGAGTCAACCTGCCGCAGTATAACTGTGGCGGCTGGTCAGGAAGGGGTACATTTTTTTTATACCATAGTCTAGGAAGGTAATGTGCTTTCCATGAAGAATGTAAATAATAAAATGTGTTTATGTTTAAATTCTGCAATCATTTCTACCCAAAGAAGGTGGCAAGTTTACAGGTATATGCTTCCCTGGGTACTGAAATGGAATGAGATGATGGTCCGGACAACATTTTGTCTGTTTGGGGGTTTAGACGAATGCCACAGCTTTGTTCCATTTGGCCCCCTGATCTGTGGGAGCTATGCATCATATACAGTGTTGTAGCATATATAGTAATATGTTGGGTGTTACTTATACATATATATATATATATATATATATATATATAAATATTTTTTTTTTATATATATATACATATATATATATATATATATATATATACAGGCCAGATTAGAGTAACCTGTAATTACAAGTTACACATCAAACGACACTTGTCCATTGTCAATAGATAAAGAAATAGAAAGTCTAGTTTACACATCAAACCATTACTTAGGCCATATGTAATCAAATTACTTATTAAAAGAGAGCTAATTGGTATGCAAGGATGTATACTAGTTAGCTCCCTAATACTAATTAGTGACTCTTGCTGGGAGTGACAATTACCTGGCACTCTGGAAGACAGGACGTTGGATCACGTCTTTCAGATCAAAGACGACCAATCAAATTGCTCAGCTATTCAGTGAATAGAAAATATATTCTGGGAATTCTGGTTGTCACTCAGAGAATGTAGTCCCGGTAGATTCTCTGTATGAATACAGCACAGGTCTAGGAAAAGATGGGATTCTGAATTACTCTGTTGGATTTGTACTGCTGTGGACTTTGGACTTTGTATGTTATTGGAAGTTAATTAAAAATGCGTTCTCCGGAGAGCCGGGTGTGAGTTGCTGCAGAACAACAGATTTATAATGATCGTACTAACATCTAAACGTCAATTATCTAATCGGAAAGGACTATACATACTATACTATACCCTTTATGAGAAGACTACATACAAAAGCAGTGTTTCTACCGCTTCTATATATGACAGCTTTCCATCACTAGGAACAACTGATGTCACTCTTTTGAAGCAAAGGGCAGCGGATAGTGACATCACTGCCCAGATTTGGCCATTTGCCGTATTTAGTCAATGATATCACTACTATCCCTGCCCCCTTACCTTATATCACTTATGGATTTGTAGTTTTCAATGGGCTGTGGGGGCACTGATGAGTGCTCTTGTAGTTTACTGACATGCCCTTTGCCTTTTGAAAAGAAAGCCCTACAGAGGTATGGACCAGTGGCGACTGATTTTTAAAACATTTTGGGGGGGCGCAAAAACAAACGACAAAAAAACATCAATTGCAGCCTTACCGTGCCCTTCAATTGTCGCCACTGTGCCCATCAATTATCACCACTGTGCCTTCAAACGCAGCCACTGTGCCCATCAATTGTCACCACTGTGCCATCAATTGTCGCCACTGTGCCATCAAACGCAGCCACTGTGCCCATCAATTGCTGTCAGTTTTCACCCTCAAATACTGCCAGTTTGCACCATAAAATACCGTCAGTTTGCCCCCTCAAATACCGCCAGTTTGCCCGTAAAATGCTGCCCCCTCAAATACCGCAAAATACCGCCAGATTGCCCCCTCAAATGCTGCCACATTGCCCCATCAAATACCGCCAGTTTGCCCCCCCCCCCCTGCCCAGCACTTACCTTTCTCGGGTCAGCCATCCTCCTCCACGCTCCCTCGATGTCACTTCAGCCAATCAGGTGACCGGTAATCAGATTCGGTGAACCTGATAGGCTGAGACGCGTGTCAGTGTTAACCAGGGAACGCACACCCTGTGAACCTTCTGGTTAACCATTTGAAAGCTGATTAGAGCCCACAGGCTGTATTTGGGAAGCCGCTGGCTCTGGCACTTCCAAAACACACCCACCACTGTTTTTCAGATGGCCGGCGCTCAACAGGGGGTGGACACCTGAATAGTGAGCGGCATCGGCGACAATACATAGATTCATGCAATGCACTAATCTATGTATTGTTGAGTGACGGGTGCAGGAGAGAGGGGGCGGAGCTCCTCCGATCACTATGGACGCACTGCCACTAGTATGGATTGAAAGCCAGAGGACATGTCTGTAGTAACCCTAGGTATTTTCCTGGCACTTTGACCTCTCTACACCCCAGATATTTCCCCCAGCACTCTAACCCCTCTACACCCCATAAATCCCCCCAGCACTCTGACCGCTCTATACCCTAGGTATCCCCCCAGCACTCTGACCCCTCTGCACCCCAGATATCCCCCCAGCACTCTGAACCCTCTACACCTCAGATATCCCACAGCACTCTGATCCCTCTACACTCTAGATATGCCCCCAGCACTCCGATCCCTCTACACCCTAGATATTCCCTCAGCACTGTAACCATATTCCATAGGATACCCCTTGTATTGTGACCCCACTACATTCCTGATACCCCCTACACTGGGGCCTCTCTACATCCCTGATACTTTTAATACTATAGCCACCCAAGCTACCCCAAGCATTCCTACCCTCTATACACCCCAGATCCCCCCAGTATTATTTTCCCCCATACACCCTTGATATCCCCCAGCAGCATTATTCCATCCATGTCGTACCCCCCTTTCCAGTAAAAATACAGTGCATGCAAACTTTTGTCTCTGTGCCCACCTCCAGCACTGCACTCACCTATACCAATAAAGCAGGCAGAAGGAGACGTAGAGGGGGGAGCATCCCTCTGGGCATTCCAAGCCATGCAAGCAGTGCTGGACAGCTGGGCTCACAATGACACTATCCACAATGCTACTTCCACAGGTGTGCTCTCAGTGCTGCCGACGCAGCAACTCCCACTCCAGCTCCTACCCCGCAGCCTTCGAGTCCTGAGCATTCAAGCTGCATGGGGCAAGGTCAGAGCATCACTGGTGCTCCGGCCCTGCCCCTCCATGCTGGCTGTGAAATAATAGGTATCGTTCTGCACAGCACAGCACACAGCACAGCACATTGCTGCCAACCTTTCTCCACTGTGTATCCATCACTCTCATAATGGGGCCCCCAATTTCAGGGCAGTGTGGGCTCAAGGATCAGCTGAACAGGGAATGTGCAGGGACCCCCCATGCAATTGGGGCCCCTGGGCAGTGCCCAGGTATGCACCTCTCATAAAGACAGCCCTGTGCACCCCTACTGCCAACAGCCTGTAAAACACTATCGGAGGGTGTAGCTACCTGGAGGGGGGCTGGCTGGCACACTGAGTGGTACTAACATTTAGTGCAGTATCCACTCAAGGACGAATACTCAGAACACAGAAAGGATGGAAATATATCAGCTACAATCAATGGCCGGGATTCAGAAAGACTGGTGAATTTTTAACATATGCGCTACTTAGAGAGGCGAGTACCGTATTCAGAAACAACTTGTGCCCTAAGTTACGGTGGCGTAGCGTAAATGGGCCGGCGTAAGCCCGCGTATTTCAAAGTAGGCAGGTAGGGGGGGTGTTGTATGATAATGAAGTGTGACCCCATGTAGATGCATGGCCGAACGAACGCACATGCGCCGTCCGTGGACGCAACCCAGTGCGCATGCTCAAAATCACGTCGGATAGAATGCCTAAAATACGCCAAACACTGCCTATGACGTGAACGTAACTTACGCACATCCCTATTCGCGTACGACTTACGTAAACAATGTAAAATTCGATGGCTGTTCCGACGTCCATACTTAACATTGGCTGCGCCTCATATAGCAGGGGTAACTTTACGCCGGTCGTACGCCTTACGTAAACGGCATATAGTAATACGCCGGGCGCAAGTACGTTCCTGAATCGGCGTATCTAGGTAATTTACATATTCGACACGTAAATCTACGGAAGCGCCCCTAGCTGCCAGCGTAAATATGCACCCAAGATACAACGGCGTAAGAGACTTACGCTGGTCATATCTTGGAAAAATTCAGGCGTAACTGCCTTTCTGAATCGCCGTAAATATGCGACGGCGCAGATTTGAAATTACGGCGGCGTATCTGGAGATACGCCGTCGTAAAAGCTTTCTGAATCCCGGCCAATGACTTTAAGATTTAGGCTCCAGAGCTGTGTTACTAATCCTGGCTTTGCTACCTAGAAATTCACTGAACTGAAATATGTATGTGAAATATGTTTCTGACTTTCAGGCAAGGATAATAGTCAAAAGAAAATTAACCTTTAACACAAGTCTACGAAAACAACCTGTCTTAATAGATTCACTTAAAATAAGGAATATGCCTCTATTCACTATAGCTAAAAAAACGAAGCCAATATCATTAACAATGTGAATAGAAAAGTAAAAAAAACAAAAACAAACAGCATGTATGAGAAAGCATTTACAAGTTATTATTCCTGTTTGTTTAATAGTAACTATCTCTCATCACCTGCCAAACAGAAACAAGGTTAAGCTTAATAAGCTTTTAGAACATTTTATTTGTCTGATCTCCAGTTCCAGAAATGCATTTAACAAGGAGAATAGAATGTAAATTAAATTGGCTAAAATGCATAAAACCTTTTCTTACTGTCCGTAGTCAACTAAATTAATGAACACATAAGCCAGAGGTGATTTATGTTGCCGAAGAAAAAATTCTAGGAAATTTTGAGACATACACTGTGCTTCTGGGAAGTAGGTTTTGTAATTTTGTAATTTTTTTAATCAATAGCTTTAAAATGTTCTCTATTAATCCCATTGAGTGCAAAGTTTCCGATTTTTTAGAAATTTAAATGACCAGTCCTAATGTGCATATTCAAAATAAAAGTACCTATTTATTTATGCATATGACAATTACCTAAATTTTAGCAAAGTATTATTCTCTCTTTACAAATACTTTAATGATTGTGAAAATCTGGCCAGATGGCTGAATAAAAAAATTGAGTTGATTTCTCCATGCAAAAAAAAGGTAGATGGGGATATTCTCTCTACTGTGTCATTGTATTCTAACAGTGGGATTCCCCCATCAGCAAAACACACTTATGAGCTCTGCAGCCCATTGCCTGCATGTACTGTGTGAGCTGAAGCCAGCCCATTCATTAAAGTGAATTAATAGATTGACTTCTCATAAAACGGGAACAGCCACACATGAATTTAAATTAGACTGGTTCCTGCTAAACCAACTACATTTCCATCCATTTAAGATATTTTTAAACTGCAGAATCACTGTGACAATGTTCTTCACCTTTAGCATCCACCTTTCTATTTGTTTACAGATCCTTGGTTACCCAAGGAAGTTAAACACCAGATTGTCTGGTGTAAAACAAGAAGCTGTTACAATCTTAAGAGGAGCTAGGGACGTAAAAGTCAAGGGGAGTAGCCAAAGGTTATATCCATATCCAACCATGATGGAAGGTGCCATGTTGAACTTCCAGTGACCAGTATAGAGAGTAAGAGTGATAACACCAAATTTAACATCCCCCATTCATACCTGAGACCTTGTAACACTAATGAGCCCCATGACCGCAGGGAGAGAAAATGGGTAATTGGGTCCAATTTAGACATTTTCACTTAGGGGTGTACTTACTTTTGTTGACAGAGGTTTAGACATTGACGGCTGTGTGTTGAGTTATTTTGAGGGAAATAAAAAGAGTGCGGCGCAAAATAAAAACAATAATAATAATGGTGACAATAAATATACTTATAAAAATATAAATTATTTGAAAATAGTGTCCATGTGCAAGGAAGTCCATAAAGCAATGAATCCACAGCCCTAAACGATTTCCAGAGTGGAAAGTGAAAAGGAACACCAAAGAATATCCTCCACCAGTGTAAGATGGACTCTCACCTCTCTGCTTTGACCCAGATGGATCTCAAAGCATAATCTGTGTAATCAGAAATCAGCTGACAGCCTCCATAGGCAGACGGATGGATGGGATAAAAACCATAGATCCGGATTCAATGATTTCTCAACATTCATACCACCATGTAGGGAAGAAAGGAAAGAAATCTAGTGCTCTCTGTTGAAATAACTATTTATTTAAAACAATAGAGACTTCACTCACATGTAGAGACACTCTAAGGCCGCGTACACACGATCAAATCTATCTGCTGGAAACGGTCGGCCCGACCGTCCCAGCAGACAGATTCGACCGTGTGTACGGGCGAGCCGACGGATTTGGCCACCCAACAGATTTCAAAGCATGCTTTGAAATCTGTCGGCTGGGAACCCGTCCGCCCGACATGTCTGCTGGTTAGTACGCTAACCAGCAGACATGTCTTCTCGCACACGCGCCGAATGGTTTTGACGCATGCGCGGAAGTGTTTTACTTCCTGGTTCGGTGACGTGGCGGCGTCAACGTCACCGCCACGTCACCGCGCCGTCTGGTGGCGGGGATTTTGGTTTGATCGTGTGTACACGATCAAACCAATATGTCCCCATCAGACAGATTTGTTCAAATCGGTCGGCCCGACCGATTTGAACAAATCTGTCTGCTCGTGTGTATGCGGCCTAAGAGCCGAGTGTCAGCATAGCGGCATGTAACAGCGTACCAAACCGTCCTACTGCAATCTGCGGCGATCGTGGGTGACATTCTGCGTTACTCCTCCCCCTGTACGCGTTACATCCCGTGGGCGGGACCTCCTCAGCGTGGGTTAAGGGAGCACACTTTATTTATTTTTTCCAGTGCTGAATATATTCTCTTATTTTTTGAGGGTACAGCAATTTTACACTGTTATGCCGCTTACACACAACCGTTTTTCACGACGAGAAAAATTCTATTTTTTTAATTGGTCGTGAAAAACGGTTGTGTGGCTCCAGAACATTTTTGCGACGAGAAAAATGGGCGTTAAAATATTAGAACCTGCTCTTTTTTTTCTTGTTGTTTTTCACGTCGTCTTTTTTCTCGTCGCGAGAAACGGTCGTGTGTAAGCTTTAACAACGGGAAAAAAACATGCATGCTCAGAAGCAAGTTATAAGACGGGAGCGCTCGTTCTGGTAAAACTATCGTTCGTAATAGTTTGTTCGTAATAGGGATAGCACATTTGTCATCCTGTAAATTATTGCATCGTTTGATGCAGTGCATTCTTTTCTTTTTTATAATGCTACAATAATCAAATTATTTTTCTGCTGATATTTTCACAAAGTTATGACAAACCTGTTTCTTTATTATTTATCGTGATCTCATAAATAATCTTTATTTTTTGTAAGCCAGATCAAATGTTTTATACATTTTTACAATCTTTTAATAAAGATCTTCTTTTTTGGTTATTAATTGGATAATATTTTAGACTGATTTACATTTTTTTTGAGTGTGTCAAGTTACCACAACAACATTATTATTTAGTATTATTTACCCTCAAGGAGGTTAGTGTCCCTTGTTAATTAGATTTTTATTTATTTTTTGATACAAGGGCGCAGCAGGAGCAGGTGGAGCAATTGGTATGCCAACTGGAGACAAGGTTTATTTATGACCCCAGTGATGTAAACAGGGAGTCCTGGGTAGAGGCCCAAGAGGCGTTAGATCAGATCACCAGACTTGCTTTTTATGAGGATGAGACGAGACGCCTGCTAGCAAGAATAGTGAATCCTTCCCAGACCTCTCCCTCGATTGGCACACTTCGCACCAGGCAGGGAGAGCTGGTGAACACTTCTACCCTGATAATGCAGGAACTGGTGGAGTACTATACAGACCTCTACCGGTCCAGAGCGGGATACACAGAGGCAGAGTTGTGGCCTTATTTGCAGATGCGAAAGCGAAAATGATTGCGAAATTTCGCTATTTTTTTTTTGGATAAAATATCACGAATATTCGATATTTACGAATATTCGCTATATTTTATAAAAAAAAAAAAAATTGCGAAATTTCGCTATTGCAAAATATATTGCGAAATTTATTGCGAAATTCGAAAAATACGAATATTCGAAATAGCGAATATTCGCCGCGATATTCGAGTTATTCGCGAATACTCGAACATGCAATATTCGTAGCGAATATTCGCAATGCGAATATTCGTGAGCAACACTACTAGACGCCCCCATTACAGTTAAGGAGCTACAGGAGGCGATCACTCTCTCACCTAACTATAAGGCCCCTGGGGACGACGGCCTCCCGACTGAAATATACAAACAGTACGGGGACTCTATACTACCTCATCTTCTTAGAGTGCTTAACCAGGCCAGGACCAATCAGAGCCTACCAGAGTCCATGACTAGAGCAAACATAGTCCTTATATTAAAGCCGGGGAAGGACCCGCTGGCCCGGGGGTCCTATAGGCCCATATCTCTTCTGCAAAGCGATAGAAAAATCCTAGCTAAGGTACTGGCCCTAATGCCGCGTACACACGGTCGTTTTTTGCGATGAAAAAAAACGACGTTTTTTAAAACGTCATTTAAATTGATCGTGTGTGGGCAAAACGTCGTTTTTTGTCTTAAAAAAAACGACCAAAAAAAAATTCCAACATGCTTGAATTTTTTGTGTCGTTTTTCAAAACGTCGTTTTTTGTTTCACAAAAAGTCACCGTGTGTAGCAAAAACGTCTTTTAAAACGACGTTTTTCAACCCGCGCATGCCCAGAAGCTAGTTATGAAGCGAGCTTCAATGGAAAAGTGTGGTGAACGTAACCTCGTTTTTTGTGAAAAAAACGATGGTGTGTATGCAACATCGTCTTTGAAAGTGACGTTTCAAAAACGTCGTTTTTTACTTCACAAAAAACGTCGTTTTTTTTTATCGCAAAAAACGACCGTGTGTACGCGGCATTAGACTTAATGGGCTAGATTCAGTAAGAAGATACAAAGGCGTATCTCGAGATACGCCGTGTTACTTCTAAGATGCGCCGACGTATCTTTTTTCTGTATTCAGAAAACAAGTTACGCCGGAATTCAGCTAAGATACGAGCGGCGTAAGTCTCTTACACCGTCGTATCTTAGTTGCATATTTACGATGGCTGCTAGATGGCGCTTCCGTCGATTTACGCATCGCATATGCAAATGAGCCAGATACGCCGATTCACGAACGTAGTTGCGGCCGGCGTATCTATTTGCGTCGTTTACGTTAGGGTTGAATGAATGAATGAATGAAAAACTTATATAACGCGGCAAATGCGAACTAAATCACCTCTGGGCGCTTGTTGTTCCTGTCTCCTTTGATATCAAAAGAGATGAGTCTTGATCTTTCTCCTGAAGGCTAAGTGATTCTCCTCCAACCGAATGCAGGTTGGTAAAGCGTTCCATAGTCTGGGACCTTGGACCGCGAATCTTCTTTCTCCTTTGGACTTGTAGTTGGCCTTCGGGATCTGTAGTAGGTTTTGATTGGTGGATCGCAGAACACGATTGGGGTTGTGCGCTTTTATTTTTTCGCATAGATATTGGGGGGCATTCCCATGGACACATCTATGCGTTAGACAGAGTGCTTTAAAAGCAATCCTGTCTTTAACTGGTAGCCAGTGAAGGGCTCTCAGTGAAGGTGAGATGGATTCCCAGGGTTTTTTCCCTGTCACTAAGTCTGGCCGCCGTGTTCTGGACGACTTGCAGACGAGCGATTTGGTATTTGGGGAGTCTGAGGTAAAGGGCATTTGCATAATCCAGTCTGGAGTTAACAATTGCTCCCACCACGACCGCTAAATCTTCTTTGGGGATGAAAGGGGTAAGTCTGCGTAGTAGGCGCAACAGATGGTGGGATCCGCTGACTACTGACCCTATTTGTGCGTCCATTGTCATGTAGGAGTCAAAGATGACCCCGAGACTTTTGACTTTGGCGCTAGGGGTGATGATTTTGCCCAAAATGGGCGGGGGTGTCCAGGTTGTTGCAGGTTGATTCCTTTGCTTGGCGTGAAACAGAAGTTCTGTTTTCGCTCCGTTGAGTTTAAGATAACTCTTTGACATCCAGTCCTCTATCAAAGAGAGGCATGTCTCTAGATTGAGGCGGTGATCCTTTTTATTGCAAATGTGGAAATACAGTTGCGTGTCGTCTGCATATGAGTGATAGAGCAGTTTTTGGCTGCTGATAATCTCAAAAAGAGGACGAAGATAGATGTTAAACAGCACTGGTGACAGAGGCGATGCTTGAGGGACTCCGCATGTTACTGTGCGTTTCTCAGATGTGAAGGGTCCTAACTTCACTGTTTGCGATCGGTTTTCCAGAAAAGAGGAGAACCAAGATAAATCGCCTTCTGCGACTCTGGCTACTTCAGCTAGCCGTGTCAATAAAAGTTTGTGATCTACAGTGTCGAAAGCTGCGCTTAGGTCCAACAGAACCAGAAGACAAGATTCTCCTTCGTCTGCGGCCTCGAGAGTGTCGTCCCATATTTTGAGCAATGCGGTTTCTGTCCCGTGTCCTGGACGGAAACCCGATTGAAATGGATCAAGTAGCTTGTGGGTATCTAGATGCTGTTGCAGCTGTTGTACCACTACTTTTTCCATTACCTTTGAAAGTACATTTAAGGCTGTTATGGGACGGCGGTGTAGTGGATCCTTGGGATCTAGGGTGGGTTTCTTCAGGATGGGTTGGATTACGCCCTCTTTCAACTGTGAGGGCACTATGCCCTCCTTGAAGGACTGGTTGATAAGCTGCGTGATGGGGGGGGCGCCAAAATGTCGGCACATTCCACCAGCAGTTTTGTGGGGATGATATCATTAGGTGCTGTGCCATTACGCAAAGCCCCAATGATTTCATTAGTGGCATCAATGGAGATGGGTTACGCCCAGGGTAAAGTGACCCCTGCTATATGAGGCGCAGCCAATGTTAAGTATTGACGTCGGGACAGCGTCGTATTGTATGTCGGTTACGTCATTTGCGTAAGTCGATTTAGAATGGGGCTGGGCGTAAGTTACGTTCCCGTCGTTTTAATTGACTATTTGCGAGGTGATTTGGAGCATGCACACTGGGATACGTTCACGGTACGTGGGGTCAGTGTTAATTTAAATACAACACGCCCCCTACCTGCCCTATTTGAATTACGTGTGGATACGCTGGGCCATTTACGCTACGCCGCCGCAACTTACGGAGCAAGTGCTTTGTGAATACAGCACTTGCCTGTAAAAGTTGCGGAGGCGTAGCGTAAATAGGATACACTACGCCCGCACAAAGATATGCTCTCCATCCTGAATCTAGCCCAATAAGGTTATCTCTTCCATTATACACCCGGACCAATCAGGATTTATCCCGCAAAAGTCTACGGCCATAAATCTCTGCAGGCTTTTTCTTAACATCCAAGCCCAGTCAGATAATGAAAGAAAAAAAGGGCGCTGCTATCCTTAGACGCCCACAAGGCGTTCGACAGCATAGAATGGCAATACCTCTGGGTGGTTATGGCAAAGTTCGGCCAGACACGCCCCCCTGATGGCGTAATTCATTACGAAACATATGTCGGTCGGCGAGATCTGGCTTCTCCACGCATCCAGCCACACCCCCATCGCCCGTTGTATTAGCACCCAGCCTGACACAGCGTTTGCGCGGTCCGCGCATCTCAGTGGGTCTCTTTTCAAGAGACAGTCTGCAGCAGTCCCCGTGCCAGGCGGGCACTTTCAAAGTAAGAGGCCATTTGGCTGTATGGTGTTTTTTAAAGTTTTAAAAAAAAAAGGCATTACACTATGGGATCCCCATTGTTTATGTTTCTTTTGAGTTCCCATTGAATCCACCTGGCTCCAGTTGATGCCCTATAGTGAGCAGGCCAAGCCCCCATGACCTACTTTTCCGAAAGAGGTCCCAGACTTGTGGTAAGCGCATAATAGTACTCTGAACACTTCGGGTGGAATCTCTATCAAGTGGTGAAGGCTAATAATCACACCTGTCGAATTGTGCAGACTTTACCATCACTTTTTCTTCAATCACTTTATCTGCTGCGTATTCACAGAAGTCACCTCTACTTCCACTATAACCAGCATCAATCTATATAACTTGTCCTAATTTATATTTTATTTTTCACCTCTTGGACGCTTTGTGCAATAGTGGGGAGTATTCCACTTCCCACTCATTATAAGTATTGTGCATTTTGATATACCTAACAAATTTGTCACTGTATTTTTTCTTTAACACTTCTCATATATTGAGACACATGTAATGATTGGAATAACATCTATTTTTGTTATATATGTAATTTTTTTTACTTAGTACTCGCATTGGTTGAAGTTATTTACAGCTAGTCATCTGACTACGCACTAGGGGGAGTAGACTCTCAGGACCAGATTCTCAGCGGCGCTACGACGGAGTATCTCAGATACCCCGTCGTATCGCCGTTTTTTTTGCCTCGTATCTATGCGAGTGATTTCTAGAATCACTTTGGCATAGATACGCCTGAACATCCGACAAGTGTAATACCATTACACTTGCGGATCATAGTTGTAATGACAACTCCGGCCACTAGGTGGCCTTTACGTTGTTTTCTCATTTGCCTATGCAAATGAGGCTACTATGCCGATTCCCGATCGCTTTTACGCCGCCCCGTTGTTGCGTACGTCGTTTTCGTTCGCGTAAGGTTACCCCTGCTTCTATGAGGAGTAACCTTACGAAGTACCGTCGGATGCCGTCAGGTGCCGTCGGATGCCATGTTAAGTATGGCGTCGGGTCAGCGTCGGCTTTTTCCGCCGCTTACGTCGTTTTACTAACTCGTTCGCGAATAGGGCATTGCGTAGTGACGATCACGTCGTTTTGACGTCGGTTTCAACGGCGCTTTCCGACGTGAGCTGGAGCATGCGCACTGGGCTTTTTCCCCGGCCGGCGCATGCGCAGTTCGTTCGACGCGGGGGCGCGCTTCATTTAAATAGAAGCCGCCCCCTTTGAATTACGCGGGCTTACGCTGGGCCATTTTCCCTACGCCAATGCAAACTACGGAGCAAATGCTTAGAGAATACAGCACTTGCTCTAGTACGATGCGGTGGCGTAGTGTAAATGGCTTACGCTACGCGGCCGAATTTCTTAGAGAATCTGGCCCTACGTTTACTGAGACAATTGTATGAGATTTAATCATATATTACATTCCTCACTCTCACATTATTGTCACAATTTTTCCAGCAATAGACACAGCACCCTCTGGTAGTCTATTTAGTCACCTTCTAGGTACACTTAGTGCCCTCTTCCACCTACCTACGTACCATACAGTACAGCATGTTTGAGCCATAAGCTCCATTTCAAACAACAATTTAAATGTAGCAGTTTTTAAATGCAAATAATTTAATTTAGTTTTGCTGCTGTTAGTATTACACAAATGTTTCAAATTCAAGGCTTTTCTATTCCACAGTTCATATGGAATTTTCTCAGTTGATTTGAAGCAGTCGTAAATTGTCTCCACCAAGTATGTCGGCATATTTGCATCAAACAGCATTGTTTTTCCACTCTCACATAAGGTAAGGTTCATTCTTTCTGCAACCTTGTTTTGTTCTGGGTTGTATGGTACAGTAGTGTGCTATCACCTGTATATTCAGTCCCATTGTCTGTGCACAATACACTCAGCTTCTTTGTCCACATGTATTGCTTACTTGTACCAAATACTGTTCAAGTTTCTTTGGTGCTTTGCTTTTGTTGTGTAACAGATGGATGGTTTATTTACTAAAGGCAAATCCACTTAGCACTACAAGTGAACTGCAAGTTCACTTGGAAGTGCAGTCACTGTAGATCTGAGGGGCACATTCAAGGAAAAAAAAAAAATGTTTTGCTTGTACATGATTGGATGATAAAATCAGTAGAGCTTCCCCTCATTTCATATCTTCCCCTCAGAGCTAAAGAAAGTGCACTTGTAGCACACAGGGATGAGCTTTATGTTCGAGTCGAACATGAGTTCGACTCGAACATTAGCTGTTGGCCCTTTCGCCGAATAACGAACCATTTGGGGTGTTCATGGCAAATTCGAAAAGCCGCGGAACACCCATTAAAAGTTTATGAGAGAAATCAAAAGTGCTAATTTTAAAGGTTAGACTGCAAGTTATTGTCATAAAAAGTGTTTGGGTACCTGGGTCCTGCCCAAGGGGACATGTATCAAAATGTTTTTTTTTTTTTTAATAGGCCATTGTTTCGGGAGCAGTGATTTTAATATTGCTTAACATGAAACTATACAAGTGAAATATTCTTTTAATTTTCGTACCTGGGGGGTGTCTGTAAAGTAGCGCAAAATTACCTTTATAAAGGAAACAAAGTAATTTAAAACTACTCAGTGTAGTGATGGTTGAACACAGTATATTTGATTGCATTACTGCCAGTTAAACGCCATTTACTTCTGTGTGCGTTACTGACAGTTTAATGGCATTTACTTTTGTGTGCAGTACTGCCAGTTTAACGCCATATTGTTTTGCGTGTGTTACTGCCAGTTTAACGCCATATAATTTTGCGTGCTTTATTGCCAGTTTAATGCCATATACTTTTGCATGTGTTACTGCCAGTTTAAAGCCATAAAGTTGTGCATGCGTTTTTGCCAGTTTAACGCAATATAGTTTTGCGTGTGTTACTGACAGTTAAACACCATATCGCTTTGCGTGCTTTATTGCCAGTTTAACTCCATATAGTTCTGTGTGTCACTGTACATTTGGCACATTATATTGCAGTATATTATATTGTATCCGTGGAGTGTGTCTGTGTCTGTGTAGTGTGAGTACTCAATTTAAAGGGCACCAAACACCACTTTACATTGATTAAAGTGCATCTACGTACAGATTTCAACTTCTCCTTCACATTTGCTTATAAGCACTGCCCCCCTCCCTCCCAATAATATCTGGGAGGACAACAAGGAGAGGCAGACATTCCCTTGGCACTGTAAGGTGGCCAGCAACAAATGTGGCCACAGGCAAAGGTGAACGTGTTGGTCAAGGACCAATTTTTCAGTACCTGTCTGACAGGTGCATATGATTGCAATTTTTTTTTTCAGCAAGGCAAATTCTTGCTTTCATCAAGATTATCTCTATAGCGTTTATAGTGGGAAGCCACCACCGACACCCAAAGACCAATTTTAGTCAAAGTGACACCAGAATGTATTCAAAAAATGTCTAATCTTGTTCCCAATGCACTACATTGTGTCCTCATCATACACACTGGCTCCCCAGCTGTTGCTGAGCAAAATAAAGTTTTTTGGCTTTATAAATTCAATTGTTGCTGCAGCAGATTCTAGATATGGTACAGATCTGACACTTTACAATTAGACTAAGGGGACCCCCCATGCACTATATTGGAAGGAATTTTTAATTTTTAGGCTTTCACATTAAAAATCAAAAAATCACTGCTCATTTAAACATGACTTTTTTCACAAACTTTTTTTTATTATTGATACATGTCCCCCAGGGCAGGATCCAGACCCCTCTAACCATTGTATGCCCAATTACTTGCATTTAGGCCTTTAAAATGGGCACTTTTGATATTTGATGTTTGGGTCCCATTGACTTTAATGGGGTTTGTTATTTGGGTCCGAACCTTTGCGGTGTTCGAACGTTTGGGTCCGAACCCGAACAGAGGTCTGTTCGGCCCATCCCTACTGGAGGGCAGGCATAGCTAGGATGTGAGTGTGTATACCCATTAGGGATGAGCCGAACACCCCCGCGTTCGGTTCGTGCCAGAAGCGTCGAATGGTCCGATCGTTCGAACATTTAGAACCCCATTGAAGTTTATGGGACTCGAAATTTCGAATTCAAAAACAGTAGTTTTAAAGACCAATTTTCAAGTTATTGTTGGAAAACGTCTTTCAGAACCCGGGTCTTGCCCCAGGGAACATGTATCAATGGAAAAAAGTCTTAAAAACGGTTGTTTTTTCAGGAACAGACAGTTTTTAAAACTTTTTTTTCCATTAATAGTAGTTTTAAAAACAGTCGTTTCATTTCACTCGAATTTGCCGCGAACGATTGTTTTTGTTTGAAATTCGACGAACGGTCGAACGGACGATGTTCGAGTCGAACATACGTTTGTTTCGAACGCGAAGCTCATCCCTAATACCCATGGATCTCCCAATATCCATAGAGAATATCAACTGAAACATAAATGCATGAATAACAAATTTATACTGACAAGGGATGAGCCGAACACCCCCGTGTTCGGTTCGCACCAGAACGTTCGAACAGACCGAACGTTCGTGCGAACATTAAGAACCCCATTGAAGTCTACGAGACTCGAACGTTCGAATTCAAAAGTGCTAATTTTAAAGCCCAATATTCAAAGAAAAAAATTCTAGAAAAAAGGGGGGTTGCCACCCGGGGCCCCCTTTGAACAAATTCTGTGAAGAAATCCTGTTCTCTGAAGGCCTTCATTATTTCTGCAAGTCAAAATTAAGCAAAAAAGCTAATGCCAGTCAAGCTTTCTCCCCATATCTAACCCACAAACTCATCCACTGATCATAAAGTACAAAATTGAGTTGCATATCGTCGTACTGCACAATCGTTTCTTCCGACTTTTTCTACAGACTGTGAACGACGTTCTCACTCACGCAATATCGCATGCGGTCGGTCAATGCAAGACGGTGAAGACATCATGGAGGTCACATAGCAAGCTGCAACCCCAAGGCAGAAGAGAGGTCAGGGGGTAGCACACACCAGAAGCAGGAGGTACAAAGCCACCAACATGTCCTTTGATGAGATGGTCGAGATGGTGGCTATCCTTAAAAAGGAGGACTATCTTTGCAAAAATGGGCCTTACAAGAACCCAAAGAAAGTGAAGGCCAAGATCCTGGAGAATGTTCAGAGGACTCTCCATCAGAAATTCAGGGTGCAGAGGTCAGGGGGACAGTTGCGTTAAATGTGGTCTGACCTGAAAATACGAGAGCCGGAGCAGATGGAGAGGATTAGAAAAGCCATCAGAAGAAGTAAGTGATTTTCATGTGTACTCTGATTATTTGTTTTTATTATTTTGTGGCATGCGCTTTTTCTTTCAGGTTGTATGTATACAGTTTAAGAATACATGTCTCAAGGTTAATGTTTGCGGACATAATAATTGGTTGTTTATTCTATTTATGATCTTTTTACGTGAGACCAATTTTTTAGCTAATGTATTGTAGATGTGTTATTAACTAGATATATCTCATATATTTAGTATATTTAATATATTTAGTATGCTCAGCAGTTGGTTAGACATATGCCCTCTATATTTCTAGCTAAAACGCATGAACAACGACAACTGCTAAAAAGTTGGTCATTGTTCATGCGTTTTAACCAGATATTTGTTAATTTCGTTTTTGTCAAAAAAATAAACAAAGAGGGGGGCGTGGCCGACTGCCGAGCATGGTAGACGCGTAGCTGTATAGCTCCTGCACCAACCAGATCGAGCATCACCTTATCCGCTACCTTAGCAGCTCCCAGCGACAGCGTGACCTACCAGAGCACCACAGAAGACACAGAGAATGTCCGGGCAGAGTCGCAAGAGGAAGGGGATCAGTCAGCCAAAGAGGCTGACCGATTTCTTTGCGCTGACGAATCCCCAAGATGGCACCCTACTTCTGCGGCCTACACGGACCTCACGGATGCCGCTGGGCCAGAGACATCTACACATCCGAGATCCCCGGATTCCTCACCTTCCTCCCTAATCTCCTCAGCCAGCAACAGCCCTGCCAAATCGCGACTGCGTTTGGATACTGACTCAGCAACAAACTAGGTGAGTGCAGTATTGAATCTCACTCCGCCTCCTCCATCCCCTATTGCGGCCTTCCCTACGGCTGATCAGCCTGTATTAGACACGACCCTAAAGGAGATGCTTGTCTCCCTCCACCGATCCCTCCACGCTGACTTTTCCAGCATGTTTCATCAATTCTCCACACAGATGCAGTGTATGGGTCAGAGAATGCAACATGTGGAAAATCAAATGGGTCAGATGACTGACACAGTTAACAATCTAGTGGACACCCATGAATGTAATCTGGACGAACAGCGGTGGGTGAGGGCCAAGCTGGCGGACCTTGAAGATAGGTCCCGCCGCAATAATGTGAAAGTCAGGGGGATCCCTGAAACGCTCAGGACCTGAATGCTTATGCTAGAAAAATGATGTCCGCTGTTCTGCCTGAGTTGACCCCCATGGAAACTATTATTGATCGGATACACCGTCTCCCTAAACCCCCTCACCTGCCAGATGACATACCACGTGACATTCTTATGAGAATTCACTTTTATCACACCAAAGATCAACTTTTGTTTAAATTCAGACAACTTGGCCGACTGCCGGCCCCCTACGCTAATCTTCAGTTATACGCCAATCTCTCCCAGCACACTCGTCAGTTACGGAAACAGCTTAACACAATTACCAAGCCACTTAACAACCACAAAATTCCCTACCAATGGGGCTTCCCTACAAAAATTATTGTTACCCAGAATGGTATCTCTACAATCGAAAAAGGCTTCAAACTCCTTCATAAATGAGGGAATTGTCCCTGAGCCACCCGTGTTGCACAAACTAGCCGCGGAAGATCCACTCATTCCGTAGATGGAAATCACGTTGGGAGTGCACACTAACTCGCATTTGCATAGCAGAATTACATCCTCATAATTTAGCAAGCCTTCGGCCGGATGCTTTGCTCGATGCCTACTGTTCCACGAACTTCCACCCCGACGCTTTGCAGCAGTCGCAGTTCCACTTGACTGCTGTCAGTTTGCTGTTTTTCAGTTTATCCTTTGTCTTTTTAGTTTGTTTATTTCTCTTCCTCAGTCTCTCCTAACCCTCTCCACCTGACCTGCGAGAGCACACCCCAGAAGCGCATCTTGAACATTTTTATCATCTGAATAGACCAACTGTTCCTGCATACCCGTGAGTACCGTTTTCCTTTATATTCCTCCTTCTGACTTTAATATGCCTAAATTCCTTTCGCTTAATGTGAAGGGTTTGAATCACCCAGCGAAGAAATTAATTTTTTGGCGTACGGCCCAAAGGTCCAACTGTGAGGTCCTGTTTGTGCAGGAAACTCACTTTAAAGCCTTTAGAAGCACCGTGCTGCACCAACAAGAATTTTGACCACATTTACCGTGCTTCTGGTCCCTCCAAAAAAACCGGAGCGATGATAGCAATTAAAAACACAGTGAGCTTTACTGTTCATGAGTCATAGACGAAGATAGCAGGTATCTTGCTTTGGATTGCACCATAGACAATACCAGACTCACAATTGCCACAGTTTACGTACCTAATACAAAACAACTCAAGTTCCTTTCTAAACTATTTCTGATGCCCAAACTCACTAAATTTCGTAATGGTAACTTCATTATGTGTGGGGACTTCAACATTGTCCCGGATAACTCCCTTGATGCTTCCTCTCGCACCACCAGACTTGTTTCACCAATGGGTCGCTTCCTAGGTTCTAATGACTTATATGATGTGTGGAGATGTCACCACACCACAAAACGTGACTATTCATTCTTCTCCCACCGGCACAATTCCTATACTAGGATTGATTATTTTCTGGTCGATAAATAGATCCTGCCCAATGTTTCTTCATCATCCATTGACACTATTACTTGGTCAGACCACGCTCCCGTATCTATTGTGGTTAACCTTCAGCCGGCCTCCCCTCGCACAAAGCTTTGAAAGGCCAATGCCTCGATCCTCCAGTCACCAGAACATTCAGCCTATATTCGCAAGCATTTGGAAGAATTCTTTGCCATAAACCAGAGTTCAGCTTCCACCAGCACCATCCTTTGGAATGCCCATAAGGCATTTATTAGAGGCCTCCTCATTCAATTGGGGGCCAGAGAGAAGAGGAGGAGATCACAACGTCTAGACACCCTCACCTCCCAGATTAGGCTGCTTGAGAAACAAAATCAATCGAGCCCAGACACCCAACTCAAAGATCAGACAAAGATCTGACATTTCTTAGACAGGAACTTAGAAACTTATTGCTGGGTTATTATGATAGTGCTCAAAAATACTTTAAAGCTTCACACTATTCCACTGGGATCACAAAGCGGGTAGAGCCATGTTAAGGGCCACCGCACAAAAACTAAAATTTCTCATCTTTACCATCCCTCCACTAACCTCAAGCTATTAGACCCCCAAGCTATAGCGGATGCTTTCAGTCTTTATTATGAAAAACTGTACAATTTAAAAGACAACCCCAATTCTCCCCAACCGTCTGTAGACGAAATACAGAGTTTCCTGCATGAAATTAACCTGATCAACTTATTAAGCTGAATGCACCCTTTTCCTCAATTGAAATCTTAGATGTGATCGCTAAACTCCCTTCCAACAAGTCCCCTGGCCCGAATGGACTCACCGGGGAATATTACAATCAATTCGGTTCCATTTTAGCCCCTTTCTTCTCACAAGTATGCCTCCTCCTCTTCTCTACCAAATGAAATGTTGTCTGCATTAATAATTACATTGCCGAAGCCAGGGAAAGACCCTACCTCCCCGGAGAATTTCAGACCTATATCCCTCCTCATATTGACACTAAAATATATGCTAAACTTATAGCCACTAGGTTGATAGATATAATGCCATATTTAATACATCCGGACCAATCTGGTTTCGCTAAAGGGAGACATCATAAATATTATTCACCACGCGGGTGCCACCAGAACGCCTTCTCTGCTTCTTTCACTAGACGCAGAGAAGGCGTGTGATCGGGTGAATTGGGCTTACCTACAGACTGCGCTGCAAAAGCTTGGTCTCCACGGGCACATATTCTCTGCCATAATGGCCCTTTATTCTGGACCCTCGGCACGGGTGTACACATCCGAAATGTTGTCCAAACCTTTCCCTATATCCAATGGCACCCGACAGGGGTGCCCCCTTTTGCCTCTTATTTTTAACCTCGTGATGGAACCCCTTGCAGAACATGTTAGGTCAAATACTTCCATATCTGGCTTTAGAATTGGATCAATTGATCATAAGATAAACGTATTCGCCGACGATGTGATACTAATGGTCACCAACTCAATGTTTTTCCTGGCTTTGATTCAGTCTGTTTTACAAAGATTCAGCAATGTTTCGTATTATAAGTTTAATGAAGCAAAATCTCATATTCTAGATCTAGGCTTAGATGCTGTCTCCAGCAACTTTCTACGACTCAAATACCCATTCCCGTGGTCAGACGAGGGAATCACATATCTAGGAATTACGCTTACCAAATGCTCCAAGACCCTGTTTAATAGTAATTATGTGGAGGCTAGACAAATGCTGATTAAGGAAACGGCCAAGCTTTCCAAATTAGAATTTTCCTGGTCAGGGAGGTTGGCCGCTTTCAAAATGCTTATTCTGCCTAAGCTGCTTTATTTATTCCGCACTCTTCCTATACCGATTTCCTCCTCATTGATTCGATCTCTTCAATCTATCATCCAGCATTTCACTTGGCAAGGCAAACGACCTAGGTGTAGCCACCCTAAAATTATCAAACATAAACTAATGGGGGGACTAGGATATGTAGACATCAAAGACTATTATCTAGCGACTATATTGGCTCAAATGACTGACTGGGTAGCTGACCGTCCAACCTCGTTATGGGGAGACATTGAAAATATTTTGACTCCTGGCCATAACCTGAAGAATGGATGTTTAGCTCTACGGTTACCCGGCAAAATCTTTCCTTGTACTCGCCAACTATCTGAGCTTCTATTAAAGCCTGGAAAACATTACATCTTATGAACTGTGTGAACTCTCCATCTCCTATCACCTGACTTGACCGTACCAGGGTGGATTCTCACCCTAACGTCTGACACTGCGGACCTTAGAACCACATTACTGCATAAGACATTCCAACAGGCCCAATCGACGTATCATACACCTAATACAGACTTCCTTTCCTTTTTCCGAATTCAACATTGTCTCGCAGCGTACTCCCGTTTAAAAGGTAAGCTGCCACTCAAACTGTTGAACTACTTCTTCTCTAACACACCTCCTACCAAGGGTACCTCACTTATTTACTCTGCTCTTCAAGAGAAAAATGTATTCCACAAAACTAAACCTTACACAGATTGGAATTTTTTTTTTTTAATTTTTCCGACCTCCAGTGGCAAGCAGCTTTACGTTCAATTTACAAATCCACCAGTTGCACCTCCCTTTGGGAGCTGTCCAGTAAAATCCATCTACAGTGGTATATGACACTGCAAAGAATGGCCAAGTTCCAACCCCACACATCTCCTACGTGTTGGAGGAATTGTAGTAAAACAGGCACCCTACTCCAGGTTTTTTGGACCTGTCCTAAATTAGCGAATCTTTGGCATGAGGTAGAATGCGTTATACAAGACATTTGCAGCATTCCTTTTACTCTGACTTTGCAACTAGCGATACTGAACATCGATATCGCCTTGATACCTACACATGCCCTCCTGATCGTAACTCATATACTTCTAGCAACTAGACTTTTTATTGCTAGAAGCTGGAAAATTGATATTTCCCCCACCATAACTGAAGTCATAACATTAGTACATTCCCACCACGCATATGAGCTCATACTGTCAGCAGGGAAACACACTCACCATAAAGAATATTCCCAATGGCTCCCCTGGTCTCAATGGTACGCTAAAAAGCTTACTTGACGGTAATTCACAAGGTTGCTCTTTCCTCCCCCCCCCCTTCCTGCCCTCTCCAACCCCCTTGTCTTTGCTTTTCATTTTTACCTTCCTGTATTTCCCCCTTTTTCTGTACCTCTTGATATTTACACATGCTTAGTGGATATGTTCTGTCACTAATATTGTAACTATTGGAGCGGTTAGAAAGAGTAGTTGACCCCAGTTAATACCACAGGTGATTGAACCAACCTTCCTCTAGTCGCAGATTGTTCCCATTAGGGGTGACTAGAGGTGTGCACTTCACCATTTATGTTTTGTTCATCACCTGAATCGGGTGTGTAATCTAACCATATCTGTCTAGTTGTAATGCTTTGTTCATGCATTACCATTGAATATCAAGTATGATGTTTGTTATTGAAGGTTTGTATTGCATCTTATATTTTCAATAAAAACGATTGAAAGTAAAAAAATAAACAAAAAAAAAAGATATATAAGAAAAAAAAAAGATATATAAGAAAAAAAAAAGATATCTCTAAAAAAAATAACAAAAAAAAATTGACGTAGACAAATATTTCAAAGCAACAGTATATTTCTTGACAATAAAAAATAAATAAAAAAAATAAAGAATTTCTATTAAGATATTTTTTGAAAAAATAAAAATGACACCTTTTGGTGTGTGAAACAATAAATATTTTTGGATACTCAACAATGTGTGGCTTATTATATCAATGCTGCCTAAAATAACCAATCTAGATTTGTGGTGTTTACATTGAGAATAATGAGTATTTAGTACAGGAAAATAAACATGACACTATAACGTAGGAGAAAGCTAGAATAAACTTAAATTAGAAAATAATCAAACAAAGAAAAATACTAGAACAGGGTAAGAAAAATTGAGCCTTAGACACTGGTGGCACAACACTGGAACCCCTCACAGATACTCTTGTTGGAGCACAGTAATAACCCCTGCTCCAAAATATTGCATCTAAAATTATTATTATATGCCCCTGTTAAACATGGGCAGAAAAATTGGGCTTTAGGCACTGGTGGCGGTGCCACAACACTGCAACCCCTCACAGATACTGTAATTGGAGCGCAACAAAGAGTCACATGCAAATAATTGCATCAAAAATTGTTATTATATGCCCGTGTTAAACAGGGGCAGAAAAATTGGGCCTTAGGCACAACACAACACTGCAACCCCTCACAGATAAAGTAATTGGAGTGCAGCAAAGAGCCACATGCAAAGTATTGCATCAAAAATTGTTATTATACGCCCGTGTTAAACAGGCGCAGAAAAATTGGGCCTTAGGCACTGGTGGCGGTGCCCAGAACCAACAATGTTCTTACTAGCTATCAGCAAGATCAGTGAGGAGGAAAAGGATATTTAGTCAGCAGCATAACAGAACAGTCACTCAGCATCAGCATAGGCAGTCTCCAAGGGATCTGACATTTCAAAAAAATTATTCAGTTACATCAGCATCAGCATCAGCTGGTGTTGATCCAAGCCTGATTCATTTTTATGAAGGTCAGTCGATCGACGGAGTCGGTGGAGAGGCGCACCCTGTGATCGGTCACAAAGCCTCCAGCAGCACTGAATGTGCGTTCTGAAAGAACGTTGGATCCAGGGCAAGTAGCCAGTAGCTCAATTGCATACTGTGCAAGCTCTGGCCAGTGATCCATTCTCAAGACCCAGTAAGCCAGAGGATTTTCAGTGGGGAAGGTGTCCAAATCTGATCTTGCCCCTAGGTTTTCCCACACCATGTAATCCAGACGCTGGCGATGGTTGCTGGAACTGGTCATACCTTGGGCCTGCGGATTAAAAAATTGTCTGAAGGCATCTATCAGATGGCCACCTTCTCCACCACTCCTTCTGTGACTCACCGAAGCCTCAGCAACACGTTGTCCAGGACCAGGATTTGGTAATCCCCCAGGTTCTGGGGACGCATTGCACAGACCCTTCTGCAAGGCCTCCCGAAGAGGTTTCATCTTGTGCTCCCTCTGCCACGGCAAGATAAGGTCCGCAAACTTACTCTTGTAACGTGGATCAAGGAGAGTTGCCAGCCAGTAATGATCCCTCGCCTTGATACCACGAACAGGAGGATCCTTACGCAGGTTTTGCATGATCAGGGAGGCCATGCAGCGTAGGTTTGCAGAGGCATTCGGGGCACAGTCCCCTGGGTCACTGAGGATGACAGGATCCGCAGCCACCTCATCCCAGCCACGTAAAAGTCCATGGGTTCCTTGGGACTGTAAGTGATCCCTTGAAGACTGCTGCTGCTGATGCTGAGTGCTAGGCTCCACCTCCATGCTGCTGATACAATCATCCTCCTCCTCCTCCTCCTCCTCGTCCTCTTCCTGTGTGCTAGGCGGGCAAGCAGGACCACTGTCTGGATAAAGGGGGCCTTGAGAGGTAAGGAAGTCCTCCTCTTCCTCCCTCTGTTCTGTCTCAAGAGCCCTGTCCATTATTCCACGTAGCGTGTGCTCCAACATGTGAATAAGAGGGACAGTCTCACTGATGCATTCACTGTCACTGCTCACCGTTCTTGTGGCTTCCTCAAATGGTGACAGGACAGTGCATGCATCCCTGATCAAGGCCCACTGGCGTGGGGAAAAAACAAGCTCCCCTGACCCAGATCTGCTGCCATATTGGCACAGGTACTCATTGATGGCCCTCTGCTGTGTGTGCAGCCGCTGCAGCATGGCCAATGTAGAGTTTCGTCTGGTGGGCATGTCACAGATTAGGCGGTTCTTGGGCAGGTTGTATTACCTTTGGAGGTCTGTTAGCCGAGCAGTGGCATTATATGACCTTCAGAAATGCACACAGACTTACCTGGCATGCTTCAGGACATCCTTTAAGCCCTGGTACCTGCCCAAGAATCGTTGCGCCACCAAATTCAGAACATGAGCAAAACAGGGCACACGGTTTGGGTTTCCTTGTCGCTGGTCAGAGGGGAGGTTGGTGCCATTGTCGCTAACCACCATTCCTGGCTTAAGCTGGCGTGGCGTCAACCACCTC
This sequence comes from Rana kukunoris, assembly GCA_029574335.1. NCBI lineage: Eukaryota > Metazoa > Chordata > Amphibia > Anura > Ranidae > Rana > Rana kukunoris. The sequence continues at coordinate 145,466,359 of CM056056.1, forward strand.
TGAGCCTGCCCCTTTAGAGCTGACAGAAACTTTCCCCAGTGTGGCTCCTCTCTTCCAAGCAAACCAGCTCTAGCACCGCATGACATCTCTTTGCCTGCATTCCTGCATAGCCCCTCGTACACCTACGGAGCGCGGCTGGTTCCGAGGAAACATCAGCACCGGAAGAGGCCACAGAGGAAGAAGAGGAGGGGTGGAGGAGAGAGGTGTGTCACAACCAGTAGTAGTGTTTTGGAGGCGTAGTGGCGGAACAACCTCCAACACTACTGTACCTTGCCCTGCGTCCTTCCCAGCTGCCAGCAGAGTCACCTTCCACATGGCTGCCTTCCACATGGCTGTAGAGAGCCGGAATCGCCTTCTGTGAGAAAAAGTGGAGTTTGGGTACTTGCCACTGAGGTATCGCACATTCCACAAACTCACGGAAGGGGGCAGAATTTTCCAACTGGAAAGGCAGCAGTTGAAGTGCTAGCAATTTCGCTAAGCTAGCATTCAACCGCTGGGCATGTGGATGGCTGGGAGAGTACTTCTTTCGGTGCTGCAGCAGCTGGGGCAGGGAAATTTGTCTGGTACCATCAGCAGATTGCCCGCATGTACTACCAGGTTGTGACACACCTAGTTCTACACCTTCAGTCCTATCAGTGCAGGCTTCAGAGAGGACTGAGGGTCTAGTGGGGTTGGAGATCCCAGCTGATGAGGGGCAAGGGGAGGTCCGCTTTGTTATTTAGTGTGGGTCTTTCAGATATGCTTGCCAATGAACTGCATGGCAGGTCGACATATGTCTGGTCAAGCATGTGGTGCCCAAGCGGGTGAAGTTTTGGCCTTCGGGGGATACACTTGAGACATATGTTGCAAATAGAAACGGTGCCATCTGATGCATATGTCTCAAAAAAGGCCCACACCAAAGAACTTTTGCAGTAACGTTGAGACACAGCAGCGCCCTGCACAGGCATAGCTCTGCAATGTAATGCAGTTGGTGTGCTGCCCTTAAGCTGTCCCCTGGAGGGCATCCTGCCTCTTTGGAAATGTGCCTGTGCCTCTTCCTCCTCCTCCTCCTCTTCCTCTCTGCTATCAGGCACCCACGTAGAGTGACCTCATCATCCCCTCCCTTCTCATCACTGTCGAAAACCTGGCAGTATGCTCCAGCTGGGGGAACATCACTGCCAGATTGCTGTCCCTCTCGGGCACCCCCTTTCTCTGGGCTCACATTACTGCCTTCCTCTATCTGTGTTCCATAATCGGAGCCTTCAAAATGCTGCACATCTTCATGCAGCATGTACCCAACACTGTGTTGAAACAGTTCGGGGGACTCCTCAGGAGGACATGGTGGGACTAGGGAAGGATTGTGTGATGCCATTGTGCAGAAGGAAGGGGACGCCATGGCAGCTGCTTTGCCAGACAAAGTAAGCTCAGCCTGGGTTAGAGAGGATAAGGAGGATGAGGAAGGCTTGGTCATCTACTCTACCAATTTGTCTGCATGTTGAGGCTCAACACGGCCAGCTCCCGAAAAGAAGAACGAGCGTGTCAAATGGCCATGTGCTGAAGAGGATACACGGTGTCCACCACCAGCGTTGCCTCTAGATGCAGAGCCTGCTTGCCCTCGTGACTCTCTGCCTCTCTTTGTTGTCCTTCCAGACATTATAATGGCCTGCACAGGACAAAATCAGTACACACACCTCGTACCTTTAGGTACAAACTGGAGAGGACAAGTGCACTAAACTCCAAGTAGGTTTAAGTGAAAACTATACAGCACAAGTGCAGTAACACAAAGGACGTTTAGGTGCAACTAAACAGCACAAGTGCAGTAACACCATCTACGTTTAGGTGCAAATAAACCGCACGAGTGCAGTAACACCAACTACGTTTAGGTGCTAATAAACAGCACAAGTGCAGTAACACCGAGTACATTTAGGTGCTAATAAACAGCACAAGTGCAGTAACAGTAAGGAAGTTTAGATGCAACTAAAAAGCACAAGTGCAGTAACACCAACTACGTTTAGGTGCTAATAAACAGCACAAGTGCAGTAACACCAAGTATGTTTAGGTGCTAATAAACAACACAAGTGCATTAACACTAAGGACGTTTAGGTGCAACTAAACAGCACAAGTGCAGTAAACTCCAAGTACATTTAGGTGTAAACTAAACAACACGTTAGAACACTGTCTGACAAATAGGAATAGCTGATCTAGCTAAGCTATACAGTGTATAAATATATGTACAACTCCTGGGATGTATATATATATCCTCTACACACTGTAAATTTAACTAAACTGACTAGCCTGCCTGCTCTATCTATCTATTTATCTGGTAAAAAAGACAATGGGCCAGATTCAGGTAGAGTTGCGCTGGAGTAATTCGATATGCGCCGCGTAACTGTGAAGATGCGCCGTCGTTTCTATGTGCCCGTACCCACCAAACTAGATGCGCCCAATAACGGGCCATTTGCGACCGGCGGAACGTTCCGACGCCAGAGTATCGTCAGCGCTTAATTTCGCTTGGCGCATCAGTCGCGCCTATTGATTTCCCCTGCAAATATGCAAATGAGGGATTTTTCCCAATTCACGAACGGATTAGCACCATACGCTGGCTACATGCGCCGCGCGTATCTCGTCCGTCCGGCGCAAAGTTATTTCTACAAAAGGCTGCTTTATCTTTACTCCAGATGGCCACAGGTCAGCAGGAGAGCAGCTACAGCAGCGTTACCGACGATAAGAGCTAGCTGAGCACCCCCACTTGCAGGACAACACCTCTGTCCTTGCTTGTCTGTCAAATTTTACAGCCATGGAGGAAGACATCATAGGTCTCCATAGCCGAGATGACGGCTGACAGCTCCTGGCCATTAAAGTTCAGCTTTCTCCTGTGTGTTTGCGGGGAACGGGAGCAGCCATTTCAGAACAAAAGTAACATCACTGCGGGGAGGGGGAGCAGGATATACTTTAGTGCCGGAATGGCGCTTCTACGGGCGCATTTAAACGCCCAACGGAAGGCATTGCGCTGACGTTTCCCGTGAAGTGGTGCCGACGGAAGTTGTAAGCATGAGCACAAAGGGGGCGAGTGGAGCCTCACTCACTGCGCATGCTCCGTGGTTGATGCGTTGAACGTAAGCCTCTGCGCTGGGCTCTGCCCATCATTTACATATGATCACACCCACTTTCCCTTGCGTCGGGTTACGCCAGCGCATTATCGTTACTCTGGCGCAAGTTTACGCGCAACTGCTATGTGAATAACAGTACTTGCGCTGAAAGGGTCGTCAGAGTAACGTAAATGAGAAGCGTTACTCTGGAGCAAAGATGCTCTCATCTACCTGAATCTGGCCCAAAGTCTCTCTCTCGGTAAAAATAGGTAGATGGCGCACGATTAAAAGGCACAATCGATAATAAGATTAAATTAAATTTAACACATCATAAGGTCCATGTCAATAACAGGAAGCAATATTCAGGTGAATGAACAAACGAATAAATGACCATTCAATAATAGTCAAATAAAAGTCCAATGAAGATTCAATATCAGTCCAATAACACTAGTGGCAGCACAAGCAGAAGCAGACACTGAAAGATATATACAAACAAGAAGGACATGCGCCAGGCAGGCTGCTTTTTATAGTGTGGGGCGTGTGCTAAAGCCCTGAGCCATAATTGGCCAAAGCCACCCTGGCTTTGGCCATTTATGGCTCTCCGTTTTTTGCGCGCTGTGATTGGCCAAGCATGCGGGTCATAGTGCATGCTTGGCCAATCATCAACACGCAATGCCGCAGTGAATTATGGGCCGTTGCGCGTCACTCGAATTTGGCGCAAACAACCTGTTTTGTTCAAATTTCGTCAAACGTACGAACAGACGATGTTCGACTCGAACACAAAGAAAAAAGAACACAAAGCTCATCCCTTAGCCCTGGTTCACACTGGTGCGTTTTGACATGCGATTTGGCATGTCAAAGCGCATGTCAAAACGGCGGATTTTGCCGCAAATTGCCGGCAATGGCAGTGTCCTAATCGGCGCGACGCTGCATCTGCGGCATTGCACCGATTTAAAAAAGTAGTCTCTGTACTACTTTTTGCGATTTCAGCCTGCGATTTACATTGACATCTGTGCAGAAACCTGCACAGATGTCTCTGAAATCGCGGCTGAAATCGGGACTGCCGGGCGGGAGTGAAATCGTGCGAGTTCAGCTGAACTCGCACTGCTTTACTCCCGCAGCCCAGTGTGAACCAGGGCTAATACTGATATTATAAATGTAAAGCAGTAGATAATACAGTGTAAATATGTGTATACATGAACCAAACAGGTTCAGTCTTATGCCCCGTACACACGATCACTTTTTGTTATGAAAAAAAATGTCATTTTTCTTCATGAAAAAAAATGACATTTTTCATACTTCATTTTTAAAAATGACGTTGCGTACACACCATCATTTTTGGAAAATGATGAACAAAGTGATGGCACTCTAAAGGGGAAGTTCTATTTGCCTTGAGGCTGCTTTTAGCTGGTTACTTGTTAGTAAAAGACGATTCCTGCTTTTTTGTCTGTTACAGCGTGATGAATGTGCTTACTCCATTATGAATGGTAGTTTTACCTCCCCTCTCCTAACTTGCTTCTGGGCATGTGTGGGTTTAAAACGTCATTTTTTACGTAGTTTTGCCCACACACGATCATTTTTTATGACACAAAAAATGACATTTTGAAAAATGACATAAAAAATTCGAGCATGTTGGAATTTTTTTTTGGTCATTTTTCAGAAGACATAAAATGACATTTTGGCCACACACGATCATTTTAAATGAAATTTTTAAAAATGTCATTTTTTTTCATCACAAAAAGTGATGGTGTGTACGCGGCATTAGTATTAACATGGAATCTAGGGGACAATTAAAAAAAGTGAAGGGAATATACTAGGGCTGTTACTGATTAAAATTTTCATGTTTGATTAATCGATTTTTTTAAAAAAATTAATCAACTAATTTCGATTAATTATAACGCACATACAGATCCAACTACTTTTAGCTGATCTCCTTGCAGGCTGATTCCCAGTGCAGCTACCAACCACTGGAAAAATGGATACAAAGAACACATAAAGGCAACGCTCGATGGGAATAGCATTAAAACTTTTATAGTCTTTAAGTAGGTAACAAAATGAATATTGTACTGGAGAAAAAAATCAATGTAGCTACATAAACTGTAAAAATGGTGCGAGTAATACCAAACAGTAGCAAAAGCAGTCATGAAAACATGTAGCTAAGTATGATACTGGTATAAAAATTTGTACAAACTTTACTGTTAAAAAAAAGTGTACAACAAGATCACTGCTGAATCCAGATGAGGAGGGATTAACATCAGTCCGTCGGCATGTAGATGTCCCGTAAAGGGAACTATCACAACTCCCAGTGGATGTTTGTAGAATCCCAGGTTGATAGAGGGAAGTGTAACAGCTCTTGCCTGTGGCAGATAGTAAGGTCCCGCCGGCATGCAGATATGAAGGCACAGCAAAGGAGCCCTTCAGATGGACACGGCAAGCCCCGCCGGTGTTTGTGATGTCATGAGATCTCCAACGGAACTCCCTGAAGACCCGGAATCCGGTGGTGAGTACCGATCAAAAGAATTTTGATTGATCAAAAAAAATTACGAATAATCAGGGAATATATAGTTAATTTCCACAGCCCTAGAATATACATAATGATGAATGAAGTGTGTGACCCACAAAAGATGTTCCAACATCCATAGTCAAAGGTCAGCAGAAAAGAGATTGTATTCAAATAACTCCACTGACTCCTCCATGCCTGATGCTGGGGATATGACAGGAAAAGCTGTGGACAAGGAGGCAGGTTTTGCCACTCTGGCAACTGCAGGGAACTGCGCACTAGTCACTGCTTGGGTGACAGAGGATAAGGAGGGTTTAGTAAGCCAATCCACCACTCCTGCATGCTGTAGCTGGATAGCTCAGGCAACATCACTAAACAGAGGAAATTATGCCCCACCTTTGGACTGACCATGTCCACATTTGCCTGTGGACACATACACTGCTGGCCCCCTTACAGTGTCATGGGAACGTCTGCCTCTCCTTGCTGTCCTCCAAGCCATGGGGGTGCTTATTAGCAAAATGTAAAAAAAGATGTGTAAACGTGTAAGTGGATGCACTTTAATCAATGGAAAGTGGTGTTTGGTGCACTTTAATTTGAGTATTCATGACACAGACACACTCCATGGATACACTATAAGATACTGCAATATACTGCGTCAAACATGCAATAACGCACAAAATGATATGGCGTTAACTTGCAGGAAAGCAATGATATATATGGCGTTAAACTTTCAGTAACGCACAGAACTATACAGTGTTAAATATAGAGTAACGCACAGATTTATATGGCGTCCCTCCTCCCCCCGCCCCGTGCTGACGTCACTGCGTTGTTATGATCACGGTAAAATGGGTGATCTTATGCAAGCCAGATGGCTTTTTATCCTTTGCTTTTAATTCTGTTCCTTGCTGTAAGTCAGGGGTGCCCGAACAGTGGCCCAGGGGCCACATGTGGCCTGCAGAGCCCTCTGATGTGGCCCTCGACCTCCTGCTCTGGGATGTAACCATAAAACCGTAACATTAAGCCACTGCTGGGGCTCATACAAGTCCAAAGAATCTACAGGATGTGCACTGTGCAAGGTATAAAGCAGCTGTGTGGCTGTAGTAAAGCTATGTGGTGATCTAGTGGCTGGTAGGGATGAGCTTTATGTTCGACTCGAACATTGCATGTTCCACCGTTCGTCGAAATACAAACAAAACGGGTCGTTCGAGCCAAATTCGAGTGACGCGCCACGGCCCATAATCCACTGCGGCATTGCGCACTGATGATTGGCCAAGCATGCACTATGACCTGCATGCTTGGCCAATCACAGCGCACAAAAAACGGAGAGACATAATTGGCCAAAGCCAGGGTGGCTTTGGCCAATTATGGCTCAGGGCTTTAGAACACGCCCCACACTATAAAAGGCTGCCTGCTGGGCGGCCTCGTGTAGTGTGTTCCAGCGCTGGTTACATATCAGACAGAGAGATTGTCTTTTTTTCTAGCTAGATAGAGCAGGCAGGCCAGTCAGTTAAATTTACAGTGTGTAGAGGATATATATACATGTATAGTTTAGTTAGATTACTTCTTCCTAATCTGTCAGGCAGTTGATTGTTCTAGCTTCAGTGTTCTCACGTGTTGTATTGCCCGTGTGCTCAGTACACCTAAACCAACTTGCTCTATACTGCAAGTTTGTGCATTACTTTGCAACTGAACCCACTCGGTGGTGCATAGTGCAAGTGTGCTCATTACTTTGCAACTGAACCCACTTGGTGGTGCATAGTGCAAGTGTGTTCATTACTTTGCAACTAAACCCACTTGGTGGTGCATAGAGCAAGTGTGCTCATTACTTCACAACTGAACCCACTTGGTGGTGCATAGAGCAAGTGTGCTCATTACTTTGCAACTAATCCCACTTGGTGGTGCATAGTGCAAGTGTGCTCATTACTCTGCAACTGAACCCACTTGGTGGTGCATAGTGCAAGTGTGCTAAATACTGTGCACCTAAGCCTACTTGGTTTATAGTGCAAGTGTGCTAATTACTTTCTTTAGGAAATTGTGCAATATGCAGCAGCAAAGTATGACATGGTTCAGATTCTACTTAACAAACCTACAGTCCTTGTCTTGTTTGCACTGCCTGTATACTGCTGTTCAAAGTATATAGGGCCAAAGGGTCTTGTAATGACCTGGGGGAGTGGTGGCGGGGAAACCCATGGTATTTTTTTCAGTGATTTTCATCCATATTGCAGGGACCAAAAATTACATTAAAGCCGCAAGCAGTATTAAATTACTTTTTTCTTATAGTAATCTCATTTTGTGCAGGGACAGTTCTAAACACATGCCACCTCACAGGCATGCTATAGACACCCAGCAAGTACGATATTTAAAAGGAATTTTTCATATTTTTTTTTCACTTTAAGCATCATTAAAATCGCTGCTCCTGAAGAAACTGCCGTTTTTCCATTGATGCATGTTCCCTGGGGCAAGACCCGGGTTCTCAAAGACGTTTTCCAACAATAACTTGAATATTGGGCTTTAAAATGAACACTTTTGAATTCAAACATTTAAGTCCCATAGATGTCAATGGGGTTCTAAATGTTCACGTGAATGTTCTGTCCATTCGAAGGTTCTGGTGCAAACTGAACGAGGGGGTGTTCAGCTCATCCCTAGTGGCTGGCAGTTAAAACCAAATTAGACAGCAGGGGATATAGCATGCGAGACATACCTAGACATCTGTATCTCTGCAACAGAGCAAGAGTCACTGCCTGCTTGGCAGGTAAATATTATTCATCTTCCTTTATAGGCTGGCTTTGGTTTCATTTTTTTATGTAGCAACAGTTGGGATTTAAGGTAATTATTGTCTTAGTTCAGACGTTAGGGTTTACTTAGAGCATTAGCTCAAACAAGGCTGTACAAACATAATATATTTAAAGAAGGTGCTGCTTCTAGGTGTAAAAGGCATTACAAGTTTCATTCATAAATTCTTCATGGAAATTAAACAGAGAAAGCTGCTAGGATGGAATTAAATTATGTGGCTTGTTGATATGATATCTTCTCAGGTTGGTCAAATAAATCCTTACTGCTCAAATGTTTATAGAGAGAACTACCCTGGGACTTTGTGTAGCTGATGTGCATACAAGTTTACATATTCATGCGTCCTGGCTATTGCACTGTAGTTTAATAAAACACGGGAGCTTAGTTTTGTATTCTATATGGACTTAATATAGATAGACTGGCTGGTGTGCATAGCTTTTTCAGATGTATTTGCTTTCATGCTTGCAGCTTGTGATTAACTAGATGAAATACTCATTGCATTTCTACTTGAATGTTTCATGCCTCCTTCTGAGTTCCTCTTCAAAGAAACATTTCTACAGCTGATCTGCCGATAGAGATTCTATATTAGAAAAACAGGATTAGCGGGAGATTTGTGTGTGTTCATACAGAGTTGTCGAAAAAGAAAATATACATTCAGGCCTTTATCTTTCGCTGTAGACTAGTGCTGGTAATATGCCTCTTTGGGTTTAGAGTCAAAATCTACATACGGAAAAGATATACATTTTATCTTTTCATTCTGCCTTCACAACCCTCCCTAAAGACTAAAATATGAAGCACAGGTAACACTGAAAAAATATAAAAATATAATGTGCTCTTGTCTAGCCTCTTAGAATTTTTTTTTCTCCAAGGTGCACTTCTAAAATATTTATAAAATACTCCCAAGGAAGATGTCTGTCACATATAACTATTTCATCAAAGATAATAGCCAGTTCTTACTCCTATTCTTAACAACATTTGTACCAATGCCTGTAATGCATGGAGATAGGAATCCTAAAGGTAAAAAGTATCCTTAACCTCCCTGGCAGTCTGATTATGTCAGTATATTTGAATGCCAAAGCGGTACAATTGTTTTGCATTGAAATGTGTTGTTTTATTTAGCAGGCCTGTAATTCTAATGCCGCGTACACACGATCATTTTTTGTGATGAAAAAAAAACGTCGTTTTCTGTGAAGTAAAAAACAATGTTTTTGAAACGTCACTTTCAAAGACGATGTTGCATACACACCATCGTTTTTTTCACAAAAAGCGAGGTTACGTTCACCACTCTTTTCCATTGAAGTTTGCTTCATAACTAGCTTCTGGGCATGCGCGGGTTGAAAAACGTCGTTTTAAACGACGTTTTTGCTACACACGGTGACTTTTTGTGAAACAAAAAACGACGTTTTGAAAAATGCCCCAAAAAATTCAAGCATGTTGGACGTTTTGCCCACACACGATCAATTTAAATGACGTTTTAAAAAACTAATATAGTTTGAAATACAAAATCATAAATTATAATATAAAAAAATAATTATAAATAATATAAAACATAATAATATAATAATAATACATTTTATTCAATAATTTAATGAAACCAAAAACACTGTAATTTGTGTATGTTATACTAACTAGACACTGCACATTGGTTGAATAAAAATCCTAGGTATGAAATATTTTGAAACATGGGACTTCACAAACCAAGCACATCCTTGTAGGTGCTGACTTTGTCTCGGTTGGTGGAATGTAGTCTATGAAGTGATGACAAGTTACGCGTTCTGGGTTGACAATGCCAACAACACAATGTCCAGCTCTTTTCACAGCCATTGATGGTGTTTGGTGGTTCACAAAGATACGTTTGACAACTTTCCAAATTAAGTCAGAATGAATCAAAGGCCACTGTGTCCCACTTTTTTTTTTTTTTTTACTTTTAAAGTATTTTATTTTCAAGAAATAAGAAATAATATAAAGACAATAAATCACAATACATCTTAAGCCCTGTACACACGATTGGTTAGTCTGATGAAAACGGACCGATGGACCGCTTTTTTCTCATTTTCATCGGACGAACCGATCATGTGTGGGCCCCATCGGTTTGTTTTCCATCAGTGAAAAATAATAGAACATGTTTTAAAATGTTCCTATGGATAAAAAACAATAGAAAAAAAAAACGATCATCTGTGTGAAGTCTATCGGTCAAAAATCCATGCATGCTCAGAATCAAGTCGACGCATGCTCGGAAGCATTGAACTTAATTTTTCTCAGCACGTCATAGTGTTTTACGTAACCGTGTTGGACACGGTCAGATTTTTAAACCAATGGTGTGTAGGCAAGGCTGATGAAAGTCAGCTTCATTGGATATCCGACGAAAAAAATCCATCGAATTAGATTCCATCAGATATCCGATCGTGTGTACAGGGCTTAAGGCCCCCCATCAGACGGACGGCAGTTTTGCCGCAATTAAAAGCATGTACATTTTTAGTAAAATTCAAGGCTCTGGGCACTGAGATTAGCTGCATTTGTACATTGCGATTGCGTGCAGTTACATGCAATCACAGCTAAACGTTGTGTGTGAATGGGGCCATAGGAAAGCATTGTGTGCTTTTAGCTGCGGTAGAAAACTAGAAAATCCGCAGCTAAAAGCACCATTCTATCCGTCCGTGTGAAAGGGGCCTAAGTGTAATCAAGATACCTACCGGAGAGATATAACAAAAAATAAAGGATAATCAACAACCAATAAGCGAATACAAACGGAAGAACAGATAAAAATAAAAAGGAAGGGAAAAAAAGGGAAAAAATAACATCAGAGATACAAGAATATTGGTTAGGGTAGCTTAAGTATATAATAAGTGGCTAGACTATGCCTAATGCCGCGTACACACGATCACTTTTTGTGATGAAAAAAAATGACGGTTTATGTGACGAAACAAAACAACTTTTTTCAAACTTCTGTAGCACTGACCCCCGAAGGAGCTGCTGGTTTGATTTGGGCCTGCACTCTACCAATAAACCCCATTAACTTGCCTACAAAATACATGTATTGTAACCCCAGGATCCACTGACTGCACCTGGTGGGAGGAAACAATATGCCACAAAAAACTGGCTACTTAACCAGAGATATATTTTACTGTAGAATATGCAAAAAAAAAAGAATGGTTACAGTAATTGTGCTGTCATGCCAACATAAGACAGCAGCACAATAGATTTCAATATAAACAATTTGAACAAACAAACAGTATACCTATATATGTGTCTATACCTGGGAGCTCCCCCTACTTTATAAGCTATGCGTGAGATCTCACTTAAAGTACTTAGTCCTTGGTCTTCTTTTCTTCGCTAGCTAAAGTGGCTCCTTGTGATTTGTAATCCACAGTTTTGGTAAGTTAAATTGAAGTGAAAATGCTCCTGGTGTAGCTGTAACAACTATTTTAACATTGTTTGAGACATCAAGGTAGATAGGCCTCAAGCCTTCTCAGTGTCAGTTGCTCTGCTCCTTTGTGGAACTATAATTTCCAGTGAGGCCTGTATATGAGTCTAACTGCATGTGAGTGTGGGCCGTGACCCCCTCACCCACTGGATAGAGGCTCCGTGTGGTAACTTTAGTCCAGGGACTGCAACTTGCTTCTCCGTCAGCTGGGCCAATCGCTCTGTTCAGCTCCGCTGGGTGAACCCCGTCCTCCGATGCTCGGATGAGTGTCTCTGGGTCTCTCCAATCTGGCCACTGTCTCCTCTCAGGCAGACCACACGACTCCAAGAGAACTAAAATGGCTGCTCCGGCTCCTTTTATCTCCTACCCAGCATGCACTGCTCAAGAAGGTGTTCCTGGGTAGCTCATCAAACTTCCTGTTGAAAAAGGTCAGCCTCCTCCTCCTTTAAAACAGTCACTTCCTCTCTCTTGTGCTTCTTTCAGGAAAACTTAATTATTTACACTACCAGTATTTGGCCACTAGATGGCTCCAAATACTCAAACATAGCAATGTCCATAGATGTCCATAGGCGTTTTATAAAGTATGCGAACACACATCAGATATAGGAGAATAACAGCACTACACTTCATTTTCCAAAACGACATTGCATACACATCATCGTTTTTCCAAAATGCTCTAGCAAAGCGTGGTGACGTACACCACGTTCGACGGCACTCTGTTCCATTGAAGCTTCGTCTCATAACTTGCTTCTGAGCATGCGTTTTCAACATCGTTTTGCCCAGACACGATCACTTTTTATGACACAAAAAATGACATTTTGAAAAACAACACAAAAAATTCAAGCATGTTCGAAATTTTTTTTGGTCGTTTTTTTGAAGACATAAAACGACGTTTCGCCCACACACGATCATTTTAAATGACGTTTTTGAAAACGTCGTTTTTTTTTCATCACAAAAAGTGATTGTGCGTACGCGGCATAAGAGGCCCCTGAAATGCTAGCCATATGAGGAACAGATATCATTATCTCTCTGCGGAACACCTATAGGGATCAAGCTGTGCCCAAAGAGAGGACCTCCAATCCCTCACATGAACTTAAAGAGGTTGTAAAGGAATTTTTTTTTCATAATAAGCATCCTTTACCTGCAGACATTCCTCTTTTCACTTCCTCATTGTTTTTTTTGCTCAGAAGTTTCTCTATTTCTTCTCTGTTCTGTTCACTTCCTGCTTGTCTGATTGTTACTTACCACCGTGAAGGGAGGCTTTACTGCTGTGGTCAGGGACGTGCTCGCCCCCTCATGGGAACTACATCTGTGCAGCAGGATGCCCTTTACATTTTAGAGACTTCAAGGAGGTGTGAATTATTGGGCATGCCACAATTCATACTGGGAAATGTAGTTCTTACATGAACGAGCGCCACAAACCATAAGGGGGCAATACTATGTGGAGTGATATGTGGTGGTGATATGTGAAGGGAGCAATACTGTGTGGGGTGATATGTGAAGGGGGGCAATACTATGTGGGGGTGATATGTGAAGGAGGGCAGTGCTGTGGTGTGGAAGATGTGATGGGGGACAAGCAGCTGCGCACAAGATGAGGTGCTGCACAGAAACATGTAGGGGTACCATTCACTCTTAAATGCACTGAAATGCAAGGTGCAACTTCCCACACATGGGAATTGCATGATACTAACGCACCATGCAGTCTCCCTGTATTTTTAAAAAAGATGGCAGGACCTTTACCCAGCAGAAAACGCAGGTACGTCAGCCCATTCAAACTAATGGGCTGCCGTGCCTGAACACCTGGGCTGTGATGTAACAAATCTGCTTGACTCTAAGCATGCACCAGAGTCTCAATTTGTGGTTGCTAGCCGAGAATTTTGCAGAAGGGGAAACCTTCATGCCAGTTACTTGGAGGATAGCAACGACCAATGCCAGCCTCTTGGGCTGGGGAGCGGTCCTGGAGGGAAATATCATCCAAGGGAAGTAGTCAAGTTCCGAGTAGACCTTGTCCATCAACATTCTAGAAATTCAGGCTGCACGTCTAGCCTTAAAAGGCCTGGACAAGCAGGTTACAGAACTATACTTTCAGAATTCAATCCGACTACGCCACGGCTGTAGCCTATAGCAATCACCAAGGTGGGACCAAAAGCCGCTCTGCCCAGAGAGAGGTAAGCCACATTCTGGCCTGGGTAGAAGAACATGTGCCTTGCCTGTCCGTGGTTTTCATCTCAAGAGTGGAAAATTGGCAGGCAGATTTCCTAAGCCTTTAACAATTGCTTCCAGGAGAATGGTCTCTGCACCCCAACATCTTTCTGGCCATATGTCAGAAGTGAGGTACTCCGGATGCAGATCTGTTGGCATCCAGGTTCAACGGGAAATTGGACACCTTTGTGTCAAGAACAAGAGATCCGTTCGTGTACAGGATGGATGCCTTAGTAATTCCTTGCGATCAGTTCTCGCTGATTTGTGCATTTCCTCCAGTACAATTGATTCCACATCTTCTACGCAGGATCAAGGAGGAACAAAAGCCGGTAATTCTAGTTGCTCCTGCATGGCAGATCCTGGTATGAGAAAATTAAATCAAGAGGATGGCAGTGGGGGATCAAGGGCTTTCGGGCACAGTAGTAACTACCCTGATTAAAGCTACGCAGCCGGCTTCCAGGGCTATTTTTTATACGGTCTGAAAGACCTATGTGGCCTGGTTTGAAGACAGTGGTTGGCGTCCTTGCATGTATGACATTGGGAGAGTTCCTACTTCCCTGCAGTTAGGAGTAGAGATAAAGCTAGCCTTGAGCACTATCAAGGGTCAGGTTTCGGCCTTGTCAGTTTTTTTTCCAATGGCCGCTTGCCTTGCCTTCCTTAGTTCTGGCTTTCATGCAAGGGGTAACACGGATTAATCCACCGATTGAATCACCTTTGTGCCCGTGGGATTTGAATCTGGTTCTGTCCATCCTTCAGGAGCCTTTGAGACAATGGATGAGGTTCCGTTGGTCCTTGTGACAAAGAAATTAGTATTTTTGGTTGCGGTCACTTCCGCAAAAGGAATTTCTGAGTTGGCAACTTTCTCTTGTAAAGAGCCATTTTTGGTGGTTTATAAGGACAAGGTGGTATTACGTCCTCGCCCGTCCTTTTTGCCATGTTCTGCAGAGGAAGAATTATTACATTCTCTTGATGTAGTAAGGGCGGTTAACTTCTATCTGGAAGCAACTGCCCAGATACGTAAAACTGACGCTTTGTTTTTTTTGCTAGAAGGCCCCAGAAGGGGGCAGGCAGCATCGAAATTGACCATTTCTAGATGGATTCGTCAAGTCATCATTCAGGCTTGAGATTTAAGGGGGAAGATCCCACCTTTCCATCCTAGAGCGCACTCTACCAGAGCAGTTAGCGATTCTTGGGCAGTGCTTCACCAAGCCTCCATGGCCCAGGTTTGCAAGGCTGCAACATGGTCATCAGTACATACATTCACAAAATTCTACAAGGTGGTTGTAGATCAGCAAGAGGATGCCGCCTTTGGCCCAGTGTACTGCAGGCAGTAGTATAGGTCCTCATGTCTGGCAGCGGTTTGCTTTACTTTTGTGTCTTTCTCCCCTCAGACGGCATTGCTTTGGAACATCCCATATAGTAATTACAAGGATTTTTATAACAGCTTACCTGTAAAATCCTTTTCTTGGAGTACATCATTACTATGCTGCTCTGTATCCTGTGATGTACTCCAAAAATACATTTTTACAGGTAAGCTGGTTTAAAAATTCTATATTTTTTTTAGATTTGTACAATTACTTTTGACCCGGCTTCCTATGATTTATTGAGTTGATATACATTGAGAAAATGCATAATGTTCTGCAATTACTTAAAGTGATATTAAAGTCTTGGCTTTTCTTGTTTAAAAATAACAAACATGTTATACTTACCTGCTCTGTGCAGTGGTTTTGTACAGAGCAGCCCATATCCTCCTATTCTCGGGTCCCTTTCCGGCACTCCTGGTCCCTTTCTCCTGCTGAGTGCCCCAAAAGTATGCAACTTGCTATGGGTCACCCAAGCCGAGCCGCTGCTCTGGGTGTCCATTCAGACACAAAGCTGTGGCTTGGCCAAGACCCCTTTCTCTCCTTATTGGCTTACTGACTTTGATTGACAGCAGCTGGAGCCAATGGCGCCCACTGCTGTGTCTCAGCTAATCAGGAGGGAGAGTCACCGACAGTCAAGTCTATTGTGCAACATTGATAGATTGAGATGGGGCTCAGGTAAGTATCAGGGGGCTGTGGGGCTGCTGCACACAGAAGTAGATTTTTTTATCTTAATGCAGAGAATGCATTAAGATAAAAAAAAAAAAAAACTTCTGCCTTCAGAACCACTTTAAGGTCTGGATAAAAGGCCATATATTACTATATGATATGGATAAAAACCCATATCATTATTTTAAATGTAAATATTTAAATATATTGGCCCAGATTCACAGAGCGATTACGCCTGCGCAACAGGAGATGCGCGTGCGTAAGTCTAAATGTGCGCGTGCGTTTCGTTGCGCGGCATCCCCAGAACGAGATGCGCAAACAATTTACTTTTTTTTGTCCCGCGTAATTTCGTTAGACTGGCGCATCCTTCCGCGCAAAAGTGCGATAGACACACCATTGATTTGCTAGTCAAATATGCTACTGAGGGAGTTGCGGGGATCCACAAAAAAACGTTGTTGCTGCGCAGGCTACGCGGTGTGCGCAACAGCAAAATCTTCTGTCTAAAATTAGAGCACATACAAGGTGGTCTAAAATTTAAAAAAAACGTCTACATCTCACAGAAAGCAACACCGTTAGTGAGGAGCAGACCACACACACGTGTTGCACTACAATTTGACTGCCAACATGCCAGGGGCATCGTCGCTCATAGCTGCACTACTGACTTTAGATGAGCAAAGAAGCAGGAGGGCACGGAGGATGGCACGGGAGAGCATATACCGCACCCGCATAGACCTGTTTGGCATGAGTGATTCTGAGGTGTTTCGCATCTTCAGATTCACCCCTCATGCCATCCTGGAATTAACCACAACCCTGCAGGAGGACATCACCAGCCCAACACACCGCTCACATGCAGTGCAGCCACTGGTCAAGGTACTGGCAACACTCCATGTCCTTGCCAGTGGCTCTTTTCAGCGTACAAGTGGAGTGGTGGCTGGGATGTCACAATCCTCCATGAGCAGATGTGTGCACCAGGTTGTCCCTGCAATCCTCACACGCATGGCCAACCAAATCATTAAACCCACCACTGAGGAGCTGCGACTGAAGGCAATGACAGATTTCTACAGATTTGCCAGGTTCCCACGCACCATCGGGGCCATTGATTGCACACATGTGGCACTCCAGCCCCCCCTGGAGACAGAGCACATGTACCGCAATCGGAAGCATTGGCACTCCATCAACGTACAGGTGATAGTTGATGCCCAAGGCCTCATATGGCACGTCCGTGCCAAACACCCCGGATCCAGCCATGACAGCTACATATACAATCAATGCCACATCCGAATGGAATTCGATCAGAACGTGTATGGGAACACCTGGCTAGTTGGTGAGTGACATGGGAGTCAGGCATGACTATCCCCTCCCGTGATGCACACCTCACAAGTGGCACATGCATGACTAACTTGCTCCTGT
The DNA here is from genome assembly GCA_029574335.1 of Rana kukunoris. NCBI lineage: Eukaryota > Metazoa > Chordata > Amphibia > Anura > Ranidae > Rana > Rana kukunoris. The sequence continues at coordinate 145,483,783 of CM056056.1, forward strand.
CTTTTCCCTTACAGGTGACTGTGCATATCCACTGGGACCCCATATCATGACTCCAATCCGAAACCCCCAAACCCCAGGAGAGGAAAGATACAATCAAGCACACATCAAAACCCGTGCAGTGGTGGAGCGCACCTTTGGCCTCCTGAAGTCACGTTTCCGATGCCTGGATAAGTCTGGGGGTACACTGTTGTATTCCCCAAACTTCGTGTGCCATATCATCGCTGCATGTTGCATGCTGCACAATTTCGCAGTGAGGAAGGGCCTGCAGGTTGAGCTACGTGATGACCTGACCCCCCAACCAGACAATCAACCCCTAACCGAGGATACCCCGTCTTCTGAGGGAAGAGCAGCCAGGAGGCAGCTCATATTGGGCATCTTTGCACGTTAAACACACACATTAATCATGGCACAATGAGAATGCATGCATGCACACCACTGTGGTCCCTAGCACACACACCCCACATCCACATCAAATTGGATTGGCACCAGTCCACCATGCAGGACTGGTGAGCAGTAACGCCACGTCAAGGCTCCAATTATGTCACTGAACATTCATACACCAATCACACGGACCTGAGGATCACTTCTCCCTTGTCCTGGGGAACCCTTCTCCACCAAAATTGAGGATGACACCCCTTTTCCAGCAGGAATGTCACCCCCACATTCAAACAGCATGCACAACCCAAAATAAAAATAAAAATGTCATCAAAAAAAAAAAAAAAAAATGTCAGCCCAAAAAAAAAAAAAAGGGGGAAAAATTAATTATTGCCCTCTGTGTGAGCCACGCCTGGGGCGCCCCCGGCCACGGCCCCGGCCCCTCAGGGGAGACTCATGGGAGAGGGGAAAACCCGGGGAAGGAGGAGCAGCCCCCGATCTCTGCCAACCTGGCGGCCTGCCCTCCAAGGCCACGGCAATTCTGTCCAGGGCAGCACCAAGTGTTGCCGTGTTGGCCTGGATAGCCTGGGTAAGGGCCCTCACATCCTGCCCAACGCCTGCTGATGTCGTCTGCAGTTCGTTTAGGCAGGTTGTGAAAGCCTGGGAGTGGGAGTCCAGGTTACCCAGCGTATCCTTGATGGAGGACAGGCTCTCCTCCATCCGCCCCAAAGTCTGGCTGAGCTGTCCCATATGGCGGGTCTGGAGGGCCTGGTCCCTTCTCAGACTGGCAGGCAGGAGATTGGGCGCCCCCCTGGTGCTGTGGGATGAAATCCTGCCTCCAGCTGATGGTTGTGGCCGGGGAGAAGGGGAGGCCCTTGTGAGGGGAGCCATGTTGGGGGAGGAGGGGGGGGGGCTGCCCCTTAGGGAGGGCAGGCTTCTGCCAGCCAGAGGGGAAGAGTCCGCAAAACCCAATCGTCCAGTGCCTGACTCCTCCTCCTCATGATTCCCCTCCTCCTCATGATTCCCCTCCTCCTCATGATTATCCTCCTCCTCATGATTCCCCTCCTCCTGTTGAACCTCCTCCGCGGACTCCGGCCTTGTTGGGGGGGCCTCATTAGGCTGCTGTCCTGGGGTTGGTGCGGTCAGCCCAGATGGCCCTGCACCCTCCTGCACATCTGTGGATGACACAAAACATTCACAGGTTGGAGGATCCACACACTTGCCACATATTCCCTTTCACCCCCTCCCCCACACATGCTACACACCTGATTGTAAAAAAAACCTTACCTGGCACCACGGGGACCGGACTTGTGTCAAAGCCTGGCAGGTCCTCCACTTCATGCCGGTGAAAGGTCAGGGCCACCGCACGCTCCGTCGCTGTCAGACTAATACGGCATGGTGGGCCCCCTCCTGTGCCCCTGGCATGGGCATGCATTGCGGCCAGTTTCTTTTTGACCAGACGCTGGAGGTCGTTGATTTTTTTGTCAATCCCAGACCTGGTCCGTGTCTCCCCCTCCCCCGATGAATTGACCTGCTCAGTGATCAGATCCAAAATCTCCCTCCTCCTGGCCGGGGTGGTGTTGGCACTCTGCGGGCCGTGGAGAAAACGCCCATACTCGCTAATGGCCCGGGCAAGAATTCTTTTTTCCCCCACAGTAAAATTGAGCTTTCTTTTTCTCTCAGTCATACTTCCAAAAACAATCAGTCCCAGTCAACAAAATTCAATCACACAAACAAGCACAAACAATCAAGCAAGAACACACACAGAAAACTACTCAGCAAGAAACTGTCACAAAACAATATAAACCAAAAAAACTGCAAGAAAATAAAACGAACAAAAATATATCAATCAAACAAACAGTCTCTCAAACACTTATCAAAAAACACTTTCACAAATATACCAACAAGCACTTGATCACACAGAACACTAATCTGACAACTACAAGACACACTGCAACGAACAACAGGAACAAAAGCACTTGGTTAAATGGGAAGGGACAAAGGGATGTACTTTTGCAATGCAAGTGCGTTTGTGTGTGTGTCTATTTATGCTGTCTGCGTAGTTCACAACGTTGCCCTAGTCCATTTCCAATTTCACTGATTGCGCCGCTCCCGAGTTGTGAGCATGCGCACAGCGGAGCTGACATGGTCTCCTTCACGCGCGCATGCGCGAGCCTCCCGGCCCTTCATTTGCATGGGGTCACGGCTCATTTCAATGTAACACGCCCACGTCCTTCCCAATTTGTATTACTCCTCCTTACGCCTCGGAAAAAACGTTACGCTTGCGCAATTTCCTGCGCAAAAGCTACGAGAATAGGGTGATTACGCGGCTACATTGCGCAAGTCTAACGTAAATGCGGTGCGCTACGCCGGTCCAATAATGCGCAGATGTACGTGAATCTGGGCCATTGTGTATATGTACATTTTATACAGACATTATTTGTACGTATGAAATATTTATGTTTTTCTACATTTCTGTAGTTTAATCAATCCAAAAGCCTTGATTGTCACCATCTACCCCTGAAGAAGCTTATTACAAGCGAAACTGTTGGGATACAACAATCTAGTGTGGCTTCAAACCGATTTTACCTACCTTTGACCGACAACCCTTTTTTAATCTATATTATTCATAGGACTTTTGTTGTTTCTTATGGATATATCATTATATTGATGTTTATATAATAAATATTTTTCTATTTTTGTACTTGTTGACTTGTACAATATTTTCTTTCTCATACTAATAATTTTTGTTTTCTAGCACCGCTTAGAAAATCCCATTCCTCTTTTCCTTCCTTTTCTATTTTTCAAAATGCCTGGGATGTGGTGTCTATTCAATATGGTGTGTTGTTTGTGAGTGGACTAAAATATACATTTAAATATGTATTTTTAAGGTTCTTGGCATTCCCATGCATTGGAAACCTAAGGCTAAGATAGTTATTGTCAAGGGATTGATTCAGATAGTGTACGTCAAAAGTTCTGTTTTTTTTTTTTCAATGCAGATTTCTCCTTGTTACGCACATGAGATGTTGTTACACCATTATATGAGTAGAACAGTAAGATTTTATATACTTTATTTTCCTTTTAAACATAGAGGGCCAGATTCAGAGAGCCGTAACTCCTGTCTAACTGGTGTTAGACTTGAGTAATTTCAAATTATGCACGTTTTTTAGCTAGTCGGAAACCTCAAACCATGAATAGACGGCTGCGGGCTTCAATTCGACTGGATTACGTGTTCGTACTCCTTCGGATCTACGCTGCAATAAAATTGCGGCCACTGGGTGGACTTCCCATCGTTTTCCGCGTCGGGGTATGCTAATGAGCTTTTGCCGGCGATCCCCGAAATTACGATCTTCAATCGCAATCTCTTACGGCATCTTTAGTCATCTTTTTTTTGCGTAACACTATACCAGCTTTTTGCTGCTCTAATATTAGACAGCCCATGTTAAGTATGTCCGTCGTTTCCGCGTCAAATTTCTACGTTTTCCGACGTCTTTTATTATTTTTTACGTAAGTCGTCCGGGAATAGGAATGTTCGTAAATGACGCTACTCAAACAAAAAATGACGTAACGACGTGATTTCGTGCAATGCATGGACGGGAAATTTCTAAACGGAGCATGCGCAGTTCGATCGCCGCAGGGACGCGCTTAATTTAAATGCTTCACGCCCCCTAATCGCGTATTTCGATTACGCGGCGAGAAATAGACTACGCTGCCGTAGCGTACGGGCAAAAATCTACCAGAATTCGATGTAGAGCCTGGTAAAATACGGCAGCGTAGAGTATTTCGATTACGCAGCGCACAATTAAGTGTATCTAAATCTGGCCCAGACTTTTTAGTATAGCAGCTATAAATATACAGGTAAACATACTGCAAAGATAAAAAAATTAAAATAACACTACACGTTACAGATACAAATACAAAATAAATACAAATATAAATACCTGAGAAATAAATGTGCATGTGTCATATGTTGTATGTATTTATTTATTTATTTATTTATAAAAATGCTTTTTGGGAGCGCTGTCATTACCCAAAGGCCTCGATGCGCTCATAGAACCACAGAACATATACAGACACATCTCACATAACAATAATAACAATATAAAACCACATAATAACATTAAAAACTAAAACTACAATATCTAAAACTGCTAGTATCTTACCCTAATTAGGGCCATACACCTGGGAAAATAAAAAAGTTTTTAAAAACGTCTTAAAATTTAACAAATCCTTCTCCCGTCTTAAGTATAGAGGTAGAGAGTTCCAGAATATCGAACCTTGTGCATCCAGAGTCCTCCCTCCACATTTTGTTCTTCTGAATTTAGGGACCGTCAAATTAACCTGATCAGCAGATCTTAACGATCTGCTGGGGACGTAACAGGTACATTTTTTTTGCAAATACCCTGGGCCTATCTTATGGATAGCTTTGTGGACGATGCATCCCACTTTGAATAAGACCCGTTCAGCAACCGGTAACCAATGCAAGGCTTTCAGAGTCGGTGTAATATGGGCCCGACGGCCCACTCCCGTTACTAACCTAGCTGCCGCGTTTTGGATCAGCTGAAGCTTATGCAGGAGGATTTTTGAACATCCCATGTATAACGCATTACAGTAGTCCAACCGGCTACCAATGAAAGCATTGATCACATGGACTTTGTCCACCTCGCCAATGAAATCCAGTGTAGAACGCAGGAGTTTCAGATGGTAATAGCATCCGCTTACCACCTGGTTTACCTGCACCTTCAAAGACAATTTAGAGTCTAAGATGACTCCCAAGTCCTGGACCTTGATGGCCGGGGTCGGGTATGGCATAAACAAAACCGGCCAAGAAGGAAAGTCCGTCAAACTGGATTTGCTCTGATTGCTAACAATAATACATTCAGTTTTTGAGCCATTAAGTTTTAAGTAATTGGCTCCCATCCAGGACTTTATTTCCTCCAGACAGGCTGCCAAATCCACCTGGACTTCCTTATTTTTAGGCAACTTAAAATAGATCTGCGTATCGTCTGCATAGACGTGAAAACTAAGGTTATGTCGCCGAATAATATACAGCAACGGCCTTAAATAAATATTAAATAATATCGCCGATAACGCCGAGCCCTGAGGAACCCCGCAAGACAAGGAACTATTAGATGAATAATACGTTCCTAGTCTTACCCTCTGTGCTCTATTCTGCAAGAATGAGGCCATCCATGTCAATGCCATGTCCTCAAACCCGGCCACAGACACCATCCTTTCCAAAAGTCTGGCATGATCTATAGTATCAAATGCAGCCGACAGATCCAGCAATGTTCAATGTCAAGGGGGATGTCCACGTAAATCCTCTCGCGACTCTCGGGATCCAAGGGGCCCCTTCCAAGTTCCTTCCCGCTATTGTTTTTTCTAATAGGGTCCATCTTTTTTTCCCAGGAGTCATGGCACCAATTCAAAATACGGACCAGCGCCATAGCCTTGTAGTATACCAATATATCTGGAAGCCCCATTCCTCCGTCTTCCTTACTTCTTCGTAGGATATCATAGGCTATCCTTGGTTGTTCATCATTCCACACGAAGGCAACAAATGCCTTCCGTATTTGCTTAAAAAACGTTACGTTGATACGTTGGTACGTTGATTGGTACTGTGTGTAATATATAAATAATTTTGGGTAGTATACACATTTTAATTGCACTCACTCTTCCAAACCATGTCAAATAGTGTCTTGCCCATTTTTTAAAATATTCCACTAGTTTAGTTAGTAGGGATGAATAATTAGGTTTATATAACATTTTTTGGTCTGCAGTGATATGTATCCCAAGATAGAGCAGGGAATCCTTCTTCCATACAAAGGGATATGTTCTCTTCAGGGTCCCTGCCGTTTCCTGAGACACATGACTAGGTAGCAATATTGATTTTTCGAAATTAACTTTGAAGTTCGACAAGTGTCCAAATCTTTCCACCTCCTGCATTAAGACTGCCAGTGATGTATGTGGTTTTGAGAGATAAAATAATAGGTCGTCAGCGTAAGCCGACACCTTATGTTCCTCCTCTCCAATACATGTTCCTATTATTTCCCCATTATTTCTAATCCTACAAAGGAAAGGTTCCAATATTAAAGAAAATATTAATGGTGACAATGGGCAGCCTTGTCTTGTTCCATTTCTAATGTTGAGGTAATCGGATATTGTACCATTAACTTTAACCCTTGCTCTTGGGCCCGCATACATGGCCATTACCCATCCCATCATGCGGTCCCCCAGGCCCACTCCCCTCAGCACTTCACTCATAAAGCCCCAGTTCACCCTATCAAATGCTTTCTCAGCATCTATTGATAGTATGATCCTTGGGGCCTTCTTTGGTCCGTGTTGCATCCAGTGGAGAAGGTGCAGTGCCCTAACTGTATTGTCCCTTGCCTCCCGTCCTTTTATAAAACCTGTTTGATCTGGATGCACTAACGTTCCAATATGCTCCTGTAATCGTAACGCTAAGATTTTTGCTAGCAATTTAGTGTCTGAGTTGAGCAGAGAAATAGACCTATAATTGGCACAGTTCTGGGGGTCTTTCCCTTCCTTTGGTATTACCGTTATAAATGCCACCAGGGCTTCTGGGGGTAATGGATTAGTTATGTTCACTGCATTAAGATGATTACATAATGTTTTTTTTAATTCTGGCAAAAATTTCTTATAATAGGCATTTGTCAGCCCATCCGGGCCTGGACTTTTCCCTGTCGGTAAGGCTGTTATTGCTCTCCTCAACTCTTCCTCTGTGATTGGAAGTTCCAATTCCGCTATAGTTTTTTCTGATAGAGTTTGCATTAAAGACCCCCGTATGTACTCTCGTATCTCTTCCCTTCTATGATCCTCACTATCTCCTATTTGTACAGGTGTCTGGATATTATATAAATTCTCATAAAATAAGCAAAATTCGTTCGCTATAGCCCGTGTTTCCAGTATTTTTCTATTTTGTATTAGTAGATTATGCACATGTCTAGATTCTTGTTGTTTTTTAAGTTGTTTCGCGAGTAACCGACCACATTTATTTCCTTGCTCATAGAACCTATGAGCAAAGTATATGTTTATTATTTGTTTTTCGGTCCAGACACTGTGCAAGCTCAACTCGGAGATTCTGTAGTTGTTGGTTGTCCGCAGGCTCGAGAATTTTTTTATGTTTGGTCTCTAATATATACATTTTCTTTAATAACTCTATCATTTCTTTAGATCTTTCTTTCTTAATGTAGGAGCCATAGGCTATTAAATCACCCCTCATCACCGTTTTATGAGCCTCCCACACTGTCTGGGCCGACACCTCCTCCGTAGTATTTCTTTCGAAAAATTCTCTTAATTTAACTGTCAGTTCGTCTGCTTTTTTTTTATTATCTAGTATTGACTCATTTAATCTCCATGTTCGCTCTATATAGCCAGTCTCAATCGGGGAGAGTGTCAATGTTATAGGTGTGTGGTCTGAGATGGTTATGGACTCAATGGTGCTGTTTTTGACCTTCTCCAAGTAAAATTGATCTATCATAAACAGGTCAATACGTGAATACATTTTATGTGTTTTCGAGTAGTAACTGTAGTCCTTCACTTCATTGTGCATTACCCGCCAACTGTCAACCAAATGTTGTGTGTGTAGAGATTGTTTTAAGTATTTTAAGGCTCTAAGTGATAAAGATGTTTTCCCTGACGTTGTGTCAATATTCGGATCTAGTACCGTATTAAAGTCGCCCCCTATTATCACACATCCCTCTTTAAATTTTTCCAATATCTTCAATGTTTTAACAATTAAGTCACTAGTCCCAATATTTGGGGCGTATATTGCCGCCAACATATATCGTTGTCCAAACATTGTTCCTTTAATAAACAAGAAACGACCCTCTTTATCCGCTTGTATAGACATCAAAACCCATGGGCATGTTTTCTTAATTGCACTTAAGGTAACACTTATTTAACTTTTTTAAATATTCAGAAGAATAGCATATTGGTGATACAGCCAACACTCCATCCTCTGCCATATCAGAAAAGTTTGCCCTTACAGCACCCAATTAATAAATAGCAAAAAAAATAAATATCCCAGGCTGACCTAAGTTTTAAATATCAATTATAAAAACAACAACTAACATTCTATAAAATCCCAATGAACAGTCCCATTAGAGTCCCACTAATTAAAATCAATTCCAGTTAAAAATTAAATTAATTATATTAATGAATTGACTCTTATCCCACAGGGCTACAGGTACCTCTCACGTGCCCGTTACCACTTGAGTTCTCTGTCCACGGAGTAGGGAGGGTAGGCTTTAGTCTCTCACACCATCGCCACCATACCACTTCCAAAAACAGGTATTCCACCAGATACTCCTTTATACAGGGCTACAAGGGCCTCTCACGAACCTGTCGCCACTTGGCAGGAGCTCCTTATCCACTGTTAAGGGTGGGGGAGGTGGGTCGGCTTCAGTCTCTCACACCACCGCCGCCTCACAACTTCCAAAAGCAGACTCACACTCTACCTTTGTCACCAACAATTTCACTGTGTCCTGTCAGGTTTTCCAACCATACTACCTTTGTAGGGAGAACTTGCCAGTATGTCCGGGTGTAGCAATATGGCCGCCGTACGGAGAATTAGGCCAAAGCCACAGATCTGTGAGCAGCTGCAGGACAAACAGGCCCCACGGGAGCTTTTAGAGACAGTCCTGGGATTGTGGCCAGAAGAACTGGCCACTCTGCAGGCCAAAGAATGCAACTGTACCACCGCCGGGTGAAGCAAGATGGCGGCCGTGTTCCGGACTAGGCCGAAGCGCAGTGTTTCCTGACACGGCTGCCCAGCGGGGAGCAAAACGGGAGAAAGACAGCGGCAGTGGCGGCAACTTATCCAAGGCTAGGGGACCACAGCATTCAGCCTCCGATCACAGGGCGGCATACAAGCACCTTGCTAGCTGCGGGAAGGAAAAGTTGTTTTTGGCTCTCTGTACCGCTGTATGGCTCTCTGTGCTGCTTCACCATCAAAACTGCTAGGCACTCATGCCATATGTTATTATGCTAAAGATAGAATCAAAATAAAACTTTGTAATAAAACTAAAAATCTAATGGTTCTTGGAAAATTGTTTTTACTAATAACATACATGTATTTTGAGGTTTAATTAAACCATTCTTCTGTAAAACTAAATCTGAGCCCTTTTGTTATGTTTCAGCACTTTTCATGTTTTTTTTTTTACTTGGATGGCTAATTGAAAAAAATTGGTTTACTCAATCTTATTTTGCATTGCTTTAATTACTCCAATACCACAGTCACCCTCCCAGAAAAACACAGCATAAAGATCAAATTTTTAAACATTGTCTGCAATCGTTGAATTAGAACCCTATCAAAGTCTGATTATTTTATTTAATTGTGTTTTTGTAATAATCATGCATTCTTCAATTTAATAGTACATTCATGCATGTCCTGTAAATATTTAATTCCTTGTCAGTATATTTCCAACACAGAGAAAATATATATATTTTTTCAATATGTTTGTGTTATAGGTAATATTTTTAAATAAACAGAGTGATGCAATTTACTTTGATTTAGGATTCTATAAACAAATACTTATTTCACTTAATCGAATTCAGGGCAAATTATTAAACACATTGGGCCAGATTCAGGTAGGAGAGCGGATCTTTATGTTGGAGTAACGTTTGTCATTTACGTTACTCCGCCGAAATTTTAGGAGCAAGTACCGTTATTCACATAGCACTTGCTCCTAAAGTTGCGGTGGCGTAGCGAAAATGAGCCGGCGGAATTCAAATTGGGCGGGTAGGGGGCGTGTATTATTTAAACTAGGCGCGATCCCGCGGTGAACGTACTGCGCATGCGTCAACTGTCAGTGCGCATGCTCCAAATTCTGTCAGTGAACGTCAATGACGTCAATCCCCATTCACGGACGTTTTACGCAAACGACGCTAAACTTTTTAAATTTGACGCGATGACGACGGCCATACTTAACATAGGATACTCCACCTAGGGGGCATGTTTTTCTTTACGCCGCATATCGCTTACGGAAATGTCGGAAAGTCACTGCGTCGGGCCAGCGTACGATCGTGAATTTCCGTCTCTCTTTAATTTACATATTCTTGGCGTAAATCAGCGGGAACGCCCCGAGCGCCCATTTTCAAATTGCAGTTCCGATACGACGGCAAAATTCTACAGAAAACAGATAAGCCGGCTCAAAGTGAGAGTTATGCTGGCGAATCACTGATACTCCAGCGTAACGCTACCTGAATCTGGCCCATTGTTCTGCTCCATAATTGATATTAATATTATTTCTTATTGTATAAAACGTCAGTAGATAACATACTACAGAGACTGTTAGAAAAATAAAGATAATGGGATAGATTCACGTACATCGGCGCATCTTTGTGCGGGCGTTGGGTATCTTGTTTTTGCTACTCTGGCGCAACGTTGAGAGGCAAGCATGGTATTCACAAAGAAATTGCGCTCAACATTGTGCCGGCGTAGCGTATAGTTGTCGGCGTAAGCCGACGTAAGTTAAAGTAGGTGGAAGTAGGCGTGATATATTAAAATTAAGCGTGACCCCATGCAAATGATGGGCTGAGCTTCAAAAAACGAACTTTGCATGCGTCGTCTTTTGGACGCATCCCAGTGCGCATGCTCACAGTCACGTCAAAATAACTGCCTAAGATACGTCGAAACACTGCCTACGACGTGAACGTAACCTACGCCCAGCCCTATTCACGTACTACGTAAACGGCATACTCAACGTAAAATTTTACGGCGTCCGTTCCCTGGTCCATACCTTTGCATGGGTTGCGCCTCCTATATAAGGAATAACTTTACGCCGGACGTAAACCTTATGCAAATCGCTTAAAACATGCGCCGGGCACATCTATGTTCGTGAATCGGCGTATCTCCCCCATTTGCATATCTGAATCAAAACTTCCATATGCATCCAGCGTAAATATGCGCCCACGATACGCCAGCGTAGGAAAGGTACATCGGTCGGAAGAAGCCTATTTTTCCACGAAACTTAGTTTGTGGGTCCGGCGCATAGATACGACGGCGCACATTTGTACTTACGCGGCGTATCTGTAGATATGTCGGCTTAAGTGCTACATGAATCCAAGCCAATATCTGTTGTATATAACTAGGAGGAAAGAAACATAAAAAGCTAAAAAAAATCCACCACTTAACCATTGATATAAACCAGGCTACTATAAGTATTAGCCCAAATCCTAATGCCGTGTACACGCGATCATTTTTCGGCATGAAAAACGTCATTTAAAATGATCGCATGTGGGCTACACATCATTTTTCAGGTTCTGAAAAACGAAAAAAAAAAAAATTCGAACATCCTGCATCCTTTTTTTAACGTCGTTTTAAACAATGACATTTTTCGGGGTTGTAAAAAATTATCGTGTGTGGGCTAAAATTACGTTTTAAACCCGCGCATGCTCAGAAGCAAGTTATGAGACGGGAGCGCTCGTTCTGGTAAAACTACTGTTCATAATGGAGTAAGCATATTCATAACGCTATAACCGACAAAAAAGCGCAAATCATCATTTACTAACAAGGAATCAGCTAAAGCAGCCCAAAGGCGAATAGAACTTTCCCTTCAGAGTACCGTTGTATGTGTTGTACGTCACCACTCTTTGTTCATCATTTTTTTTAAACGATGGTGTGTGGGCAACGTCGTTTTTAATGATGAAGTTGGAAAAACGTTGTTTTTTGGACATGCTGAAAAACTATGTTTTTTTTTCATGCTGAAAAATGATTGTGTGTACGCGGCATAAGTCACGTATATCACAACAAGGTCCAGCACTATATAGGGTGCCAGCATGAGGAGGAAGGGGAAACAAAAATGCAAAAACACCCTTCTTGCGACTTTATCAAAACATCCACTAGACGGATGGTGAACACACCAGGCCAATATTGGTTATTAAAGGGGTAATATCTATAGCCATATCTGTACTCTGGAAAATGCATAACTTCCTAATACATCTCAATGAGAGTTTCTAGATTCATGTGTAACTAATCATTCAATTTATTTTTTTAGGTTTATTAATCCTGGTAGGCAATTTCGACGTAGCTCTGGAACTGCTTTTAGATGTCTCGCTTGGAGCCACACATCTGGCATACTCTTTTCTTAGATGCTTTAACCACTTCAATAAAGACACTTTCATCCCCTTTGTGCGCCAATTTTCTGTTTTCAGCGATGTCGCAATTTGAATGACAATTGCGCGATCATGCAACACTGTACCCATATGAAATGTTAATAATTTTTTACACACAAATAGTTTTCTTTTGGTGGCATTTAATCACCACTGGGTTTTAATTTTTTCCTAAATAAACAAAAAGAGTTGTTTGAAAAATAAAAATACATTTTTAATTTTATTTTTTAATTTTACATACTGTCACCAGTGCAGCAGAGCATATTTATATAACTGATGTTCTGGTGATCAGGGACACTGACTGGCAAAAATATGTTAAAATAAATGTTGTTTTTTTTTTTTTTCTTTATGATCTTATTTTTACGTACTGAAACCAGAGCAATACATTTTTACCATAGTTGAACTGTACTTCTCTGGGGAGATATTTTTCTTTTGTTCACACTATGATTGGTTATAACAGTAAGTATTGCTGTAATTATTATGTGAGATGTCCCAAAACAATGCATCCAAGGGGAGGAAAACATATATCAAAGCAAGCCGGCATCAGACGTGAGGACCTATACTGCTGCCTGCAGTACACTGCACCCAAAAACGATATCCTCTTGCCGCCTTACGTCTAATTGATAACATTTTGTAAATGTATGTACAGATGACCAAGTCGCGGCCTTGCAAATCTGAAGCATGAAGCACTGCTGAATCACTGCTCTGGTAGAGTGCGCTCTAACTTGAAAATGCAGAACCCTTTATTTCAAACCATACGCCTGAATTATAACCTGACAAATCCACTTTGAAATAGTAGATTTTGATGGGCCCTTCTGGCAGCACAAACAAAGCATGCGTTTTCTATATCTGAGCTGTCACTCAGATAGAGCCTAACAGCTCTTACCACAACAAAAGAATGTAACAACTAGAACCTGGAAAAAAGGAAGGCAGGGAGACATCTTGGTTCAGATGAAAACTGGACACTACTTAACGTAGAAAGGTTGGGCAAGGACGCAACACCACCTTGTCCTTATGAATAATTAAGTATGGCTCTTTACATGAGAAAGCTGACAATTCTGATACTCTCCTTGCCGAGGTTACTGCCACTAAAACCAACTAACTGTCAAAAGGATCAAGGGAATATGGCACATCAGCTCAAAGGGCTGTTTTTGTAAGGCCAATTAAATTTGATTAAAATCCAATGGGCACAAGGGTGACCTAACTGGCGGAGTTATATGCATTACCCGTTGTATAAAGGCCAACATCAAAGAATGTGAAGCAAGCGGCCTTTGGAAAAACACTTACAAGACCGTGATCTGACCATTGATTGAACTCAAGGCTAGCTTAAAGCTGATGGCCCATTAACATTTTTTTTTAAAAGCCAGCAGCTACAAATACTGCAGCTGCTGACTTTTAATAATAGGACACTTACCTGTCCTGGAGTCCAGCGGCGTCCACACCAGAGGACGAGCGTTCGCTCGTCTTTCTGCTGCTCCCCCCTCCATCCACGGTGAGGGAACCAGGAAGTGAAGTGCTGCGGCTTCACTGCCCGGTTCCCTACGGCACATGCACAAGTCGCGCTGCGCCCGCGGATTGTCTCCCGCTGTGTGCTAGGAGCCGAGATTTCCCAGCACACAACGGAAAAAACACGTCTTTTGCCCGAGACTGCGGGCCGGAAGTGGGTGCAGATATCTGTCATTAGACAGGTATCTGCACCCCCCTTCCCCCTGAAAGGTGTCAAATGTGACACCGGAGATCCACTTTAATTTCTACTCCCAACTGTAGGAAGGCAAGAACGCTTCCAATGACATACTTCCGAGGATGCCATCTTTTAGTTTCACACCAGGAAACAAGACCTCCAGACCCTATAATAAATGGTCCTAGAGGCCGGCTTCCTTGCATTAATCAGGGTAGTTACTACTGAACCTGAAAGCCCCCTATTCTTTAAAATGTGTCCTTCAATAGCCAAACCGTTAAATTTAGTAATTGTAAGGCAGGATGGAACACCAAACCTTGCAAAAGCAAGTCTGGATTGGATGGAAAAGTCCACAGTTTCACTACTGCCAACCTTATGATCTCTGCATACCAGGATCTTCTGGGCCAAGATGGGGCTACCAGTATTACCAGGGCCATCTTAATAGCATCATGGGCCCCTGGGCAAAGTAATGCTATGGGGCCCCTACAAGGTTGCCCCAATTTACGCACCTACTCTTTAGAATTAAAGGGCAATATTTCTACTTTACAGTGTGTCACTTGCCACCGTCCCCTGTCACCAGATTCAGCGTGTCACTTGCCACCATCACCTGTCAACAAATTCAGCGGGTCATTTTCCACCCATCCCCTGCCACCAAATTCAGTGTGTCGCTTGCCACCGCCACCTGTCACCAGATTCAGCGTGTCACTTGCCACCAAATTCAGTGTGTCACTCGCCACCGTCACCTGTCACTAGATTCAGCATGTCAATTGCCACCTATCCCCTGCCACCAGATTTGGCGTGTCACTTGCCACTGTCACCAGATTCAGCGTGTTACTTGCCATAGTCACCTGTCACCAGATTTAGCGTTTTACAAGCCACCCACCCCTTGCCACCAGATTCAGCATGTCTGGAAGGGGGAGAAGGAAGGGGGAGAAGGAGGGGGAGGGAAAGGGATGGGGGGAGGAAGAAGAAAGGGGGAGAAGGAAGGGGAGGAGGGGGAGAAGGAAGGGGGAGGAGGGGGAGAGGAGGAAAGCGGGAAAAAAAGAGGAGCGAGGAGGAGGGAGGAGAGAAGGAAGGCGAGGGAGAAGGAAGAGGGGAGAGAAGGGGGAGAAGAAAGGGGGGAGAGGGTAGGTAGTAACGGGGGAGAAGGAAGAGGAGGGGAACAAAGGGGGCAGAGAAGGGGGGTTGGTGGGGGAAAGAAGGAAGGTGAGGGGGAAGGAAGGGGGAGAAGGAAGGGGAGGGGGAGAAGGAAGGAAGGGGGGAGAAGAAAGGGGAGGGGGGAAGGAAGGGGAATAGGGGAAAATGAGGGGAGAGAAGGAAGAGGGGGAGAAGGAAAGGGAAGGGGGAGAAGGAAGGGGGAAGTGGGGGAGAGAAGGAAAGGCGAGGTGGGGGAGAGAAGGAAGGCAAGGGAGGAGAAAGAAGGGGAGGGGAAAGAAAGGGGAGAAGGAAGGTGAAGGGAGAGAAGGGGGAGGTGGGGGAGAGAAGGAAGGGGAGGGAGAAGGAAGGGGGAGAAGGAGGGGGGATAGAAGGGGGGAGGTGTGGGAGAGAGGGAAGGCGAGGGAGAAGGAAGGGGGATAAGGAGGGAGGAGAGAGGTAAGATGAGGGAGAAGGAAGGGGGGAGAGGGGGGGGTGGAGGAGAGAGGGAAGGCGAGGGAGAAGTAAAGGGAGGGGGAGAAGGAAAGGGGGGAAGGGGGAGAGAAGGGGGAAGGGGGAGAGAAGGGGGAGGTGGAGAAGAGAAGGGGGAGGTGGGGGAGAGAAGGAAGGCAAGGGAGAAAGAAGGTGGGTGAAGGAGGGGGGAGAGTAGGGGGGAGAAGGGGGGAGAAGGGGGGAGGTGGGGGAGAGAGGGAAGGAGAGTGAGAAGGAAGAGGAGGGGAGAAGGAAGGGGGGAAGGGGGGAGGTGGTGGAGAGAAGGGGCAGGTGGGAAGGAGAAGGAAGGCAAGTGAGAAGGAAGGGGGAGGTGGGGGAGAGAAGGTAGGTTAGGGAGAAGGAAGGTGGAGAATGAGGGGGAGAAGGAAGGGGGGAGAGAAGGGGGGAGAGAGGGAAGGCGAGGGAGAAGGAAGGGGAGGGGGAGAAGGAAGGGGGAGAAGGGGGAGGTGAGGGAGAGAAGGAAGGCGAAGGAGAAGGAAGGGAAGGAAGGGGGAGAAGGAAGGGGGAAGAAGGAGGGGCCAGAGAAGGAGGGGGGGAGAAGGAGGGGGGGAGAGAAGGAGGGGGGAAGAAGGAGGGGTGTGGGGTCTGGTCACAGTGCTCACTTACTTGAATGGTCCTCGGGGGCTCTCAGTCAGTGACTTCTCTTATTCTTGTAGTCTTTGACTCTTTAATCTTCCCGCCCCGGCGCCCCCTTATCCCCTTCACAGACATGCAGGGAGAGAGGGGTGGGAAAAGGGGACGAAGCAGCTTGGGGATCCCTTCCAGGACGACCACACCTCCCGAGCCGCTTGTCACTGCATGAACATTGAGCAGTGAGGATGGATCGGCTCAGCAGCCATGAAAGGAGAGGGAGGAGAGGAGAAGCTACGAGTTTCCTGCACATTCCCGGGTGTGCTGCAGATGTTCCATGAGCGACAGAACGTGTTTCTGAACTTCCTGGTGCTGTGGAGAGCCTTAGTTAGCTGGTATCTTCCAGCTAAGGCTCTCCACAGCACCAGAAACATCTTCCTCTGCTCGCGGAACATCCGCAGCACACTACTCATTCAGTGCACCAACTGACACTCCCCCCGGGCACCCGGCTAGTGCTATTTGGCCAGTTCTGATGTCCAGCTCTGATGGGACCCCTGGTGATCGTGGGGCCCCGGGCTATGCCCAGGGGTGCCCGTTCAGTAAGATGGCCCTGAGTATTACCGACTTCCCTTCCTCTTTGATCCTTTTGTAACGCCATTGCCGTTACCTGTAGTGGAACGGGCGCAGCTGCTTCTATCTGAGCAGCTGCGCTCTGTTCTGTGTATGGACGGCGATACTTCCGGGTGCCGTGCGTTCCACAGTGGAACGCGGAAGTGTGCCGCCACTCCAGCGCGGCCTATTTAAACCACGCCAGCTGTCAGTCTGGCGTTGCTTTATTGCGTAAGGATGCCCACGGATAGCTGGGGTCCCCCGCGCTACCAGGTCTGCCACCACCTGCCTACTCGGCCACCCACTTCGCTCGCACCAGGACCAAGAGACTTCAGGGAATTCCACACCAGCCTTGCCTTGTCCGGATCCATAGAGCCTGTTCATATGCCTGCTTCATTACCTCAGTACCGCAAGTACTCTGTTGACGCTATGTATCAATGTTAAGTTCGCTGTGCTGCCTTATTCAGTCGTGCATGTAGTTCCTGCCTGTTTCCATTGCTGCCAGGTTTCATAGAGCCTGTTGATATGCCTGCCTAATTACTTCAGTACCGCAAATACTCTGTTGACGCTATGTATCACTATTAAATTGCTGTGCTGTTCAATTCAGTTGTCCATGCTGCTTGTGCTAGATCCACAGCTACCCTAGACTCTTATTCCCTAAATGCTATTTGTGACACAAATCCACACTAGGAGATCACCAAGCATAATATAAGTCTCTCTAGCCTGTGTATTCTCCCTCACATATAATGAATGTCTCACGTATTGCTCACTACTTGGAGTACTTATGCCACTTAGCTTAAATGCGTACCGCGCATGCTCGATTACCCTATACCTCTGGCCTCAGGCCCAAAGATCCCAAGTTCTAATGGACTTCTATTGTTTAGGAATCCCTCAAATGCTGCTGCACTGAAATTCAGTCCACTACTATTTGAGGGCCCCAAGTGCTACTACTTTACTTCCTGCAGTCAGCGCCGGTTTCCAAAGATCCAGTATATATATATATATATATATATATATATATATATACAGGTATATATATATATATATACTGTATATATATATATATATATATATATATATATATATATATATATATCCTGTTGCCTATACTGAAACTCACGGGAGCCTATGAAGGAATATGTGCCATGCCTCTAGATTGAGACTGTGATGCTAGGATCCCAAACTCCCTGCACAAAAGAGAGTGAAACGTGGGTCTAAACCTGAGAAGTCTCCGCAGTGGCGATCCATATTCCTAAAATACCTTTGGCGTAACCTTACACCATTGTAGAAGCTGCCGTTGCAGCTGAACTGGAGGGAATGCATAAATCAGTGAAAACTGATCCAAAGGGGTTACTAAAGCATCTGTCCCGCATCCATTGTCCTTGACACAAAGTTGTCCAACTTCTTTTTGAATCTGGACGCCAATAGATCTATGTCCGGGTGCCCCATTTTTGGCATATGGTTGAAAAAATGCCTGGATGGAGACACCATTCTCCCAGGAACAATTGTCGGCGGCTCAAGAAATCCGCCTGCTAATTCTCCACTCCTGGAATAAAGACTGTCCATAGGCAAGGTACATACTTGTCTTCCCAAGCCAGAATATTATTCACCTACCTCTGGGCTGCAGGACTTCTGATGCCCCCTTGGTGGTTGATGTAAGCCACTGCTGTGGCGTTGTCGGATTGTATATTGATGGGACAATCCTGCAACCTGAAAGTCCAGGCCATTAGAGCCAGGCACACTGCCCGAATCTCTAGAATGTTGATGGGGCAAGGCCTTTTCAGACTCTGACCACTTCTCCTGGACAGTGGTCTCCTCCAGAACTGCTCCCCAGCCCAAGAGGCTGGCATACATTGTTACTACTTTCCAGGTTACTGGCATGAAAGATTTCCCCTTGTGCAAATTTTTGGCTATCAACCACAACTGAGACTCTGGTGCACCCTTAGGGCCAGATACATTGGGTAATCCATGGCTTGGATCCTCTTGTTCCAAGCAGACAGAATACTGTTTTGCAACAGTCTTGAAAGAAACTAGGCATAGGGAACCACTTTGAATGAAGCTACCATCTTCCCTAACAACCTCATAAAAAGGTGAATAGAAGGAGCCTTCTTTGCCTTGACACCACATGGACCAGATCTCTTATAGCCCTGACTTTTGTCTTAGGGAAAGACTTTTGTTTGCGCTGTGCCTATAAACAGACCCAAGTACTCCAGCCTCCCTACTGGCTGTAAGGCTGACTTCTTCTAGGTTGAGTATCCAAACCAGGCGATCCAAATATTTGACTGTGTTTGACACACATTGGTCTAGCCGTGCAACTGACTGATCTATCAGCAGCAGGTTATCGAGGTATGCCATTACTTCTATACCCTGGACCCTTAGTCTTGCTAGTACTGGTGCCAGAACTTTTGTAAACACTCGGGGGGCAGTGGCTAACCCAAAGGGTAAGGCCACAAACTGAAAGTGGTGCTGCTCTTCCCCGAATCACAGAACTTCTGGTGAACAGGGAAAATTGGGACATGCAGAAATGCATCCTAGATATCTAGTGATGCTAGAAACTCTCCTCCCTGCAGGGTGGATATGACTGACCGGATTGACTCCATGTGAAAATAGCGGATGGTTAGGAACTGATTAAGATCTTTGAGATCTAGAATTGGTCTGACATCTCCATTCGGTTTTGGCACAGACAAGAGATTTGAATAAAACCCCATGCTCTTCTGAGGGAATTTCTATAATTACACCCTGAGATGTCAATCTGTCTAGCACCAGAAATAAAGACCTGCTTTCCCTGGGTCTTTTGGGAACATTTAACCTCAGAAAATGAAAAGGTAGACATTTTTGGAACTCTAGTTTGTACCCTAGAGATACCATGGTGATGACCCATCTATCTTGGATCTTTTCCTGCCAAGCCCTTCATAAGGAGGCCTTGTGCTTGGCAATGAGGCACTCTTTTCTACCAAAAAGATACTCCAGAAATGCACCGACAGTGTAATATGTGGGGGAATGAAAGAAAGCATCTCATTGCGCAAACATCCCAATTTATTCACTTAAAACTAATGCAGATACACTCACATGATATCCAAAATGAACGAGCATGGAAAAAGGAAAGCGTCCAGCGCTCCCTAACAATAAGATGGCGACCACTATCAAACAACAGTGCGTCTATAGTCCCTCACTCAACGCAACGTTTCGTCACCAGTGTGCGCCTTCAGGTGCATGGCTGTGACATGTAATAATGTTTTTATATAGAGGATGGAAGTGGACTAAATCCGAAAGTAATGTGCGTTCTACAAAGTGGGAGTGATTGGCTCCCAACTGCTCCCAACTGCAGAGCCACACCTCTCCGGAAAGTATTCAAAGCATGCGTTTCACAGGCCGGAAGCAAACAATGCCCGCAGACTGTAAGCATATATGTAATGAAAAAAAATAAAAATAAAGGATAGGATGTGTTTCAACTGGCAGAAATTATCTCATCCCGATTCCTAAAAAGAGGAAATGACCTATATGACCAGCTTAAACAGGCCCAAACGTGGATCCAGATGAATAGTAGCAAAGTCATAAAGGAAACAACCAATCAAAAAGTCAAAAGACCAATTATAAAGTAAATTATACTGCTAATAGAGTTGAGCGGACACCTGGATGTTCGGGTCCGGCGGGTTCGGCCAAACTTCGGAAAAAATTCCGGGTTCGGGACCCGAACTTGACCCCGAACCCGAACCCTATTGAAGTCAATGGGGACCCGGACTTTTGACTACTAAAATGTCTCTAAAAGACTAAGGGAAAGGGCTAGAGGACTGCAAATGGCAGAACAATGTCGGTAAGAGCATGGCAAGTACCCTGAAAATAAATGTGGATAGGGAAATAACCTAAAATAACATAAAAAAATAAAAAATAAATAATCTTGACAAGCAAGTGGTCTCCAAACTGCGGCCCCCATGGCCGGATGCAGACCTTTGCATGCCTTTATCTGGCCCTTGGGAATTCCTCCTATAGATATGAAGCGCTATTCCTCCCAATGATACCACTGATACCAATGATAGTGTACTATTCCTCCCACTGACATCAATGATGGGACACTATTTCTCCCACTGATACCAATGATGGGACACTATTTCTCCCACTGATACAAATGATGGGACACTATTCCTCCCACTGATACTAATGATGGGACACTATTCCTCCCACTGATACCAATGATGGGGCACTATTTCTCCCACTGACACAAATGATGGGACACTATTCCTCCCACTGACACAAATGATGGGACACTATTCCTCCCACTGATACCAATGATGGGACACTATTCCTCCCACTGATACCAATGATGGGGCACTATTTCTCCCACTGACACAAATGATGGGACACTATTTCTCCCACTGACACAAATGATGGGCCACTATTCCTCCCACTGATACTAATGATGGGACACTATTCCTGCCAATGATACCAATGATGGGACACTATTCCTCCCACTGATACAAATGATGGGCACTATTTCCTTCACTGACACAAATGATGGGACACTATTCCTGCCAATAATATCAATGATGGGACACTATTTCTCCCACTGATACAATGATGGGGCACTATTTCTCCCACTGAAACAAATGATGGGACACTATTTCTCCCACTAACACAAATGATGAGACACTATTCCTCCCACTGAGACCAATGATGGGGCACTATTTCTCCCACTGACACAAATGATGGGACACTATTCCTGCCAATATTATCAATGATGGGACACTATTTCTCCCACTGATACAATGATGGGGCACTATTTCTCCCACTGACACAAATGATGGGACACTATTTCTCCCACTAACACAAATGATGAGACACTATTCCTCCCACTGAGACCAATGATGATGCACTATTTCTCCCACTGACACAAATGATGGGACACTATTTCTCCCACTGACACAAATGATGGGACATTATTCCTCCCACTGATACCAATGATGCGGCACTATTTCTCACACTGACACTAATGAGGGGACACTATTCCTCCCAATTATACCAATGATGGGACACTGTTCCTCCCACTGATACCAATGATGGGGAACTATTTCTCCCACTGACACAAATGATCGGACACTATTCCTGCCAATGATACCAATGATGGAACACTATTCTGGTGCAATTAGATTTGTGAAGTTGGACTGACTCCTAACTAATTCTCTCCCTTTAAGCACAATCAGGAACCTTTCCCTAATTTACTGTAGCTAATGCTAGGTAGATCGATCGCTGAGTATTGTAATTCGATTTCTGAAGCAGGAAAATCTAAATCTGTCCCTGAGACCAGCTGCAGCCTTTCCCTACCCTAGCTAAAGCAGAGTGACGAGCTGTGCTGTGTGCCTCTAGCTTATATAGAGGCTGGGTCACATGCTGAGTCACATGCTGCACTGGCCAATCACAGCTGTGCCATTAGTAGGCATGGCTGTGATGGCTTCTAGGTCACACGAGTAAAACAAATGGCGATTGGCTGCAGTGCAGCGCGCCATTACATTGCCGAACTCTGAACCCGAACAAACTATTCTGGTTCGGGTCCAAAAAAAAAACGAAGCCAAACTTTACAGTTCGGGTTTGCTCAACCCCAACTGCTAATTAAAAGCAGAAAACATTTTTTGAAGAATAAAGCTTCAAAAAATCGTCTTTAACCACTTGAGGACCGCCTAACGCCAATATACGTTGGCAGAATGACACAGCTGGGCACAGGCACGTACAGGTACATTGGCCTTTAAGTGCCCAGCCGTGGATCGCTGATCGCCGCCATTAATAGTAAAAACAAATATTAATAAAAAAGCCATAAAACTATCACCTCTTTTGTAAACGCTATAAATTTTGCGCAAACCAATCAATAAACGCTTACTGTGACTTTTTTTTGCCAAAAATATGTAGAAGAATACGTATCGACCTAAACTGAGGACATTTTTTTATTTTTTTTATAGATTTTTGGGGGATATTTATTATAGCAAAAAATAAAAACTATTGAATTTTTTTCAAAATTGTCCCTTTATTTTTGTTTATAGCGCAAAAAATAAAAACCGCAGAGGTAATCAAATACCACCAAAAGAAAGCTCTATTTGTGGGGAAAAAAGGACGCCAATTTTGTTTGGGAGCCACGACCGCGCAATTGTCAATTAAAGGAACACTAAGGGCAAACTTAAAAAATAAAATAAAATAACAAACATATTGGGCCAGATCCACAAACAATAATGGCGGCGGATCTCCAGATGAAATCCACAAAAAAAGATACGCCGTCGTCCTAAAGTGTCCTATTTACCCTGGACGCTAGGGGCGCTTCCATGTCGAATATGCAAATGAGGTAGATACCCCGATCCACGAACGTACGTACACCTGGCGCAGTGTTTTTACGTTGTTTGCGTAAGCGTAGGTCCGGCGTAAAGTTACCCCTGCTATATAGAGGCGTACGTAATGTTAAGTATGAACGCCGGGCCAGCGTCGTTTTTTCCGTCGTTCACGTCGTTAGCGTAAACTGTTTGCGAATAGGGATTTGCGTAAGTTACGTTCACATCGTTTTCATTGATGTTTTGCGACGTGATTTTGCGCATGCGCACTGGGATACGTCCACGGCAGTTAAAAAAAAGCGTTGTTTGCATCGGGTCATCCATAATTATAATAAATCACCCCCCCCCCAACTAGTAAATTTGAATTACACCTGCGTACGCCGGCCCATTTACGCTACGCCGCTAAGTTATAGCGGCATTTCTTTGTGGATAAGGATACGCTGCTGTAACTTACAGCGGCGTAGAGTAAATGGGACACGCCGCGTCGGCGGGGCAGGTATGTGGATCTGGCCCGTTATACTTACTCCACTGTGCAGCTTATTTTGCACAGAGTGTCCCCTAACCCTGTTTTCTGGGGTCCCTCGGCGGCTGTCTCGGCTCCTCCTCTCAAAAGCTTTCCACCTTCAAGCGAGCGAGGCTTCTCTTTTTTTACATTCAGCAGGAAGCCCACTGACAACTGATGACTCGTCGGTTGTTAAGGACGTGGTGGTCGGCTTCCCGGCCTGCTCCTTAGCAACCAGCTAGATGCAGTGTAAAAAAAAAACTGCAAATTGTGGCAAAATCGCGGTAAAATCGCAGTAAAAATGCGTGTCCAAAAATGCGCCAAGCACTGCAAAAAGCACAGCAGAAACGTTTAAAAGCACCATGCATAGATGTGAATCTAGCCCAAATTATTGGCATTCTAAAAGTGAGATTGTGGGGTATATATTTGACGTCCTGATGTGACCTTTTAAACACGTAAATATTATTCAGCCTTTGACTGTGAATTTGACCTTGATAAAACATATAGTTTACTTAATCACCTTCCAAAAACAAAACTCTTACATCTCAGTAGTGCTTGGAAAAGGCTTTGTCCTACAGTATACGCTGTTAAAATTCATTAAACAGATAAAATACTGCAGAGTGTTTGAGTAAGCAGTGACTGAATGGGAAGGAAAGAGAAGGGGAAGGACATGATTTAAAGTATTTTATTGTCTATAGTCAAGCTTTCAGTGAGTGGTTGCATGCTTTCCATTACACACAATTGCTAGACATGCTTATATAGAGCCATTATTACCGCCTCAGTAACGGGAACAATTACTTTGTGATACTTTGCAATGTTTTAGTGTTCACCTGAACACATTCGCTATGTATATTCCAGCTGAGTTGTTTTGACTTGGAAAATCATTTTTTATGCTTAAATTGTCATTGAAAAATAGGATAGTTGACAAGATAATGATGCATATAACACAACCTATTATAAAATATTTTCAAATTGTAATAAAAGCAAAAATTAGTTAAACTATTAAATTATACCAAAAACAATTATACCAATAAACTCTCTCTGGTATATGAATGTAGCCAGGTGCTGGGCTACAGCAATATGGAGGAGACATTGCCTTTTATTCATCCCTCCTACTCAAACACTGATGCTATGCTGCATCCTTCTCCTGCTAGCATGGGGAGAGCTAAAGCCAAGTAGGTCTGTTGACTATTATAGGGCCAGATTCAGGAACACTTGCGCTGGAGTATTTCGATATGCGCCGCGTAACTGTGATGATGCGCCGTCGTTTCTATGTGCCCGTACCCACCAAACTAGATGCGCCCAATAACGGGTCATTTGCGACTGGCGGAACGTTCCGACGCCAGAGTATCGTCAGCGCTTAATTTCGTTGGGCGCATCAGTCGCGCCTATTGATTTCCCCTGCAAATATGCAAATGAGGGATTTTTCACAATTCACGAACGGATTAGCACCATACGCTGGCTACATGCGCCGCGCGTATCTCGTCCGTCCGGCGCAAAGTTATTTCTACAAAAGGCTGCTTTATCTTTACTCCAGATGGCCACAGGTCAGCAGGAGAGCAGCTACAGCAGCGTTACCGACGATAAGAGCTAGCTGAGCACCCCCACTTGCAGGACAACACCTCTGTCCATGCTTGTCTGTCAAATTTTACAGCCATGGAGGAAGACATCATAGGTCTCCATAGCCGAGATGACGGCTGACAGCTCCTGGCCATTAAAGTTCAGCTTTCTCCTGTGTGTTTGCGGGGAACGGGAGCAGCCATCTCAAAACAAAAGTAACATCACTGCGGGGAGGGGGAGCAGGATATACTTTAGTGCCGAAATGGCGCTTCTACGGGCGCATTTAAACGCCCAACGGAAGGCATTGCGCTGACGTTTCCCGTGAAGTGGTGCCGACGGAAGTTGTGAGCATGCGCACAAAGGGGGCGAGTGGAGCCGCACTCACTGCGCATGCTCCGTGGTTGATGCGCTGAACGTAAGCCTCTGCGCTGGGCTCCGCCCATCATTTACATATGATCACACCCACTTCCACTTGCGTCGGGTTACGCCAGCGCATTATCGTTACTCTGGCGCAAGTTTACGCGCAACTGCTATGTGAATTACAGGACTTGCGCTGAAAGGGTCTTCAGAGTAACGTAAATGAGAAGCGTTACTCTGGAGCAAAGATGCTCTCATCTACCTGAATCTGGCCCATAGTCTTTTAAGCAGAGCACTGGCAATCTGGGAGTTGCCCAGGGAAGAGGAGAGAGCACCATTGCCTGGATATTCACCTGCCAGGAGACTATACTAGTGGAGATCCGAGCTTGAGACTGGCAGTGATTAGGGATGAGCTACGAGTTTGAGTTGAACTCATGTTCGACCCGAACATTGCCTGTTCGCCGAACATGGAACAATTTGGGTTGTTCGCGGCAAATTCGAAAAGCCGCGGAACACCCTGTAAAAGTCCATGGGAGAAATCTATCAATGCAAAAAAAGTTTTAAAAACGGCTGTTTTTCAGGAGAAGTGATTTTAATAAAGCTTAAAGAGAAACAATAAAAGTGAAATATTCCTTTAAATTTCGTACTTGGGAGGTGTATAGTATGCCTGTAAATCAGCACTTGTTTCCATGCTTAGAACTGTCCCTGCACAAAGTGTCATTTCTGAAGGAAAAAAAGTAATTTAAGATTGTGGCTATAATGAATTGTCGGCTCCTGGCAATACAGAGAAAAGTCATTCATAAAATAGATTTAAAAAATGTGTGGGGATCCCCCATATTAAATTACCAGGCCCTTCAGGTCTGGTATCGATATTAAGAGGAAACCCGCGTCAAATAAAAAAAAAATGACATGGGGTTCACCCCAAATATCCATTCCAGACCCCCAGATCCCGCCCCCCCCCATGTGAATTGGTAATTGGGTACATTGTACCTCTACCATTTCACAAAGAAAGTGCAACAATTGTACAAAAAATAAAAAA
Source organism: Rana kukunoris (assembly GCA_029574335.1). NCBI lineage: Eukaryota > Metazoa > Chordata > Amphibia > Anura > Ranidae > Rana > Rana kukunoris. Next base: position 145,510,563 of record CM056056.1, read on the forward strand.
AAACACAGACAGCATTGGGAAAGTCCTTTATTAAAAAAAAAAAACATTCCAGCAGTGGTAATCCACTCTCGGTCTCCGCTCCAACGCTGTCGGTATCCTGCGATGGGCGATCTCCTCTCTCCAGGGTCCAGCGATGAGGAGATCTCTTCATCCAGGTCCAGAATCCAGCGATGAGATGTCCATCCAGAGACAGCTCGGGAATGACGTGGCTTCAGCAGTGACAGCTCTTATGTAGGTGAGAGAGCGGGGCCATCTGTCACGTGAATCCATCCCATTCTGATGCAAGGGAAAGCCCAGGCTTTCCCAGTGAGGTGCGGGTGACCCTGCCCCCCTCTGATGTAACACAGGTCTCATCGCTGGACCCCGGAGAGGAGATCACCCATCGCAGGATACCGATAGCGTTGGAGCGGAGACCGAGAGTGGATTACCACCACTGGAATCTTTTATTTTTTTTAATTTTTTTTTAATAAAGAACTTTCCCAACAATGTCTGTGTGAATTGTTATGCCGCGTACACGATCACTTTTTGTGATGTAAAAAAACGTTGTTTTATCTCACTAAACAAAACTTTGCCTACGTTGCCTACACATCGTTTTCTGAAAATGCTCTTGCAAAGCGCGGTCACGTACACCAGGTTCGACGGCACTCTGTTCCATTAAAGCTCCCGTCTCATAACTTGCTTCTGAGCATACGGGGGGTTTAAAAACGTAGTTTTAAACGTTGTTTTGCCCACACACGATCATTTTTTTTGACACAAAAAATGACATTCTGAAAAACGACATAAAAAATTGAAGCATGTTCGAATTTTTTTTGGTCGTTTTTCAGAAGACATAAAACAACGTTTTGCCCACACACGATCATTTTAAATGTTGGTTTATTTCATCACAAAAAACGACTGTGTGTACGTGGCATAACACTTTCTTTGTGAAATGGTACAGGTAAAATGTACTCCATTACCAATTCACATGGGGGGCTGGGATCTGGGGGTCCCTTTTGTTAAAAAGGTCTTCCAAATTCAGATAAGCCCTCCGCCCACGGGCCCACAAACCCCCACAGCCACCAGGCAAGGGTTGTGGGGATGAGTCCCTTGTCCCCATCAACATGGGAACATGGTGCTTTGAGGGGTCACAGACTCCTAAAGCATCCTCCCAATGTTGAGGGCATGTGGCCTGGTACAGTTCAGTAGGGGGGGCACTCTCTACTTCACAGGTCATTTTTAAAACTTTTTTTTTGCATTGATACATGTCTCCTGGGGCAGGACCAGGGTCCCCAAACACTTTTTAGGACAATAACTTGCATATTAGCCTTTTAAAATTAGATTTCAAATGTCCGAGTCCCATAGACTTTAACAGGGTTCTAAAGTTCACACAAACTTTTGGTCGGTTCGCAGGTTCTGGTGAGAACCGAACGGGGGGTGTTCGGCTCATCTCTAGCAGTGATCACAGCACCACTCGCCCTCTGCTTCCTACTGCTGATCACTGGAGGCTATCATGGAGAGACCAAGGGGCCCCCCTTCTACAGCAAGCATTATGGGACTGATGAGAGTGCCATTCATCAGTTACTGATGCTACTTGCACAGACTAAGCTACTGAGAGAAGGAAACCGAGTGTACCACGCTATACCACTTTTATTACAAACCTAGACCTCACCTATACCAACCTTGTACCGAACCTTTATCACATATGAACCCCATCTACCTTTCCCCTGTGCTGTGACTATACTGTACCTATACTGTATCTATACTATATAAAGGTTACTGGGACTGTTTTTAAGTGCACCGACACTCTTAACGGGCCCCAACGATCGACGGCAGAAGAACATTTTAAAAGACTATTCTTCTGTATTAACTATTCAGCAAGTCCCCTTTGTTTCCCTGCCCTCTCCTCTACTATCTTCCTTTCTCTTTTGGACAGTGCATACCCAGTCATGAAACAAGAAAAGCAGCTCCAGGCGAGTAAGTCTCTGGTTATCCCAGTCCCAGTTAATACCCAGTCAGTTTAGGACTAGTACCACCACCATAAAAGTGCTCTGGCAGTATAGTTCCAGCGCTTAGTAGTAGTGTTGCTCACGAATATTCGCATTGCGAATATTCGTTACGAATATTGCATATTCAAGTATTCGCGAATAACTCGAATATCACGGTGAATATTCGCTATTGCTATTGCATATTAGTTTAGTAATCCAGGAAATTATCTCAGTTTTCGCGTGTTGTTCGCGCGCATGCGCAGACAAGAATTTCGCAATCAATTTCGCATTCGCATTAGCGATATTTCGCATTCGCATTAGCGAAATTTCGCCAAATTTTTTTTGATAAAATATCACGAATATTCGAATATTCGATATTAACGAAATATCGCAAAATCGAATATGGCTTATTCCGCTCAACACTGCTTAGTAGATTAAACATTACTGCTGCTTCTCAATGCTGCACGTGGGGTGGCCTTGCTACTATGTATGCTGATCCTGATGCCAAATGTAATCTTTTTTTTTAAATATATTTTTATTGAAAGTTTACAGCCAAATGTAATCTTATGCCTAGTCCTTACTGTTAATCACTGTGCCTGCAAATGAATGTAATTACTATTATCAAATCCATTTTTTTTCCTTATCATATTGGATGACCTGGTTTAGTGATTTTTTTTTCCTTATGGTGTGTAAGAGGGGCTGAGTTCTTCAAAAGGGCAACACAAAGAACAGATGGCCCACCCTAACCAGAGATTCCTACAGGGGTAGCGCTACATAAAGTTATGGAAAACTTTGATGCCAAGCTAAACACGTAATCAATAGAGTTGTACAGTTCGAGCCAAGCAAGTGTTTGGCCGAACATCGCCTGTTTGCCCCAGATTTGTCGGGATGTTCACCTCCACAATTCCCTGCATGCTGTACAGTGCATTCAAGAGCCCTAATTGAATAAAGTAATCAGGTGCAAGGCTCAGGTGCAAGGTTTTTCCCAATCAGGGCACAGAGCACAGAGCACAGTCAGAGCCATGATCGGACAACCTTTTGCAGTGTGTTGTTGGAGTGGAGATAGTTAGAGCAGGGCTCAGTTTGCTACCAGAGCATGGGTCTTCAAACTACAGCCCTCCAGTTGTTCAGGAACTACAATTCCCATCATGCCCAGTCATGTCTGTGAATGTCAGAGTTTTACAATGCCTCATGGGATGTGTAGTTCCGCAACAGCTGGAGGGCCATAGTTTGAGGATCCCTGTACTAGAGAGTTAGGCCTTGCACACACAATCAGTCCAAACTGATGAGAACGGACTGAAGTTCAGTTTCATCGGTTCACAGACTGATGGTCTGATGGTCTGATGTGCGTACACACCATCAGTTCAAAAAACGATCATGTCAGAACGCCGTGACGTAAAACACAACGACGTGCAGAAAAAAAAAATGAAGTTCAATGCTTCCAAGCATGCGTCAACTTGATTCTGAGCATGCACGGGTTTTGAACCGATGCTTTTGCGTACTAACCATCGGTTTTGACCGATCAGTAGGCGTCCATCGGTCCAATTTTAAAGCAAGTTCAAAACAGACTGATGGGGCGTACACACGGTCGGTTTGGACCGATGAAACTGAACTTCAGTCCGTTTTCATCGGTTTGGACTGATCGTGTGTACGTGGCCTTAGGATGAGGTCCTTCCTCATCCTTTTCTGTGTATAGCATTTTCAATATGCATTAATCACTGCAGAGCTTAGACTGCAAGCAAATAATTTCAAAAGGAACCATATAGTGATGCTATATATTCATTAATTAGCAGTAGCTGGGGAATTTTTTAAGTATATCTAAAGGCTCCTGACTGACAGTATTAACAAGTACCAAGATACAGTTACTATATGATACACAAGCATAGCTCCTAATTATCCCTGATTTCAAAGGACTGATTGGAGGAATGTCCCCCTGTCCCTCTTTCCCCTCATTTGTCCCTCATTTTGGTCTGATCTATATATTGTATATGAAATGCACTTTGTACCTTTTAAAAAGTGTTTCCCAGTGCTAAACCTTTCATCCAATTTCAAAATTGCTGCATTTTTCCATTTTAAAAGCCAATATAAAGGAATAGTAGTGGTAAAAAAAAAGTCTATGTGGATTTAATTAACCTTTTTTTTGTTAGTAGGTGTCCCTCATTCACATCTAAAAATGTTGGGAGCTATGCACAAGCCTCAAAGTAAATAAAACCTTTCATCCAATTTCAAAATTGCTGCATTTTTCCATTTTAAAAGCCAATATAAAGGAATAGTAGTGGTAAAAAAAAAAAGTCTATGTGGATTTAATTAACCTTTTTTTCGTTAGTAGGTGTCCCTCATTCACATCTAAAAATGTTGGGAGGTATGCACAAGCCTCAAAGTAAATAAAACACTTCCTTAACCACTACTTACCACTAGCCAAGTCCTTATTCATTCTCCATTACAAATACTACATTTACTGAAGGTGTGCAGGTTTCTAAGCATACACACCAACATGTTTCTCAATGGATAGCCAGCCCGATGAGGAACACAACAACTCCCGTCGAGGAAAAAGAGAACTTGCTCTCTTTTTTCCTCATCGTGTTCCTTGACAGTTTACTCGATGAAAAGCATACACACGACCGTTTTCCTCGGCAAAAAAAGCTCTCCCACCAAGTTTCTTGATGGATTCTGCCGAGGAAAACGGTTGTGTGTAAGGCGGCGTACACACGACCGAGGTTCTCGCTGGAAACCAGCGAGAACCTCGCTGGAAGCTGCATTCCAGCGAGGACCTCGGCCGTGTGTACGCTCCTGGTTCGCCCCGCCCGTCGGGAATCCCGTCGAGCGAAAAGAGAGCACGCTCTCTTTTTGCTCGACGGCCCGCCTGGATGAATGGCTGGTTGCCATTCCCGACAGGCGGGTCGCCGATTTCGACGGCCGGCAGAGAACCTCGACGGGCGGAACAATGTGTTCTGCCTGTCAAGGTTCTCTGCCGTGTGTACACGGCTTAAGAGGCCTAACACAAGCCACCGGTTGTAGGCTAGAAGTCTACATAGGACAGTGAGATCAGTTCCTTTAGATCTGTGAGGATGAGTCCCTCATTTCCAGGGGGTTGTACTATGGTTTCCCACCTTAAGTTACCGTTGTCCAATGCTCAGGATTTCCCTTGAGCTCACTAGAGGGGGTCAGCCACCGGAACCGGGAGTTGCCCAGCACACCACACCTTTGAACCCTCCCAGGCCCTGTGCCCCCCCCCATCCCCAGACAGGCTGATTGTTTTTTAAGCCTGGTCTGCTGCAGTATCATGTTTCTTGAAGGAGCAATCCGAGAAGATGGTTTGGAAACAAAGTTGCTGGTATAATCTTGGCAGACTAGCCTGCTTAGAACCTTTTCCGCTTCACTAATAAGAGGTGTGTAGCGCCCCCTTACTGTCAGTAAGGGACGCTGTTCAAATTTAGTGGGGGAATGGGAGAGTTATGTTGGTCTCATTCTTTGATTTTGTTAAATTTGGCTGTCACCAAATCTGGATTGCTCTGTGGGTCAGTTTGTGCTCCAGGGATGTGGTTTCATCTCTGGGCAGCAGATGGCGCCAGAGGGGTTCCAGGACAGAGCTGCCTTTCCTCAGCAGCCAATCAGAGGAGTGTTTCCCTCGCTGGGCATGCTGGGAGAGGGTATATCTGAGGCGAGCGCCTTTTTGTCCAGGTCTTCTACCCGGGTCTCCTACATGCTGCGGGTCGCAGGTGCGGCACCCACCTTCAGGGTGTGCACACACCACGAGGCCACCACTATGGCCTACCTGGCCGGGGCCTACACTATGCGGAGCTACGAACTCTGGGCTTCATGGCTCAGAGCAACTGATGCTGTCAGGGACCCCAGTGACTTACTGGGTTCCCACTTCTACTGAGAAGATCCCAAGCTGGGTGTTGTTTGGTGGGGGATCGGTCTGAGGAAAACACAGAGGCAGGTGATCCAACAGGGCTTGAATGAAACCATCAGGGATCTGGTTGCCAGAAACTGACAGATAATATTCAGACTGTCAGCTGTGACCTTTACTAAAAGACATACTGGGAGGATTTGCTCTACAGTTCTACTCTACAAATATTGGGCCTGTGGCAGAGGTTTTCATCTTAAAACCTGATCCAATTAGAGCCAAGTCGGTGGCAGTCAGTGGCAGAGACTTGTTCCTTCCCAGAAGCTCTAAGTGACTCTGACTACCAGGCTCGTGAGAGCGGTCTGTCCAGGGGCACTTCACCCACCCCTTTATAGAAGCAACCGTTTAGTTGAGAAGATTAAATGGTGATGGACTACTGATCCCAGCAAATCTGACTTGCAAATCCTGCCTGCCCTCATGGCTGCATCGATTTGACACAAACTCCACAGTCTCTCCCTCTGGCTCTACATCCAGCTCCCCTGGCATGCATCTTCCAGATCTCTCCACTGTGCTTTCACTCACCAACACCTGCCCTGGATCCTTCCTGAAGGACTTTCTCTGGATGTGTGGACCAACTGTCTCCTCCAGCTCCTGTACACCCCACCAGATGGAGGTTCCATCAGGCACGACAGTATAACACTCCATCCTTCAGTTCACCCAGCCAACAACTCCTCCCCCAGCAGGATGACCATGGGTATATGTAGGAGGCCTGCCCCCTGCCGATCCTAGTTGGGGATTGGTCAAAGGTCCTCACATGCACCCCATATCACTCCAGCTCTTTCCCCCCGCTTCTTCTCCAGAACATTCTCTCCGGAAACAGAGGAGGCACCCAAAAGCTGAAGTACATGTCAGTCACCTACTGCTACACTAAACCACTCCCCTGCCCCCAGATCAAAACAAACAGTCCTGGCTCGAAGCATAGGCCTGCTTAAATGTACCTGTACTGGCAGCTTACACAAAAAAAACTTACACTTAGCAACTATCTAAGGTAGAGGGTGCTACACTTGCAGCATGATCGGAGTGCAGTGGGGGGATTTGGAGGGTGGGTGGCGCTAATAGCTATGCTGCTTAGAAACCATCACATGAATAAGAACAGTACCAAGTGCTCCATACACTAGGTCCCCTGAGGGATTTTTATAGGGGTTTAATATCTGTAGTGCAGTAGTACATTTTTAGGGTTAATAGGCAGCCTGCCTTTGGCCAATTATGGCTTTCTCAGCAGAGCGAACTGTGATTGGCCACAGAATGCAGGTCAGGTGCATGCTTTGGCCAATCATAGGACGCCAATGCTCTGCGATCTCACAGTGGATTACGCAGAGTTCGGCAAAAGTTTGGCGAATGCCCCATAATGTTCGGTATTCACTAAGGCACCATGCTGCAACTCATGCCAACGCATCATAGTTAGTGTTGCTCACGAATATTCGCATTGCGAATATTCACTACGAATATTGCATATTTGAGTATTTGCGAATAACTCGAATATCGCGGCGAATATTCGCTATTTCGAATATTCATATTTTTTCAAATGTCGAATATTCGTGATATTTTATTAAAAAAAAAAAAATTGCGAAATTTCGCAATTTTTTTTATTTTTTTATAAAATATCACGAATATTCGATATTAACGAATATTCGCGAATATTCTTCGAAATATTCGCAAAATATCGCAAAAACGAATATGGCGTATTCCGCTCATCACTAATCATAGTCTGCTGTGGTCCATTGCTACAAAAAAGTTTTTTTTTTACAGTAGTTTGGTATGTTGGAAAATCACGGAGTTGCCTCAATGCATTACACATGACTCTTTTCTTTGTTCAATATTTTTTATTAGTTCAGTATAAGACATGGTTCACGAAATACAAAAAGTGATAAGTCACTGAGTACATGAGAATCATATAGTAAGCCAATCCTATTTACATCAATCAAGTAGCAAAATTAAAACAGTCAAGCCATTATATGACTAGCTTGAACTCAAGATACCAATTCAAACAAAATGAGAGAAAAAAAGTGGACACTTTACTATTTTTGAATAGTTCACATTAGGAAATATTCCCTAAGGGATGATGAGCATCTAAGCTTCTAAGAAACCAAGTAGTAGTTGGTGGAAAGAAGAGAAGGGGGGGGGGAGTCCCAGAGGGCCAAGTAGGGCCTGATTCTAAAGGGGGTAGGGAGTAAGATTAAACAAAGTCAAGGCAAAAATGCTGGGGAAGCAGTAAAGCATCATCAGAATGGGGATGTAGGATATGGCGCACCCAGGATTAGAAACTGCATATATTTTGGCATGGATCGTAGCCCTAGTGATATGGGGCCAGATTCTCAGCTGAGATACGACGGTGTATCTCAGAAACACTGTCGTATCTCTGTTTTTAATGGGTATCTATGCGTGTGATTCCTAGAATCACTTACGCATACATACACAAAAGATCCGACAGATGTAAAACAATTACACCGTCGGATCGTAGATGTAATGACAACGCTGGCCGCTAGGTGGCCTTTACGTTGTTTTCTCATTTGCCTATGCAAATGAGCCTAATACGCCGATTCCCGAACGTTTTTACGCCGCCCCGTCATCGTTTAGTCGTTTCCGTAAGGTTTTTCCGGCGTAAAGATAAAGCAGGCCAAAGATGGCGCATCCTATGTTAAGTATGGACACCGTGACCACGGCAAATTTGAAAATTTTTACGTCGTTTGCGTAACTCGTCCGTGAATGGGGATTTACGTTGATTACGTTCACGTTGTAAACACCGTCATAATTTGGAGCATGCGCACTGCGATTTTACTATGGCCGGCGCATGCACAGTACATTCGGCGTGGGGGCGCGCTTAATTTAAATTTACGCGGGGATACGCCGGGCCATTTACACTACGCCACCGCAAACTACGGAGCAAGTGCTTTGAGAATACAGCACTTGCTCTAGTAAGCTGTGGTGGCGTAGTGTAAATGGCTTACGCTACGCCGGCGCGGGATCTACGAGAATCTGGCCCATGGTGCTTGGTCTCTACTCCACAAAGTCTCTTTTGCAAAAAAAAAAAAACATATTAAACACACAATCAGATATCTGATGAAATCTAATCCGATGGATTTTTTCCTTGGATATCCTATGAAGCTGACTTTCATCAGTCTTGCCTACACACCATCAGTCAAAAATCCGATCACGCCAAAACTCGGTGACGTATAACACTATGACGAGCCGAAAAAAATTAAGTTCAATGCTTCCAAGCATGCGTCGACTTGATTCTGAGCATGCATGGATTTTTGTCCGATGGAGTTCCATACAGACGATCTGATTTTTCTATCGTTTTTTTTATCCATAGGAACAATTCAAAACATGTTCTATTTTTTACACTGATGGAAACAAAACCGATGGGGCCCACACACGATCGGTTTGTCTGCTGAAAACAGCCCATCGGTTTGTTTTTAGCAGACAAACCGATCGTGTGTATGCGGCTTTACTCATTGAATGCAGTTCTTTGATTCAGATTAAAGCACAGCTGCATAAAATGTTAGTTTTGGACTGTAGTATAACTAGATAATATCAACATTAAACATGTTTCCCTTACATGTACCATATTTATCGGCGTATACCGCACACTTTTTTCCCCTTAAAATAAGGGGAAAATCGTGGGTGCCCGATATACGCCGATACCCGCTTCCCGCACTTGATTTGAACGCCTCCGCCGACATATACCGAGTGCAGTACACTCGGGTATATTCGGCCAGGCTCAGCTTCACTCGCGGTCACGCTCCTAGCCTTTATGCGTGAGAAGCCAAGCGTGGCCGAGCGTGCCTGAGTGTACTGCACTCGGTATATGTCGGCGGCGGCGGCGGCGTTCAAACTAAGAGCGGGAAGTGGGGATTCGACTCGGAGACAACGCGGGAGAAGGGAGGAGGACATCACCGAGGCCGCAGATGGATGCCGGACCAGACGAGGCCACCGAGCAAGACACCGACGAGGGGCATTTAAACTGTAAGTATTTTCTTTTTTTCAGGATTTTCCCTTCTAGGTTGGGGGGTGTGCGGTATACGCGGGTGCGTGCAATACCCCGATAAACTCATTTTATTTTATTTAGGACACAATTAAAGTAAAATAAATCTTAATGCATTACTAAACACATTCTTCCATTTGACAAAAAATACTTTAAATAGATTAAAGCCCTGTACACACGATCGGTATTTCTGATGAAAACGGACAAACCGATCGTGTGTGGTCCCCATCGGTTTGTTTTCCATCGGTGAAAAAAAAGAACATGTTTTAAAATGTTCCTATGGATAAAAAAAACAATAGAAAAAAATGATCGTCTGTGTGGAACTCCATCGGAGAAAAATTCATGCATGCTCAGAATCAAGTCGACGCATGCTCGGAAGCATTGAACTTCATTTTTCTCAGCACGTTGTAGTGTTTTACGTCACCACGTTGGACACAGTCAGATTTTTTACTGATGGTGTGTAGGCAAGACTGATGAAAGTCAGCATCATCGGATATCCGACGAAAAAATCCATTGATTTAGATACCCGATCGTGTGTACAGGGCATAACAGTTATGGGTGTATATAGAGAGAAAGTGGGATAGGAAAGGAAATGCTCCCACCAAATCCCCAGTTAAGTAGACCAAGAAGAATTTAAAATGGAAACAATGATGTATTAAACCCACAAGTAGAATTTTTCAGCACTACGTTTCAAAATATTAAAGGTAATACTTTAGAGATTGAATGAAATGTTTACTATAGTATAACCCTTTTAGCAGTTAAGCAGTACATTTTTTAAATTAGAGGTTGTTACGATCACCACCGGTTACGATCTTCCATCAACCCAAGACAAGACAGCTTATCCGACACCCCAACAAACCAGCCGACAGGACCCGATCCATTCCCCCAGAATCACCAAGACATACACAGCTCTGGTTACTGGTTTCAAATGAATGAACGCACTCTTTAATCGTTAGCTCTCTTATATACAGTACAAGGCATGTTTCAGTAATCACAGGAACAATCAAACTCTCCACCCCCAACTTCACACCATGGGGGGCTTCAATCACATTCTTTTATGTAATGATATCCAGTTGAGCTAATCATTAGTCATCCCCCAGACATTCCGTCTTCGCAATTAGAGGAGGTAATTACTACAGCTTGACAAGTCACATTCCTTTACTAAACATAATTGACATGCTAATTCAATAGACCTGAAGAGAGACGTCTGACCTTTAGGCCTCGTACACACAATTAAATGAGTCTGTTCAAATCGGTCGGACCGACCGATTTGAACAGATCTGTCTGCTGGGATTTTGGTTTGCTCGCGTGTACACACGAGCAAACCAAAATCCCCGCCAGCAGACAGCGCGCTGACGTGTCAGTGACGTGGCGGTGACGTTGACGCCGCCACGTCACCGCACCAGGAAGTAAAACACTTCCGCGCATGCGTCGAAATCATTCGGCGCGTGTGCGAGAAGACATGTCTGCTGGTTAGCATACTAACCAGCAGACATGTCGGGCGGACGGGTTCCCAGCCGACAGATTTCAAAGCATGCTTTGAAATCTGTCGGGTGGCCAAATCCGTCTGTTTGCCCATACACACGATCAAATCTGTCTGCTGAAACGGTCTAGCAGACTGTTTCCAGCAGACAGATTTGATCGTGTGTACGAGGCCTTAGAGTCACAACACATCTATACACATTGAAAGGTCTTAGGAGCAGACCTGAATTAACACCTCTACAGCCTTACACAATGGACAATGGAATATCTTAGGAATCTTTTGACCTGGTGTGGGTCAACATTAACCAACAACTTGTAATATCTCAAAATATCCTGCAATACATGAATTATTATTTATCAGCCACCCTATGCCCAAAAGGGGCACAGGGTGACCTTAGACCCAAGAGTCCTTAGTGCCGCTGGCACAGGAGTATCCCCCATCCATCAAAAGTCTCTGGGCATCAGAAGCAGACCTGAATTAACACCTCTACAGCCTTACACAATGGACAATGAAATATCTTAGGAGTCTATTGACCTGGTGTGGGTCAACATTAACCAACAACTTGTAATATCTCAAAATATCCTGCAATACATGAATTATTATATATATATATTATATATAATAAAAGGGGCACAGGGTGACCTTAGACCCAAGAGTCCTTAGTGCCGCTGGCACAGGAGTATCCCCTATCCCACAAAAGTCTCTGGGCGTCACAGGTCATCCCATTACAGAGGTCTATACATCAGACTAAAAGGACAGCTTAGGATAGTGGAGAAACAGATGGGTTTGATTTTACAAATCTTCTGGATGAACCTCCGCTTTAACAAGTAAGTAACATAATTTGTTGTGAACCAGTTAAAAAACGATATTAGTATTTAAACACAGTGGCCCAGATTCACATACAATTAGATTTGCGTAGAGTATCAGAAATACACTAGGCCGCCGTATTTTACCTGGCTCTACGTGGAATCCCGGTAGATTTTGTCCAGTAAACTACGGCGGCGTAGTGTATTTCCCCCGGCGCAAGCCATCTACGCGAGTAGGGGGCGTGAAGCATTTAAAATAGGCGCGTTCCCGTGGCGATCGAACTGCGCATGCTCCGTTCAGAAATTTCCCGCCGTGCATTGCGCAAAATCACGTTGTTACGTCATTCGTTGTTTGAGTAGCGTCGTTTACGGACATTCCTATTCCCGAACGAGTTACGTAAAAAAAAATTTATTTGACGCGGGAACGACGGCCATACTTAACATGGGCTACGCACCGTTAGACCAGCAAATAGCTGGTCTAACAGTACGTAGCAAAAAAATGACGTAAGCGATTGCGAAGACCACTCGTATCTTCGTGGATCGCCGTAAAAAGTCACTTGCATATCCCAACGCTAAAAACGATGCGGACTCCTCCCAGAGGCCGCAAAAATATCGCATCGTAGATCCGAAGGCTTACGAAGACGTAAGCCTCTCGGATCGAAGCCCGAAGCCGCCGTATCATGGTTTGAGGATTCAAACTAGTGATACGGCGCGCAAAATTTGAAATTACTCCTGTCTAACACCAGTTAGACAGGCGTAATTGCTCTGTGAATCTGGGCCAGTGATTTTATATAAACTATACCTCTGAAATAAAAAGGTTTTATTTCACTGCGAAGTGTGGACTTTAGCACTTTAGCTTGTTCAATAACTAAGTCTGCAAAGAATCCATAAACCTTTTACTAAAAACTAATTTGGAAACATATCTTGAATGCAGACCTTTAATTGTCTATACACATTATTGTCAGAGCTGAATTGTTTTAATGACAAAATCAGGACAAATTAGAAAACAAATTAATTTTAGCAGGTAGAGGTGCAACGATCATTTAAAAGTATAATTGAAAATAATAGGTTTTAAAATGCTGCTGGTCAAACTTCATATAATGAAAAATAAGAATTGTGTTTTACAAGTTAAAGATGTCAAGTTGACAAAATTAAAATGCACGCAGGCATTTTAAACTGTTAACTTGAGTTGTGCTTGCAATTAACCACTTCAGCTCTGAAAGGGTTTACCCCCTTCCTGACTAGGCCATTTTTTGCGATACTGTATGGCCGCGTACACACGGAGGGACATGTCCGTTGAAACGGTCCGACGGACCGTTTCCAGCGGACATGTCTCCACCGGATTTTGGTCCGATGGCGCGTGTACACACCATCGGATCAAAATCCCCACCGGCAGACAGCGCGGTGACAGGGCGGTGACGTTGACGCCGCCACGTCACCGCAACAGGAAGTAAAAAACTTCCACGCATGCGTCGCATCCTTACGACGATTGTGCGGGCAGATGTGTCCGCTGGTTAGTGTACTAACCAGTGGACATATCCGATGGACATGTCTCCGGCAGACAAATTTTAAAGCATGTTTTAAAATTTGGTATATATTTGGAAAGTATATCTATATTTGGTATATAGGTATACTTTCCATTACCAATTTATTCACCTATCCTTTTCCATATTTTATAAGTTAAACAGCTGCTAGGGATCTTGTCCAGCGCAGCGGAGGCTAATCATAGTGGGCAGTTAATTTTGATTATCCTATATTATTCATTTACTATTTCATTCACCGCGTGCAGCTATGGAAGCAATTAATTTTCTAACCAACAGACAGCTTAATGTTGAGAATATTTTCTCCACCAATCACAATATGACTGAGTGTGAGGAGGATTATCCAGGTTTGTTGAAAACTCTGGACCACTTATTAGAAAAACAGGTTAAAGCTTGGTGGGACGTTTTCACGTTTGAACACTACATTAAAGAGGGCATCATTTTTAGAAGTCTTAGATGGGAGGTCACCCCACAGGACGGCTTAAATGAGAAAAAATACATGGATGAGTGGAAACTCTTTTTTAATAAAGTAGGAAGGGAACTACAAGAATTGGTCCTGAAAAGGAAATCAATTAAGCTAAATATATTAGGTGAGATGATTAAATTGATCCAGACAAAATTGGAACCAATAAGTGAATCTCCACTAATGTTGGAATTCAATAATAATATGAAGAAGAAACTGGAGAAAACAGACAAAGAATGCCAAAAAAGAAAGGTGAAGAAGTACAATCGCGACTCAGATGATTTTAAGAATAATAAAATTTATGCATGGCAGAGCAATGTAGAATCTGAGAACGTGAGTGATGATGAAGAACCCAATGAGCAACCGGGACCATCTGCTTCAAACAGGGAAAGTGCTAAACCTCACGAGAAGAAAGGCACTACAAAAAAACCCCAACAAGGACCCTCACACCAAAAGCACACTAAGGTGGCCCAAGTAAAAGATACACAATATGGACCCCAATATGAGTCCCCTGGACCATCCCGCCAGGAGAGAAATGACTACCAGTCAAACCAGTACCAACAATCACCATGCCCATATTACCAATATGGGCGTGATGAACCCTCCAATCGGCCTCCACAGCAAGACAACCCTTATTGGTACCAATACCCAATGCCAGGGCCCAGTCACTACCAACCCCAACCTTGTTTAGGACCAAGGGGGAGGGGAGGGAGAGGGGGGACCCCGAAGAGAAAACACCAGGCATCCAATTCCAACAGAGGATGGGACAAGAATGGCCCACCATACCCTCCCAACAGGAATACTGGTTACCACCAAAAAGAAGAAGAGGTTGCAGAGCCAGAAAACGCAAACAATCCAAAGAAAAGAATGAGGAAAACCTAAATACAGGAATTTATAATTTGAGCAAAGTTGTTTTGAGCCAAAAAGAATTGAATATTTTGAATACAGGTCTCAAGTGCGCACCAAGGAAAACTATGAATAAATTTGAGGTGTATATTGATACACACAAGTTCATCAGGAAACTTAATTTAAAAAAATATTTTTTAAGCCATCCGGTTGAAAGCACAATAAGGAGTACAACGAATACTGTTAGAGCTGACAGTGGTCTGAGAAATCGCTCCCTGTTTAACCCCCAGAATTCCAATAACCATCATATAGAGGTCTTCAAACAATTAGTGCTGCATGATATAGAGGAACTCCCACAGAAAAAGAGGGTGAACCCGAACTATATCAAGGAAGGTATTGAGGCACTTGAGAACAACAAAGGTATTATTATTCGACCAGCAGATAAGAAGGGAGGGGTAGTGGTATTAGATAAATCCTTTTATCTGGACCAATTAAACACTATGTTGGGGGATCGAGCCACGTATAAAAGATTGAGATCTGATCCCACTGAGGCTTATAAACAACAGCTTGACTCCTTAGTTAATTGGGGCTTTCAAATAAAGGCCCTAAATGCTAAAGAGGAAGCCTACTTGGCACCTTCTGTATGTCGAATCCCGGTGATATATACACTACCCAAGATACACAAGCATTCTACAGCTCCCCCGGCTCGACCAATTGTTAATGGGATAGGATCTGTTACTGCAAGGTTGGGAGAATACCTTGACAAGTACCTACAACCTAGTGTATGTGAAACAAAAGCATATCTGAGGGATACCACGGATTTATTGGTATCTTTGGAAAATCTGAACATTCACCCGGATTCTGAAATTGTGTTGGTCACAGCAGATGTGGCGTCCTTATATACAATCATTCAGCATGAGGACGCCACACTGGCACTCAACTGGGCACTCAGTAAAAGAGAGGATATCCCCTATGCACAGAAAATGTTTTTGGGACAAGCCCTTGAGTTCTGCATGACACACAATTTTTTTTGGTTTAATGTTTTTTTCTTTTCACAACAAGTGGGCATGGCAATGGGGGCTAAATATGCCCCCAGTCTAGCCAACCTGTTTATGGCCGAATGGGAGGATAGGTATATTTTTAGGAATCGCAAACCCCAGTTAATTTTCTACCGCAGATTTATTGATGACCTGATAATCATCTGGGAAGGAACAAGGGATGACGTCAAAATATTCTTAGACCAGCTCAATGTCAAAGACAATAACATCCAGCTAGAATACAATATCAGTAAACAACTGATTAATTTTCTGGACATTACAATAGAGAACTGCGAGAATAAACTTAAGACTAAAGTTTTCTTTAAGTCCACGGACCGTAATAGCTACTTATCCATCCAAAGTGCCCACCACCCTTCCTGGATAAAAAATATTCCCAAAGGCCAATTTTTGCGGGTCCGGCGCAATTGTTCTGATTTAAGTGATTATTTTGAGCAGGCCTCTGAATTGAAGAAAAGATTTGCACAGAAGGGGTACGAGGAATCAAATTTAGATTCACTCATACAACAGGTATCTGAGACTCCAAGGGAGGATGTAATTAAAAACAAAAACAAAAAGGAACCTGATGTGGCTGAATCTCAGCACCAAATCAGTTTCCTGTCTGGTTTTCATTTCCAGTTTAAAAAGGTTGAAAATATATTTCAAAGGCATTGGCACATCCTCACCAAAGACAGACATCTAGCCAAAATAATTCCAGAAATACCACGTTTCATATACCGAAGGGCCCCCAATTTTGGGGACCGGGTTGTACAAAAAATCTTGGATCCACCAATCCACCACATTAAAATTGACCTAAAAGGGTTTTTTCCATGTGGGAAATGTATATGTTGCCGAACTGTTAAAGTACATAACAGAGGAAAAAATGAAGTGGTCAGCACAGATGGAAAAGTCTTTGATGTAAAGGAATTCACCACTTGCAATTCTTCATATGTAGTCTACCTCCTATGGTGCCCGTGTGGGTTATTATATGTAGGAAGAACAAACAGACTGCTGAGGGTCCGCATAGCAGAACATCTTGCCAATATAAAGAAGGGGTTTGAGGACCACAGTGTCTCTATGCACTTCAAAAATAAGCACCAACAGGACCCTTCACTTGCACAATTTTGTGGGTAAGATTGTGTCTATCAGGCATGGAGAGGGTCCAATAGAATTAGAGATCTTTCACAACGTGAAACCCAATGGATCTTTTTATTAAAATGCCTCACACCTCGGGGCCTGAACATAGAGGTAGACCTTAATTGTTTTATTAATAATTACTAGTCGTGGTGCACTCTACACTACCATTAACTGCTCTGCATGTGGGAACAATATATAAGACAGGCACTGTTTTCCCTATATATGATCAGTTGGGGTGTTGTGTACACTTGTGCAGACACCCTATTTAGGATAATATTTAGTTTATTTCTGGACCTCTCATCATTAGTAAACATTAGTTAGTTCCCTATATATGTAGGTGTGTATATCATATATACATACAAATATACATATATATTTTTAACTTTAAGTACAATTTTAATTTGAGCTATAGTGTTATTCTATTGCT
Source organism: Rana kukunoris (assembly GCA_029574335.1). Classification (NCBI taxonomy): domain Eukaryota; kingdom Metazoa; phylum Chordata; class Amphibia; order Anura; family Ranidae; genus Rana; species Rana kukunoris. Next base: position 145,528,159 of record CM056056.1, read on the forward strand.
ATTTTTATATTTTTTTAATCATACCCTTTTGGGTGGATTGATAATATCTCTCATCCATGTCCACAACACATGCTATAACTGTAGATTTGCGTGTATATATTTTAATATGTTTATATGCTTTTAGTGAGGTATTTTGCGATGCCGTGTTTGAAGAAATTTAGACAATGGAGCATTATCCTGTTTTTCTTAAATGGACATATAAGCTGTGCGGGGGCAATTCGGTTACGGGGACACCCGATTTGATAGATGATCAATCAAAAACTATTCCCCTGCTTAGTTTGTCCTTTTATACTATATTTGCATCTCTGGTGCGAATAAGAATAATGTGACCCTTCATCTTCATAGTGTCAGTGTAGCGGACCAATCGGCTGTGTTTTCGCTGATATGACGTTACTCCTGTCAGCCTGTGGAGACAGCCCGGATTACTTACTCACGCCTGTACTGTGAGTGAGTCGTCACTTCCGCCCTCATCGCGCATCGTTCGAGCTATGCCCTCAGTTATGGCGGCAGACGCTCGTGATTGGCTGCAGGTGACGCACGATGTTGCTCGTCACTTCCTACTGGACGGAAGCGCGATGGGAGGATACTCCCGACATTTGAGGAAGGTTGTGTACAATCAAGAGGGTGGGCACAATTAGATTCTTAGCCCTATTTTAGGGAGACACGCATTCTCGTCGACCAATCCCATGAGTAAGTCGGTAACGACGAAACATGTCGGGGCGTGGCCTATATGAGAGCGTGGAAACCAAACGTGACACATAGCTGTTCCTAGCACCTGGAGTGAAGTTTGAAGTGTTTTACTTTTAAAAAAACTTTTTGCTGCCACCGTTACACCCAGCTAGCAAGCGACCGCCCACCAGACCCAAGCTGCGGAGTGGTGAGATTCCATATAGTGCATTGGGGGTCCGCCGTGACCGAATTGCCAACGTATGATGACCTGTCAATCTATGTTTGTGGAAGAGTTATCTTGACCAGTGATGTGATTCTATGATGTTTTTTTACACAAACTTTTGTGAGTGCAATTTGTTTGCGATTTTAGCGCAATAAATGCTTTTGCAGTATTACACTATTGTGCTTTATCTTTTTTTCACTTTATATGGAGTGGTGTGGATCATCTTAGGATCGTGCAGCTGAGGAGCTTGTGGTGTTATAAGCATATATGCCTGCACACGAGAGTGAGCGGCATCTTTATTTGGTGAGTGAGCACTTTGACGGGTGACGGAAGCACTGAACACTGGAGGTGTGGTGGAAGTTTTGTTCGAAGACATATTCATTTTGTCTAAACATATGGACACTTATTTTTAAATCATATGGACATTTTTTTCTATATATATATATATATATATATATATATATATATGTATGTATATATATTTTTTCACTTTATGTGCACGGGTTTATTGTTTATTTTACTTCCAGTATTATTAATATATGTTGGTAGTTTAATTTTACACTTTGGTTTATCATTTTATGTAGAGATTCAGTGATGTGTACACATTTCACAGCGCTGTGTATAGGTATACTTTCCATTACCAATTTATTTACCTATCCTTTCCCATTTAAAATTTGTCCGCCGGTCAGACATGTCCGCTAGCCCATACACACGATCGGATTTGTCTGCTGAACTGGTCCGTCGGACCAGTTTGAGTGGACAAATTCCATTGTGTGTACGCGGCCTACTGCACTGCTTTAACTGACAATTGAGCGGCTGTGCGACACTGTACCCAAAACACATCCAATAAAAAAAATATATAAAATCAAACGTATTCATCAGTTTAGGCCAATAAGTATTCTGCTACACATTTTATGGTAATAAGCATATATTGACTAGTTTGTGCAAAAGTTATAGGCCCAGATTCACAAAGCACTTACGCTGACGTATAACACATTACGGCGACATAAGTGCAAATGTGCACCGGCGTATGTGTGCGCCAGATCCATAAACCAACATGCGCCTAAAAACAGGCTACACCCCGCCGACGTAGCTTGCACACGCCGGTGTAGGGTGGGCGCACATATGGGCTGGACACATGGTGCTGCTCCCATTGATTGGCCATTCAAACATGCAAATGAGGGAAATACAGCGATTCACGAACGTGCATGCACCCGACGGATGCAACGCGAGATGCGTGTAAGTTGTACGTCCGGCGTAAAGTTATTCCCCATAGATGAGGTGCAACCGGGTAACAGACATGCAAAGGTGTGCATCAGGGAACACAAGCCAGCATATTGTGCGTTGGACGTGTGTGTGGCTGGGCGTACGTTAAGTTCACAGCATACGTGGTGATCCGGCGTAGCTTAGGCAGTTGTGCCTGCGTGGTTGTGAGCAGGCGCAGGAGGGTGCTGTGCATGCGTCCACGTCACGGTGCATGCGCAGTTCGTGATACGCTGGGCGTAAAACACTGCACCACGCTCGGACCATCATTTGCATGGGGTCACACCCACTTCCACCTTCAAAACCTACGCCACGCTGGTGCAACGTTGGGACAACTGACTTGCTGAATGCAATGCTTGCCTCTCCACACTACGTTGGCGTGGCGTACAGCGTTTGCTCTATGGCGGCGTAATGTGCGCCCACCCCTCTTTGAATCTCGGCCATAGTGTCTACTAACGGGATAGATTTATGGACTTTTTATTTTTTTATTGTCAGTGATTTTTAGCAGGGCAGCGACATATCTGACACTAAGTGACACTTTTTGGGGACCAGTGGCCATAACATATTGGCCCCATACAGAATGATGAAGGGAATTTGGTTACAAAAGATGGAGAGATGGTGAAGGTTTTGAATATATTCTTCTCAGTCTTCACAAGGGAAATGGGGGGATACAGTAATCGTGTTAATCTTCATAACACGCAGTGGCACCAGCTCTGTCAGCTCCATCCTGGAGAGTAGATGAGGAAGATGCTCGGCCGTTATAGGTGCAGGCAATATCCCAGCTCTGCACATGGCAGAAATCCACAGAGCACGGTAGAAATGGGGGAGCCGCTGGAGGGGAGTACTCAGAGCCACCCACTGACCCTGGGACCTCAGGCACTGCGGAAGTGGTCAGTCCACCCCTGGACAGGGAAACCTAGTGGCGTGCACTGGGGGCACCACGTTAAAGATGGCCCTGGCCCTGACACTGACTAGGGGACATTCCCTTCAAATGAAACACAGACACACATTAGGCAAATTATGCGGTCGCGGGGCCCCTGGGAGTGCGAGGCCTTAGGTGACTGCCTAATTAGAGAGCTGCCTCTGCTCAGAATCCAGAAACGTCAGTGCAGCACTGGATGAAAGATGCAAGGGTCTGTCAGGAGTCCAGAAACTCATTGACCTTTTATACACACACACTACTTAAAAGTCAAACCGCATGTCAAATCTGCGGCATTTGCTTTCAATGACACCGTCCTAATCGGTGCGATGCCACATCTGCACGCTGCACCGATTTCAAAAAGTAGTTTATGTACTACTTTTTTGCGAAACCTGCACAGATGTCTCTGTAATCGCGGCCAAAATCAGGACTGCCAGCGAGAGTGAAATCATGCAAGTTCAGCTGAACTTGCGCAAGTTCAGCTGAACTCGCACTGCTTAATTCCTGCAGCCCAGTGTGAACGTGGGCTAAAACAGATTTACAGTATGAACAATATTTGAGAGAAAAAAGTCTGTTTTTCGGAATATAATTTTTTTTTTTTTAATGTCATTAAAAACGATTGTGTGTAGGCTCCAGAGCATTTTTCATGACATAAAAAACGGCCATTAAAAATATAGAACATGCTCTAAATTTTTATGTCGTTTTTAACTTTGTCGCTTTTAACCTCGTAAAAAATGGTCATGTGTGGACTTTAACAACGTGAAAAAAAACACGCATTCTCAGGAGCAAGTTATGAGACGGGAGCGCTCGTTCTGGTAAAACTAGCGTTCGTAATGGAGATAGCACATTCATCACGCCGTAACAGAATGAAAAGCAAGAAGAGCATTTTCTTTACACGATTGTGTGTAGGCAAGGCCGGCTTGAGAATAATCGGGTTGAAAAAACATTGGGCCAGATTCAGGTAGATGGGCGCATCTTTGTGCCGGTGTAACGCAGCCCATATACGTTATGCCGACACAACCTTGAGAGGCAAGTACAGTACTCACCAACCACTTGCTCCTAACTTTGCGCCGGTGTAACGTAAATGTGAATCAAGCCGGCCTAAGTGGAAGTGGGTGTGACCATATGTAAATGATGCCCTTAGCCCGGCACAGAGACTTACGCCCAGCGTATCATCCAGGTAGCATGCACAGTGACGTCGGTGTCTGATCGCTTCCCTGTGCGCATGCTCACAACTACGCCGGCCCAACTTCCTGGGATATGCCGGCGCATAAATACGCCCAGAGATGCGCCCGTCCGATGCAAAAGTACATCCAGCTTGTGAGCGGTGTGTCTTGCTGGTGATGTCATCTTTTAGGGTTATTTCCATCAGGGCTGAATATGAAGATGCGATACACCTCCTCATCACCCATGCCAAAGAGGCTAATGCGCGTGCGGTATATCCTCTCCTGTGCCCTCCTCCTTTGTGCCGGTGGACCCATTTGTAGTGCTAGGACCACGGCTGCCCCTGGCATGTTAGCAGACAGATGTGTTGTCTTGCAAGTGGGGTTGCTCAGCTTGCTAAGTTCGTCCATAATGGTGCTGCTGTAGCTGCTCTCCAGCTGACCTGTGCACGTCAGGTGTAAAGATAAAGCAGCTATTTGTAGGAATAACTTTGCGCCGGACGTAGGACTTACACGCGGCGCACGTAGCCAGCGTCGGGCACAAATACGTACGTGAATCGGCATACCTCCCTCATTTGCATATTTGAATAGGAAAACAATGGGCGCGCCAGATGTGCCCAGCGTAAATATGTGCCTACGATACGCCGGCGTATGGAAGTTAGGTCGGTCGAAGGAAGCCTATTTTCAGGCGTATCTTGTTTTGTGGGTACGGCACATACATACGACAGCACGTATTTACACTTACGAGGCGTATCTCGAGATAAGCCGCGTAACTTCTACCTGAATCTGGCACATTGTTTTTTTCTAGACCATTAAAAATGGTTGTGTGTACGCTACATTAGACCTTTGGGTTCAACTCATGATAAATAGGGGAAAACACAAAAGTGTTGCGTTTATAATTTTACTTAGTGTGTGTATATATATATGTGTGTATATATATATGTGTGTATATATATATATATATATATATATATATATATATATATATATATACATTTTATTATTTTTTTTGGTATTAAGGCCCCTTTCACACTTGTATTTTTTTGGTATTAAGGCCCCTTTCACACAGTTGTACTCCATGATTTTCAATGAGTACCATTCATATTTGTGTGACTTCAAATTTGTGGCAAAACTGTGTGACTTTCGGGTCGCGCAAATGTGAAAGGGGCCTTATATGAAATATTTTGTATTTTTTTTTTTTTTGTATACGTTGACATGTTTTGTTTTGCATACTTGCAGAATTACAAGTGGCACTAATATCACTTTTGATTGTCAGCTTTTGCAAATCACCATCATTAGCTTTGCTAATAAGGGAAAAATTTATGGATTTTTCTTTTGGGTATCTTTACCTTTTTTTTGGGGTGATTGAAAATACAGGTCTTTGGCTCAGTTCACAATGGTGTGATGCAGGAACCCAGTGAATTCACTGTGGGTTCCTGCATTGCACCTGACTTGCAGGCAGTTCACACTGCCCTATGTGAACCACTGGGAGTGCCAATACAAAGTTAATGACACCCCCAGATCGGTTTGCATATCGCAGTGAACTGTCAACACCCGATTCTGGTGCGGATCAAAAAAAAGGGTCCTGCACAAGTTTGGTCCAAATGCTAATCTGTATGGCTGAATTTGCATTGCATAGGCATTGCATGTGATTTGCACAGCAGTGCGGTGCGAATCACAGGCGATGTCTGACATCGCACCAATGTGAACCGAACCTTAGGGCTGTTTCACACCAGAACATGAAGTGCAAAAAAGTCACACTGCGTTCAAAGCACTGCCCTTGCCATCTGCATTTATATTCCAGTGTAAAATACATTAAGATGTACTTGTTTGAACACTTCACAAACAGCATCATGGTACTTGTAGGAGAGAAGAAGTGAACACACCCACTGTCCTACTTTGGATCCGACTTGGCCCTGCAACATGTAGCTGACATACGTTGGACTTTCAATGAACAGGAATCTGACTTGTACTTGTATTTTCCAATACCAAACACTGTGTTTGGTATGAATCTTGAGGGGGAACTCCCCTGCCCCAAAGCACCCACCCCCCATGTTGAGGGCATGCGGCCCAGTATGGTTAAGGACGGGGGGGCACTCACTTGTCCTCACCCCCTTTCCTGGCCGGCTGGGCTGCGTGTTCGGATAAGGGTCTGCCGTTTTTTTTTTTATTATTATTATTTTGCGTGGAGTTCCCCCTCAAGGAGTTCCCCTTGCAAAAGTCGGAGCATGCAAGAGGGCGTTCCGACTTTGATCCGACTTTTAAATGATATTCAATGGGCTGAAGTAAGATCAAAGCCAGACCAAAGTAGTACAGGGAGCATTTTTAAAGTCAGTCCAAATTGTGTCCCACCAGTTAAGACGGCTCCCATAGGGAAACATTGATTTTCACAGGTCATGCGACATGAGCTCCCAATGTCGGAGCGTTTGTCGCACCAGTGTGAACCCGGCCTAAAACAAACCTTTACAACTAAACTAAAACAGCTGAGAAAATTTTAAAGAATACAGGTTTTATAAAGACAAAAGGAGAATTAGACTGAAAACTTTACTTGATAAATCTAATCATTTAGATTTTAAACTGGATTTTCACTTTAAAAAAGGGCCAAGAAATATCCCTGAAAACTACAGACCAGAAACTAAAGACCAGCCTAACATCAATAGTAGGGTTGTCCTGATACCGATACCAGTATCGGTATCGGGACCGATACCGAGTATTTGCAGGAGTACTTGTACTCCCGCAAATACCCCCGATACCTAAATAGAATACTTCAAATGAAAGCTTGTAATGCGCGCTGTAATGCAGGGGGATTAACGCAGCGGTATGCGGCGGCATCTTATCTACTACTACAGGTATGGGGGACATGGCTGCAATATGAGGGACAGGACATGGCTGCATATGTGGGGGACATACATGGCTGCATCTGTGGGGGACATGGCTGAAATATGTGGGGGACATGCATGGCTGCATCTGTGGGGGACATGGCTGCATATGTGGGGGACATGCATGGCTGCATATGTGGGGTACATGCATGGCTGCATCTGTGGGGGGACATGGCTGCATCTGTGGGGGACATGGCTGCATATGTGGGGGACATGCATGGCTGCATCTGTGGAGGACATGGCTGCATATGTGGGGGGGGCATGGCTGCAATATATGTGGGGGGGCATGGCTGCAATATATGTGGGGGGACATGGCTGCAATATATGTGGGGGGACATGCATCTGTGGGGGGACATGGCTGCAATATGTGGGGGACATGGCTGCATATGTAGGAGACATGGCTGCAATATGTGGGGGACATGGCTGCATTTGGGGACACATTTAAAAAAAGTATCGGTATTCGGTATCGGCGACTACTTGAAAAAAAGTATCGGTACTTGTACTCGGTCCTAAAAAAGTGGTATCGGGACAACCCTAATCAATAGTCCACAAGCTCTTGGAGGGGATAACAAGGGACCGTATACAAGATTTCAGTAATGAAACTGTATCATTAGCAGTAATCAGCATGGATTCATAAAGAATCGTTCTTGCCAGACCAATCTATTAACCTTCTATGAAGAAGTAAGCTGCCATCTAAAGGAAGGCCCATAGATGTGGTGTATCTGGATTTTGCAAAGACATTCGATACAGTTCCCCACAAACGCTTACTGTAAAAAGTAAGGTCTGTTGGCATGGACCAAAGGATGAGTACATGGATTGAAAACTGGCTACAATGACAAAGTCCAAAGGGTGGTGATAAATGGAGCATACTCAGAATGGTCTGATGTGGAAAGTGGGGTCCCTTAGGGTTCTGTCCTGGGACCTATCCTATTTAATTTATTCATAAACGATCTGGAGGCTGGGATAAACAGCTCAATCTCAGTATTTTCAGACAATACAAAGCTAAGCAGGGGAATAACTTCTGAACAGGATGTGAAAAACCTTGCAAGAATATCTAAACAAATTAATGGAGTGGCCAACTACATGGTAAATGAGGTTTAATGTAGAAAGGTGTAAAGTAATGCATTTGGGTGCCAAAAATATGAATGCAATTTACTTGCTCGTGGGAGAACCTCTGGGGGAATCTAGGATGGAAAAGGACCTGGAGGTCCTAGTAGAAGACAGGCATAGCAATGGAACGCAATGCCAAGCTGCTGCAAGCAAAGATAACAGAATATTAGCATGCATTAAAAAGGGGATTCACTCCAAAGATAAAATGATAATTCTCCCACTCTACAAGACTCTGGTCTGGCTGCACCTGGGGTATGCCTTGCAGTTCTGGGCACCAGTCCTCAGGAGGTATGTGCTGGAACTGGTGAGAGTCCAGGTAAGGGCAACAAAGCTAATTAAGGGACTGGAGGATCTCAGCTATGGTAAAAGACTACAAGCATTGAAGTTATTCTCACTGGAGAGGAGACGCTTGAGAAAGAATATGATATTAATGTACAATACTGTACTGGTGACCCTAGCATAGGGAAACAACTTTTAATTGAAAGAGAATTTAAAAAGACACTAAAATTAGAAGAGAAGAGGTTTAAAGCGGGATTCCACCCCCAATTTTTTTAAGTCGGCAGCTACAAACACTGTAGCTGCTGACTTTTAATAGGGCACTTACCTGTTCTAGGCCCCCACAATGTCAGCCCCCCCCCCCCAAGGCCGACCCCTCGATTGTGGAGGGTCCGGGTGCCACCATCCTCATTAAGGGAAACAGACAGTGAAGCCTTGTGACTTCACTGCCCATTTCTATTACTCATGTGCAATGCTGATTTGTGAATGAGTGGCTGCTTTCTGGGATACACACAGTTTCCAGAAGGCAGCGTGCCACATTCCCCAGAATATACCGCAAAGGAGGACCAGGAAGAAAACCTGCTGCAGTGGATAAGGAGGCAGATTAGCCTGTTCCGCATAACAACTGTCCTTTCTTATGAGTACATTTTTTTTCAATTTTACTTTTCTACTTTTTTAAAGTATTTTCGTGTATTTTTTTTTTTTAGGGTGGCACACCACTTTAACCTTAAATTGTGCAGAGGGTTCTTTACTGTAAGAGCGGTAAGGATGTGGAATTCTCTTCCACAAGCAGTGGTATCAGCAGGGAACATTGATCAGTTAAAAAACTATTAGAAGGGTACCTTAAAGACCACAACATACAGGGCAATACAATGTGCTTTTAACCACTTGCTTACTGGGCACATAAACCCCCTTTGTGCCCAGGCGAAATTTCAGCTTCCGGCACTGACATTAGCACGGTCGTGCGACGTGGCTCCCAAACAAAATTGACGTCCTTTTTTTCCCACTAATAGAGATTTCATTTGGTGGTATTTGATCACCTCTGCGGTTTTTATTTTTTGTGCTATAAACAAAAAAAGAGCAACAATTTAAAAATATATATATATTTTTTACTTGTTGCTATAATAAATATCCCAATTTTTATTTATTTTTTAAATATTTTTTTTTCTCAGTTTAGGCGATACGTATTCTTCTACGTATTTTTGTAATAAGCGACCGCTTTGCGCAAAAGTTATAGCTCCTACAAAATAGGGGACAGAATTATGATTTTTTTTTACTAGTAATGGCGGCGATCTGCGATTTTTATTGGGACTGCGACATTACGGCGGACACTTCGGACACTTTTGACACATTTTTGAGACCATTCACATTTATACAGCGATCAGTGCTATAAATATGCACTAATTACTGTATAAAGGTGACTGGCATTGAAGGGGTTAACACTAGAGGGTGAGAAAGGGGTTAAATGTATTCCCTGGGTGTGTTTTAACTGTGTGGGGGGAGGGGACTGACTGGGGGAGGTGACCGATGCTGTGTCCCTATGTACAAGGAAAACAGCATCTGTCTCCTCTCCCTGACAGGACGTGGAGCTCTGTGTTTACACACAGAGCTCCATGTCCCTGCTCTGTCACCACCGATCGCGTGTACCTGACGGACATCGTGGCCGCCGGGTACACGCATCGAATCCTCAGCGATGCGACGGCACTGTTTTTCCCCGCTGTGCGCCACCCAGTGGCGCGCGCGGGGAATTACAATAACATGACGTCCAAAGACGTCAACCCGGCACTTCAGGTCTGCGCTGTGGACATCTGAAGTGGTTAACATATAAGCACACACACACAAGTTGGACTGGATGGACTTGTGTCTTTTTTCAACCTTACCAAGTATGTAACTACAGTATGTAACTTTCAGCATTGTTTTAGGAGGGTTGCAAGAGGCTGATACCAGGCAAAATGCAGGAACTTACTTTGCTTGTATTTAAAACATACAATTAATGATGTTTTAATGATTACAGAGCCGCATAACTTTTTGTCTTTTATATCTACCCTCAGCTCAGCTTTAAAAATAATTGTCATTGCCCTGGGAAGTACAGCATGAATACCAATGTGAAGAGATGAATATGTATTAAAGATATAAAGCAGTTCTGCCAAAATTTGCTGGGTTTCAGTGTCCTTAAATAAATGCTGGATATCGGATTGTTGCAAGATTGGGACATGGGACATGATTTGTAGAACAAGAATTATCTGGAAAAGTAAATTTGGTAGATGAGAGTGAGGATGACATAGCAGATTTGATAAATGGAGCTAGTGCTGTAAATGGTAATTTTACTTATAGTCTGATATATTTGTTAAATAATAAAAACCCCACCCCAGCCAAAATGTTTATTCAGGTTTAATTCTTTTGTTGCTACAGTCATCTTTGCATTTTTATTGCACATTTAAAAAATTATTTTACATTTGAATATTAGTTAAAACTCCCAAACATTTTACACAGCATTTTCTGAAAGCAGAAACTCTGGAGAATAAAGATTTTCTAGTTTCAATTCTTTTATATCATACGATATTAGGGCAAGGGTTTATCAAGTGCAAAATTTCAGTAAAAAAATACACTACAATTAATTTTAAGGCACAGAAACGTAACATATTTAACAATTTTTGGCCAAAAATAAAATATGAGTTTGCACCAAGTAAATACATACCCAACATGTAAAGCTTTAAATCTGGATGTGCCCACAAAATGACAACTTTGGTACTTTATATTTTCCACAAATTATGTAATAAAATCTCCAACAGGTCATCAGTTTTGAGTTAACTATGAATAACAGGCCCTAGAATTATTGCTGTCTCTCTAGCGTGTGCGGCAATGTGTAACGTGTATCGCAAGCAACATTTTTATACACAGGTTTTTGCAAGATTATTTACTTTCAATATTTGTATTGCTTTTATAAAGACACTAAACCACCAATAGTAAAACAATCTTCAGTATCTTAAAGGGGTTGTAAAGGAATATTTTTTTTCTTAAATAGCTTCCTTTACCTTAGTGTAGTCCTCCTTCACTTACCTCATCCTTCGATTTTGCTTTTAAATGTCCTTATTTCTTCTGAGAAATCCTCACTTCCTGTTCTTCTGTCTGTAACTCACCACCATAATGCAAGGCTTGCTTCCTGGTGTGGAGAAAGCCTCTTGAGGGGGAGGCAGGAGTGTCAGGATGCCCACTAACACACAGCTCCTTTCTCTATCTGCAAAGTAGAGAGTGTTCTGACTTGCCTGCTCGCCCCCTCCCCCTCAAGAGGCTTTTATCCACACCAGGAAGAAAGCCTTGCATTAGGGTGGTAAGAACAGGAAGTAAGGATTTCTCAGAAGAAATAAGGACATTTAAAAGCAAAATCGAAGGATGAGGTAAGTGAAGGAGGACTGTACTAAGGTAAAGGAAGCTATTTAGGGAAAACATGTTTTTCCTTTACAACCCCATATGGAAGAAAAATATATTTCCAATATATTTATTTAAAAAAATTATATATTTTAAATATATTTACAATATATTGGCCTACGCGAATATATTTTTACATCTATTCCAAAAATGTAAATTCAAATATATTTTCCAAAGGCATATATTTTAAAATATATTTTTTTCAATATATTTGACATATATTTTTGAGCATCTAAAAAAATGCATTTAAACATATATTTTTAAATATACTTGTAAAGGCATTCCAAAATATAATTTAAATGCATTTTCCAAAGACATATATTGAAAAATATATTTTTTAAATATATTCTTCAGATTTTTTTCAACATATATTTTTACATATATTTGTAAATGTGTTCCAAAAATATAATTTTAATATATTTTCCAAAGGCATATATGTGAAAATATATGTTTGAAAATATATTGTCCAGATATTTTTGAACATATAAAAAAATGCATTCAAACATATATCTTTAAATATACTTGTAAATGCATTCCAAAAATATAATTTAAATATATTTTACAAAGCTATATATTAGAAAATATATTTTTAAAATATGTTTTTCTGAAAATATTTAATGTCTAATAAAGACATTTCAACATATATTTTGTCTGATATTTTTGTAACTATGTCATAGATAACATTCTGAATACATTTATAAGAGACCCACTACCATTTTAAAATGGCTTGTTTTACTCTTTTAAAATAAATAATAAAAAAAAAAGATTCAAATAAAATATATTTTTTTTTATAAGATTTTAAGCACATAATCCATTCAATACAAAGCAGATAAACCTCTCGCATCCACTTTCCATTCCCAAAGAATTTTTGTATAAGTCATTCTGAATTGAGAACGCTTGTCGGCGGACCAGCAAGTACAGTTATATTGATTTATTGATTGACCTGAATGAATGAGAACCTTCACAGACATCCACCTCCACAGTCCAAGGGTCTTGTCTGCTTACAGAGTACAGAGAGAAACTCTGGATATAAATCTTCAATGTTCTGTTTAATCCATGAATCAGAAGTTGCACTATTATTACCAAACTCGCTCATCAGTGTCTTTATGGACCTTGCTTTGTGCACTGGTGGGCAGTCATGTTGGAACAGGAAGGGGCCATCCCCAAACTGTTCGCACAAAGTTGGGGGCATAACATTTTCCCAAAATGTCTTGGTATGCTGACGCCTTAAGAGTTCCCTTCACTGGAACTAAGGAGCCAAACCCAACCCCTGAAAAACAGCCCCACACCATAATCCCCCCCCCCCACACACCATAATCCACCAAATGATTTGGACCAGTGCACAAAGCAAGGTCCATAAAGACATGGATGAGTGGGTTGGGGTGGAGAAACTTGACTGGCCTACACAGAGTCCTGACCTCAACCTGATAGAACACCTTTGGGATGAATTTGTGTGGAGACTGTGAGCCAGGCCTTCTCATCCAACATCAGTGCCTGAACTCAAAAATGTGCTTCTGGAAGAATGGTCAAACATTCCCATAAGACAGCCTTCTCAGAGGAATTGAAGCTGTTATAGACTGGCATGCTATTAAAACTCATGTGCGTGTAAAGGCAGGCGTCCCAAAACTTTTGGCAATATAATATATATTGTATATATACTGTATATTCTTTTTATACTAAGTCCAGTCCATTGTTTGGACTTCGTACCTGCCGAAGGGTAATTCCAGCAGCAAAAAGTTCCCCCCAGCACAAAATTAAAACTCAGCAGCTACACAAAGGGGGTTATTTACTAAAGGCAAATCCACGTTGCACTACAAGTTCAAACTACAAATTCAAAGTGCACTTGAAATTGCAAGGAAAGTGCACTTGGAAGTGCAGTCGCTGTAGATCTGAGGGGGGCATGGAAAATAAAAAAAACAGCATTTTAGCTTGTACATGATTGGATGATAAAATCAGCAGAGCTTCCCCTCATTTCAGTTCTTATAATCTGATCTTATAATATCAGATCGTATAATATGTGATCGTATAATATGTGAATTCAGCCCTGGGGAAAACTCTTTAAATGAGACTGCAATGATAATACAGGAAACAATACAGGAGGTGTGTGACAGGAAGTGAGCAGTGGGAACCAGAGGGGTGAACTTTCACCTCTCACTTCCTGTTCCTGGTAAGGCCTAGTCTGAAAAGGAAAGCATGGCAGCATGGTGGAGACGCTCTCTGTATTCCCCTGGATGAAAGGTGAGCCTTCTATGTAATAATATTAGAATTGTGAAAGTTTGGTGTATGAGTTAAGTTGTATTTGTCTATTTCCTGCTGAATAGTTCTCATTCTGTGTACATTCACCTTCCCAGTTACCATACAGCATGTGCACAGTAATGTAATATTATAGAGCTCCTCTTCCACAGCATGTCACCCTGCTGCATATAATATGTATGGCTTCCATGTTATATCCAGTAACTGTGTAACATACTGTCAGTGCACATTGCTGCATATAATATGTATGGCTTCCATGTTATATCCAGTAACTGTGTAACATACTGTCAGTGCACATTGCTGCATATAATATGTATGGCTTCCATGTTATATCCAGTAACTGTGTAACATACTGTCAGTGTACATTGCTGCATATAATATGTATGGCTTCTATTCTATATCCAGTAACTGTGTAACATACTGTCAGTGTACATTGCTGCATATAATATGTATGGCTTCCATGTTATATCCAGTAACTGTGTAACTTACTGTCAGTGCACATTGCTGTATATAATATGTATGGCTTCCATGTTATATCCAGTAACTGTGTAACATACTGTCAGTGCACATTGCTGTATATAATATGTATGGCTTCCATGTTATATCCAGTAACTGTGTAACATACTGTCAGTGTACATTGCTGCATATAATATGTATGGCTTCCATGTTATATCCAGTACCTGTGTAACATACTGTCAGTGTACATTGCTGCATATAATATGTATGGCTTCCATGTTATATCCAGTAACTGTGTAACTTACTTTCAGTGTACATTGCTGCATACAATATTATATGGCTTCTATTCTATATCCACTCGCCATGCAGCATAGGAGTTGATTTACTAAAGGAAAATCCATTTTGCACTACAAGTGCACTTGGACATGCAGTCGCTGTAGATCTGAGGGGTAGATCTGAAATGAGGGGAAGCCCTGCTGATTTTATCATCCAATCATGTACAGGCAAAAATGATTTTTTTTTGTCCCCTTCAGATTTATAGTGACTGCACTTCCAAGTGCGCTTGTAGTGCAAAGCGGATTTGCCTTTAGTAAATATACCCCATAATGTCAGGGCACAGTGCTACCAATGTTTATGTCTCCCTCCCCTTTTGCATAGTATTATCTGCCCTGCTACTAGGTGCCATTAGATATGGATTTTTCCATACAGATACCAATTATGGGCCACCTTTCAGGCCGATAACAATATGAGGTAATGATATTATGTTTACATCCAGCTGCCCCAGAAGTAGCCTGATATCAGTTGACATCTAGGCCTTTTTTTGTATTCTAACAGCCACTGGCCACTGTCAGAATGCAGGAAAAAAGAGCAGATAGCAGGGAAATCAATAGCCTGCTGTCAATCAGCAAAGGAGAGGATTTGAAGGAGAACATTCTTCTTCAGGTCTTCCTCTGCTGATTGACAGCAGGCAGTGGGAAGGGGGCACAATAGTCAGCCTAATTTTAAAATTTGAAACAGCCAATGGCAGTCTGGCTATGGTTCCCCCACTGCCTGCTGTTTACATTCAGCTACCATCAAATAAATTGTGCAGAAGGAGGTTAGCGGTGTCTGGGGTGTGTGTGTGGGCGGGGGGTTTGAAAGATGGGTGTGTGTGTGTGTGTGTGTGTGTGTGTGGGGTGGGGGGGAGTGGATGGGGGGTGTGGAGGTGGAAAGATAATTTTTATTTTTTTTATTTTTGGCGGATTCTGACAGATGGGCCGCCAGCCGCTGTCAAAGCACCTGACCAAGACTAACTGACAGCTGGTGAATATAAAACCAGAATAAGCACTTGGAAGAAGAAAACCAACAACTGAGACAACTTGCCTTTGGTAAGCGGACAACTTAATTGTGGTTTATATCACTGCATTAAACTGGCACTGTATCTGATCATCATATCTGCATCATCCTTCATTATTCATTTGGTCATCAGCGTTTGAGTTTTGTGGTGATATCATTAAGAATTTTTGAGGTTTGGTTTGCCAATTGTGTGCTGTTGGCATACAATTTTGGGATCACCGATTTGGCGTATTAACCTCTCATTGTTTATACATATAATTTGACATTCATTATGTGAATTTATATACAAATTTTTCCTTGCACTCTGATTTTTTTGTTTTGGTTAATTATTGTGCACCGTTTTTGGCATATCAGCCCCTGGATGCCAATCTTTCAATGGAATTGGTATTGGTGAAATGTTTTCAATTTTAATTTTCATTGAATCTTTTTTATTGGCACAGTCTTTTATTTCTGTTATCTATTTATTGTGTGTTATTCCACCAGTTCTGCTGCCTTTGTTATTTTTATTTTTATTTTCTGTTTGACCAATCATTTGCCCTTTCATTCTACAGTGTTTTAAGGCAGAGGTAGGCAACCTTAGAGAGTTGGAGATCTACCTGAACAACATGGGAGAAGTCAAAGATCACAGGGCACAGTCTCCTCCAATGTTGCCTCCTCACACCTGACTAAAACCTATAATTGCCGTACTACCGCGCTGCAATTGTGTGCCTTTCACTGCAATTTTTGGTGTAAACATTTTGCCTCCTCACCACCTTGCAGAATTTCTCAGAGGCGCATTGGAGCATTGCATACCGCACTTGTGAATGAGCCCTAAGTTGCATTTGGCAATAGCACTTTTAAGGCTCATTCACATGTGAATTTGGGGGTGATAAAACCCTGCCCCCAATCCCTACCCCCTTTAGCTGCTAAGTGGGAGGGGGTCAGGGTGCCATGGGAGGTGGATGCTTGAGAGTTACTATTAGATCTCAAGCAACCAGAAATAACAGTACCAATGGGGATCGTTGAGTAACTGGAAGTTTACTGTACTACATTCATTATAGTATCAGTGAGTGCACTGAGGTAACTACATACTATATGCACAAGTAGGATTTTTGTTTTGTGGAACATCCTTACTTTTACCTTGGGAGAAACCCTCTTGGGGGGGTCAGCAGCAGACTGGAGGAAACCCTCTAATCATTTAACCAGTTAAGGACCCCCGCACGCCTATGTACGTCCACAACATGGCTCGTACAGGCACAAGGGCGTAAATTTACGTCCTCGCCTTAGTGCGGTTCGGGGGTCCCATCGGGACCCCCTCCGCGGCGTGCGGCAGTCCCCCTGGCTCTGGGAGCGATCGCCGACGAGCGGGCGGATGTCCGTGTTTTCCGCCCCCCCCGCGATCGCTCCCAGCCAATGGGAGCGCGCTCCCAGCCTGTCACTTCCTCCTCCTGTGTTTACACAGGAAGGAGGAAATGATCATTTCTCTCATCGCAGCGCTGTTTCCCAGCGCTGCTGATGAGAGAAGACATGCCAAGTAAGTGTGCACCAACACAACACTGACACACACTCACATAGGCATATTAACCCCTTGTGATCGCCCCCCCCACCCCCCTGTCACAGTGTTACTGAATGCAGTGATTTAATCACTGCATTTAGTGTCAGTGTGACAGGCACTGTAAAAAACAGTTAGTGTTAGGTTCAGGATAGCCCCCCCACCCCCCCTAATAAAGTTTTAACCCCCTGATCACCGCCCTAGTTAACCCTTTCACTCCCTATTGCCAGCGTCACTAAGCGATCATTTTTCTGATCGCTGTATTAGTGTCGCTGTTCCCGCTAGGTAGCTATTTTTTTTATTACGATTTTTTTTTTTACTAAAGACATGTGGCTAAATAAATTTTGGCCTAAATGTTTTACTAAAATTTAGTTTATTTGATTTTTTTTATAACAAATAGTAAAAAAATAGTGATTTTTTTCAAAATTGTCGCTCTATTTTAGTTTATAGCGCAAAAAATAAAAATCGCAGAGGCGATCAAATACCACCGAAAGAAAGCTCTATTTGTGGGAAGAAAAGGACGCAAATTTTGTTTGGGAGCCACGTCGCACGACCGCGCAATTGTCTGTTAAAGCGACGCAGCGCCGAATTGTAAAAACACCTTGGGTCATTTAGCAGCGTAAGTGTCCGGGTCTTAAGTGGTTAAGTACATTTTTCCACAAGTCATCAATTTCTAACAAATGAAATGAATGGATATAGTGAGAAAATAGGCCATTATGTTACTTAAAAAGTTGTTATGCTTTTCCATAGAGTTGCCTGGTGTAATGGATCTTTTGAAAACAATAGCACTGAAGAATGATGGTGGAAGTTCATCCTGTGTGGGTGTATCGTGTGCATCACCTTTTGTCCCATCTGAAGACTTGAGCTCATCTCCTTGTCAAGTGTCGTACTCAAGGCCTAAACAGGTAGGTTTTCTTTTGGTATCGAAACATTAAATGGTTGTCTTTTTTTTTAAATATCAAACATATCCTACTCCTATTTACCTGCTCTGTGTAAGGGTTTTTGTACAGAGCAGCTCAGATCCTTCTCTTCTCAGGTCCCATGCCGGTGCTCCTGAACCAGAGCTCTGTGTGTCCAATCACACACTGAGCCTTGCCTTGACCCCATCTCCTAATTAGCTCACTGGCTGTGATTGACAGCACTGTGAGCCAATAGCTCCCACCGCTACAGAAAGCCAATCAGCAGTGCAAGTCCCTGGAGAGACAAGGCTCTCGTGGACATCACTGGATTGAGAGAGGGCTCATGTAAGTATAGGGGGGCTGCACACAGAAGTTTTTTTTACCTTCATGCATTGAATACATGAAGGTAAAAACCCTTGTACCTTTACAACCACTTCAATAAAAAGTAACCTTTAAGGAGGTGACTCCAAGCGGCTGACAGATGGAGAGAAGCAAGTACAGTTAGACCCTATGAAAACATCAGCTTTGACATGTAGACTGTAAGCCAATTTGACTGTTGTGTCAAAATAAGATATCTTGCTCAGTCTGGTAGTAGTCTGAACTAAAAAGGCAAGTTGTAGGCAAGATGTTGATTTTTATACAGATTTTTTAAAAGTCTACAATATTTTTTTTTTTACATGCTTAATTTTGTTCGTTTTATTTACTCAGCTGCATCTATTAGACCCCTTTCACACTGAGCCAGTATTCGGGTGTTTTAGCACTAGAAATAGCCTCTAAAAAGCTCATGAAACTGCATCCCTTTCAGTGCAATGAGTACTTTCACACTGGGGCGATGCGCTTGCGGAACTTTAGAAAGAGTCCTGCAAGCAGCATCTGGGGCGGGTTGGGAGCGCTATAAATAGCGCTCCTAAAACACACCTGCCTATTGAAATTAATGGGCAGCACTTCCAAAGCACTTTAAAAGCGCATTAAAAACTGTACTTTTTCCCTTTAAAAAAAAAAAAAAAACGCCTAAAAAAAGTGTTGCAAAAACCGCCGGAGCTTTAGCAGCGCTACAGTGTGAAAAGGGTCTTATATGGCTTTTGATTCACAGGGAAAATCTAATAAGTCTAATATTTTCCATTTACTTTTTAAAGCTGCCACTTTGGCAAAGTTTCCTGGGACTTCAAACGGTGTGATCAGTGACGCTCTTACGAGAACAATTCCGGTGTTGAAATATCACCTGAAGGGAAACATCGGGAACCATCAGAATACCACAAATAAACTTGTATGTCATTTACCACAGTTAACACCACTTTCTATTCTCTGTGTTGTAGTGTTTGTATATTTACATGATAATAAAGTTGTGTGTATTGTACTGTGTTATCGTTTTTATTTCCAAATATTTGCTGGTTTTATAGGCCTACAATATATAAAATACAATATATAAATGCACAGCATTTCAAAATGTAATAGGAATGTATTTTTTTTTTTTTTACATTCAGTACATTTATATTTAAAATATATTTTAAAAAACATTCTTAATATATTTTTTCCCAAATATATTGCCATATATTTGAAATGCTACAATTTTGGCCAGATTCAATATATTTCAAAAATATATTTCAATATATTTGTGAATATATTGGGTAATGCATTGTGAAATATGTTGCAAATATATTCATAAATATATGTTAAATGCATTTAGCAATATATTTATGCAGCCATAAATATATTGCAAAGTGCATTTTGGAATGCATTGTGAATGTATTCTGAAATATATGTTAAATGTACTTCTGAATGCATTTAGCAATATATGTCTGAATATATTCACAATGCATTCCAAAATGCATGTTGCAATATATTTATGGCTGCATAAATATATTGCTAAATGCATTCAGAAGTACATTTAACATATATTTATGAGTATATTTGCAACATATTTCACAATGCATTTCCCAATATATTCAATAATATATTCACAAATATATTGAAATATATTTTTGAAATATATTGAATCTGGCCAAAATTGTAGCATTTCAAATATATTGCAATATATTTGGGAAAAATATATTTAGAATGTTTTTTTTAAATATATTTAAAATATATTTTTCTTCCACGTGGGACCCTTTTAAAGATCTATAAAGTAATGCCGCGTACACACGATCGGAAAATCCAACAATAAATCCATGGATTTTTTTCCGACGGAGTTCCGGTTCAAACTTGCGTTGCATACACACGGTCACACCAAATTCTGCTTGTCAAGAACGCGGTGACATACAACACGTACGACGGCACTATAAAACGGAAATTCCATGCCGAGCCCACCACCCTTTGGGCTCCTTCTGCTAATCTCGTGTCACTTGAAGTTTGGCGAGAGACGATTCACGCTTTTCAGCCTTCGTGCTTTTCAGTCCGTTACTGCTGTTCAGTTTGTGTCTGGTTTTCAGTGCGTTCTTGTCTGCTCGTTTCTGATTTTTAGCTTGTTCTTCATAGGCCTTTCTGTTCTTTAGTGCATTCTGTTAGTTCCTTCTGACCAGCCGACCATTTTCTAGCCATGTTGCGGCTACGTACTCGTTGTAGAGTTTGTGTTGTGTGGGGGCTTGGTGTTGGGGTTCTTGCTTTGACCCAAGCTCAGTCCATGAACATGGTGGGGAGGAGTTCATGGACGAAGAATTGGTTGCTCCAGCATGACCAATTCCCGCATATGCCTTTGCTGTGGGAGATCCAGAAGAATAATCCTGATTATTTTAGGAATTATCTCTGGATGACGGACCCCGTCTGTTGGCTTTGCTGTCCCCTTATATCACAAGGCAGGACACCTGCATATGGCAAGTTATCACTCCTGAGCAAAGGCTAGTCGTCATGGTGAGGTACTTGGCGACAGAGAGAAGTCTGCAGGACATCAAGTTCATGACAGGCGTCTTCCCCCAGGCTCTGGGGATCATTATTCCAGAGACCTGTTCTGCCATCATATAAGTCCTGCAGAAGGACTATATTAAGGTAAGTTTTCTCCTTTAACATGCCATTCTATGTATTTATTGTATGCTAATGTATTGTATTTCTTTCATCATTCCCTAATTACCATGATTGTAATATGCTGTGAATGTCCCCTTGATCCCCATGCATGCTGTAAGCTTTTTTTTGGCCTACATGCATATTTGCCTTCACTAACCTCTCCAGCATGCCATCCTGGGCCCATACACACCTAGCCTAGTCACTTAATGTATTTTGTCAGCTCCTTTGTAGTGCTTTACCCTAAACCCCCTGGGCCAGATACACGTACATCTGCGTATATATACACCGGCGTAGCGCATCTCCTTTCCGTTACGCTGGCTCAACTAAGAGACGCAAGTACCCTATCCTCGTAGTATTTGCACCCAAATTTGTGCCGGCGCGACGTAAATTCCGAGGCGTAAGGCGGCGTAATTCAAAGTGGGAAGGACGTGGGCGTGTTCCATTGAAGTGAACTGTGACTATGGTCAGCGCCTCTCTGCGCATGCTCACAACTCGGCCCGGCGTAATCAGTGAGATTGGAACTAGGCCCAGCGTACTTAGTGATATACGAGCAGGGCATAAATAGGCCCAGACATACGCCCTTCCATTGCAAAAGTACATCCATTTGTTTCCCTCCCTGAAGCAAGGTGCTTTTGTTCTGTTGTCTGTCGCTGTTTGTAGGTTTGTGTCGTGTCGGTGTGTTTTTTGGATCGTGTGTTTTTGAGAGATGTCAGAGAGGAAGAGGAAGTTGAACTACTCCTAGCGGGAGAAGGCCATTATTTTGAGGGCCATCACCCAATTTGGTCGGTGTCTGCATGGGCCTGAGAGTGGCAACACCACCCCGGCCAGGAGGAGGCAGATCCTGCAGGACATTGCAGATGATGTCAATGCGTTGAGGGGTGAGACCAGGGCCCACAATGAGATCCAAAAAAAGATCAATGATCTCAGGCGCGTGGTCCGTGGGAAGCTGGCAAAGATTTCAGCTCATGCCAGGGGCACTGGAGGGGGACCTGCATGCACTATCAGGCTCAATGCTGAGGAGCGTGTGGTTGCCCAGTGCTTCCACAGGCAGCAAGTGGAGGGGCTGCCTGGCTTTGACTCCATTGAGGAGGTCTTGAGGACAGGTACGTTTTTTTTTTTTTTTTTCTATCTGGTGTGTAGCGTGTGTGGGGGGGAAGTGAATATGTGAGAAGTGTGTGGATCCTCCAACCTGTGAATGTTTTGTGTCATCCACAGATGTGCAGGAGGGTGCTGGGCCATCTGGCCAGTCCGCAGCCTCCCCCGGACATGAGTCTGAGGCAGACCCCCAGCCAAGCCCGGAGTCCTCTGTGCAGGGGAGTGGCCCAAGCTTACCTCATGATGAGGTTGAGGAGGATGAGGTGATGTCGGGGAATGAGCTATTTCTCCATGTGGAGGAGTCTCCCCCTAGGGCTGGCAGCATTCAGGCCTCCATCAGGGGTAGCCCCTCCCACTACTCCCCCAACAGGGCTTCCCCCCAAGGGGCTCCCCTTCTTCCAGGCCACAAGCCTCATCAGGAGGCAGGAAGGCGACCCGCAAGACCAGGGGGTTGGCAGAGGTTCTGCCGAAAAATCCTAGGAGGGACCAGGCCCGTCAGACCCGCTATCTGGGTCAGGTCACCCAGACTTTGGACCGAATGGAGGAGAGCCTGGCTTCCATCAAGGAGTCCATGCAGGACATGAGCTGCAACTCCCTGGCTATGATTACCTGCTTCCAAGACCTGCAGACTGCCACAGCAGGCGTGGGTCATGAGGTGCGTGCCCTGACCCAGGCTGTCCAGGCCAACACGGCAGCCCTTAATGTGGGCCTTACGCGCCTCGCCGTGGCCTTGGAGGGCAGGCCGCTAGGTGGGAAGAGACCAGGGGATGCTCCTCCTTCCCCTGATTTCCCCCCCATGAGTCTTCCCTGAGGAGCCGGGGGCCGTGGCCGCCCCAGGCGTGGGTCACGCCAGCAGCGTTAGGTTTTTGTGTTTTTTTTTCTTTTGTGTTTGATGTTTATTTGTGTTTTTACTGTGATTATGATTTGTTTTCTTTTTGTGAATGATGTTTGATTGTGGGGGTGACATTCCTGATGGAAAAGGGGTGTCACCCTCACTTGTGGTGGAGAAGGGATCCCCAGGACCGTGTGAATGGTGTATGAATGTACAGTGACATAATTGGAGCCTTGCGTGGCATTGCTGCTCCCAAGTCCTGCATGGTGGGCTTGTGATAATCCAATTAGATGAGGATGTGGGGTGTGTGTGCTAGGGACCACAGTGGTGTGCATGCGTGCATTTTCCTTGTGCCATGATGAATTTGTGTGTTTAACGAGCAAAGATGCCTAATGCGAGGCATCTCCTGACTGCTCTACCCTCAGAAGATGGGGTAGCCTTGGTCAGGGGGGGATTGTCTGGTTGGGGGGTCAGGTCATCACGTAGGTCAATCTCCAGGCCCTTTCTCACGGCAAAGTTGTGCAGCATGCAACATGCACCGATGATCTGGCACACAAAGTTTGGGGAATACAACAGGGTACCCCCGGACTTATCCAGGCATCGGAAACGGGACTTCAGGAGGCCAAAGGTGTGTTCCACCACTGCACGGGTACGTGCGTGTGTTTTATTGTATCTTTGCTCTCCTGGGGTTTGGGGATTCCGCAATGGAGTCATGAGATGGGGTGCATATGCAGAGTCACCTGGAAGGGAAAAGACAGGAGGATGTTAGTCGTGCGTGTGCCCCTTGTGATGTGTGCATCATGGGGGGGACAGTCATGCCTGACACCCATGTCACTCACCAACCAGACAGCTGTCCCCATACACGTTCTGTTCGAATTCCATTGAGATGGGGCTCTGACGGTATATGTAGCTGCCGTGGCTGGACCCGGGGTGTTTGGCACAGACGTGCCATATGAGGCATTGGGCAGCGGCTATCACCTGTACGTTGATGGAATGCCAATGCTTCCGATTGCGGTATAGGTGCTCTGTCTCATGGGGGGGCTGGAGTGCCACATGTGTGCAATCAATGGCCCCCACGGTGCGTGGGAATCCTGCAATTCTGACAAAATCACGCATTACCTTCACCCGCAGATCCTCCTGGGTGGATCTGATGATTTGGTTGGCCATGCGTCTAAGGATTGCGGGGATAACCTGGTGCACACATCTGCTAATGGAGGATTGTGCCATCCCAGCCACCACTCCACTTGTTCTTTGAAAAGAGCCACTGGCAAGGATGGAGTGTTGCCAGTACCTTGACCAGTGGCTCCACTGCATGTGAGCGGTGTGTTGGGCTGGTGATGTCATCTTTCAGGGTTGTGATTAATTCCAGGATGGCAGTAGGGGTGAATCTGAAGATGCGATACACCTCCGAATCACACATGCCAAAGACGTTTATGCGCGGTCGGTAGATCCTCTCCCGTGCCCCCCTCCTCCTCCTCCGTGCCCTCATCCTTCTACGTGCATCTAAAGCCAGTAGTATAGCTATGACTATGGATGCCCCTGGCATGTTGGCATACAGATTGTTGCCCTGCAAGTGTGGCTGCTCAGCTCATCCCTAACGGTGTTGCTTTAGCTGACCTGCACACGCCTGGTGCAAAGTTACAGCTGCTTTTATAAGGGGTAACTTTAGACCGGACATACAGCTAATGCGCACAGCGCGTAGCCTGCGCCGGACAAACATACTTTTGTGGATCTCCGTATCTCCCTCATTTGCATATTTGCATAGCAAAACAATGGTGTGTCTAGCGTGTTTTTGCGCCCACGATGCGCCGGTGTAGAAAAATTACGTCGGTCGAAAAAATCAAGTATTCAGGCATATCTCGTTTTGGGGATACGACGCATAGATACGCCGGCGCATATTTACACTTATGCCGCATATCTCGAGATACGCCGGAGTAAGTGCTTTGTGGATCTGGCCCCCTGTGTACAAATGTTATTGTTGTCATTAAATTCAGGCAGAGTGCCAGAGTTTTTTTGGGGGGTCCAAATGTAATTTAGAACCCCCCTGAAATGTTTACAATGGGCCATCAGAAGGATTGAGGAATCTGAAAAGTGGACCTTATATTTTTTGTCTTTAACCGCTTAAGACCCGGACCATTATGCAGGTAAAGGACCTGGCCCCTTTTTGCGATATGGCACTGCGTCGCTTTAACTGACAATTGCACAGTTTCCAAACAAAAGTGTCCTTTTTTTCACACAAATAGAGCTTTCTTTTGGTGGTATTTTATCACCTCTGCGGTTTTTATTTTTTGCTCTATAAACAAAAATAGAGCAACAATTTAAAAAAATGCAATACTTTTTACTTTTTGCTATAATAAATATCCCCCAAAAATATATAAAAAAAATCATTTTTTTTCTCAGTTTAGGCCGATACGTTTTCTTTTACATATTTTTGGTAAAAAAAAATTGCAATAAGCGTTTATTGATTGTTTGCGCAAAAGTTCTAGCGTTTACAAAATAGGGATAGTTTTATGTCATTTTTATTAATATTTGTTTTACTAGTAATGGCGGCAATCAGTGATTTATTTCAGGACTGCGACATTATGGCGGACACATCGGACACTTTGACACATTTTTGGGACCATTGTCAATTTCACAGCGAAAAGTGGTATAGAAATGCACTGATTACTATGAAAATTACAATGGCAGTGAAGGGGTTAACCACTAGGGGGTGATAAAGGGGTTAAGTGTGTCCTATTGTGTGTTTCCTACTGTAGTGGGGCATGGCTGGACGTGTAACATCACTGATCGTCGTTCCCTATGACAGGGGACAGACGATCAGTGACAAGCCACAGAGAAGAATAGGGAATGTTTGTTTACACTCACCTCTCCCCATTCTTCAGCTCCTGTGACCCGATTGCAGGACACCGGCGGCGTTCGGGTCCCGCTGGCACGGTCACGGAACTTTGGACCGAGTCGCAAGCGTGCGGCTGGCGGCACGCTAACGATCCACGGCTGGGTTGTTAAAGGGGAGGTACATGTATGTCCTTGTGCCCAGCCATGCCATTCTGTCGACGTATATGGTCATGAGGCGGTCCTTAAGTGGTTAAATACTCCTTAAACAAAATATTATACTGATATTGGCCAAGAATATTTGTGTCTAATCTGCTTGGAATTTATGTGCAGAAGTACCATTTTTTTTTTTTGGTTTGACTCCACAGTTTCCTTCAATGCCACAGACTGTGGCTTCCCAATTTGCCGTGCGGTGGGACTTTCCCAACTGCGCAGGGGTAATCGATGGGAAAAACATCCATATCGTCCCACCACCCCACTCAGGGTCATACTATTTTAATTATAAGGGGTTTCATAGTATCGTGTTGATGGTGGTTGTGTCGGCCACATATGAGTTTTTATATGTGGACGTGGAGAAGAATCCCCTCCATCCTCATCATCACTGGAGCCAAATTGCCAATATGCTGTGCCTGGGGGAACATGACTGCCAAATTGTTGTTTATGAGTATTTTCCCCTCTCTGTAGGCTGATGTTACTCCCTTCCTCTACCTAAGAACCACCATCAGAATCAAGTAATGTTTGTGTATCCCTTAAGAAGGAAGAGGCTGACGCTATGTTCAAATACCTCAGCTGACTCCTCCATGCATGATGCTGGGGCTATGGCAGAAGTAGTTGTGGACAAGGAGGAAGAATAAGCCGCTCTAGCAGCCGCGATGGACTACACACTAGGATGCGAGTATCAGGAAGATGAGGATGGTTTAGTAAGCCAGTCCACCACCTTTTCTGCATGCTGTGGCTGGATAGCACAGGCAACATCACTAAACAGAGATAAATGTGCCTTGCCTAAGCATGGATCACGTCCACCTTTGCCTGTGTGGACACAGATGCTGGTGGCCCCCACATAGTGACAAGGGAATGTCTGTCTCTCCTTGTTGGCCTCCCAGGCATGATGGGGAGGCTTATTATTACCCAAATGTATTAGAAACTGGGAATTGAGGAGCTGTGGTGGCTCAACGTGATTGGCACTGCGTTGACAAGCCATTCACCTCTGCAGCCAAGGGTTCGGATCCCGGTCTCGGCTACATGTGAATTGAGTTTGGTGGTCTCAGCCCGGCTCCTGGTGGGTGTGCTATGCAAGGTACGCCTGTGCTTAGTACGCCCACCCCCCCCCCCCAAAAACCACCACACTTGCACGCACACGAAATTGGTTTAAAACACACGCACTTTGGCCATGCGGTCTCTTAAAATAAAGAGAGGCAAAGGACCTACGGGGCTGGCTGGGTGGGCTAGGCCCCCTCACTCTCTCATAGGGGGAGTCCCTCTGCCCCATTGGGGTCCCGTTGGGCCCCAGTTGGGCTCCCAAGAGGAGCGGGTAGGGCGGGGTGAGTGGGAGGCCCCCCTTCACACCCGCCATTGCCACCAGGGGCATGGAGAAGGATGGCGAATGCCTCCGGGGGGAGGGTCTGCCTACTTCCAACTCCTGCAGTCCGGCTCCTCTCTCTCGAGTTCACGCACAAAAAATACACTTTAAAAAAAAAAAAAAAAAAAGAAATTGGGAAATGTGTGATTGGATTCACTTTATTGAATGAAAAGTGGCGTTTTGTGCGCCTCAAATTGAGGACTGACAGAAATGTAATGACTATAGAAAACACACAAAAAAACATGCAGCAATCAAAAATGAATTTGTATACAGCACTAAATGTTAAGTAATGCTGTGTTAAACACTGCACAACACTAACAAACTACACTGACACTACACTATACTCACATCACACTATATTGACACACTATACTCACACTACACCAACACCTTACACTCAATAGGTAAACACACTAACACGCTAGTAAGCAAAGTGAGCCCTGCTCTATCTATTTCCACTCTACAACACACTGTAAAAGCTTCCTATAGAAAGGAACCTTTTATAGTGTGGGGTGGGATTATGAGCACTGAGCCATGATTGGACAAAGTCATTATCACTTCATCCATTCAGGGCTCTGACAGTGCTCTGTAACTTATAGGCAAAGCTTCATCCAATTAGGGCACTGTGCAGAGCCCTGTAATATGGGTGTTCATCGAACAGGCGATGTTCGGGTCAAACTTTTGCTGGGCCCAAACCATTTGCCCAACACTAGTTACAATGCATCACACAGTTTAATTTTTTATAACCTTATTAAATCATTACCGTTAACACTTTAATCAAGCTATTGCACAACAGTGCATTGTGTCACGCTGCCATATGTTCTAACACATTGTTGTGCATTGTTAACCACTTCCCACCTTTCCTATAGCAGAATGACAGCCCGATGGTGGTTCAGTTATCATGACTGGGCATCATATGTCTGACACACCGCTACACCAATCTCGGTAAAGTGCCTCCTAAAGAGGGTCTTTACCAGGTGATCAGCTATGTCCAATCATGGCTGATCACGATGTAAACAGGGAGAGCCATTGATTGGCTTTTCCTCACTCAAGTAGAGGAGAGTTGATTGGCTGCTCTCCTGACAGGGGGGTCTGTGCTGATTTTTTTATCAGCACACCCCCCCCTCTGATGCCCACCCAGGACCACCAGGATGCCGCCAGGACCACCAGGGATGGCCACCCACACTGGACCACCAGGTATGCCACCCTAGACCACCAGGGATATGCCAATCAGTGCCAAGACATCTGCCAATCAATGCTGAGGCAGCTGCCAATCTGTGCCCATCCACAATGCCTGCCAGTGCCACCAGGGATGACTATCAGTTCTATCTATCAGTGACGCATATCAGTGCCACGTATCAGTGCCTATCTGTGCCCAGCAGTGCCACCTATCAGTGCCCATCAGTGCTGCATATCGTTGCCACCCATCAGTGCCACCTTATTGGTGCCACATCATCAGTGCCACCTTATCAGTGCCTGTCAGTGCCTCCTTATCAGTGTCCATCAGTGAAGGAGAAAACTTGCTTATTTACAAAATGTTATAACAGAAACAAAAGAAAATGTATTTAAAAAAACGCAGAGGTGATCAAATACCACCAAAAAAAGCTATATTTGTGGGAGCAAAATTATAAAAATTCTGTTTGGGTACAGTGTACCGCGCAATTGTCATTTAAACAGCGACAGCGCTGAAAGCTGAAAATTGACTTGGGCAGGAAGGGGGTTCAAGTACCTGGTATTGAAGTAGTTAAAGACATGCTGCATTTTTACACAATGCGCACAACACACCTGCATGGTGTCCTTACATTAACCCATTTACTGCCACAACCCTACATCTTATGGCAGTGTCAGCAAGGTTTTTTTTACAAACAGCTGCAGCCACCAGGATTGTATGTATACTCCACAGGCCAACTGCTTTCTAATGAAAGTTATCTGGTGGCTGTACATTCATTGGATCACTTTCTCTTACCACCTGGAGTGTGCCCCCCCCCCCCCCTTGTTGCGACCTCTTGCCATTATTCTTGGGATCTGCTGTCCCGCCTGTAGGCCCCCAACCTGCATGGCAGGTGTTGCTTAGTAGATAAGAGTGAGACAAGAGGACATCCATTCACTGATCTCTCCTAGCTAGAATGAACCTGGAAGTGGCATAGAAAACCACTTTCAGTTCACTTCCAGTTTATGTTGTCACTTTCCCCAGCCCTTGTTTTAGGACTCCTGATTTTCATTAAAGAGAATCTGTTAACTACTTGCTTTCTGTGCACATATACCCCCTTCCTGCCCAGGAGAAATTTCAGCTTCCAGCACTGCGTCGATTTAACTGTCAATTGCGCGTGGTGTACGTGGTGTACTGTCTGTGTCCTCTGCAGTGTGCACCTAAAGCTATGTGGTGTGTGTACTGTCTGTGTCCTCTGCACATTGTGCACCTAACTTAAAGCTGGTGTTTCTCATATTAAAAATACAATGTCTAAGTTTTCAGATAATACAAAGCTATGTAGGGGAATAAAGTCTACAAGATGTCTCTGACTTACAAGCAGACCAGAATGTACTGTTTGATTTGGGAACTATGTGGCAAATAAGGGGTTAATGGTAATACATGTAAAGTTATGTATCCGGGGGCTAAAACATGCATGTATCATATAATCTAGGGGGAGTACAACTGACAGAATCAATGATGCAGAAGAATTTCTGTGTTCTGGTAGATCACAGACTTTTTAACAGCATGCAATGCCAATTATCAGCTTCTACAGCAAGTAAGATACTTTCTTAAAAAAAAAAGGAAGGGACTCTAGAGGGGAGACATAATCTTGCCCCTGTACAAAGCACCTGTAAGACCTTATTTTTGTAAGAATATACAGTTCAGTTTTTGGTACCTCTTCTCAAAAAGGTTGTTGCAGAACTTGCACAAGTCCATGGAATGGCAATTACATTTTTAAGGGGCATGGAATACCTCAGCCATGAGCTTAGCTAAAAAACAATTAAAAATACATTCACATGGACATGTGTTAGAACAGCACCAAGAACTGTATATACACTATGGGGCTGATTTATTAACACTGGAGAGTGAAAAATCTGGTTCAGCTCTGCATAGAATTCAATCAGCTCCCAGGTTTACAGGCCATGTGGCAGCAGCACTTTAAAAGAGAAGTATAGGCAAAGCTTGCTTGGCTGTACTTCTCCTATGGACCGTAGAAGTGCAATTTGTTTTGCGTACACACGACCGTTATTCATGTCATGGAAAAAAACATTGTTTTTCTCTACGTGATTGCTCCCAAGCCTGCCTTGCATACACATGTTCGTGAAAAAAAAATGCTCGAACAAAGCGTGGTGACGTACAACACGTACGACGGCACTTCGGGCGGCTTTTGCTAATTTCCCCATCTCATAACTTGCTTCTGAGCATGCGCATTTCCCCCCCTCGTTAAAGCGTACACACGACCGGTTTTCACGAAGTGAAAAATGATGAGAAAAATAGAGCAGGTTCTAAATTGCTCTGGAGCTTACACACAACCATTTTTCACAACCAATTAAAAAAATTAAATTTTTCTTCTCATGAAAAATGGTCGTGTGTACGCGGCACTATTCTGACCAGTAGCTGTAGTGGTCTATCATATCTGCTGAGTCCATTCCCTTTGGGAGAAGCACAAGTGTAATATCTAAAGAGAAAGAGAAACCGATTGCAGACACATTTTCAGAGAACAGGGAAGCTGCAATATATTATGTTTTTCTTCTTCTGTTTATATATCTTTAATTACATATAAATGTCAGGCGTTAGTATGAACATAGTACATTATTGAGCATGTGTAGGGAGCAGTCTAGGGCAACATCTCCTGGAAAGAGCTACAGCGTTAATATGAAGCTATGCTGCAGCCCGATTTTTAAATTGAAAGCAGCAGAAAGCTGAGCACCTGTTTATACTAAATCATTCAGCTCAATACAAATCAAGTACAATATTACTGGGAAGCAGCCAATGGACATTAGGAAACGGTGACAAGCACTCCTTTTAGGAGTTCATGTGTACAAGTTCTTACAGAGGGGATCCAAGCAGCAGCTTACAGCTGTGTTCACCAAATGTGCTCTAATACATAGACAGCTATAAAATGTATATTGATAATAATGTTTCCCAGCTGAAAAAAAAAATGAATATTCATTAAAACATTTAAGTGTTATGTGTTTATTTGGGAACTTTGTTTAAATACATCTCAAAGGAATCCTGTGAATTTCTTGTATTTGTCCATAAAAATCTTTGTTGATTTTTTTATACCTTTCAAGCTGGTGAACTTGTTGCTTATCAAAGCACAAGCTTCTCCAGACTTCTTTAATTCCCAATACCATTGTCTAGGAACAGAATGTCCTTAGGCACTACCATTTTGTGTAAACATGCAGAAAGTTCCACTGGGTTCCAACTGTCTGATGCCTCACAATCTGTATTTGCCTTTGATAAATCCTTTAATGCTCATGCATTTCTGGCTAGCGTATTTTGCCAATTCTAATGCCGCGTACACACGGTCGTTTTTTGCGATGAAAAAAAACGACGTTTTTTAAAACGTCATTTAAATTGATCGTGTGTGGGCAAAACGTCGTTTTTTGTCTTCAAAAAAACGACAAAAAAAAAAATTCCAACATGCTTGAATTTTTTGTGTCGTTTTTCAAAACGTCGTTTTTTGTTTCACAAAAAGTCACCGTGTGTAGCAAAAACGTCGTTCAAAACGACGTTTTTCAACCCGCGCATGCCCAGAAGCTAGTTATGAAGCGAGCTTCAATGGAAAAGTGTGGTGAACGTAACCTCGCTTTTTGTGAAAAAACGATGGTGTGTATGCAAAATTGTCTTTGAAAAGTGACGTTTCAAAAACGTCGTTTTTTACTTCACAGAAAACGTCGTTTTTTTTAATCGCAAAAAACGACCGTGTGTACGCGACATTAGATTCTCTATCCCAAGGGGAGGAAAAGCTTAAAATCTCAATCAGTCTGTTTATGCATGTGAAGGCTTCCCTCTAGCTATGTGTCATGCCTGCTTTTGGAGATCTGTGTTTATAGCATTGATCTGCTGAACCTATCTGGCAGATGACACTGGTGCTGTGGCAGGTAGAGATTACCTCTGAACATACCAATGTCAGCATATGTAGCACTGCAGATTACATTTTCACTATATGACTTTTGAGAGAAAAAATAATGTTTTTAATATGAAATACAGAAAGTGACTAGTACATATCAGCCAGAATCATGAAAACATTATTATGAATGCATCACAACAGTAATGTTTTTAGCTTGTTATCTGTAAACTGTTGTGTGCAGGGTTGGATTGGTATGTATGATTTATGGTGCCATTGCATACCTTCAACGGTCTTGCTATTCTACAATGGACTGCTCCTATGTCATAATCTCACCATATAATTGTGTTTGCACATGGTATTGTAGTTATATTGCAACGGGATGATAATTATTATTATAATTATTGTTGTTGAGTTCAGAGTTCACTGGCTTGTATGGAATGCAGAACTCTGCTATGCAAAAAGAGAATTATTCCCACAGCAACTGGTTCATCCAAAGAGATGCATTCCTTTAGACTTCAGAACTTGAGAACCACCAGAGGTACAGACAAGGTACAGTAGATGACAGGATACTTGGAATATTCATGCAATACTCAGAGACCTTCAGAGAACCCAGTTTCTTCTGTCACAACTCAAAGGAACCTTCCTTAATATACACACATCTCAATTCAGTAACAAGGTCAAGCAATCTGATTGGTCAGTATTATTAGCCCCTTTGATCTACTTTTGATCTTCTGGGTGACAGATAATGCCTCTAATGCCGCGTACACATGACCGTTTTTTTCGGGTTCTAAAAAATGACAATGACAATGTTTTTTTTCAACCCAATCGTTAAAACGGCCTTGCCTATACACATTGGGCCAGATTCAGGTAGATGGGCGCTTCTTTACTTTGGAGTAACGTTTCTCATTTACGTTACTCCGCCGACACTTTCGGCGCAAGTACTGTTATTCACATAGCAGTTGCGCGTAAACTTGCGCCAGAGTAACGATAATGCGCTGGCGTAACCCGACGCAAGTGGAAGTGGGTGTGATCATATGTAAATGATGGGCGGAGCCCAGCGCAGAGGCTTACGTTCAGCGCATCATCCACGGAGCATGCGCAATAAGTGAGGCTCCACTCGCCCCCTTGTGCGCATGCTCACAACTTCCGTCGGCACCACTTCACGGGAAACGTCAGCGCAATGTGTTCCATTGCGCGTATAAAAGCGCTAGCGGAAACGCCATTCCGGCGCAAAAGTATATCCGTTTCCCCCCACCCCAGGGAAGATACTTTTGCACTGTCATGGCTGCTCCCGCTACCCCCAGAGAGAGGAGGAACCTCAACTTTAATGCCCAGGAGGTCTCTGTGATCATCTCGGCTATGGAGACGTTTAATGATTCCCTCCACGGGAAAAAAAGCAGGAAGACCAGCCGGGAGAGGAAGCAGGGCATCCTGGAGACCATTGCTGCCAGGGTCAATGTGCTAGGGTACTCCACCCGGACTGCAGGCGACATTCAAAAAAAAATAAACGACCTGCGGCGCACGGTCCGTGGCAAGGTGGCCACCATTAGGAGCCATGAGAGGGGCACAGGTGGTGGTCCACCATGTGCGGTCAGCCTGACCATGGAGGAGGAGGTGGTCGCCCGCTGCCTGGACAGGGAGCAGTTGGAGGGGGTCCCTGGCTATGACTCCGTAGAGGAAGGCTCCAGGACAGGTAAGTGATTTTTACCCCCTTTTTGGTGTGTTGCATGTGGGGGGGGGAGGGTACATGTGCCAAGTGTGTGGGACCACCAACATGTGTCTGCTTTGTGTCATCCACAGATGACGGAGCTGGGCCATCATCGCTTACCGGCCAGTCCACCCCAACCTCCCAACGGGATGCTGATGACGAGGCCCTGGGTGCTGGAGACACCGAGGTGGAGGAGGAGAGTGCCCACACCACTTCAGCAGAGGTGGTTGAGGAGCCTGTCCCTGAGCAGGACTTTATTTTAATGTTGCAGGAGTCCTCCTCCTCTGCAGGGCCCTCTGTCATCCCCTCCCCCATCCTAGGTAGCCCCTCAAGGGCGACTCCATCCCCACGGGGACAACCTTCTTCTGCCCCCAGGAAGGCGACCCGGAAGACCAGGGGGGTGTCTGATATGGTCCAGGACCAGGTAGTGTTGGACCACGCCAGACAGACCCAGCAAATGGGGGAGATTGCTGGCCACTTAGACCGGGTCGCAGACAGCCTGGGCTCCATGTCACAGCTGCCCAGTCGTGTGCAGGACATTGTCACCAGCCTGGGGGAGGTGCAGGCTGATGTCCGGCACCTGACAGCAGCCGTCCGAGACAACACAGCTGCCATCCGGGAAGAGGGGAGGCAGCGGCAACGTGACCAGCGGCATCATATCACCCGCCAGCTGAGGATGCAGGCCCAGACAAACCTGTATCTGAGCCGTATTGCTGTGGCATTGGAGGGCAGGCAGCCAACAGCTCCCAGGAGTGGCCCACCCGGGGATCAGCCTCCTCCAGATGCCCCCCCTACCCCCACCACCACCCACTCCCTCCAGGCAGCTGAGGAGCCCGAGAGTGCCCCCAAGGAGGAGCCCCCGTCATCCCAGATGAGGGTTTTTTGATTTTTTGGTTGTTATATTTTTTTTTTTATACTCAGGATATGAGTTTTTGTTTATTTTTGAATATTTATTTTATACTCAGGATATGATTTTTTGTTTATTTTTGTTCTCAGGTTATGAGATATTTTTTTTATTTTTTACTGCACACGGTCAGAAGTGCAGGGGACAGTGTGAATGGTGTGTGAATGTGAGGGGGTGGCACTCCTGCCAGTAAGGGGTGTCACCCTCGGCCGTGGTGGTGAAGTTAACCCCACGGCTGTATGAATGACGTGTGAAAGGTGTATGAATGGACAGTGACATCATTGGGGCCTTGACGCTGGCGTTGCTGCTCCCAAGTCCTACATGCTGGACTTGGGCTAATCCAATGCGATGTGCATGTGGTGTGTGTGATCTAGGGACATCAGTGGTGTACACGCGTGCATTCTCTGTGTGATAAATGTTTTGGTTTATTGTCCAAAGATGCCTACGGCGAGGACCCTCCTGACTGCTCTTCCATCAGCAGACTGGGTCTCCTCTGGCAGGTGGGGACTGTGTGGGTCGGGGGTCAGGTCATCACGTATGTCAATCTGCAGGCCTTTTCTCATAGCAAAGTTGTGCAGAATGCAACATGCACCGATGATCTGACACACAAAGGTAGGGGAATACAATAGGGTCCCCCCGGACTTATCCAGGCAGCGGAAACGGGACTTCAGGAGCCCAAATGTTTGCTCCACCACTGCACGGGTTTTGATGTGTGCTTCATTGTATTTTCTCTCTCCTCTGGTTTGGGGGTTCCGGAAAGGAGTCATGAGATGGGGTCCCAGTGCATATGCAGAGTCACCTGTAAGGGAAAAGACAGGAGGATGTTAGTCATGCATGTGCCACTTCTGATGTGCATCACGGGAGGGGATAGTCATGCCTGCCACCCATGTCACTCACCAACCAGCCAGCTGTCCCCATACATGTTCTGCTCGAATTCTGCTGGGATGGGACTCTGACGGTATATGAAGCTGTCATGGCTGGACCCGGGGTGTTTGGCACGGACGTGCCATATGAGGCGTTGGGCATCGGCTATCACCTGTACGTTGATGGAATGCCAATGCTTCCGATTGCGGTATATGTGCTCTGTGGCACTGGGGGGCTGTAGGGCCACATGTGTGCAATCAATGGCTCCGATGGTGCGTGGGAATCTGGCAATGCTGTAGAAATCTGTCATTGCCCTCAGCCGCAGCTCCTCAGTGGTGGGTCTGATGAACTGGTTGGACATGCGTCTGAGGATTGCGGGGACAACCTGGTGCACACATCTGCTTATGGTGGACTGTGACATCCCAGCCACCACTCCACTTGTACGCTGGAATGATCCACTTGCAAGGAAATGAAGTGTTGCCAGGACCTTCACCAGTGGCTGCACTGCTTGTGAGCGGTGTGTCTTGCTGGTGATGTCACCCTGCAGGGTTGTGGTTAGTTCAAGGATTGCATCAGGGCTGAATCTGAAGAGGCGATACACCTCCTCATCCCCCATGCCAAAGAGGCTCATGCGCGTGCGGTATATCCTCTCATGTGCCCGCCTCCTTCGTTCCGGGGGACCCAGTACTAGTGCTAGGACCACGACTGCCCCTGGCATGTTGGCACACAGAGGTGTTGTCCTTGCAAGTGTGGTTGTTCAGCTTGCTAGTTTCGTCGGTAACGCTGCTGCTGGAGCTGCTCTCCTGCTGACCTGTGGCCGTCTGGAGTAAAGATAAAGCAGCTATTTGTAGAAATAACTTTGCACCGGACGGACGAGATACGCGCGGCGCATGTAGCCAGCGTATGGTGCTAATCCGTTCGCGAATCGGGAAATCTCCCTCATTTGCATATTTGCAGGGGAAATCAATAGGCGCGACTGATGCGCCAAGCTAAATTATGCGCTGACGATACTCTGGCGTCGGAAAGTTAAGCCGATCGGAAATGGCCCGTTTTCTGTCGCATCTAGTTTGGTGGGTACGGGCACATAGAAACGACGGCGCATAATCACAGTTACGCGGCGCATATCGAAATACTCCAGCGCAAGTGTTGCTGAATCTGGCCCATTGTGAGAAAAAAAAATGCTCTAGCAAAGCACGGTGATGTACAACATGTACAACGGCACTATAAAGGGGAAGTTCCCTTTGGATGACGCCACCCTTTGGGCTGCTCTAGCTGATCTTGTGTTAGTAAAAGACAATTCACGTTTTCTGTCTGTTACAGCGTGATGAATGTGCTTACTCCATTACGAATGGTAGTTTTACCACAATGAGCGCTCCCATCTCATAACTTGCTTCTGAGCATGCGTGGATTTTTCATGTCGTTAAAGCCCACACGCGACCATTTTTTACAAACTGAAAACCGGCAACGTTAAAAACGTCATGAAAAATATGTTGGAAAAAAAATTGGCAATTTTTTAGAACCCGAAAAATACTCTGAAGCCCATGACATTAAAAAAAAATCATTTTTTAGAACCTGAAAAACGGTCGTGTGTACGCGGCATTAGCCGTGGACAACTGCAGTCATAAAACCTAATCAAAGTTGTCCAGAAATGTTTAAAACTTGTATTCTTTTACTACTAATTAGATGAACAAGTTACCATTTGAAGAATGCCATTTACCATACACAAATACTCAATAAATACTTAAAGCCCTTTTTGATGTCAACATTAGATAATGGCCAAATTGGATTCTTACCAAATTATTCTACATAAATTGGCAAACAGGTATTATTAGCCATGTAATCTTAAGGAGACACTGTTGACCAGGCCATTAATTTCAATAAAAATATTCCCATAACATATGTGCATTTCACTTATTGCATGCATGTTAGTTTTTGTGTAAAAGCCCCCCTTGTACAGATATCCAAAAACCCTGAGACTGCTGCTTGTGACACAATATTAGATGTGATGACAACAGTACCAGTAGACTCAAAGTTCACACTCAAGTGACAGTCTATGGTATTCCCCTTTCATTCTCTTCTGGCAGCTACATAAAGTGTTATGTAGAAAGGTGAATGGAGGGGTGGAAATCCTTGGTCAACACAGAGGGTAATTAGACACTCAAAAAAAGAGGAAAAAGCTATAATGTTCAAAGAGGGAGAGGGCTGTGCTAGGGAGTTAACAGGTAACATTTTCTAGCAAGTTCAAAGGCACAAAAAAATAATGCTTAAAGTGCAATAATAAAAGTGAAATATTCCTTTAAATGTTGTGCCTGGGGGCTGTCTATAGTATGCCTGTAAAGTAGCTCATGTTTCCTGCGTTTAGAACTGTCCCTGTGCAAATTTTATTTCTAAAGGAAAAAAGTAATTTAAAACTACCTCGCGGCTATTCATGAATTGGTGGGTCCAGACAATACAGATCTAAGTCATTAAAAAAAGCGTGTGGGTCCCCCCTAAATTCCATATCAGGCCCTTCAGGTCTGGTATGGATATTAAGGGGAACCCCACCCCATGTTTATTTTAAAATGGCGTGGGGTTCCCCCATACCAGACCCTTATCCGAGCACGCAACCTGGCAGGCCGCAGGAAAAGAGGGGGGACAAGAGAGCGCCTCCTGGATGAATGATGCACTACCTGTCTGACATTTCTTATATATCCAAGGGCGGGCCACCCATGACATGGACGGATGACCCTGCCCCCCTGTAACGCAAGGGGGTTTCCGGCGGTTTCCCATGGTAAGAAATAAAAAAAAGTCACTGCGCTTAGGAGAATTGACAGTGGGTAAGGTAGACTGCAGCCCCCCCTAGTAGATACCCCCTAGAGGGTAGTATAAGGTATATAAAGTATGTTGTGGGGGTAGTAGCGCTGCCTGTATTCCTCCCTGAGGCCAATAGGGAGAATAGGAGGATAACACTTGGCAGTCACAAAGTGGTGATAGCCCAGAATTGCTAGATCAGTAAGAGCTATAGCAGTGCTAAAGGCAAATAAATAAATCCTGTGGTGCTATTGGCACCTTAATCCCGCTTAGCTGGTGCGTTTCCAATTAGTGAGGCTGAAACATGGATAAATATATATATGCGCATCAGAATGTGCCTAAGTGCAATATGTGAACCCTCCAATCCAGGTGCTTACAAACAAACTAAAATATAAGGTAATGTATCAATAATCCACTTGTGATGATATTGTGACAGATCCAAAATAAACAATAAATGTAAATGAAAGGGTCCTATATCCTTAGGCCACCTTAATCTAGCTGATGTGATTCCCATTGACAAGGCTGGGGCCTGGATGGGAATATGTCATGTGCATCAATATGCGCCTAAATACAATAAATGAACCTCTAGTGCAGGTGTTTATAATACAGCAAACAAATATATAAGCATGCTTAGAAACTTGTCCGCTGGAAACCTGTCCGTCGGACATGTCCGCTTGTTAGTACGCCTAACCAGCTGACTGAAATCCCCCAAATGCGTCGAATTGATTCGACGCATGCGTGGAAGCATTAAACTTCCTGGTTAGAGCACGTCGGTGTCTTCTACGTCACCACGTTCTCTGTCCGCGGGGATTTTGGTCTGATGGTGTGTACACACATCAGACCAAAATATCCCAGGAGACATGTCCGATGAAAACGGTCCGCGGACCGTTTTCATCGGACATGTCTCCTCGTGTGTACAGGGCCCAAGAGTAAAGTTATGTACACATGGATCAAAATTCAGCCAGTTCAGCAGAGACCGATCAAATTTTCACCCATATATAGACCTTCATGTTCAACAAAAGACAATCATTAGAACAGCTTCCAATGGTTCTGTTGGAAAACCTGCTTCAATCAGTCGTCTGCAGTTAATAGTTGCAAAACTGACCCGTGTATTCCAACAGTGCAGGAGTCCTCGCTGTCAGAATACAATAGAACAGTGGGAAGGATTCCTGCAATGTTGACAAGACACAATTCTGGTTAAAGCGCACAGCTCTCCATTTAAAATAAAATTAAATAACAAAAATGGTATACTTATCTGCTGTGAGCTCTTTTGCACAGAGCAGCCCTGATTCTCTTTTTGTGAGGTCCCCTGCCAGTGCTACAGACTCCTCCTCTTTCTCCCCTTTGTGCCCCCCATGGAAAGCACTTGATCCCGCCCCCGACTGCTCAATACAGCATTTGAATGACAGCAGTGGGAGCCAATTGCTCCCACTGCTATCAATCTGCCCAAGGAAGAGGGAGACAGCTAAGAGAGACACTGTTCTTGTGCACATCGCTGGATCAGGTACTGTATGTATAAAAGGGGGTGATTTTGCAGCACAGAAGGTTTTTCACCTTAATACATAGAATGTATCAAGGTGAAAAATCTTAGGGCTTTAGAACCACTTTAAGTATTGATGCTCTATTGTTCTGACCTCCAAACATTGTTTACAGTTCTTTTTACATTTCTTGTGTCGCTGAGCCTACTATTAATGCTGCTATGAGTTTGAACAGTAAAGTAGGTTGAGGCCTCTGTGAATGTGAAGTCTTGACTATTAATATTCATTGTTTCTGGGTTTAAAGCCCCATTAAACACTGTATTTGTAAAAAAAAAAATGCTTGTAGGGTTAGAGAGCAAGTAATAGGTACAAATACTTACCTTATGCCTTTCTCCTGCTGGCTTCCCCCTTTTCTGTGTGACCAGACTCCAGGATCTGCCTCCTTTCACTGCCCACAGGTCAGAGCTCTCATAATTTACAATGCAGGAACAGCAGTGCTGCACTGTACAAAAAGACAGTGAGTGATTACCCACATTCCATCATACAGTGGAGGTAGAAACAAGTTTCCCCTCAAGGGCTGGACTTTATAGGCACAGATTGTATAACCACAAAAGGGTACAAAATTAAATATTTATTTGTACAAAATAGGACATAGAAAAGATCTGAGTTACTCTGCGGAGATCATCTGGGGGCTAAAACCATGTGCCTCAAAAAATGTATGTATCATATAAAATATGCAGCCATATAACAATGGAATATGCAATACATGAAAATACACATGGGTATACACATCATACAATGAAGGATTCCTACGTGTTACAGAGGCGAAACTCCTTCTTCAGGGAGAATTCACTGTATGTTTTTTTACTGTAATCTAAAATACAAAAGCAATACATAAACTTATAATATTTTGAATCAGAAAACATTTTTCAGATCATCAAAATGGCAAAAGATGGATAAAAAAAGGGTATAGGTATTGAATATATCATGGCAGAGACATTCTTACATAGACACGCATTCAAGGAAGTCAGCAACGGAAATCAACAAAAAAAAAAGAACACAAGGATTGGAGAATATCCACAGGACCCTAAAGTCGTGTGAAAGGAAAATTGTATCCCAGAACGGGATAAAAAAGAGGCAAACAAAACAGATTAGCGTATTGGCGGCTGTGGAGCAATCCAGGATCGCATCCATCCAGAATATAAAGAGCTGATTTTGTGGAATCTACAAACAAAAATAATTATAAATCTCTCAAATATCTATGAAACTATAAATTGTTCCAGCAATTTAATATTAAACAAAGAAAGAGGCATCAGTATTCATATCACAATACCACATCGAATAATGGTATTTTTTTATTAATTATTGGTTAATTTCATATAGGTTATCAATATAAATGTGAAAGGAAAATTGTATCCCAGAACGGGATAAAAAAGAGGCAAACAAAACAGATCAGCGAATTGGCGGCCATGGAGCAAACCAGGATCGCATCCGTCCAGAAAACCTTTTTTTTTTTCTTGGCGATTAGACGGATTGATGCTTTTCGGTGTCCTTGGTTACATTCCCGGCACTCGTGGGCCAATCTGATCCCTCTGGGGTAGTGGTTTTGGTGGTCCTCGTTCGATCACATTTATCCATCCACTTTTTGGGTCTGTTTCAGCCTTATTTCTGCAAGTTTTTCCTTCCTGTTTTTGGGCCAATATTTTGGCTTTTTAGCCTTTGTATTCCCATCTATTCCCACCATTACACTTGCGATTTTTTGACCTGAATCCTTTGTCTGTTCAAGTACAGACATGCGATTGAGTTGGGATTGAGGTTTGCTATCTCTCCATCCCGCAATCTCGCGCTGTTCTGTGAACAGGGTTAGCCACGCATGTGTGCTGGTGGGAACACGATGCAGTACGTCACTCCTCCATGCAATGGCTAGGGAGTGGCCCTGTGCACCGCGCACTCAGAGGACCGCTCTGTCCAGTCTCTGATGTGTTACGGGGTTTATCTTTTTCACACTTCAGATGGACTGTGATCTGTTTCAGATCCATCCCTATTTAAGGGATGGACTCTGGGTGATCCAGTCTGCAGCATTCACGATTAAGGAGTGGTAGACACTGACCTTTCTCTTGCAGAGGGTAAATATATCTCTATTCATTTTGAGGTTATTAAGTGCAGCTTTGACCAAATATGGTTTTTGCATGCAGTATGTTTTCATGAGTGTTTTTTTTTTCTTTTATATTTTTCTTTGCATACTAGACCTGCGGGCTGTTCCATTTCTTTGGACTACTATATTAGGGTCCTGTTTGGATCCCATGTATAGGATTACTACTTGGCAATATTGTTTATTGGCCAGGTGCACAGCCAAGATTACTCAAAGAGGTCTCTTTGTCTGACCAATAAATCGGATATGCAACAAGATATTCTCTCTTGAAATACACAGGA
The DNA here is from genome assembly GCA_029574335.1 of Rana kukunoris. NCBI lineage: Eukaryota > Metazoa > Chordata > Amphibia > Anura > Ranidae > Rana > Rana kukunoris. The sequence goes on from CM056056.1 coordinate 145,571,124, forward strand.
CATTTTAGAGGTAAATATTTATATTGATAACCTATATGAAATCATTCATTGAATATCTCCCCCCATAACCCCCCCCCCCCCCGGATACTTTCTGCAGGTATGGCTCATCTGAGTTACTCTGCGGAGATCATCTGGGGGTTAAAACCATGTGCCTCAATACTACCAGCCGTGATCAAAAAAGCGATAAGGAACGAACAACTGTTACGAATTAATCGACAATCGACAGTTAAAAATCGCATGCATCAGCCCCAACCCAAGCACATTCTATGTGCATTAGTCAACACAAGGTCAGCAGTAAAGCACCGTCATGAAATCCACGATTTCATCCTTCAATACGATTTAGACTGCCTCTTCATTACAGAAAGCTGGCTCACAGCCGACTGTAACACCATTCTGGGAGAATTGGTGCCGGAAAATGATCGCATCTTAACAGAAAACAGAGTGGGGCAAAGAGGAGGAGGCCTGGCAGTGATTGAGAAGACTCACCTCGCGATCACTAAACCAGTCCTTCAAAACTCACTTCCATTTATGGAAACCCTCACTCTGCAACTACAAATAAATCCCCAGGAGACCGTCCATATTCTACTCTGCTATAGACCACCGGGTCCAAAATCGCAGCTTCTCCCACTTTGGACAGAGTCCATGTCCACTTACACCCTAAACAGCAAACACCTTTTGCTGCTCGGGGACTTCAACCTGTGGTCCAACTCCCCACAGGATCCCATTGCCGACGCCTGCATTGACCACCTGGAAGGATTAGGTCTGCAGCAACTAGTATGTGAGCCCACACATACTTCCGATCACACACTCGATCTTATTTTCAGACAAGATCTGGAAATAAACATTCAAAAAAATGAACCGTTGCTATGGACAGACCACTATGCAATTAAACTCACAATCACCCTAAATACCCCCTCAACAAAAACATCAAAACCGGTGACAACACACTGAACTAGATCGCAAAAGAAGCTCTAATCAGAGCTCTTCAAAACCACTTTAGGTAAAAAAATAAAAGAAATCCAATCACACCAAACAGCCACAAAAACATTGGATGCCATAAACATGGCCCTGCTACAGTCAGCCGACCTAGTAGCGCTCAAACGTAAAACTTGCATCATAAAAAACAACGTTAGCTGGTTTAATGACCAGCTGTCGTTGCTGAAGCAAGAGCACAGAAGAGCAGAAGCCGTCTGGAAAAGAAGCTCTTCAGAGAAAAACCACGCCATTTACAAGGCAACAACAAAGAAATACCACAAAGAAATCTTCGAAGCCAAAAAAAATTACTTTTCCAATGCCATCACCAATGCCCTAAACCACCCCCGCGAACTCTTCAAGATTGTCACCCAGATCATGAATCCGGTCTGTCTTGAAGCCCCTAACTCAGATACCCAAGAATTTTGCAATGAATTATCAGATGATTTCATTAACAAAATTGAAAGAATCTGTGAAAGCATTCAGCAAAACAGTACCCCCTCACCCCTCCCCGCAATCATTCGCCCAAAATCCATAAAAATTCACCGCATTCAACAGAGTTCACCCTTAAACCCATCTCCACCGATGCCGCAAAAAATATCATACGTACTCTGCGAAATATCACAGCGCATAATGATATCCCCACCAAACTGCTGAAGGAATGTGGCGGTATCCTAGCACCTCCTATCACGCAGCTTATAAACCAGTCCTTCAAGGAAGGTTTAGTGCCCTCCCAGTTGAAACAGGGCATAATTAAACCCATCTTGAAGAAACCTACCCTTGACCCCAAAGACCCTACTCACCGTCGCCCCATAACAGGCCTAAACGTCCTCTCTAAGGTAATGGAGAAAGTAGTGGTACAACAGCTGCAACAGCATCTAGATACCCACAAACTACTCGATCCATTTCAATCAGGTTTTTCGTCCCGGGCTCGGGACAGAAACAGCATTGCTCAAAATATGGGACGACGTTCTCGAGGCCGCAGACGAAGGAATGAATGAATGAATGAAAACTTGTATAGCGCGGCACATGCGAACTGAATCGCCTCTGGGCGCTTGTTGTTCCTGTCTCCTTTGATATCAAAAGAGAAAAGTCTTGACCTTTTTCCTAAATGCTAGGTGGTTCTCCTCCAACCGAATGCTGGTTGGTAAAGCGTTCCATAGTTTGGGACCTTGGATCGCGAATCTCCTTTCTCCCTTGGACTTGAAGTTGGCTTTCGGAACCTGGAGCAGGTTCTGATTCGTGGATCGCAAAACGCGATTGGGATTATGCGCTTTTATTATTTCGCATAAATAAAGGGGGGCATTCCCATGGACACATCTATGTGTAAGACAGAGAGCTTTAAAAGCGATTCTGTCTTTGACTGGCAGCCAATGAAGTGCTCTCAGTGAAGGTGAGATGGATTCCCAGGGTTTTTTCCCAGTCACCAGTCTGGCGGCCGTATTCTGAACGACTTGCAGACGAGCGATTTGGTACTTGGGGAGGCCGAGGTAAAGGGCATTTGCATAATCCAGTCTGGAGTTAACAATTGCTCCCACCACGACCGCTAAATCTTCTTTAGGGATGAACGGAGTGAGTCTGCGTAGTAGGCGCAGCAGATGGTGAGATCCGCTGACTACTGACCCTATTTGTGCGTCCATTGTCATAAAGGAGTCAAAAATGACCCCTAGGCTTTTGACTTTGGCGCTAGGGGTGATGAGCTTGCCCAGAATGGGCGGGGGGGTCCATGCTGTTGAAAGTTGATTCATACGCTTGGCGTGAAACAGGAGAAGTTCTGTTTTCGCTCCATTGAGTTTAAGATAACTCTTTGTCATCCAGTCCTCTATCAAAGAGAGACATGTCTCTAGATTGAGGTGGTGATCCTGTCTGTTGCAGATGCGGAAATAGAGTTGTGTGTCATCTGCATATGAGTGGTAGAGCAGTTTTTGGCTGCTGATAATCTCAAAGAGAGGACGAAGATATATGTTAAACAGCACTGGTGACAGAGGCGATCCTTGAGGGACTCCGCATGTTACTGTGCGTTTGTCAGACGTGAAAGGTCCTAACTTCACTGTTTGCGATCGGTTTTCCAGAAAAGAGGAGAACCAAGATAGATCGCCTTCTGCGACTCTGGCTACTTCAGCAAGCCGAGTCAGTAACAGATTGTGGTCTACAGTGTCGAAAGCGGCACTTAGGTCCAACAGAACTAGAAGACAAGATTCTCCTTCGTCTGCGGCCTTGAGAACATCGTCCCATACTTTCAGTAATGCTGTTTCTGTCCCGTGTCCGGGACGGAAGCCTGATTGCAATGGGTCAAGTAGCTTGTGGGTATCTAGATGCTGTTGCAGCTGTTGTACCACTACTTTTTCCATTATCTTTGAGAGTACGTTGAGGCTAGTTATGGGACGGCGGTGGAGTGGATCCTTGGGGTCCAGGGAGGGTTTCTTCAGGATGGGTTGGATTACACCCTCTTTCAACTGTGAGGGCACTATGCCTTCCAAGAAAGACTGGTTGATAAGCTGCGTGATGGGAGGAGCCAGAATGTCGGCGCATTCCTTCAGCAGTTTAGTGGGGATAACGTCATTTGGCGCTGTGCTATTACGCAGAGTACAAATGACATTCTTAGTGGTCTCGATGGAGAATCTTCTCTTCTAGTTCTGTTGGACCTAAGCACAGCTTTTGACACTGTAGACCACAATCTATTACTGACTAGGCTAGCTGAAGTAGCCAAAGTCGCAGAAGGTGATCTATCATGGTTCTCCTCTTTTCTGGAAAACCGATCACAAATAGTGAAATTGGGACCGTTCACTTCTGAAAAACGCACGGTGTCATGCGGAGTCCCCCAAGGATCCCCTCTGTCGCTGGTTCTGTTTATCATCTATCTCCGCCCTCTCTTTGAAATCATCAGTAGGCAAAAACTACTTTATCACTCATATGCAGACGACACACAACTGTATTTTCGCATCTGCAACAAAAAGGATCATCATCTCGGACTAGAGAAATGCCTCTCTTTGATAGAAAACTGGATGACAAAGAGTTATCTTAAACTCAACAGCTCCAAAACAGAACTTCTCCTGTTTCACGGCAGTCATAAGAATCAACTTGCAACAACTTGGACACCCCCGCCCATTCTGGGCGAAATCATCACCCCTAGCTCCAAAGTCAAAACAAGTCTCGGGGTCATCTTTGACACCTACATGACAATGGATGCACAAATAGGGTCAGTAGTCAGCGGATCTCACCATCTGCTACGCCTACTACGTAAACATATTGCTTGTATTCCTAAAGAAGACATAGCAGTAGTGGTGGGAACAATTGTTAATTCCAGACTGGACTATGCAAACGCCCTCTATCTTGGATTACCAAAGTACCAAATCGCTCGTCTGCAAGTCGTTCAAAATACGGCCTCCAGACTTGTGACTGGGAAAAAACCCTGGGAATCTATCTCACCTTCGCTGAGATCCCTTCATTGGTTGCCAGTAAAAGACAGAATTGCTTTTAAAGCACTATGTCTTACCCATAAGTGCATCCATATGGAACGCTTTACCAACCAGCATTCGGTTGGAGGAGAACCACCTAGCCTTCAGAAGAAAGATAAAAACTCATCTCTTTTGATATCAAAGGAGACAGGAATAACAAGCGCCCAGAGGCCATTAAGTTTGCATGTGCTGCGCTATATACGTTTTTCACTCACTCACTCAACCAATAATTAATAAAAAAAACACCATTATTCGATGTGGTATTGTGATATGAATACTGCCTTTTTCTTTGCTACAATCTTTACAAGATTGATTTAATATTGAATTACTGGAACAATTTATAGTTTCATAGATATTTGAGAGATTTATAATTATTTTTGTTTGTAGATTCCACAAAATCAGCTCTTTATATTCTGGACAGATGCAATCCATCAATACGCCAAAACGCCAAGACACTGATCTGTTTTGTTTGCCTCTATTTTATCCCGTTCTGGGATACAATTTTCCTTTCACACGACTTTAGGGTCCTGTGGATATTCTCCAATCCTCGTGTGAGAGGAATAAGGTAAGTATTTATTTATATTCTTTCCCTGTTAGTCAAAAGAGCCTTTTACTCATGCTATTTTGGGGGGACCCAACTACATGATTATATTTAACAGCAGCTTGGAGTTGGGCTTTAGGCCGGTTCCACACTAGTGCAACACAACACTAGTACTACTTTGGATCCGACTTTGCCCTGTGACTTGAAGCCGACATACGTCCGACTTTCAATGAATGGGGATCCGACTTGGATCCCCTGCCAATACCAGGCACTGTGTTTGATATGAATCTTGAGGTGAAATCCACAGTGACCCCACCCATATGACGTCACAGTCCCATGTGACCACGCCCCATGTCTATATAAATAGTCGCACACGGCATTACAGTGGGAGAGATCGTCAAATCAACATCGGGACAGGAGAAAGAGGGAATCAGACGGCGGAGAAGATGGCCGAGAAGACTCCCCTCGCTAGTAAAAGAGCTGCACGAAGATAGTGAAGGGGCCCGACAGAAGGCAGAAAGCACCGGAGAGAGCACGGAGAAGAGAGGGAAGAGTCGTAAGAGACCCCCTGTCAGAGAATTGGCCGTGAAAGAACTGGCAGACCTGTCATGCGCGCACATACGAGCACAATGCACGCAAATACGGGCACAAGGCGCATGCGCGCAAATACGAGCACAATGCCCGCAAATACGAGCACCAGGCGCATGCGCGCAAATACGAGCACAAGGCGCATGCGCGCAAATACGAGCACAATGCCCGCAAATACGAGCACCAGGCGCATGCGCGCATACGGGCAACAACACAGTGAATACTCTGTTCTTTACTGTGCACGCGCGCGCACCGTTACGCACGCAATACAGGCGGGACTCCAGGCATCAGTGCCTATTTAAACCTGGTTGCAGCAGTTACCAAACTGCTGCATGATCTTCAGTCCTTGACCTGATACTGATTCCTTGTTCCTGATTCCTGTGTATGACCTCGGCTCGGCTCCTGACTCCGCCCCTGGGTTTCCTGCCAACCTACTGGTACTTCCGTGGTACACCTGCCGGACTACATATCCTGGTGCACATCTGTTCCCTGGCTTCACTCCAGCAAGTCTCATCCGGCAACTCCTGCACCCCTGGGCATAGCGTCCCCTGTCTCACCTTCAGGGGGCGTTCTGCACTCGAGTCGCAAGGGAAGCCCTCTCGGCACTTCGGCCTCTGGTAAGGTACGTGACAGCCCCGGAGTCAGAAAAAGACCAGAAGTCCAAAGAGACCCCCGAAGTCGGAAGAAGACCCCTGGAGCTGCCTAATAAATTCCTTTAAAAACCTATGTAGTGTGTTTTTTTTCTTGCCACTTTTTCCCCCCAGGTGAATGGGTAGGGGTACGATGTACCCCATACTCACTCACATAGGGTGGGGGGCTGGGATCTGGGGGCCCCCTTATTGAAGGAGGTTCCCAGATTCCAATAAGCCCCCCGCCCGCAGACCCCGACAACCAATGGCCATCAACAAGGGGACAGGGTGCTTGCTCGTCCCCACCCCCTTTCCTGGCCGTCCAGGCTGCATGCTCGGATAAGGGTCTGGTGTGGATTTTGCGGGGACCCCCACGCAGTTTTTCTGCATAGGGCGTTCCCCCTTTAAATCCGTACCAGACCCAAGGGCCTGGTATGCTCTTGGCGGGGGAACCCAATGCCGTTTTTTTTTTTAAATTTGGCGTGGAGTTCCCCCTCAAAATCAGCAGAGCACAAGTCGCATGCCAAAGTTGGATTATGCAAGACGGCGTTCCAACTTTGATCCGACTTCAATGATATTCAATGGAGTAAAGTAGGATCAAAGTCAGACCAAAGTAGTACAGGAAGCATTTTCAAAGTCGGTCCGATATGTGTTGGACCAGTTAACATGGCTCCCATAAGGAAACATTGATTTTTACAGTGTCGGAGCGTTTGTCGGACCAGTGTGAACACGGCCATAAGGCAAACCTTTAATACCACTAGGAGAAAATCCCAATTTTATTTTATTTGGCATTAAATGAAGTGAAAACCTTATTAGTTGCCAATGGCACCTGCTGAACATTTGGTCACATTTTTTTATTACCTATTTTAATTAACCAGCTTTATTCTAACGTATATTGCCTTCTCTCTTTCCCCTATTGTCACTTTATCTCTCTCCTCACAGACTTTTCCTTCCTTTGTATTTATTTTTTCCAAGTTGTTCTTTACCTGCAGCCAGTATTTATTGCTTCTTATACATTATTGATTCTGTTATGTACATAAAAGAACAATGAATTGAATAAACTAAAATTAAAAAACATTAACACTTCTTTTGTTCTAACTTTTTAATCTCTTTTTTCATTATTTTATGTTTTCACTTTTTTCAAGATTTCTATACCGATGTTTTATGTTTTTAATTTACATAATTATCTAATTTAACAAATAAACATTTATTACAGGGTTACCACATTACACGGGTTTCTTTTATCGTGTGATTTGCAGCATTGGTGCAACACACTTTTGGTTATTCGTGGCAATAACTACTTTGCATAACTTTCATATTATTTTAGATTCTCTGTTTACTTTACCACTTAAGGACCGAGCCTCTTTCTGAGATTTGTTGTTTACAAGTTAAAAACATTTATTTATTTTTGCTAGAAAATTACTTAGAACCCTCAAACATTATACAAACATGGTGGTCGTTGCAATACTTTATGTCACACTGTATTTGCGCAGCGGTCTTACAAGCACACTTTTTTGGGGAGAAAATATTTTTTTTTAGTTAAAAAATAAGAAAACAGTAAAGTTAGCCCAATTTTTGTTACGCTGAGTAAATTGATACCCAACATGTCACGCTTCAAAATTGCGCCGCTCGTTGAATGGCTACAAACTTTTGCCCTTAAAAATCTCCATAGACAAGGTTTCAAAAATTCTAGAGGCTTCATATTTTGGTCTTGCTCTACCGATAATGCGTGGTTTGAACACTGTTTTCATTACTAATGTTCAGATAAAGGAACACCTGGGTAGCAGTGATCATAACATGATTTCATTTAATATTAACTATAAGCAAGAAATACATATTGGCACAGATGAACACAGAACAGAAATGGGAATTCTTCAAAAAGACTATTTGGAACCTCACTGCAAAGTATATTCCCATGGGCAATAAGTTTAAAAGGCTAAAGATAAAACCTATGTGGCTCACGGTCAAAGTTAAAAAAGCTATAAACAATAAGAAAATTGCTTTTAAAAAATATAAAAATGAAGGAACACTAGTGTCGTTTAAATGGTACAAAGAATATAATAGAATATGTAAAAAGGAAATCAAGGATGCAAAAATTCAAAATGAACAACAGATTGCAAAAGATAGTAGGACAAACCCCAAAAAATTCTTTAAATATATTAATAGTAAAAAGGTTAAGTCTGAGCATGTAGGCCCTTTACAAAATAATCTAGAGTGGGTGACTGAGGACATAGAGAAGGCAAATTTATTAAATGCTTTCTTCAGCTCTGTGTATACAATGGAGTATAGGGGAGCTCATGTCCATAATGGGGGTGGGAGTGACATAGCCCCAAATCCACAATGGCTCAAAAGTAAAATGGTCCAGAAATATTTAGACAGAATAAAGGTGGATAAAGCACCTGGACCAGATGGCATCCACCCATGGATCCTAAAAGAATTGAGCTCTGAAATTTCAAAGCCACTGTATCTAATATTTAGGGACTCATTAATGACAGGAATAGTACCACTGGATTGGCGTAGAGCCAATGTGGTGCCTATATTTAAAAAGGGAACAAAGGGGCAGATTCACATAGATGTAATCTTCCGCTGCGTAATCGAAATACGCTACGCTGCCGTCTATCACCAGACTCTACGCCGAATTCAGGTAGTTTTTTTGCGCGTACGCTATTGTATCGTATTTTTTTTCCGCCGCGCAATCGAAATACGTGAGTAGGGGGCGTGAAGCATTTAAATTAAGCGCGTCCCCGCGACGATCGAACTGCGCATGCTCTGTTCAGGAATTTCCCGCCGTGCATTGCGCGAAATCACGTCGTGACGTCATTCGTTGTTTGAGTAGCGGCGTTTACGAACATTCCTATTCCCGGACGACTTACGTTAAAAATAATAAAAGAAATCGAAAAACGTTGAAATTCGACGCGGGAACGACGGCCATACTTAACATGGGCTGTCTAATATTAGACCAGCAAAAAGCTGGTATAGTGAAACGGAAAAAAAAGATGACTAAAGGTGCCGTAAGAGATTGCGTTTGAAGAGCGAAATTTTGTGGATTCCAGGCAAAAGCTCATTAGCATACCATGAAGGTGAAAAACAACAGGAAGTCCGCCCAGTGGCCGCAATTTTCAGGCAGCGTAGATCTGAAGGCGTACTAACACGTAATAAAGTCGAAATTTAGCACGCAGGTGTCTTTTCATGGTTTGAGGATTTCGACTAGCGTAAAAACGCTCGTAAATCGAAATTACTCCTGTCTAACAACATTTACACAGGCGTAATCGCTTTGTGAATCTAGGCCATAGTCTTTACCAAGTAACTATAGACCTGTTAGTTTACCTTCTATAGTTGGGAAGATACTGGAACGTTTAATAAAAGACCACATGGATGAGTTCTTGCTGGAAACAAATTATTTAAGCAGCAGACAGCATGGATTCATGAAAGACAGAAGTTGTCAGACAAACCTGATTTCGTTTTATGAAGAGGTAAGTAAAACCCTGGACAGAGGCGTGGCAGTGGACGTGGTATACTTGGATTTTGCAAAAGCGTTCGATACAGTTCCCCACACACGGCTCATGTGTAAGGTAAGGTCTACAGGATTAGATATATTAGTTTGTAAATGGATAGAAAACTGGCTGAAAGACAGGATTCAGAGAGTTGTGGTTAATGATTCTTACTCTGAATGGTCCAAGGTTATCAGTGGTGTACCCCAAGGTTCAGTGTTGGGTCCCTTACTTTTCAATATATTTATAAATGATATTGGGTCTGAGATCAAAAGTAACATTTCTGTTTTTGCAGATGACACCAAGCTATGCAGTGGAATAACGTCCTTGCAGGATGTCTCCAATTTACAAGCCGACCTCAATGCTCTGTCTAATTGGGCGACTATGTGGCAGATGAGGTTTAATGTTGATAAGTGTAAAGTTATGCACTTGGGGGCTAAGAATATGCATGCATCATACATGCTAGGGGGAGTTCAACTGGGGGGATCTGTAGTGGAGAAGGATCTAGGGGTTTTAGTTGATCATAAGCTCAATAATGGCATGCAATGCCAAGCTGCGGTTTCCAAAGCGAGCAAAGTCCTTTCTTGTATTAAGAGAGGTATGGACTCCAGAGACCTCATCTGGAATATGCAGTCCAGTTTTGGGCACCAGTTCTCAAAAAGGATATTGGAGAACTGGAGAAAGTGCAGAGAAGGGCAACTAAACTGATAAGAGGCATGGAGGAGCTCAGCTATGAGGAAAGATTAGAAAAACTGAATGTATTCACTCTTGAGAAGAGGAGAATAAGGGGGGATATGATCAACATGTACAAATATATAAGAGGTCCATATAGTGAACTTGGTGTTGAGTTATTCACTTTAAGGTCAACGCTGAGGACAAGGGGGCACTCTTTACGTCTGGAGGAAAAGAGATTTCACCTCCAAAATACGGAAAGGTTTCTTCACAGTAAGAGCTGTGAAAATGTGGAACAGACTCCCTCCAGAGGTGGCTCTGGCCAGCTCAGTAGATTGCTTTAAGAAGGGCCTGGATTCTTTCCTAAATACACATAATATAACTGAGTACTAAGTTCTGTAGGTAAAGTTGATCCAGGGTAAATCCGATTGCCTCTCGGGGGATCAGGAAGGAATTTTTTCCCCTCCGTTAGCAAATTGGATCATGCTCTGCTGGGTTTTTTTGCCTTCCTCTGGATCAACTGTGGGTATGGAGTTGGGTGTATGGGATGTACTGTGTTTTATTTTGTTTGTTTATTTATTTTTTATTTTTTATGGTTGAACTGGATGGACTTGTGTCTTTTTTCAACCTGACTAACTATGTAACTATGTAGGCGCTGTTCACGTATGCGTTTGCGAGCTCAACGAAACAGGGCATGTTTAAACCTTTTTTGTTTATTATTTATTTTACCTTTTATTTTTTACATTGTTCTTTAAACAAAAAAATGTGTCACTGTTATTTCTATCACAATGAATGTAAACATTCATTGTAATAATAATAATAAAAAAAAAAAACATGGCAGGTCCTCTTAAATATGAGATCTGGGGTAAAAAAAAAAAATTGTAATTTCAAAAAATGCATAAAAAAATGTCTGAAGTGATGTTTTGGCACCGCTACCGCCCTGCTATGGTATTGAGATAGGTGGGGGCCATCTTCCCCTCACTCTTCTCCATACCCAGCCACAAGAAGGACCCGATCACCTCCGCCACTGCCGAAGGCTCCAGTAAGCAGCGGAGGGCATGGGAGAGCAGCGGGAGGGGTGCTCCTCTCCCGCCATCGATCAAAGGGATCTCTCAGTGAATCTGCCATAGAGACCACTATTATCGTAAACCGGACCGCTGGCTGAAGAGGAGGATACCTGGGTTATGGCAGTTAGCTGCTGCAATAACAAAGATATCCCCCTTCAAACAGCTGACGTATATATCGGCGGGTGGCGGTCCGGAAGTGGTTAAAGTGGTTGTTAAGTCACTGTGATCTCTTCATACAATAATGCACCAGTGTGTATACTTTAGGAAAAAAATGCTATTCTATGCCTTATTTCATAGCGCAGCTCAGGGCCCACGTGATCGGCCTCCTCTCCCCTCTCTAGATCTGACAGCTAAAGCGGGAGGGGGGCGATAATCCCCCACTGACATCAGTTGGGAGGAGAGGAAGAGAGGAGGAGAGAGGCAACCAGTCATGTGAGCACCAAGCGACATTCTGAAATAAGGTATAGAGCTTTTTTTTTATAAAGCACTCACACTGGGGCACCTATCATTATCAAACAGAGAGGATTTTATGGAAAGTAATTTTAGCAGCAGGAGGGGAGGGGCAGGCACTATCACTAGCTGACAGACAGGGAAGGAGGAGGGAGAAAAGGACAGAGGAGAAAAAAGGATGCGGATGACGGAGGCATGAAAACTGACCACAGTGTCAGGGCTTAGCAGCCATGATAAACTATGGTCAGTTTAGAGAGGGGAGTGCAGAACCAGGCAGGATCAGCCAGGTATTTCAGGTGATAGAAAGGGCCAAATTACACATCACAAGCACTATGTTGTGTGACATGCTTTAAGGGAACAGGATTATTATTTTTTTTTTTTTAGGGTAACAAACACTTTAACCACTTGCCCTCCAGAAGATTTTACCTCCTTCCTGAACCAGGCTATTTTTTTGCTAGTCAGCACTGTGCTACAGTAACTGACAATTGCAACACTGTATCTAATATATATATATATATATATATATATATATATATATATATATATATATATATATATATATATATATATATATACATACATACACACACACACACATTTTTTTTCACACGAGTAGAGCTTTTATTTTGGTATTAAATGATCGCCACTGGGTTTTTTTATTTTTTGAGATATAAATAAAAAAAGACCAAATTTTTTGAAAAAATATATATATAATTTTATATTTTCTGTTATAAAACATACACAATATTTTTTTTTTCTTTTTATCAAATGTCTTCATAAATTTTGGACAAAATGTATTCTGCTACATGCCCCTGTTAAAAAAATAAATACAAAATCCTGATGAGTATATATTGATTGCTTTGTGTGTTAGTTATTGCATTTACTATGGGATACATACTGGAGTACAGCAGAAAATCTGACACTAACTGACACTGTGGGGAACTGAATAAATGTCACTGACATGACCATTAACACAGTGATCAATAATGTGATTAACCGCATGCCGACCAGCCGCCGCAGTAATACGGCGGCAGGTCGGCACTGCTGCGCGAGTGCCCGTAGCTCTACGTCGCCACTTTTGACGGCCACTAGGGGGCGCGCGCGCCGCCGGCGGCCCGCGCGCGCGCCCCCCCGCTCGCCCCCGAGTCCCGTGCGTGTGCCCGGCGGGCACGATCGCCGCCGGGCACACGCGATCGCTCGTTACAGAGCGGGGAACGGGAGCTGTGTGTATAAACACACAGCGCTCGTTCCTGTCAGCGGGGGAAACGCTGATTTTCTGTTCATACAATGTATGAACGGAAGATCAGTGATTCCCCCTAGTAAGTCCACCCCCCCATACAGTTAGAACACAAATAGGAACACACTTAACCCCTTCCCCGCCCCCTAGTGTTAACCCCTTCACTGCCAATGGCATTTTTATAGTAATCCAATGCATTTTTATAGCATTGATCGCTAAAAAAATGCGTCAAAAGTGTCCGAAGTGTCCGCCATAAGGTCGCAGTACTGAAAAAAAAAGCTGATCGCTGCCATTACTAGTAAAAAAAAAAATAATAATAAAAATGCCATAAAACTACCCCCTATTTTGTAAACGCTATAACTTTTGCGCAAACCAATCAATAAAACGCTAATTGCGATTTTTTTTACAAAAAATATGTAGAAGAATACGTATCGGCCTAAACTGAGGAATTTTTTTTTTTTTATATATATTTTTGGGGGATATTTATTACAGAAAAAAGTAAAAAATATTGCATTTTTTTCAAAATAGTCGCTCTGTTTTTGTTTATAGCGCAAAAAATAAAAACCGCAGAGATGATCAAATACCACCAAAAGAAAGCTCTATTTGTGGGAAAAAAAGGACGCCAATTTTGTTTGGGAGCCACGTCGCATGACCGCGCAATTGTCAGTTAAAGCGATGCAGTGCCGAATCGCAAAAAGTGCTCTGGTCTTTGGACAGCAATATGGTCCGGGGCTAAAGTGGTTAATTCAACATTTATACAATGCTTATAATATGCATTGTCACTGCAATGACACTGGTTAGGAAGGGTGATCAAGGGGTTAAATGTGTGCCTAACAATGTTTAATGTGTGTCTTATGTGCTGCTTTTACTAAGCATCTTGTTGTTTGTTTGTTCTTCCCCTGCTTAGCAGGGAATACAAAAACAGCAAGACCCCCATCAGTAAATAGAGCTCTGTATTTTTTTACAAGCACAGAGCTCTGCTCCATGAATCACTGAGCTAATTGGTGGGTGCCAAAACCTACTGATCGGCTTGCACTGTAATGAATTACAGCACAGCTGGGACGGCGGGCGCACATGTTCACGTCCCCTGCCCGGGCACGTGGATCACCTGCTAGGTACCTGATCTAGCACAGAGAGGCCGCATTGGTGCCGCACATCTACCTTAGGCAGTAGGCAAGTGGTTAAAATAAATTTCTACCATTGATTGCACAATGGGATAACACCTACTATGTATTCGTTTTGAGTTCACTTTACAGAGCGAAATTAAAAAACAATATAAAGATTGCTGCTTACATGTTTAATTGCTGAAAAAAACATAATCATCAACCTTAGAGTTTAACATGAGGAGTTATGTATATCATAATTAACCCTATCAATACTGTGCTGGCAGATCTTCATTATCAGTTGTAAACTAGCTGTGCACACTATGAGGGTTATTTACAAAAGGCAAATCTAGTCGCTGTAGATCTGGAGGGGAAGGTCTAAAATGAGGGGAAGCTCTGCTGATTTTATCATCCAATCATGTGCACGCTAAAATTATGTTTTATTATTTTCCTTGCATGTCCCCTTCAGATTTACAGTGACTGCATTTTCAAGTGGATTTGCCTTTCGTAATAACCCCCTATCTGTCTTAAATGGTTAAAGATGTCAATGCCTAGGGGGTACATTGCATGTTAAAACACTTTCAAACCTATCTGTCCCTAAAAAATGCATTTCAAGTTGTTCTAAAAAATATAAGCTGCCAATAGAATCCAGTGTATTAGCCTGCCCCATTTTTGGGGCTTTAAATGTTGAGGCCTAGTGTAAGGCTAAAGTATTGAAGGGATTAAGAATAAGGTGTAACGTACAGGTAGCAATAGCATTAAATGCTAGGGGATGCTTTAATGTTTGAGACAGCTTGCAAAATAGAAAGAGTTTTCAGTGCTGCAGGATTTATACTTGTTGCTATACTAAAACGTACCAGTGCAGAGAAATAATGTACCCAAGGTTGCTGTTACCTGGCTTCTAGTGAACAACCTAAATTTGTCAGACACAAAAAGTGGATTATCAGTCCCACATGTATATATTTTAAAGCACTGAATCATAAAATCTCCTCTATTAATATCCTCCTAAAATATCAGGATACAAAAGTTTAAGCACCCTTGTCAAAAACCTGGTTAATTACAAATTGTTTAAATTTGTGTTTAAAAATCCTGGAAAACATTGCTTAGAAGAATTTTTATAATCTAAACTTTGGTTACCTGGCCTGGTGATGGAATGATGACCAATAATTTAAAAGGGCTTCTCTCCCACCCAAAGGAGATCTTACGGTATGCAAATGACTAGAAATGGACCAGTTCATCTATTTTACAAGAGCGCATAGAGGAAGTGATTTCTGAAGATATGTAATGTGAAATCTTTAGACTATAATAGTTTGGGCATTTGTTTTGTGGATTGCTTGCTGAGCATAGTGTATAATGTATAGATATAATGTATAGTGTCCAGTAGATAATTGATATTTCGGTATTAGTTAGATGATGTAAGTTATCTCCCAGCAGCAACCAAAGTTCTCCAGAGAGTGCAAATTATTTGACTTCCAACACAGAACAAAATCCAACAGAGTACATATAATTCAAAGTCCCATTTGACTAGATCAATTCTAGACCTGTGCCTTCATATTCATACAGAATGACAAGACTGATTAAATGCCAACTTGAATGTCTCAAATACTGGTCTCACAGTGGAGGGGGGGGTTCTGCCAGACAACCAAATGTTTCCCATGAATGAATACCCCCTCAAGTCTAATTACCATCAATAAATACATCCTTACGTATGTAAACAATGTACCCTTTGAGGTTAACAGACCACCTCACACACCTAGGTAGTCTTACATAAGATATACAATATATCAGCTCTGAAAAACAGAGTCTCTAATGTAGAGACAAATCTGGGTGACGTTGCAAACATGGTCAATGACCTCATTGATGCTCATAATGACCACACTACAGAGCAAAAGATGGATAAAAGCTAAAATTGCTAACATTGAATATCATTTGTGCCTCAATAATGTCAAAATTTGCGGCCTGCCAGAGGCAACCCCCCCACTCAAGCTACCCTTGTATATCATAACCCTGGTCAAAACAGTACAACCAAAAGTAAAAAACATTAAACTGGTTATTGACTTAGTCCACATGCTCCCTTAACTTCCATTCTTACCTGACACTGCACCCTGAGACGTGATTCTCTGCATGATTTTTTTTTTTTTTCACGCAAGGGAGCAACTCATGCAAAAAGCAAGAGCTTTAGGAACCCTGCTGGATCCTTATGTCTCTCTGCAACATTTTGCTGACCTAACACAGCATACTTTTCAGCAACGTAGGCAACTAAACACAGTCACAAAAGCCTTGCGAAATCACCTCATTCACTATCAATGGGTGGCCCCGGCTAAACTGCTTATAATCCACAATGGCTCCAAATACAGAGGGCAAGATTCTCGTAGATCGGAGTATTTTTGTTCTGGCATAGCGTATCCCATTTACGCTACGCTTCCGCAACTTTTACGGGCAAGTGCTTTATTCCCAAAGCACTTGCGGCGGCGTAGCGTAAATGGGTCGGCGTAAGTCCACGTAATTCAAAGTAGGAAGGAGGTGGGCGTCTTGTATTTAAATTAAGCGTGCCCCCGTGCCGAACGAACTGCACATGCGCCGTCCGTGGACATATTCCATTGCGCATGCTCCAAATTACGCCGCAAATACATTGGTTTCAACGTGAACGTAACTTACGCAAAGCCCTATTTGAGAACGAGTTACGCAAACAACGTAAACGACGGAAAAACACGACGCTGTCCCGACGTCCATACTTAACATGGCGTACGCCGAACCTATGCAAGGTTACCCCTCATATAGCAGGGATAGCCTTACGCTTACGCAAACGACGTAAACTACGACGACGGGGCGCAAATACGTTCGGGAATACACGTATCTAGCTCATTTGCATATTCGACGCAGAAATCGACGGAAACACCACCTAGCGGCCAGCGTAAAATTGCAACTTAAATACGACGGTGTAAGTGACTTACGCCAGTCGGATCTACGCCAAATCTTTGCGTAACTGATTCTAAGAATCAGTCGCATAGATACACCGCCTCAGAAACAGAGATACGACGGCGTATCTGGAGATACGCCGTCGTATCTCTTATGAGAATCTGGCCCAGTGTATCTTCTCTTCAAGGCGGTCTACACCTCGACTGGAACAACGTCCCTGACGATTCTTCTACTACACCAATCGATCACAGCGGAAGCTCGGAACAACCTGCTGCACTGCTTCCTCAATGTAGCACCCAAGTGCGTTTTCAGCACTAAGCAACACCCAGAAGGGGGTGTGGCTTCCAGCGAATGGAGTAGTGTTGTGTGACCGTTGCACCTAAAATCTGGGCTTTTATCCTGCCTACTTCCTCCTGATTCTACCTACTTGCACCTTTCCTGATCTGTGAGGCCCTCCTGCAGTATACACTAACCATTAGTGCCTGTGATCCTGCGGCAGACATGTCACAGAGAAAAGGATTCTCAGCCTGCAGCAGACCATGTGGGACAAGATGGCGCCCAGACCCAGAATTCGGCTAAGGAGGCAGCTATGAAGCTCTTTGCCAAGATGTCGGGGAAGGACAAAGACCCTAAGACATCTTCCCCCATCCTGGATGCTGCTGACCAGGAACCCCTGCATAAGGATCCGGAGGCTGTCTGGCCTGAGAACTCTAAGGCTACATCCACCTGGGACACAGTGAGTACTCCTATCCCTGCTGACACAGCAACTGACTTAGAGTACCAGGAAATTAATACCCCTGAACCTACCCTTTGGGACATTAATTCTGCGGTTACTTTTTGCAACATGTACATCACTACCTTAACCTCTGAGATCAAAGGAGTAAAACTAGAACTGAACCTAACTTCTGGTTCCGGCGCCGCATTGAGTAGCTGCTCCTCTCCTCAGCTCCCGCAGCCTGATTTAAAAACCGGCCTGTAAAGCCAGCAAACCCGCTCAAATATCCAACACTACTAGTGGGCATCACCCAGGCAGGGATGGACAAGTTTGTAAAAAAAAAACGGCACGCGATCGTACGCAGCCGTCACGGTGCGGATGGGACAGCCGCAAATGGAGGCCCCGGCTTCGGGCTTCACGGAACCGACGGAGCCTGCACAGATTTGACCACAGATGCGGCCCCTGCGATGGAGGTAAGCGGCGCCTCAGCCTCCCCCTCCTCTCCACAGTCAGCTCAAGTCCCTCTACACACTGGGGACCCCAATATTGAACTCATAGCCCAGGCCGTGGCGGCTCTTTTATCCCCCATGATCGCCTCCTATGTGGAGAAAGCCATCAGCCAACGCATGCAAAAACTCCAGGCCCAATTAGGGGAGCATACGTCCAGGCTAAATGAGGTTGAACATCGCATCACTGATATAGAGGAAGAACTGTACCAAGCCCAGTCCACGGAACAGGCCCAGGACAAGACGAACAGATATATCCTTGACAAGCTGGAGGATTTGGAGAATAGGTCCAGAAGGAGTAACCTGCGTTTTGTGGACATCCCTGAATCGCTGCAACCCTCGGCACTAACGGCCCTATGCTCAAGCCGCATGCCTGCAGCTTTAGGCCTCCCAGGCCCCTGCACGGTCGAACACGCCCACCGCATGGGTCTTTTCAATTGTGAGCGCAAGTCGCCTCGCCCCATTATCGCGAAGTACCTCAATTACTCAGATAAAGCTCTTCTCCTGCAAAAATTCCGGCAGCCCGGATCTCTCCAGATTGACGGCATGAAGATACTGATCTTTGCAGACTACTCTGTTGAAGTATCCAAGAAGAGGAAAGCTTTTCAGCAGATCTGCTCAGAACTTCATCGCCTACAAGTTAAATTTACTCTGGCCATTCTCCGGCTTAAGGCCCCCAACGGCGAACAACTCTCCTTCCATGACCCTTATGCTGCGGAGGCCTTCCTGCGTTCACAACATGCGGGCTCCAACCTCAGATCCTCTCCCAGAGCAGCAACTACCAGTCGGGCCCTTCAACATAGAAGTCCACGTAAAGACTCTCCGAAAAGGTTCTGTACCGGACCGACAAAAACTCTCACCGTTTTGATGTCCCCTCCAAAAAGCCCTTCTTCGTTCGGCTCACAGCCGCCTTGATCAACTGACATGTCTTCTCCCCAGGACTTGTCCTTTTCCCAAACTTTGCCTCCCCCTCCTCACCGTTCTGCAACAAGTCTACTCTTCTTGATGTCATCCACTGTTATTTTGACCTGTCTTGTAATGTCTTACTTTGCATTGTGGCTGCAACATGTATTTGATACTTTTCTCCCTCTGGCGCCCCTGCCTGGCTCTTACTCCTTACACACTGCTCTGGCTGTCTCTCTTTATTTTTGGACCCCTACTCGCTTCATGTTTCCATGGGTAGGTTGCGGCTTAACGAGTCATGTGCTGGGAGTTGGCTTACTCAGTGGCTCCATGCGGAAAAAAGAGAAGTTCCTTGAATGTATTGAATGTATTTTTCAGTTTGTTTGGTTTATCCCCCCCCTTTCCTCCGCCCCCTCCCCATATTTTTCTTTGGGTTCCACCCCACGGCCAACTATTAGGCCTCGTTCCACCTATTTAGTTAACGTTAGCTCCATCCTCCTTATACACATGCGGTCCATTCATCTTCACCCGCTGACCACCACTACTGCTGCGATCCCGGCACACATCCCCTCGGCGGCCCCTCCAACATGAAATTAGTCTCCTGGAACGTTAAGGGGCTTCGCTCCCCAAATAGGAGGATGAGAATCTTACGCCACCTTAAGCGACTTAAGACTGACATTGCCATTTTACAAGAAACCCACCTTTCCACCCCTGATTTCCAACGCATGAAGAAGCTATGTAAATACATTATGGGGGCACAGTCCTTGGCTCTGACTCTAATGGTCGCAGAGCGTGAGTTATGATACTCATAAATAAAAGCCTCCCCTGTAAGATTCTTTCTACGGAAACGGACTCCAAGGGCTGCTTTATTTCAGCCAGGGTCCAATTAGGGACCAGGGTCATGATGCTCACCAACAACATATGCTCCCAACAATCCCACAAGTCAGTTTTTTGAGGATCTCACAAATTGGATCTTGCACGATCCACCTCTACCACATCTGATAGGCGGGAACTTCAATACCACTATGCACTTGTCGGACAACAGGTCTTCCCCTAGGCACCCGCGATAGTAGATGGATACATCAATTCACTGTACAGACTGTGTCAATATACAGTTTGTACATGCAGTTCTTCAGATATCTTCCTAGTGTCAATGAATATATGTACACATAGGTCTGTATGTCTTGTATTTATTGAAGATTTTACTTTTTTCTAATTTTTATGTGATTTTTTAGGTGGAGGGTTTTTCATGAGCCAATTCTTGCATCATGAAATGTATAAACTATCGTAAGGATTTGTGTTTCAATTATGTCTGACTGTTCTACCCACAAGGGGTTATTATGATATCTGTGAAGAAGAAGAGTTCAGCTATTTCATCTCAGTATCAAATAGAGTGAGTCTACCACTTATAGTGGGTGTGCACAGTCTTTTCAATTAAGCCTGTTTCCTTTTCTGTATGTGTATATATATTTCATTATTATAGCTATGAGTAAGCAACCTGTAACCATGGTGTGAAATGTGCCAGGGATCTTTTTTATTCTTTGCTGTATGGACTGACACTATTAAATATATTTAATTGGAGTGTGGCCGTCCGGATCTCTTTTTTCCTCTACATTAGTAAAAGGCAATTGTAAAAAATAAAGAGGAAGTGAATTTCGCTATTCCATCTAAACCCGGTCTTCATTCCGGGTCCTTTGCCTTTGGGAACTTGATAGAAGTGGCATCATCGCAGCCTGGCCTGTGAATGAGCACGGGAGTCACATCGCCACGGCACAGGTCAGGGAGCAAATGTTCACTGAGCTGCACATGCGCGGCTGTAGGGTAAACCGAATCTTCACCACTAAGAGGCCAGTGCAGATACTTGTGCATGCTCATGCACATTGCACTCATGCTAATATTCGTAAGCAAGGGACCTACATAATTTCTGCAGTGCCAGTTCGTCATGCACGGGTGTGTGTGCATGCACACGTGTGTGCGTAGACGCACGCGCGTGCACAGTTAGCACATTAGCTTTAGTTAGCACTAGCCTATTTAAACTGCTCTGTCTTTGTAAACAGTTGAAGGATGATCTTCAGCTTATTCCTGACTTCCCAAGACCTGATCTGCTGTTCCTATTTGTTTGTGCATGACCCGGCTCGCTTTTGGACTTCGCCTCTGCTTGTTCCTTAACTCTGTTTCCTGGGATCCTGAACTTGGCTTGTTTACTGGACTTGATCTGCCTGCTGACTTGGTGCCGCATTGCCCGGCTGTTCCCGACCCTGGCCTTTCTTCTAGACTTGCTTTGCCTGTTGATTCAGTACCCTGCTACCTGGTTGTTGCTGACTTCTGCTCTGGTTCCGCTCCTTTCCTATGCTCTGGTACCAAGTTCCTTGTACTTCCTGCTCCGAGGACTCAGCACTCATGCCACTCCTTGCCGTTACACTTCCTGTCCCCACCTTAAGGAATGTAGGTGGGAGGAGCAAGTGAGGCCTCCATGACTTTCCATTCTCCACCAGGTACGTGATAGAGGCTCAATAAAGATGACAGCTGGCAGGCAGAAGGATGCATTCATGGCAGAATAGACCAATAGGGTCTCTTTTGTCAAAAATACTCTACCTGTCAATCACTTTACAAAACAACTTTACTTCCACTTTAACAGATTAGTGTAACACAGACATTACTCAATGTGCCCAGCAGATGGCATCCTTTTGATGGTCACCAATGGAAATGTATGGAGGGTGGAAAGGGAGCTGTTCCTGATTGATTAAAAAAAAAATGTGACCAAAAACAAACGGGAGTGGGCTGCTCTAAGTGTAGTATTTCATACATATAAAGATAAATTAGAATTGATTTATTTTTTTAAACTGTAAAAAAAAAATATATATATTAAAGATGTCTGAGGATAACTTTGAAAGATAGATGACCCTCAAGTATAGAACATGAAATACAATGTAGAATTGTTTGCTTAAAGGGATTGTAAAGGAAATGTAATATATATATTTTTTTTTCCCACAAAGAATCTTTATTGGAAGAATAATAAAGCATAATACATTGTACATTTATAGAAGTATCGTAACAATGAAAGATTGTATATATCAGAAGAAGACAATCATGTAGGAGTTGCAAACAATAACATTCATGGTAGCATATAAATTACAGATTTATCTTCATTATGTTCAATTTAGAATGAATGAACAGTATAGGCGTTTAGACAAGCGCATTCATGTAGGGCAGGAATAGGCATTTAGCGGACCTCCAGCTGTTGCCAAACTACAAGTCCCATCATGCCTCTGCCTCTGAGTGTCATGCTTGATGCTGTCAGTGTCTCACTATGCCTTATGGGACTTGTAGTTTGGCAACATCTGGAGGTCCGCTAGGGGGGTGGGGGGTAAGAGGGGAAGGGGAAGATAAAAGAAAAGAAAAAAAAAGAAAAAAAGGGGGGATCACCGGTCATGAGAAGACTTAAGTTTTACTTTACAATAGATTTGTAATGGTGGGACTCCTTAAATGTTGTCCAGTTGTGCCAGGTAGCATAGAAAGTGGTAATTTTTTCTTGGGATATACTTATGAGTTCCTCAACTCTTTCCATGCTGTTAATTCTCCTGAACCATTCCGCCTTTGTTGGTGTATGAGGGGATCTCCAGTGTGAGGGGATACAATGTCGTGCCGCATTTATCATGAACATAGGAAGTGATTTCAAATACTGATTTTTAGGCATAAAACTGAAATGTAATAAATATTGAGCAGGGGTGAAACTTAAGTTTGACGATGTAATCAATTTAATGGTTTCATGCACCGCTATCCAAAAAGATTGAATTAAAGGGCATGACCACCATATGTGTAGCATGGAGCCTTCCTCCCGTTTACATCTCCAACATCTATCGGATACCAGGGGTGAAATTTTGTGGAGGATTGAGGGGGTTCTATACCATCTGGTTATAATCTTGAAACCACTTTCTTGTGTGGCCACATTCAATGAACCTTTATGAGCATATAGGTATATTGTCTCCCAGTCATCCTCAGTCAAGTCTATGTTTAAATCTCTTTCCCATGCTTTACAAGATGAGCTGGAGAAGTCAGTGTTTTCCTCAAATAGTGATTTGTAGACTGTCGAAATAATATGCCTGAGGGGGGATGTTTTAGTGCAGAGAGTTTCTAATGAAGTGAGAGGTCTGATCCAATGATGAAGACTGTCTTTTTTATTTAGGAAATGTCTGATTTGAGTATAATTCCAATGAGATAGGAGGGATGGTTCGATATCTTTTAAAATGTCATCTCTAGAGAGGAGTTTACCATGTTTGAAGAAGTGTTTTGCCAGGATGTCTCTGTATGGCCACTGATGTGATGGGAACGACTTTTCCGTGCCTGGCGGGAAGTCTGGATTATGTCGGAGCGGTGTAAGAGGGCTGAGCCAAGGTGAGGGAGTTTTGTTTTTAAACGTATTTCGGAAGCTTTCTAATGTAGGACCAATAAGGGGGTGAGATTTGATAGAATTTGTATGATATTTAGGATTGATCCATGGCATATTTTTTAGTCCATGGGGGACCTGTGCTTGTTCGAGGGTGACTGTGTGGTGTATATTCCAATCTACAATTCTCGTCAACAGGGCGGCTTGATGATATTTCCTAAGGTCAGGTAAGGCTATACCTCCTTTGTGCTTGGGTAGGGTCAGTCTCGAGAACTTGATTCTAGGGGATTTGCCCCTCCAAATTAATGAGGAGCAGGCTCTTCTGAAGGCAGCGAAAAAAGATAAGGGGATTTTGATTGGGATTGTCTGCATGATATATAGGAATCTTGGCAGAATGTTCATTTTTATTAAGGATGCTCGCCCGAACCAGGATACATTTAGGGCATTCCATCTCTTCAAATCTTCCCGAGTTTCTTTCAGGATAGGTTCATAATTGAGATGGAAGAGGTCTTTGAGTTTAGATGGGATTTCAGTTCCCAGATATGTGATGCTGTGTTTAGCCCATCTAAATGGGAAGTTATTTTGCATAATTCTACCGAGCTAGTAGGCAGTGATATATTGAGAGCGTTCGATTTGGAGTAGTTGATTTTTAAATTGGAGAGTAAATGGAAGTGATCTAGATCTTTAAGAAGATTTGGTATGGAGATATGAGGGTTGGAGAGGAAGAGTAGCAAGTCATCAGCGAAGGCCGCTATTTTATATGTTTTATCATGAATATCAATCCCCTTGATATCACTATTTGATCTAATTTTATTGAGCAGGGGTTCGAGTGTTAGAACAAATAAGAGTGGGGACAAGGGGCATCCCTGTCTAGTTCCGTTGCGCAGCTTAAAGGCGTTCGATAGGAGGCCATTGACTCTAACTCGTGCTGTTGGATTAGAATACAAAACCTTAATATATGATCTCATCACAGGCAGTAAGCCTATATGTTTTAAAACTGCATCTATGAAGTCCCAGGCCACTCTATCGAACGCCTTCTCGGCGTCTAAGGATAAGAAAAATCCCTGTTTCTGTTTAGAGCTTACCCAATGACTTATGTTGAGAGCTTTTATCGTATTGTCTCGGCCTTCCCTACCCGGGATAAATCCCACCTGATCTAAGGCGACTAAGGAGGTCAACAAGGGGAGTATTCTGTTTGCGAGAATTTTGGCGTAGATTTTCACGTCAACATTTATTAAGGAAATTGGCCTATAGTTGGTAACCTGGGTCGTGTCTTTACCTTCCTTTGGTATTACCGTAATATGCGCTTCTAAAAGTTGTTTGGGAGGTTGTTGTGTTGAACCAAGAGACTGGAATGTTTTTAGGAACCTTGGTTTCAGTATTTCGGAGAAAGTCTTGTAATATTGTAGAGGTAGTCCGTCTGGGCCAGGGGCTTTGCCTATTTTCATTTCTTTAATAGCTTTATCGAATTCTAGGCCTGAGATGGGGTTTTCTAACTGTTTTGCAATATCACCTGAGATTCGGGGTGGGCCGTATTGTTCTAAGAAGTCATGTATAAGCTTCTCTCTTTTATCTGAGTTCTGCGGGCATCTAGGGTTGGAGGGAATGTTATATAGGTTTTAGTAATAGAGTTCAAATTGCTTTGCAATTTCATCACTTGAAGAACGCAACACCCCTTGTTTGTCCCTTATCTGGTGGATAGTGTGAGCATTTTTTTTTATTTTGGACTGCTTTTGCAAGCAGTCTGCCACACTTGTTTCCTTGTTCGTAATATATCCTGTGTCTCAATATATATTGCCTTTTGATTTTCATGTTAAGTTCTTCAGACAGGAGTAATCTAGCGTTCGTTAGTTCTTCGAGGTTTGAGATCGCTAATGTTTTTTGTGCGTACGTTCCAACTGGTGAATGCGTTCTAGTAGGGATCTTATCTTGGATTGTTGTTGTTTTTTTATGTTAGTCAGTTTTCTAATAAACACTCCCCTCATGACACATTTGTGAGCCTCCCATTGTGAGCTCAGTGAAGTTTCGTCATTTTCATTGTGCAAAAAATACTCGTTCAACACTCCTCTGAACTCTAGAGTGTCAGAGGGGTCTTTCAATACGGCAGTGTTGAGTCTCCAGGTTTTAGTTATGTTGATTTTTTCAGGGAACGTCAGGGTCATGGTTATTGGGTGATGGTCTGAGAGAGTCATGGATTCAATTTTTGAGTCTGATAGAAGTGGGAGGTCCGGTTGTGAGAGGAGGAGGTAATCTATTCTTGAGTACTTTTGGTGGATGGTAGAGAAGTATGTGTAATCTTTAGCTTGAGGATTCAGAATCCTCCAGGTGTCATGTAACATAAGGTTCTGGAGTTGTATCTTGATTTGTTTCAGGGCCTTAAATGGTAAGCTTGATGAACCATTCGAGGTATCTATAAGGGGATTTAAAGGAATGTTGAAATCCCCTCCGAGAATCAGGGTTCCTGAAGCGAAAGCTGTCAAAAGATCTGTGATTTTACGGAAGAAGGCCACTTGCCTCGAGTTTGGGGCATATATATTAGCGATAGTGACAGGGTGCTGATGAAATTTTCCTTTCAGGAATAAATAACGTCCTTCGGGGTCTATCAGAGTGTCTACTACTTGGAATGGGGTCTGTCTGGATATCAGTATCGAAACGCCTTTTGTCTTGCCTATTGGGTTAGTAGCGTGAAATGAAGTTGGAAATCTTTTATCTCTAATTTTTGGAATTTTATCCGATTTGAAGTGGGTTTCCTGTATAAGAGTAACGTTGGCTTTTTGTTTTGTGATTTTGTTGATGAGTTTAGTTCTCTTTTCCGGGATATTGAGACCTTTTGCATTTATGGACAATATTTTTAGTGATAGAGGAATGGAGTGAACCCTGTAAGAAGGTATTATGTCAACTTGTGAAGAGTAAGTTTGGCTGTTAAAAAAAAAAAAGGGGGGGGGGAAGTGTAGGGGTAGTTTTTTTCTTTGGGGGGGGGGGGAGAGAACCGGGGATAGAAGTAGTCTCACTAAACTATCCTATTTTTAAGGAACCGGTTGGTTCAAAGGGTGATGGGGTAACCACCCCTTGTGTGGGTGCGAGTACTATATAGAACCTGATGGAGCTATATGAACGAGAGTATTTTAGTTTGTTTAATTCTTCTGTCTTTATTTTTATTTATTTTTCTAACTTTATCCTTCTCTCTCTACCTGTAACTCTTGATTGAGCAAACTGAAGTTACTGGCACATTGGAGCTGCATGCAAAATATAAATGAAGTTGGCCTTTAATTAAGCGCTTGGGGCACATATGAAAGATGTGTACAAGTATATATTCCTGCAATCTGCTTCTATTCTTCTTATATGTTAATAACTGTGGTTCAAAACAAACATTCATGTTTGAGCTTTTGAAACATACATGCAACCAGAAATTGAGTTTGGGATTTGGAACCTAGAGAGGTAACTGAGCTAATAACTGCAAAAGGGATAATGAAGTTACGCCACTAGATGGCAATATCGAGTAATAAACAGTAAACTTGTCTATAGAGAAGTGAATACCAAAGCTTGTTCTATGCATGCAAGATGTAATACTTTATTCATTATAATAAACTATGTAATTCCATAAACTATGAGTAGCACTTGTAGCATATAGGAGGCCAAAAGTATATGTCGCTTCAGATTACCTAGGACTACTTGCGAATCGGTGATTGAAGCGTATCGTAACTTGAAGCGTAATGTTGGCCTCTGACAAGGCTTTCAGGTAAAGGTTCAAGGTGATTTATGCTTTCAATAGGCGGTGTCTAAGTATCATAGATAACTAGTGGAGCCCTTGTCTAACCCGAAGGTAAACAGAAAACTGAATTTCTATGACAATGAAGCTGGAGCAATTTTCACCCTCTCAAAGCAAAAAACATATATACAGATAAATTGAGTCAGTGGTAACCAATCTCTCGCTGTGTGCATAAGACCATATTTACTACATAATACAACGCCTAGCGCCATGTCATGGAAAAGAAAGCTGTGTTTTTTCATTTTTATTTCTCTTTCTCCCCCTCCGAACTAAATTGAAAAGGGAGAAAGAATGGCAAGCATGGAGCCAGGTCATCAGTGGCAGTGTCTAGTAGTCACCACTTAACATCAATACGGTTCTTATTATATTATGTTCACATACCCAGAAGCTGTCATCAATTGCCAACAAGAATGAAAACATGTAAGTAGGTCACAACTGCCCTTCTGTGTTCCATTCCAAAAAAAAAATCTCGACACAAGTCAGAGATGTTCATATTTGACATCTTGCAAAAATTAGAGTTGCAGTCTTTCCATTTGTAAAGGACAGTGAAACCATACCTATGTAAAGGAGTTCATTCGCTTGTCGTCTTAGATGGATCGGAAGTCCTGTAGAATTTGGTACTACACCTGCCCACTGTCTATGCAACAATTTTTCCAAATCTCCTTTCTTTAATTGCAGTGCATATATCCTATGAATGAAACAAAGAGAGAAAACAAAAAAAAAAAAAAGGAACACAAAACAATGCTAACTGCAGCATTTGAGTAGAGATCATGGGGGTTTGTTTCTATGGGCAAGGAGCAAGGACTTTGTGCTGGTGTGTATATGACTGGAAAACTAATCTGGGTACTTGGCGAGAGTCTCGGAATTAACTGTATTGCAAACAAACTGTCATTGATCGAAAGCTGGGTGAGATTGCTCTTTCAGATTCGGGTATGTTCGGATTTATGTGTCCATATGATCCTGGTGATCAACGCGGTCTCTGCGTCTGGGTGGTGAGTTACCTTGATTACCCTGGGCATCATTTCTCCGGTTATGCTGAGGTGATGGGGACCTGCGTCTTCTGTCTGTTTTTTTGTGATCTTGGCGTGTTGTTACCGGTAACTGGAATCCAGGACTCGTTTGTCCTGAAGGAGTCGTACCACTCCGGGACGTCAACCACTGGGATGTTTAACGATTCGCAGAACGGTCTGATATCATCAGGTATGCGCAGAAGAGCGGTGTGACCTCTCCATGTTTCTGATAGGCAGAAGGGAAACTTCCATCTATAGGGAATTCCCCTGGTGCGTAGCAGTTCCGTCAATGGACGTAGAGCCCTGCGTTGGTTTAGCGTGATATTTGACAGGTCCTGGAATAATTTTATTTCAGATCCATTAAATATGATCCTGTTTTTTTCTCTTGCCTTTTTGAGGATAGCTTCCTTAAGAGGAAAATTCACCAAACAGCAAATTATGTCTCTAGGTGGATCATTATCCCTACCCCTGGGTCTGAGAGCTCTGTGGATCCTCTCATATTCAATGGGGGATTCTAGGGGTCTGTCAAGTACATCATTAAATATTGCTGTAGCTGTCTGTTCTACAGGGTTCTGATCTGCCAGTACCGGGACTCCTCTGATTCTTATATTATGGCGACGTCCCCTATTATCCAAATCTTCCAAATGGCGGCTAAATTCAATCAAGTGAGTTAGATGTATGTCAGTGTGTCTTTGTATCTGTTTTATGGCCTCTGCGTTTCTCATTGTGGCCTGTTCTGTTGCTCCTGTCCTTGCAGCAATGCCTTGAATGTCAGCCCTTATCTCTGTGATGGCTGCAGAGAATGATGATTTCATGTCTGCTGTCATGGCCTGCAGATTCGCCTGCAGGTCAGCAAGGCTGAGGGCTTGTGGGGGCTGCAAGGGAGGAGGATGGAGGCTCTGTGACCCATTAACGGCGATCGCGCCGCTCATATTGAGTCCTGGAGCGCCGTGCGGGGCTGGGAGTTTAGGCGAGGCCGCGGCTTTTGGGCCTTCTCCCGGCTGGGTCCGGAACATCGCCGGAATCGTAGCTGCGGGTGGATGGATAGGGTCCATCTGTAGCTGAGACGTTGGGGAGAGGACCTCACCTTATTTTAGAGCCCTGGTGCGTAATTTTGCGGCCAATAGCTAAATAGTGCAGCTGCCTTGTGCGGGAGGACTCGGATTAGGCATCCATCATGGTCCGACGCTAGGCCACGCCCCCCATATTTTTTTAAATAACAAACATGTTATACTTAACTCCACTGTGCAGCTTGTTTTGCACAGAGTGGCCCCGATTCACATCTTCTGGGGTCCCTCGGTGGCTGTCTCTGGTCCTCCCGGGAAGAACTCCACACATTCATACAAGCTCGGAGTCCTTGCGGGCACGCTCCCATGATACAGCGAGCGGCTATGGCCCCGCCCCTCGGCGCCCTGCATCATTGGATGTGATTGACAGCAGCACCAGCCAATGGCTGCGCTGCTTTCAATCCATCTGCCCTAGCCAATCAACGGCCAGGCTGAGCGGCGAAAAAGATGTTGGTATCGAACCCGGGACTTTCGAGGGGGCACGTAAGTCTAATGGGGGGGGGGGGGTTGTATACTCAGAAATGTTTTTACCTTAATGCATAGGATACATTAAGGTGAAAAAAAAAATCCTTTTCAACCCCTTTAAAAGAGAGTAAAGTTTGTACATTTCTAGATGTTTACTTTCTTAAAATAGCTAATAATAACGTAAACCCCCACCCCCTAAAAAAATCTATATACCCTTCATTTTGTTTGGGGTTTTAAGAGATTTAGAAGTATGGTATAATAAACTTATGGCTATTTTCAATAAACTTTTAGAATCCAAAACCCATTGCAATTGATTTCTTTCCATAGAAACTCACTTATTTCTACCCAATTCATAAATAAATAAATAATGATTCAAATGAAATATAAAAGAGAAGAGTCATCATCAAAAGCATTTCAAAGAATGGCATTTGAACACATTAAAGTTTTATTGTGTTTTCCTAAACTTACAGTAATGGTCCTAAAAAGTCAGCTAAAAATAGCAGTTTTAGTGTTATGCATTATGCTCTTAGCTTTTCTTAAAGGATCAAGTACAGGTTGTATATTTAATGTATTTTTAAGTTTATCAAATGTTGAGGGAGAAGGGGGGGTGGAGCGGTCAGGGGCAGAGAGTCATGTGATTTAAGTGTATCCAAACCTAAGAGAAAATTACATATATTGCTGTTAATACAGTATTTGGCTATTTGGCATTGTTTCAAAAAAAAAGTACAATACATTATGAAGTAAATTAAAATAATTTAAAACATTTTTTATCATAGACTCTAAAAAGTAACATTAAGGCCGGATTCACACTTGTGCGGTGCGAATTTCAGCTCTCTTATCTTTGCAGAGAGATTACAAAAGTGTTCAGCAGATCCATTGTGTTTTAGCTGCGAATTTGGAGACCTGGGAGAAGTTACAGGGGAGAGGAGAGTGGGGGGGAAGTGTATTGGGCTGAATGAGAGAAATTCTTGAAGAGAAATTAACACATCTGCGAATCAGCTGTGTACCCATAGAAGATAATGGGCCTGAATTTGCACCTGAGCCGCACCGCAAGGCATAAAATACGCACATGTTTTTTCTGCAATGCGCAGTGCGAATGCATCGCACATATGTGAACCAGCCTCATTGAAAACAATGGCCCAGATTCACAGAGCGATTACGCGTGCGCAACTGCTGTTGCGCGTGCGTAAGTCTAAATGTGCGCGTGCGTATAGTTGGACGCGATTCACAAAACAATATACACCAGAAATCTACGTTTTTTTGTCCGGCGTAATTGAGTTAGACATGCGCTTCCCTTCGCGCAAAACTGCGCTAGACACACCATTGATTTGCTAGTCAAATATGCTAATGAGGGACTTACGGGGATCCACAAAAAAACGCAGTTGCTGCGCAGGCTACGCGATGTGCGCAAGTGCAAAATGTCCTGTCTAAAGTTAGAGCACCTAAAAGCTGGTCTAACTTTTGAAAAAACGTCTACATCTCACAGAAAGCAACACCGTTACTGAGGAGCAGACCACACACACGTGTTGCACTACAATTTGACTGCCAACATGCTAGGGGCATCGTCGCTCATAGCTGCACTAGTGAATATAGATGACCAAAGAAGGAGGAGGGCACGGAGGATGGCACGGGAGAGGGTATACCGCACCCGCATACACCTGTTTGGCATGAATGATTCAGAGGTCTTTCGCATCTTCAGATTCCCCCCTCATGCCATCCTGGAATTAACCACAACCTTGCAGGAGGACATCACCAGCCCAACACAACGCTCACATGCAGTGCAGCCACTGGTGAAGGTACTGGCAACACTCCATTTCCTTGCCAGTGGCTCTTTTCAGCGTACAAGTGGAGTGGTGGCTGGGATGTCACAATCCTCCATGAGCAGATGTGTGCACCAGGTTGTCCCTGCAATCCTCACACGCTTGGCCAACCAAATCATAAAACCCACCACTGAGGAGCTGCGGCTGAAGGCAATGGCAGATTTCTACCGAATTGCCAGATTCCCACGCACCATCGGGGCCATAGATTGCACACATGTGGCACTCCAGCCCCCCCATGAGACCGAGCACATGTACCGCAATCGGAAGAATTGGCACTCCATCAACGTACAGGTGATAGTCGATGCCCAAGGCCTCATATGGCACGTTCGTGCCAAACACCCCGGATCCACCCATGACAGCTACATCTACAATCAATGCCACATCCGAACGGAATTCGAACAGAACGTGTATGGGAACACCTGGCTGGTTGGTGAGTGACATGGGAGTCAGGCATGACTATCCCCTCCCGTGATGCACAACAGAAGTGGCACATGCATGACTAACATTCTCCTGTCTTTTCCTTTACAGGTGACTCTGCATATGCCCTGGGACCCCATCTCATGACTCCTATCCGGAACCCCCAAACCCCAGGAGAGGAACGATACAATGAAGCACACATCAAAACCCGTGCAGTGGTGGAGCGCACCTTTGGCCTCCTGAAGTCACGTTTCCGATGCCTGGATAAGTCTGGGGGTACACTGTTGTATTCCCCAAACTTTGTGTGCCATATCATCGTTGCATGTTGCATGCTGCACAATCTCGCAGTGAGGAAGGGCCTGCAGATAGAGGAACGTGATGACCTAACCCCCCAACCAGACAATCAACCCCTAACCGAGGATACCCCGTCTTCTGAGGGAAGAGCAGTCAGGAGACAGCTCATATTGGGCATCTTTGCACGTTAAACACACACATGAATCATGGCACAATGAGAATGCATGCATGCACACCACTATGGTCCCTAGCACACACACCCCACATCCTCATCAAATTGGATTGGCACCAGTCCACCATGCTAGACTGGTGAGCAGTAACGCCACGTCAAGGCTCCAATTATGTCACTGTACATTCATACACCATTCACACGGACCTGGAGATCACTTCTCCCTGGTCCTGGGGAACCCTTCTCCACCAAAATTGAGGATGACACCCCTTTTCCAGCAGGAATGTCACCCCCACATTCAAACATCATTCACAACCCAAAATATGCCAAAAATGTCAGGGAAAAAAAAAAGGCATAGAAACAAAAAATGCATCGAAAAAAATAAATAAGCAGAGAACAAAAATAAAAATGCTTTCAAAACAAACAAAAGGGGAAAAAAAAATTAATGCCCTCTGCCTGAGCCACGCCTGGGGCGCCCCCGGCCACGGCCCCGGACCCTCAGGGGAGACGCATGGGGGAGGGGAAAAGCCGGGGAAGGAGGAGCAGCCCCTGAGATCTGCCCACCTGGCGGCCTGCCCTCCAAGGCCACGGCTATTCTGTCCAGGGCAGCACCAAGTGTTGCCGTGTTGCCCTGGATAGCCTGGGTAAGGGCCCTCACATCCTGCCCAACGCCTGCTGCTGTAGTTTGCAGGTCATTTAGGCAGGTTGTGGAGGCCCGGGAGTGGGAGTCCAGGTTACCCAGGCTATCGTTAATGGAGGACAGGCTCTGATCCACCCGCCCCATAGTCTGGCAGAGCTGTCTCAGAAGGCGGGTCTGGGTGGCCAGGTTCCTTCTCAGACAGGCGGGCAGGAGATTGGGCGCCCCCCTGGTGCTCTGGGATGACCTCCTGGCTCCAGCTGATGGTTGTGGCCGGGGAGAAGGGGAGGCCCTTGTGAGGGGAGCCATGTTGGGGGAGGAGGGGGGGGGCTCACCCTTAGGGAGGGCAGGCTTCTTGCAGCCAGAGGGGAAGAGTCCGCAGAAACCAATTGTCCAGTGCCTGCCATGGACTCCTCCTCCTCATGATTATCCTCCTCCTCATGATCGTCCTCCGCATGATCCTCCTCCTCCCCTTGTTCCTCCTCCGCGGACTCTGGCCTTGTTGGGGGGGCCTCATTAGGCTGCTGTCCTGGCGTTGGAGCGGTCAGGCCAGATGGCCCTGCACCCTCCTGCACATCTGTGGATGACACAAACCATTCACAGGTTGGAGGATCCACACACTTGCCACATATTCCCTTTCACCCCCTCCCCCACACATGCTACACACCTGAGAGAAATAAAAACCTTACCTGGCACCGCGGGGACCGGACTTGTGTCAAAGCCTGGCAGGCCCTCCACTTCATGCCGGTGAAAGGTCAGGGCCACCACACGCTCCGTCGCTGTAAATCTAACCTGGCATGGTGGGCCCCCTCCTGTGCCCCTGGCATGGGCATTTATTGCGGCCAGTTTTTTTTTTACCTCACGCCGGAGGTCATTTATTTTCTTTTC
Source organism: Rana kukunoris (assembly GCA_029574335.1). Lineage (NCBI taxonomy): Eukaryota > Metazoa > Chordata > Amphibia > Anura > Ranidae > Rana > Rana kukunoris. The sequence continues at coordinate 145,605,298 of CM056056.1, forward strand.
AATCCCAGAGCGGGTCCGTGTCTCCCCCTCCCCCGATGAATTGACCTGCTCCGTGATCATATCCAATATCTCCCTCCTCCTGGCCGGGGTGGTGGTGGCACTCTGCGGGCCGTGGAGAAAACGCCCATAGTCGGTAATGGCCCGGGCAAGAATTCTTTTTTCCCCCACAGTAAAATTGAGCTTTCTTTTTCTCTCAGTCATACTTCCAAACAAACTCACTAGCAGTCACCAAAAATCTGTCACAAATACAAGCACAACCAATCAGACAAGAACACACACAAAGAGAAAAAGAACAGCCAAAAATCACACTAGCACTCAGCAAGAAACAGACACAAAAAAATCAGATGAAAAAATAAAGCAAGAAAACAAACGCTCAGAAATCTATCAATCAAACAAACAGTCAAAAAACACTTATCAAAACACACTTTCACAAAACTACCAACAAGCACTATATCACACAGAACACTAATCTCACAACTACTGTACAAAACACACTCTAACGAACAACAGAGCAAAAGCACTTGATTCAATGGGAAGGGACACAAAGGGATGTACTTTTGCAATGGAAGGGCGTTTGTGTGTGTCTATTTATGCTGTCTGCGTAATTCACAACATTGCCCTAGTCCATTTCCAATTTCACTGATTGCGCCGCTCCCGAGTTGTGAGCATGCGCACAACGGAGCTGACATGGTTTCCTTCATGCGCGCATGCGCGAGTCGGCCGGCCCTTCATTTGCATGGGGTCACGGCTCATTTCAATGTAACACGCCCACGTCCCTCCCAATTTGTATTACTCCTCCTTACGCCTCAGGAAAAAACCTTACGCTTGCGCAATCTCTTGCGTAAAAGCTACGTGAATCGCCGGATTACACGGCTAGATTGCGCAAGTCTAACGGAAAAGTGGTGCGCTACGCCGGAATGATAATGCGCCGATCTACGTGAATCTGGGCCAATGTATTTAGAAATGTTCTGCGTATTGGATGCGGTTTAAGCCGCAACCAATTTGCATAGGTGTGAATCCGGCCTTAAAGACACATTTAGTGACCAATATAAAATCCACAGTGAAAAGGTTTTATGCCTTTAAGCTAAATTCCGGGCATTTTTCTCCATGCAGTGGGGCTGTTCAATTTTGTCTAGAGCAGGGGTGTCAAACTCAATTTCATCGTGGGCCGCATCAGCATTATGATTGCCCACAAAAGGGCCAGTTGTATCTGTAAGATTAGATGTCCAGTGCATTCCCTCCCCTTACATTAGATGTCAAGAAGAGCCACCCCACCATCAGAAGTTGAGTCCCCCCACTCCCCCTTACATCACAGTGCACCCCCCTTTTCCTTATGCTGCTGCTAGGAAGAAGCTTGAAAGCAGAAAGTACGGGTCTGGAGTAGGACCAGAGGAGGGCTGGAGCTCTCCTACAGCTGCAGGAGAGGTGTGAGGGCCACATGAAAATGACCAGGAGGGCCGGATTTGGCCTGTAGGCCTTGTGTTTGACACCTGTGGTCTAGAGCTTCGAAAAGCCTAAATACACTCACCCAATCCTCCCTTTAGCCCATGCCCCCCCTCAGAAGTCCAGCAGTCTGGTGTGTTAGACTGTTCTGGACATCTCGCTGTTAGGAACACTCCACCACTGGATGTAGGGTAGCTCTATTTTCTAGAGGATCCAGTAGGCACAGCCCCACTGCATGGGAAGAAAAAACATATTTTTGCCAGATGTTGGGCATTAATGCATTATTTACACACTGCTGCATTTTTTCGAGCATTATTTAAGTGTTTTTCAGGCGTTATTCAAGCGTTTTTCGAGCGTTATTTGAGTGAAGCCTCATCTGCAATACCAATGTGCTGGTAAAGCACCGCTAAGACCCTAACATTTTAGGGCATTTTTGCAGTGCCTCAGTGTGAAAGGGCAAGGCGTTTCTACAGCGCTTTCAATTCATTTCAATGGAGAGGGGCGTTTTTGGAGCGTCTTTTTTCAGCGCCCAAAAGCTGCTCCAAAGATGCTGCTTGCGGGACTTTTCTCAATGCCCTGCCAGTGCAACGCCTCGGTGTGAAAGGGCAAGGCGTTTTTACAGCGCTTTCAATATATTTCAATGGAGAGAGGTGTTTTTGGAGCGTTTTCGGTGCCCAAAAGCTGCTCCAAAGATGCTGTTTGCTGGACTCAGTGTGAAATGGTCCATTGAAATGCATGGATAGCATTTATGAGCGTTTTAATAGCGCTATTTTTAATGCTAAAACACTGTAAAAACGCTTCAGTGTGAAAGGGGTCTAATGCATAACTCCAATGGTTCTCTAAAAAACCTTGAGAGGTCTACAAAATTAATATCACCTCTAGTGTTGCTCACGAATATTCGTATTGCGAATATTCGGCTCGAATATGGCATATTCGAGTATTCGCGATATATTCCGAATTTCGCGGTGAATATTCGCTATTTCGAATATTCGTATTTTTTCATTTTTTTTTTTTAGAACAGATCACATCCTAGAGATCCCCATCGACGTCTAAAAGCATTGCTGGTATGATTAGAGACCTTGGGCCGAGTAGCTGCAGCGCTCATTTTATATTCCCGAAAAATCGCAATGCGATTATTCGGCAATAGCGATATCGCGCGATTATTTTCGAGAAATTCGCAATATTGTTTTTAGCTAAAATAACACATATATTCGATTTCAGAGTGTAAGGCCTTGTACACACGAGGGAATAAATCCGCTGAACATGGTCCGACGGACCATTTCAGCCGAAAAATCCGCTCGTGTGTAGGGGCAAACAGACCGTTCTGGCCGGATTCCTCCGGCGGAAAAATTTCAAAGCATGTTTTGAAATTTTTCCGCCGGATAGCTGCCCGTCAGATATGTCCGCTGGTTAGTACGGCAAACCAGCGGACATATCTGCCCGCACATGCGTCGTATCCTGTGAATGGATCCAACGCATGCGCGCGGAAGTGTTTACTTCCTGGTGCGGTGACGTGGCGGCGTCAACGTCACCGCCGCGTCACTGCGCTGTCCGCCGGCGGGGAATTTGATCCGATGGTGTGTACAGCCATCGGATCAAAACATCCCGGCGTAAATATGCGCTGTAAACGGTCCGGGGACCGTTTACAGCGGATAAATCCCATCGTGTGTACAAGGCCTTACTGTCGAAATTCCGCAATCAATTTCTCATTCGCATTTTTGCAAAATTACTATAAAATATCAAGAATATTCTGAGCCAATCAGAGTGCTCCTTCCGCATTTGCCGAATATTCGCAATTATTTTGTATTGTAATATATCACGAATATTCTGAGCCAATCAGAGTGCTCCATTCTGCATTTCTCGAAATTTCGCAATTATTTTGTATTATAAAATATCACAAATATTCTGAGCCAATCAGAGTGCTCCATTCCGCATTTCTCGAAATTTCGCAATTATTTTGTATTATAAAATATCACGAATATTCTGAGCCAATCAGAGTGCTCCTTCCGCATTTGCCGAAATATTCGCAATTATTTTGTATTGTAATATATCACGAATATTCTGAGCCAATCAGAGTGCTCCATTCCGCATTTCTCGAAATTTCGCAATTATTTTGTATTATAAAATATCACGAATATTCTGAGCCAATCAGAGTGCTCCATTCTGCATTTCTCGAAATTTCGCAATTATTTTGTATTATAAAATATCACGAATATTCTGAGCCAATCAGAGTGCTCCATTCCGCATTTCTCTAAATTTTGCAATTATTTTGTATTATAAAATATCACGAATATTCTGAGCCAATCAGAGTGCTCCTTCCGCATTTGCCGAATATTCGCAATTATTTTGTATTGTAATATATCACGAATATTCTGAGCCAATCAGAGTGCTCCATTCCGCATTTCTCGAAATTTCGCAATTATTTTGTATTATAAAATATCACAAATATTCTGAGCCAATCAGAGTGCTCCATTCCGCATTTCTCGAAATTTCGCAATTATTTTGTATTATAAAATATCACGAATATTCTGAGCCAATCAGAGTGCTCCTTCCGCATTTGCCGAATATTCGCAATTATTTTGTATTGTAATATATCACGAATATTCTGAGCCAATCAGAGTGCTCCATTCCGCATTTCTCGAAATTTCGCAATTATTTTGTATTATAAAATATCACAAATATTCTGAGCCAATCAGAGTGCTCCATTCCGCATTTCTCGAAATTTCGCAATTATTTTGTATTATAAAATATCACGAATATTCTGAGCCAATCAGAGTGCTCCTTCCGCATTTGCCGAATATTCGCAATTATTTTGTATTGTAATATATCACGAATATTCTGAGCCAATCAGAGTGCTCCATTCCGCATTTCTCGAAATTTCGCATTCGCAATAGCGAAATTTCGCAATCATTTCATTTCCAAAAAATATCGCGAATATTCGCATTTAACGAATATATCTCGAATATTCGACTATATATTCGAGATATATCGCGAAATTGAATATGGCATATTCTGCTCAACACTAATCACCTCCCAAATTCTGAACCATACACATACATGAGGATCACACACTTTCTTAAGGTATCCTAAATACCCCCCATAGTCAGAATACCTGAACCTCTGCACCGATTTTACACCTGTACGCATACCACAAATGGTATGTCCACAATATACTAATCAACCTTATTCCCAAATCACTACCCTCTCTAAAAAAAAGTAAATGTTATCCTTGACATGTGGAAACAAGCCCTCAGAATCACTCACTGAGCTTCCCACTGTTCCAGTCACTGGTAATCTTATAAAAAAAACCTGCATAGATGGTAACTGACACAGAACCATCTTTCAAAAATCTACCCGGGACATTCTGCTACCTGTTGGAGTTCCTGTGGAAGTACTGGTACTATTGCGCACATCCTATGGTTCTGTAGATCTATAAGTTCCTTCTAGAGACAAATATTTTCCCTGATCTCCTCAGTATCATATACCCGTACCCCCAACCTGTTGTTAGCCTTAATTTATCTAGGGACAGAGACATTTCCTCCTAGCTCATGGGTTGTTGTAATACATCTATTACTTGCAGAAAAAACTAAATATTACCAAACTTTGGAAAATGTCAGAATCCACCTCCGTTCCTGAAACAATTGCAGACCTGAACTATCAATGTGAGGTAACAAAAAAACCTGGGGAATGCCCAGGAAAAAACCAAGCCCACTTACCGACCAGCTTGCAGAATAACCAATTAACCTGTCTAACAGTATGTGTTAAAAACAGGGGTTTTGTCCGCACACATTTGCAAACGCATGCGTGAGCCACAGAGCCGCACCAAGGCACCCTGCAATCTGTGGTCCTAACACTAAACAATGAGTGTCCCCACAATGGAGGCACATGCATTCTAATGGATAGATAGGGGCAGGTGGACTGAAGGGGAGTCACCTCACATCAATGTGAGGTGAAGAGACTAGTTGCTAGGAGAAATGTATGTATGGAAAAGTTTGTTTCTAATTGATCATCTTGGCTAACTTTTCTAAAAAGTACTGCGATTTTATGATGTATTCCTTCCTCTCTGTTTTCATTGAACCACTGATCCAACGTGTTTCTTTGTCTAATATACTGAACTACTTTGCTGGTGCTCCCTTTCGACCCTCCCTATATTATCCAATTCCTATTCCTTCTCCCCCGTTTACCCTTTCCACTAACTCTTCCTTACCCCCTCCCCCCTGTCTGGAGTTAAAAATGTTGGCACTTACATTCTAAATATATTTCACCATTTCAAGTTTAGCTTATCTAATGATTGGTCTGTATTCCTTATCTTCTGTTTACTATGTTCCAGTTGGAACATCTGACTTATTGTACAAATGTTCTTTTATGTGAAATTGTTAATAAAGAAATATTGCAATTAAAGCGTAACTCCACTTTTGTTGAGAAAAAAACATTCCACCCTGGGTGATCTATGTACATTGCAGAGATTTTAAGAAGTTATGTTCCAGATTCTGAAGAAATCGTCGTTTTTTCCTCTGTGTCCCTGTGCTCAGTGTGCTAAGTGTAATAGGAGTGGTTTCATAATTATCAATCAGACTGCAGCAGCCAATGAGGAAAACTGCTGGACCTGCATCCCTTTAGACGTGTTGTTGTGTTTCAGGGGATAATCTGACTTGTATCTTAACCTCTTAAGGACAGCCTACTGTACATTTACGTCAGCAGAATGGCACGGCTGGGCACATCAACGTATATATACGTTGGTTCTAGTACCCACCAAGCTCCAGGATCGGGACCGTGGGACTCCCCGGAGCTGAAGAACGGGGAGAGCCGTGTGTAAACACGGCTTCCCCGTGCTTTACTGTGGCCGCAGCATCGATCGCGTCATCCCTGTTATAGGGGGACGTGGTCGATGACGTCACACCTACAGCCACACCCTCCTAAAGTTGTAAACACACACAGGGAACACACAAATCCTACAGTGCCCCCCTGTGGTTAACTCCCAAACTGCAACTGTCATTTTCACAGTAAACAATGCAATTTAAATGCATTTTTTGCTGTGAAGATGACAATTGTCCCAAAAATGTGTCAAAATTGTCCGAAGTGTCCGCCATAATGTCGCAGTCATGAAAAAAAAAATCGCGGATCGCCGCTATTAGTAGTAAAAAAAAAAATTATTAATAAAAATGCAATAAAACTATCCCTTATTTTGTAAACGCTATAAATTTTGTGAAAACCAACCGATAAACGCTTATTGCGATTTTTTTACCAAAAATAGGTAGAAAAATACGTATCGGCCTAAACTGAGGAAAATATATATATATATATATATATATATATATATATATATATATATATATATATATTTTGGGGGGATATTTATTATAGTAAAAAATATTGCATTTTTTCAAAATTGTCGCTCTATTTTTGTTTATAGCACAAAAAATAAAAACCACAGAGGTGATCAAATACCACCAAAAGAAAGCTCTATTTGTAGGGAAAAAAGGATGCCAATTTTGTTTGGGAGCCACGTCGAACGACCGCGCAATTGTCAGTTAAAACGACGCAGTGCCGAATCGCAAAAATGGGCAAGGTCCTTTACCTCCATTTTGGTCCGGGTCTTAAGTGGTTAATGTAGACTTCTGGGAAAAATCGGTGAGCCAATCACACAAGCAGGAAATTATTAGTTTAGTTATTATTAGTTTCTTGGGGGGGTACACCTTTGGGTAGCCATATTGCATTGCATTTTACAGAAAATTACAGCAACTTCATATTGAAAGGGAAAGGTAATTTATATTAACATTCAATTACAATATCACTTGTGTTGCTATAAAAGAAAAAAAATAATATATTTGAGATCTATTTTTCCTGACAGTGGAGTTACCCTTTAAAGCGGAGCTCCACCCTAAAGTGGAACTTCCGCTTATCGGAACCCTCCCTCCTCCGGTTACACATTTGGCACCTTTCAGGGGGAAGGGGGTGCAGATACCTGTCTAAGACAGGTATTTGCACCCACTTCTGGGAACACACTACGGGGACTTGAGGGTTAGTGCGTCACTTCCTGTCCCCCTGTTGTGTTCTGGGAAACACACGGCTCCCAGAACACATCAGGGGACCAGTGAGGACGGTGCAACACATCTCATGCATTTGCAGTAGGGAATTGGGCAGTGAAGCCGCAATGCTTCACTTCCTGATTCCCTCACTGAGGATGGCGGTGGGGACAGCAGAGTGACAAGCGATTTCTCATCTTCTGCTGCCGACGTCACTGGACTCCAGGACAGGTAAGTGTCCATTTATTAAAAATCAGCAGCTGCAATATTTGTAGCTGCTGGCTTTTAATATTTTTTTTTTACAGCAGAGCTCTGCTATAGGCCGGGTTCACACCTATGCGAATTGGTTGCGGCTTAAACCGCATCTAATACGCAGAACATTTTTAAATACATTGTTTTCAATGAGGCTGGTTCACATATGTGCGATGCATTCGCACTGCGCATTGCCGGAAATCCGTATGCGTTGTGGAGGCCTTGCGGTGCGGCTCAGGTGCAAATTCAGTCCCATTATCTTCTATGGGTACGCAGCTGATTCGCGAGTTTGTTCAGTTCTCTTCAGGAATTTCTCTAATTCAGCTCAATACATTTCTCCCCCACTCTCCTCTCACTCGGAACTTCTCCCAGGTCTCCAAATTCGCAGCAAAAACGGAGCTAATCTGCTGAACACTTCCCTTATCTATCTGCAGAGATAAAAGAGCTGAAATTCTCACCGCACAAGTGTGAACCCAGCCTTAAGGGCCCTTTCACACATCCGTTCAGTTGGTCCGTTTTTTTTGGACGTCCGTTAACTGACCTCAATGCTTCCCTATGGGTTAGCGTCCGTTAGCGGATGAGCATCCGCTAAACGTCCTTTAACATCCGTCTGCGGTAAGCTCCGTTTTTTTGGACGGAAGAAAACCCTATTTTTCTTCCATCAAAAAAAACGGAACGGACAAAAAACGGATGAAAAACGGATCAACTGAAGGAAAAAAAAATGATCTTAAAAACCGAACGGACGTGTGAAAGAGCCCTAAGGTAAAAAAATAAATACTTTTCACTTTGTTCTGACCCCCCAAAGACTTACTTGAGCCTAAGGCCGCGTACACACGATTGGTTAAACCAATGAGAATGGTCTGATGGACTGTTTTCATCAGTCAAAACCAATTATTTTATGGGCGCCAGCGGTTATTTAACCATCGTTTAAAAAAATGCCAACTTATTTTAAATGTAAGCGATGGATTCCTAACCAATAGGTCAACAGTGATTGTTAGTAGGCACGACCATCGGTTAAAAATGCATGCTCAGAATCAATGCAAAAATACAAAAGAAGGTTGGACAGCCGAACTCCAAAAATGTTCCTTTAATAAAATCAATCACAAAATAAACATGCCACAGCAAAAATTGGAACAAAAGCTAACGTTTCGCACTGTAGCTTCTGTGCGTAGTCATAGCTAGTACACACACCAAACGAACATTGAGGCCGGGTTCACACCTATGCGAATTGGTTGCGGCTTAAACCGCATCTAATACGCAGAACATTTTTAAATACATTGTTTTCAATGAGGCTGGTTCACATATGTGCGATGCATTCGCACTGCGCATTGCCGGAAATCCGTATGCGTTGTGGAGGCTTTGCGGTGCGGCTCAGGTGTGAATTCAGTCCCATTTTCTTCTATGGGTACGCAGCTGATTCGCAGATGTGTTCAGTTCTCTTCAGGAATTTCTCTCATTCAGCTCAATACATTTCTCCCCCACTCTCCTCTCACTCAGAACTTCCCCCAGGTCTCCAAATTCGCAGCAGAAACGGAGCTAATCTGCTGAACACTTCCCTTATCTTTGCAGAGACATTACAGAGCTGAAATTCACACCGCACAAGTGTGAACCCAGCCTTAGAATATATATGTTTCACCTCACTGGTCACATGATCAGCGAGATGATGATTGGAAGCCCAATAAACGAGCAATGAACTGGTAAGCTGGTGCCTCAAGTTATGAGGATACACATGTGGGTGTGCTCCTAAACCTGGCTGAGAGAACTATTGGCGCGTACACACGATCAGTCCATCCGATGAGAACGGTCTAATGGACCGTTTTCATCGGTTAACCGATGAAGCTGACTGGTTGTTCGTCGCGCCTACACACCATCAGTTAAAAAAAACGTAAAACACAGCGACATACTAAAAAAATGAAGTTCAATGCTTCCAAGCATGCATCGACTTGATTCTGAGCATAGTAGAAGAAGAAAGTAACCACTCAGTAGTATTTAAAGAGCCTCCTCACCGAAACCAAAGCACAGGTGCTGGCAATGCAATAGCAATACAAAAATACGAAAGACGGTTGGACAGCAAAAATTGGACCAACCGCTAACGTTTCGCACTGACGCTTCAGTGCTTAGTCATAGCTAGTACACACACCAAATGAACATTGAGAATATATATGTTTCGCCTCACTGGTCACATGATCAGTGAGATGATGATTGGAGGCCCAGTAAACGAGCAATGAACTAGTAAGCTGGTGCCTCCTGTGAACCCAAGTAAATCAAAGACATGTGATTGAGAAACCTGTTCCCCTCCACACACCCAAATACTTTCTATAAATCTATATGTGTTGTGTGTTTGGATGTTATGAGAAAACAAAAAGTAAAACAAAAAACAAAACACATGTATAATGATAAGTATGAATTGTGTCTTAATGTGTTATAAAAAAAAAAAATACGTAATAAACAAAAAATATAATTTATGAGAAAAAGTGTATATGATAAAAGTCATTTATAAGAACTAAAAAATATGGATAAAGAAATTATGTTTTAAAAGAATGATAATGAAGTGATGAATGCTGTGCATAATATATGTATATATAATGCATTGAGGTGTAAATGTGTATATTGTGAAGTGTCTGAGATATGAGGTGTGAGGTATGTAGGTGTGAGGTTTGAGGTGTGTGAGGTGTGAGGTATGAGGTATGTAGGAGTGAGGTGTGTGAGGTATGAGGTATGAGGTGTGTAAGATATGTAGGTGTGAGGTATGAAGTGTGAGGTATGTACCTCATATATTGTGGTATCCATAGACCATACCTCCCAACTTTTTGAGATGGTAATGAGGGACACCTTGTTGGGGGGGGGATCAAAGTTTTTGAGCTGGAGGGTGGGTTTCCGGATTGGAGTTGTTGAGCGGGGGGTTTCGCGGATCGGAGTTGTTGAGCACGGGGGTTTTGCGGATCGGAGTTGTTGAGCGGGGGTTCACAGATCAAAGTTGTTGAGCGGGGGGGGGTGGGTTCTGCAGATTGGAGTTGTTGAGCAGGGGAGGGTCCGTGGGTCGGAGTTGATGAGCGGGGAGGGTTTCGCAGATTGGTGTTGTTGAGCGGGGGGGGGGGTTTCGCAGATCTAAGTTGTTGAGCGGAGGGGGTGGGTTTCGCGGATTGCAGTTGTTGAGCGGGGGGGGGGGGGGGTTCGCGGATCGGAGTTGTTGAGCGGGTGGGTCGGAATTGATGAGCGGGGAGGGTTTCGCAAATCTAAGTTTTTGAGCGGAGGGGGTGGGTTTCGTGGATTGGAGTTGTTGAGCGGGGGTCGGGGGTTCTTGTTGAGCGGGGAGGGTTCCGCGGATCCGGTTTGTTGAGTTGAGCGGGGGGGGGGGTTCCCGGATTTGTTGTTGAGCGGGGGGGTTCTGCGGATCGGAGTTGTTGAGCAGGGGGGGTTCCGCGTATTGGAGGATTGGAGTTGTTGAGCGGGGAGGGGTTTGCAGATCTAAGTTCTTGAGCGGGGGGGGGGGGTTTCGCGGATTGGACTTGTTGAGCAGGGGGTTCTGCGGATCGGACTTGTTGAGCGGGTGTTGTTGAGCGGGGGGGGTTCGGGGATCAAAGTTGTTGAGCGGGGGGGTTTCGCAAATCAAAGTTGTTGAGCGGGGGGTGGTTTTGGAGTTGTTGAGCAGGGGGTTCCGCGGATCGGACTTGTTGAGCGGGGCGGGGGGTCCGTGGGTCGGAGTTGATGAATGGGGAGGGTTTCGCAGATCTACGTTTTTTGAGCGGAGAGGGTGGGCTTCGTGGATTGGAGTTGTTGAGCAGGGGGTTCCACGGATCGGGTTTGTTTTGAGCGGGGGGGGGGGGTTTCACGGATCAAAGTTGTTAAGCGGGGGGTTCTGCGGATCGGAGTTGCTGAGCGGGTGGGTTCCGTGTATTAGAGGATTAGAGTTGTTGAGCGGGGGGGGTTTGCAGATCTAAGTTCTTGAGCGGAGGGGGGTGGGTTTCGCGGATTGGAGTTGTTGAGCAGGGGGTTCCGCCGACCGGACTTGTTGAGCGGGGGTTCCACGGATTGGGGTTGTTGAGCGGGGGGGTTCGCAAATCAAAGTTGTTGAGTGGGGGGGGTTTCCGCAGATTGGAGTTGTTGAGCGGGGGGCAAGGAGGGCTCCGCGGAGGATCTGAGTTTTTGACGGGGGGTTTCGCATATCAACGATTTTGAGCGGGCGGCGGTGGGTTTCGGGTGGAGTTGTTGAGCGGGGGGGTTGCGCGTATTGGAGTTGTTGAGGGGGGGTTTCGCGGATCGGAATTGTTGAGCGGGGAGGGTTTCGCGGATTGGATTTGTTGATCGGGGGGGTTTCGTAGATCAAAGTGGTTGAGCGGGGGATGGGTACCGCAGATTGCAGTTGTTGAGTGGGGGGTCCGCGAATCAAAGTTCTTGAGCGGAGGGGGTGGGTTCCGCAGATCGGACTTGTTAAGCAGGGGGTTCCGCAGGTCTGACTTTTTGAGCGGGGGTTCCGTGGATCTGAGTTGTTGACGGGGGGTTTCGCAGATCAAAGTTTTTGAGCGGGGGGTTTTCGCGGATTGGAGTTGTTGAGCGGGGGGGTTCGTGGATCGGAGTTGTTGAACGGGGGGTTTCGCGGATCAAAGTTGTTGAGCGGGGGGTGGGTTTCGTGGATTGGAGTTGTTGAGTGGGGGGTTGGGTTTCGGAGTTGTTCAGCGGGGGGGGGGGTTCCGCGTATTGGAGGATAGGAGTTGTTGAGCGGGGAGGTTTCCCGGATCGGAGTTGTTGAGCGGTGGGGGGTCCGTGGGTCGGAGTTGATGAGCGGGGAGGGTTTCGCAGATCTAAGTTTTTGCGCGGAGGGGGTGGGTTTCGTGGATTGGAGTTGTTGAGTGGGGGGGTGGGTTTCGTGGATCGGAGTTGTTCAGCGCGGGGGGGTTTCGCATATTGGAGGATTGGGGTTGTTGAACGGGGGGTTTCCCGGATCGGAGTTGTTGAGTGGGGGGGTGGGTTTCGCGGATCGGAGTTGTTCAGCAGGGGGGGTTCCGCATATTGGAGGATTGGAGTTGTTGAGCGGGGGGGTCCATGGGTCGGAGTTGATGAGCGGGGAGGGTTTCGCAGATCAAATTTTTTGCGTGGCGGGGGTGGGTTTCGTGAATTGGCGTTGTTGAGAGGGGGGTTCCGCGAATCGGAGTTGTTATTAGTTGAGCGGGGGGGTTCCGCGGATTGGGGGTGTTGAGCGGGGGGTGGGTTTCGAGGATCGGAGTTGTTCAGCGGGGGGGGTTCCGCGTATTGGAGGATTGGAGTTGTTGAGCGGGGGGTTTCGCGGATCTAAGTTGTTGAGCAGGGGGGGTGGGTTTTGCGAATTGGAGTTGTTGAGCGGGGGGGTTCCGCAGATTGAAGTAGTTGAGCCGGGGGGGTTCACGGATTGGAGGATTGGAGTTGTTTAGCGGGGGGGGGGGGATGTGCAGATCTAAGTTCTTGAGCGGAGGGGGTGGGTTTCGTGGATTGGAGTTGTTGAGCAGTGGGTTCCGTGGTTCGGACTTGTTAAGCGGGGGGGGGGGTCCGCGGATCGGGGTGGGTTTCGGGTGGAGTTGTTGAGCGGGGGGTTGCGCGTATTGGAGTTGTTGAGGGGGGGTTTCGCGGATCGGAATTGTTGAGCGGGGGGGGTTTCGCGGAATGGATTTGTTGGTCGGGGGGGTTTCGTAGATCAAAGTGGTTGAGCGGGGGATGGGTACCGCAGATTGCAGTTGTTGAGTGGGGGGGGTCCGCGGATCAAAGTTCTTGAGCAGAGGGGGTGGGTTCCGCAGATCGGACTTTTTGAGCGGGGGTTCCGTTGATCTGAGTTGTTGACGGGGGGGTTTCGCAGATCAAAGTTTTTGAGCGGGGGTTTTTCGCCGGATTGGAGTTGTTGAGCGGGGGGGTTCGTGGATCGGAGTTGTTGAACGGGGGGTTTCGCGGATCAAAGTTGTTGAGCGGGGGGTGGGTTTCGTGGATTGGAGTTGTTGAGTGGGGGGGTGGGTTTCGCGGATCGGAGTTGTTCAGCGGGGGGGGGGGGGGGGTCCGCGTATTGGAGGATAGGAGTTGTTGAGCGGGGAGGTTTCCCGGATCGGAGTTGTTGAGCGGTGGGGGGTCCGTGGGTCGGAGTTGATGAGCGGGGAGGGTTTCGCAGATCTAAGTTTTTGCGCGGAGGGGGTGGGTTTCATGGATTGGAGTTGTTGAGTGGGGGGGTGGGTTTCGTGGATCGGAGTTGTTTAGCGCGGGGGGGTTTCGCATATTGGAGGATTGGGGTTGTTGAGCGGGGGGGTTTCCCGGATCGGAGTTGTTGAGTGGGGGGGTGGGTTTCGCGGATCGGAGTTGTTCAGCAGGGGGGTTCCGCATATTGGAGGATTGGAGTTGTTGAGCGGGGGGTCCATGGGTCGGAGTTGATGAGCGGGGAGGGTTTCGCAGATCTAATTTTTTGCGTGGCGGGGGTGGGTTTCGTGGATTGGCGTTGTTGAGCGGGGGGTTCCACGAATCGGAGTTGTTATTAGTTGAGCGGGGGGGTTCCGCGGATCGGGGGTGTTGAGCGGGGGGTGGGTTTCGCGGATCGGAGTTGTTCAGCGGGGGGGGGGGGGGTTCCGCGTATTGGAGGATTGGAGTTGTTCAGCGGGGGGGGGGGGGGATGTGCAGATCTAAGTTCTTGAGCGGAGGGGGTGGGTTTCGTGGATTGGAGTTGTTGAGCAGGGGGTTCCATGGTTCGGACTTGTTAAGCGGGGGGGGAGTCCGCGGATCGGGGTTGTTGAGGGGGGGGGCGCGGCGCCGCCGCTGCATTTACTGCAAATTGCGGTAAGGAGGTATGCATAGACCACTGTAGATATGTGTTGTTTATAAATAAAGTGATGAAGTGTGAGACAAAACAAACCAAACAGAACAAAACAAAACAGAGAAATAGTCAGGGCCAAGGTATGAAAACCATGCATAGGGTCACCAGAAAACAGGTGTTTTTATGTGTGAATAAATTTAAAGTTGTTGAGCGGTGGGGGGTCCGTGGGTCGGAGTTGATGAGCGGGGAGGGTTTTGCAGATCTAAGTTTTTGCGCGGAGGGGGTGGGTTTCGTGGATTGGAGTTGTTGAGTGGGGGGGTGGGTTTCGTGGATCGGAGTTGTTCAGCGCGGGGGGGTTTCGCATATTGGAGGATTGGGGTTGTTGAGCGGGGGGGTTTCCCGGATCGGAGTTGTTGAGTGGGGGGGTGGGTTTCGCGGATCGGAGTTGTTCAGCAGGGGGGGGGTTCCGCATATTGGAGGATTGGAGATGTTGAGCGGGGGGTTTCGCGGATCTAAGTTGTTGAGCAGGGGGGGTGGGTTTCGCGAATTGGAGTTGTTGAGCGGGGGGGTCCATGGGTCGGAGTTGATGAGCGGGGAGGGTTTCGCAGATCTAATTTTTTGCGTGGCGGGGGTGGGTTTCGTGGATTGGCGTTGTTGAGCGGGGGGTTCCGTGAATTGGAGTTGTTATTAGTTGAGCGGGGAGGTTCCGCGGATCGGGGGTGTTGAGCGGGGGGTGGGTTTCGCGGATCGGAGTTGTTCAATGGGGGGGGGTTCCGCGTATTGGAGGATTGGAGTTGTTGAGCGGGGGGTTTCGCGGATCTAAGTTGTTGAGCAGGGGGGGTGGGTTTCGCGAATTGGAGTTGTTGAGCGGGGGGGTTCCGCGGATTGAAGTTGTTGAGCCGGGGGGGGGTTCGCGGATTGGAGGATTGGAGTTGTTCAGCGGGGATGGGGGGATGTGCAGATCTAAGTTCTTGAGCGGAGGGGGTGGGTTTCATGGATTGGAGTTGTTGAGCAGGGGGTTCGGACTTGTTAAGAGGGGGGGGGTCCGCGGATCAGGGTTGTTGAGGGGGGGGGGGGCGCGGCGCCGCCGCTGCATTTACTGCAAATTGCGGTAGGGAGGTATGCATAGACCACTGTAGATATGTGTTGTTTATAAATAAAGTGATGAAGTGTGAGACAAAACAAACCAAACAGAACAAAACAAAACAGAGAAATAGCCAAGGTATGAAAACCATGCATAGGGTCACCAGAAAACAGGTGTTTTTATGTGTGAATAAATTTTCGAATTTAAACAAGATCCCTAGACTACGGATCGTGTGTTATAGTGCTAAAGAATGTATAAGATTAGATATATGTGAATGATAATGAAAATATTAAAGATATAATATATATATATATATATATATATATATATTAATACAAATACTAATGATGGATGAAAGTGAAAAATGGTAGATTATTTTATACCTTTCGAATCCTAATTTTTTATATTTTTATTTTTTATTTTTTATATATTTATTGTTTTTTACTTTTTGTTTTTCATTATAAATTATTGTTATTTGTTGTTTGGTTCTCATTTTTCTGACTTTCTGACACATATGGGATATTAATTGCAAAAAAAAAAGAGACAAACAAATTTACACCCCCTGTCAATATGTCAATTAGAAGCATAATTAGCAAGATGCTAGCTTTTTTTGGGTTAGCCCTTTTTTGGTTAACCCATTGGTTACCACAATTGCCTGTATGTGAAATTTTTCAGTACCATCATCATAACAACTGTGTCACATTGACAGGGGGTGTAAATTTGTTTGTCTCTTATTTTTGCAAATAATATCGCATATGCGATATACTGCATTGTCAATACGGCTATTTCTCTGTTTTGTTTTGTTCTGTTTGGTTTGTTTTGTCTCACACTTCATCACTTTATTTATAAACAACACATATCTACAGTGGTCTTTGGATACCACAATATATGAGGTACATACCTCACACGGAGTTGTTGAGCGCGGGGGGGGGTTCCGCGGATCGGGGTTGTTCGGGGGGGGGGGGGTGTTTCGCAGATCTAAGTTGTTTCGCGGGAGGGGTGGGTTTCGTGAATTGGAGTTGTTGAGCGGGGGGGTTTCGCGGATCGGAGTTGTTGAGCGGGGGGGGGGGGGGGTTCCGCGGATCGGGTTTGTTGAGCGGGGAGGTTTCGCGGATTGGAGTTGTTGAGCCGGGGGGTTTCACAGATCAAAGTTGTTGAGTGGGGGGTGGGTCTTTTTTTGCAATTAATATCGCATATGCGATATACTGCCATGTCAATACGGCTATTTCTCTGTTTTGTTTTGTTCTGTTTGGTTTGTTTTGTCTCACACTTCATCACTTTATTTATAAACAACACATATCTACAGTGGTCTTTGGATACCACAATATATGAGGTACATACCTCACACGGAGTTGTTGAGCGCGGGGGGGGGTTCCGCGGATCGGGGTTGTTCGGGGGGGGGTGTTTCGCAGATCTAAGTTGTTTCGCGGAGGGGGTGGGTTTCGTGAATTGGAGTTGTTGAGCGGGGGGGTTTCGCGGATCGGAGTTGTTGAGCGGGGGGGGGGGTTCCGCGGATCGGTGTTGTTGAGTGGGGGGGTTTCGCGGATTGGAGTTGTTGAGCCGGGGGGTTTCACAGATCAAAGTTGTTGAGTGGGGGGTGGGTCTTTTTTTTGCAATTAATATCGCATATGCGATATACTGCCATGTCAATACGGCTATTTCTCTGTTTTGTTTTGTTCTGTTTGGTTTGTTTTGTCTCACACTTCATCACTTTATTTATAAACAACACATATCTACAGTGGTCTATGGATACCACAATATATGAGGTACATACCTCACACGGAGTTGTTGAGCAGGCGGGGGGGTTTCGCAGATCTAAGTTGTTGAGCGGGGGGGGGGGGGGGTTTCTCGGATTGGAAGTTGACCGGGGGGTTTCGCGGATCAGAGTTGTTGAGCGTGGGGGGGTCCGTGGGTTGGAGTTGATGAGCAGGGAGGGTTTCGTAGATCTAAGTTTTTGAGCGGAGGGGGTGGGTTTCATGGATTGGAGTTGTTGAGCGTGGGGTTACGCAGATCGGAGTTGTTGAGCAGGGGGGGTTCCGCGGATCGGATTTGTTAAGCGGGGGGTTTTGCGGTTGTTGACGGGGGGGGGTTTGCAGATCAAAGTTTTTGAGCGGGGGGGGGTTTTGGCGGATTGGAGTTGTTGAGCAGGGGGTTCCGCGTATCGGACTTGTTGAGCGGGGGTTCCGCGTATCGGGGTTGTTAAGCAGGGGGGGTTTCGCAAATCAAAATTTTTGAGCTGGGGGGTGGGTTTCGCGGATTGGAGTTGTTAAGCGGGGGGGTTTCGCAGATCGGAGTTGTTGAGCGGGGGGGTTCGTGGATCGGAGTTGTTGAACGGGGGGTTTCGCGGATCAAAGTTGTTGAGCGGGGGGTGGGTTTCGTGGATTGGAGTTGTTGAGTGGGGGGGTGGGTTTCGCGGATCGGAGTTGTTCAGCGGGGGGGGGGGTCCGCGTATTGGAGGATAGGAGTTGTTGAGCGGGGAGGTTTCCCGGATCGGAGTTGTTGAGCGGTGGGGGGTCCGTGGGTCGGAGTTGATGAGCAGGGAGGGTTTCGCAGATCTAAGTTTTTGCGCGGAGGGGGTGGGTTTCATGGATTGGAGTTGTTGAGTGGGGGGTGGGTTTCGTGGATCGGAGTTGTTCAGCGCGGGGGGGTTTCGCATATTGGAGGATTGGGGTTGTTGAGCGGGGGGGTTTCCCGGATCGGAGTTGTTGAGTGGGGGGGTGGGTTTCGCGGATCGGAGTTGTTCAGCAGGGGGGTTCCGCATATTGGAGGATTGGAGTTGTTGAGCGGGGGGGTCCATGGGTCGGAGTTGATGAGCGGGGAGGGTTTCGCAGATCTAATTTTTTGCGTGGCGGGGGTGGGTTTCGTGGATTGGCGTTGTTGAGCGGGGGGTTCCACGAATCGGAGTTGTTATTAGTTGAGCGGGGGGGTTCCGCGGATCGGGGGTGTTGAGCGGGGGGTGGGTTTCGCGGATCGGAGTTGTTCAGCGGGGGGGGGGGGGGGGTTCCGCGTATTGGAGGATTGGAGTTGTTCAGCGGGGGGGGGGGGGGGGATGTGCAGATCTAAGTTCTTGAGCGTAGGGGGTGGGTTTCGTGGATTGGAGTTGTTGAGCAGGGGGTTCCATGGTTCGGACTTGTTAAGCGGGGGGGGAGTCCGCGGATCGGGGTTGTTGAGGGGGGGGGGGGCGCGGCGCCGCCGCTGCATTTACTGCAAATTGCGGTAAGGAGGTATGCATAGACCACTGTAGATATGTGTTGTTTATAAATAAAGTGATGAAGTGTGAGACAAAACAAACCAAACAGAACAAAACAAAACAGAGAAATAGTCAGGGCCAAGGTATGAAAACCATGCATAGGGTCACCAGAAAACAGGTGTTTTTATGTGTGAATAAATTTTCGAATTTAAACAAGATCCCTAGAGATATATATATATATATATATATATATATATATATATATATATTAATACAAATACTAATGATGGATGAAAGTGAAAAATGGTAGATTATTTTATACCTTTCGAATCCTAATTTTTTATATTTTTATTTTTTATTTTTTATATATTTATTGTTTTTTACTTTTTGTTTTTCATCATAAATTATTGTTATTTGTTGTTTGGTTCTCATTTTTCTGACTTTCTGACACATATGGGATATTAATTGCAAAAAAAAAAGAGACAAACAAATTTACACCCCCTGTCAATATGTCAATTAGAAGCATAATTAGCAAGATGCTAGCTTTTTTTGGGTTAGCCCTTTTTTGGTTAACCCATTGGTTACCACAATTGCCTGCATGTGAAATTTTTCAGTACCATCATCATAACAACTGTGTCACATTGACAGGGGGTGTAAATTTGTTTGTCTCTTATTTTTGCAAATAATATCGCATATGCGATATACTGCATTGTCAATACGGCTATTTCTCTGTTTTGTTCTGTTTGGTTTGTTTTGTCTCACACTTCATCACTTTATTTATAAACAACACATATCTACAGTGGTCTATGGA
The DNA here is from genome assembly GCA_029574335.1 of Rana kukunoris. NCBI lineage: Eukaryota > Metazoa > Chordata > Amphibia > Anura > Ranidae > Rana > Rana kukunoris. Next base: position 145,624,867 of record CM056056.1, read on the forward strand.
TACCACAATATATGAGGTACATACCTCACACGGAGTTGTTGAGCAGGCGGGGGGGTTTCGCAGATCTAAGTTGTTGAGCGGGGGGGGGGTTTCTCGGATTGGAAGTTGACCGGGGGGGTTTCGCGGATCAGAGTTGTTGAGCGTGGGGGGGTCCGTGGGTTGGAGTTGATGAGCAGGGAGGGTTTCGTAGATCTAAGTTTTTGAGCGGAGGGGGTGGGTTTCATGGATTGGAGATGTTGAGCGGGGGGTTACGCAGATCGGAGTTGTTGAGCAGGGGGGGTTCCGCGGATCGGATTTGTTAAGCGGGGGGTTTTTCGGTTGTTGACGGGGGGGGGTTTGCAGATCAAAGTTTTTGAGCGGGGGGGGGTTTTGGCGGATTGGAGTTGTTGAGCAGGGGGTTCCGCGGATCGGACTTGTTGAGCGGGGGTTCCGCGGATCGGGGTTGTTGAGCAGGGGGGGTTTCGCAAATCAAAATTTTTGAGCTGGGGGGTGGGTTTCGCGGATTGGAGTTGTTAAGCGGGGGGGTTTCGCAGATCGGAGTTGTTGAGCGGGGGGGTTCCGTGGAGGACTGGAGTTGTCCAGCGGGGGGGTTCCGCGTATTGTAGGATTGGAGTTGTTGAGCGGGGGGGTTTCGCAGATCTAAGTTGTTGAGCAGGGGGGGTTCCGCGCGGATTGGAGTAGTTGAGCAGGTGGGGGGTTCACGGATTGGAGTTGTTCAGCGGGTGGAGGGGGTTCGCAGATCTAAGTTCTTGAGCGGAGCGGGTGGGTTTTGCGGATTGGAGTTGTTGAGCAGGGGGTTCCGCGGATCGGACTTGTTGAGCGGGGGGGTTTTGCGGATCAAAGTTGTTGAGCGGGGGGGGGGGGGTTCGCAGGTAAAAGTTGTTGAGCGGGGGGAGGGTTTTGCTGCATTTACTGCAAATTGTGGTAATCGCGGGGGCGGGAATCGCAAGACTCCTTCCCTTATCGTGGGATCACGGGATTTGCCGCGAATCGCAGCACATTCCCGCAAAATCTGGGACGGTTGGGAGGTATGCATAGACCACTGTAGATATGTGTTGTTTATAAATACAGTGATGAAGTGTGAGATAAAACAAACCAAACAGAACAAAACAAAACAGAGAAATAGTCAGGGCCAAGTTATGAAAACCATGCATAGGGTCACCAGAAAACAGATGTTTTCATGTGTGAATACATTTTCGAAATTTAAACAAGATCCCTAGACTATGGATCGTGTGTTATAATGCTAAAGAATGTATAAGATTAGATATATGTGAATAATAATGAAAATATTAAAGATATAAATATATATATATATATATATATATATATATATATATATATATATATATATATATTAATAAAAATACTAATGGTGGATGAAAGTGAAAAATTCATACGTATCATTATACATGTGTTTTGTTTTACTTTTTGTCTTCTCATAACATCCAAACACACAACACATATAGATTTATAGAAAGTATTTGGGTGTGTGGAGGGGAACAGGTTTCTCAATCACATGTCTTTGATTTACTTGGGTTCACAGGAGGCACCAGCTTACTAGTTCATTGCTCGTTTACTGGGCCTCCAATCATCATCTCACTGATCATGTGACCAGTGAGGCGAAACATATATATTCTCAATGTTCATTTGGTGTGTGTACTAGCTATGACTAAGCACTGAAGCGTCAGTGCGAAACGTTAGCGGTTGGTCCAATTTTTGCTGTCCAACCGTCTTTCGTATTTTTGTATTGCTATTGCATTGCCAGCACCTGTGCTTTGGTTTTGGTGAGGAGGCTCTTTGATTACTACTGAGTGGTTACTTTCTTCTTCTCCTATGCTCAGAATCAAGTCGATGCATGCTTGGAAGCATTGAACTTAATTTTTTTAGTATGTCGCTGTGTTTTACGTTTTTTTTAACTGATGGTGTGTAGGCGCGACGAACAACCAGTCAGCTTCATCGGTTAACCGATGAAAACGGTCCATCAGACCGTTCTCATCGGATGGACTGATCGTGTGTACGCGCCAATAGTTCTCTCAGCCAGGTTTAGGAGCACACCCACATGTGTATCCTCATAACTTTCTATGGTGATATATGCATGAGAGAAGCCACAGACAGCAGCTTTAGGGGACTCCTGAGAGTCTCCAAGCCTCTCCAAATGCATCTGAGCAGCTCTGAGTGCTATCTGAGTGTTTCTGAATGTCTTCAGCATCCCCCCCACCTTTGGTTACATGTGGTACTGCATACACTAGCAGTGCCACTGGAACTGAGTTTCCATTATTTCCTATGGGGAAACTTGTTTTGATATACTGTATGAGTGCTTTGAATTAGAAGCATTCTTCTGGAAAAAATTCTGCTTGTAATCCAATGTACCACTCTATACTACATGGCCAGCCTAATGCTGCGTACACACAATCACTTTTTGTGATGAAAAAAAACGAAGTTTTTCAAACTTCATTTTCCAAAACGATGTTGCATACACACCATCGTTTTTCCAAAATGTTCTAGCAAAGCGGGGTGACGTAAGACACGTTCGACGGCACTCTGTTACATTGAAGCTCCGTCTCATAACTTGCTTCTGAGCATGCGCGGGTTTAAAAACGTAGTTTTCAACATCGTTTTGCCCACACACGATCACTTTTTATGACACAAAAAACAACGTTTTGAAAAACGACACAAACAATTCAAGCATGTTCGAATTTTTTTTGGTCGTTTTTTTGAAGACATAAAACAACGTTTTGCCCACACACGGTGATTTTAAATGACGTTTTTGAAAACGTCGTTTTTTTTCATCACAAAAAGTGATCGTGTGTACGCGGCATTAGAGCACATTAAGTGTTCAACATTCACAGACATGCCAATAAATATTGGTATTTGCATCTATCAGAAAGATCAGTTGTCTCTCAAGAGCCCACAATTTATCCAGGAAAGCTGGCCAAAGAGTTAAGAGAGATGGCATTACTGTATATGAACTAATAAATATGGTTACTGGAATTTTGTGTATATTAACATTGTGTAGAAGATGGTAATTTTTGCTCCTCTACAGTACTAATGACAGTCTGGTATAAAGAACTAGATATGAGTGAATCTGTCCAAGTTCGACTTGCTGAGGGTTCAGCAAAGTTTGGGAAACCTGGACTTAGCAAAAATCCTAATAAAGACTGGAAGGTAGGGGTAGTTTTAAACCCTATTGGTCAACTCCGGACATTTTTAGGTCTAATATTCATATTATTGTCAAAAAGACATGGGAAACCAGACCCTGTCATGAGGGGATATGTGCCAATGCCAAAATAATTTTTAGATGGCCAGTTCCTATGTCTCTGCTAGCAGGCAAATGTTAATGGGGGCAGTGTCCTATCTCCAGTCCCAGCAATACAGCAACAGGATCTGCCTAGAGTGACTCTGGTCCTCAGCACATAGCCACAGGCTTGTGGCAGGTTGATGTGCACACACAAGCAGTAAAATATTGTGTCCCTTGGTAATCAGCCTGTGAAAAATATAGCTCCCTCTCTCACTTTATACCAGGCCCATATTGGGAATTGTAGTCCAATAATCCGTAGATTGCCACAGTAAGGTTTCTTAGCTTCCTCTCCCATGATTCAATGCTGTCAACCATTAAGTCTATTGAGCTCATTTTGCTTGTCAGCTCAACCTGGTGAATGGAAGTGAGGTTGTGTAAACCCATTTAGCTGAAGATCATTGGGAGCACGAAGAGCACTGTAGTACAGTGTCCTAAATCAGTGGTCACCAACCCTGTCCTCAGGGCCCACTAACATTCCAGGTTTGCAAGATAACTGAAATAAATCAAAGGCAATATCATTTGCTGCTCAGTGATTCCAGTATTCTAGTCTGCATCTCCTTAAGGTAATTGGCCCTCCTCCAATTTCTGCAATCTAGTGCTGCCTCATTCGTTATCTCGAGATGCACGGCGTAAGTGTAAATTTGCGCCGTCGTAGCTATGCGCCATACCCACAGAACCAGATACGCCTGAAACTAGGTTTCTTCCGACCGATGTAACTTGCGCTCCCATTGATTTTGTATTCAAATATGTAAATGAGGGAGATATACGCCGATTCCCTAACGTACGTGCGCCCGACGCAGGCTACGCGTAAGAAGTACGTCTGGCCTTAAGTTACCCCTCATAAAGCAGGGGTAACTTTGCACCAGACGTGCGCAAGTCAGCTGGAGAGCAACTACAGCAGCACCGTTACGGCTGAGCAACCCCACTTGCACATTCGTATGCCAACATGCCAGGGGCAGGCATGGTCATAGCACTACTAGTGTGTGCAGAGGTGCGTAGAAGGAGGAGGGCACAGGAGAGGATATACCGAACGCGCATGAACGTCTTTGGCATGGGGAAATCGGAGGTGTATTGCATCTTCAGATTCAGCCCTGATGCCATCCTGGAATTAGCCACAGCACATTGATTGCACACATGTGGCACTACAGCCTCCCCGTGCCACAGAGCACATGTACCGCAATAGTAAGCATTGGCATTCCATCAACGTACAGGTGATAGTCGAGGCCAAATACCTCATATGGTACGACCGTGCCAAAAACCCAGGGGCCAGCCACAACAGCTACATATACCGTCAAAGCACCATCCCAACAGAATTCGAACAGAACGTGTACAGGGACAGCTGGTTGGTTGGTGAGTGACATGGGAGTAAGGCATGACTGTCCGACCCCATGATGCAGACATCACGAGGGGCACATGCACGACTAACATCCTCCTGTCTTTTCCCTTCCAGGTGACTCTGCATATGTACTTGGACACCATCTCATGACTCCATTCCTGAATCCCCAAACCAGAGGAGAGAGAAGATACAATGATGCACACATACAAACCCGTTCAGTGGTGGAGCGCACGTTTGGTCTCCTGAAGTCTCGTTTCCGATGCCTGGATAAGTCCGGGGGTACCCTGTTGTATTCCCCTAACTTTGTGTGCCAGATCATCGGTGCATGTTGCATGCTGCACAACTTTGCCGTGAGAAAGGGCCTGGAGATTGACATACGTGATGACCTGACCCCTAAACCAGACAGTCCCCCCTGTTCGAGGATACCCCGTCTGCTGAGGGAAGAGCAGTCAGGAGTTGCCTTGTGGAATGTATTTTTGAATGTTAAACACACACATTCAGCATGGCACACGGACAATGCACGCATGCACACCACTAGCTCACACACACCACATAACATTGGATTAGCCCAGTGTTTCTCAATTCCAGTCCTCACGCCCCCCCAACAGGTTATGTTTTCAGGATTTCCCTCAGATGAAAAGGCTGTGGGAATTACTAAGGCAGTGAAACTGATCAAATCATCTGTGCAAAATAATGGAAATACTGAAAACCTGACCTGTTGGGGGGCGTGAGGACTGGAATTGCGAAACACTGGATTAGCCCAAGTCCAACATGCAGGACTTGGGAGCAGCAACAATGCGCTATGCGGGTGAGTACCGCATTGGTCTCCGCCTGCAACAGCCGCATCTGCCTGCCCTCCACCTCGATGGCAGCTGTATGTACCTGTACAGCCACTCCCAGGGACTTCACCTCTGCCATGAGTTCTGCCGTTGTGGCCTGCAGCTTCCCAAGGAAGGTGATCATCGCAGCACTGTTCCCAGAAACATCCTGCAGAGTGTCATTTAAGGGGCCTGAGGAGGCCAGGCTGTCTAACAGGCATCTAATCTCCACCACAACATCACCCATATGCTGGGTCTGGCCATCCTGTTCCCTTGCGAGATATTCCGGTTGGAACTCAGGGACACCCCTTGTGTTCCTGGTAGGCTTCCTGGGGCCAGAAGTGGCTGGGGCCCTTCTATATGGGGAGGCCCTTGAAGGGCTGGAGATGATGGGGTTAAGAAAGTGTAGGTGTCCCCGAATATTAGCAAAATAAAACCCCAAATCTCACCACATCCCTAAATACAAAGCAATTGCTATACCCCCTAGAGGGTGTATTTCCTCGGTGGGATTTTGCGCGTGGGAGATTGGTTATAAATGTAAAGACTATAACAGTCAGACCAAGTATATCAAAAAATATGTCAAATTTTATTTAAATATTGTTGTACGTAGACAACATATCAAGTGAACAGCAAAAAAGTATCCAACTGACCAAACATACTGTAGAAGAGGGGGTAACAAACTGGGGCAAGAGACCATATGTGGTACTATACATTACTCAGGACAAGACATAGACTCAAAAATATTTCTTAGTGTGAGCGACATATAAAGCAATAAAGGACCCTCCCAATATTGTCTCGTGGATACAGACAATGGTGCCAACGTTTCGAGGCTTAAAGAAAATGCCGCCTCTTCATCAGGGCTAGGGTAATGCCGCAGTGTCGCAATACAGTCTAAAGAATAGAAAGAATAAAATAAATATTTTTCATAAATAATAAAACATACACAGATAAAAAGTTACATTGTTAATTACAGAGAACAAACTATATAAAATACTGGCAGATCCTAGACTTGACTCTCATCATGTATGGGGTGGTGCTCATAACTCAAGATTGGGAATAGCAAGGGTCCCAAATATCCCTCCCATAATGTCAACCATATTTACAGTCCCATGGTTTTAAAAAAGAAAAAACAAAATATATATAATAATGAATACTAACCGGTCACTAGATGGTCGGTCTATCTCCAAGAGATGTAGCAAAAAATGTTGCTCGATCGGTTTAGAGAGAAAGTATCCTGAGTTGATTAAAAGGGAGGATGGATACACAAAAAATATCCATGCGGTGCGACCTAAGGTCTACAGGGTATATGCGACCCGAAGGACAGGGCAAAAAGGAAGAGAGGTGGGAAGTTCAGTGCCATGCTATACATGTGAAAACAATGTTACATTTATTACAGGTAGATGGAATAAAATAGTATACTATCATGCCCGTTTTAAAAATGTATTGGTAGAGTATATAGTTAACAAATGCTCTATGGGATTAAAAAGCTAGACCACCCTGTTGGCAACAGGGGGCAGCACAGAGAAAACTCGGGCAGACCACACAAACACACGGTGTTAATTAATCTTGGTAACTATAGTATATGATTTCCACTATGGTGTGGAAAAATGATGCACACTATAACATTACTATTGGAATTGGGGTATTGTTACATTGTTATAATTAAAGGGATAAAATAAAATAACCCATTGTGTAAATATATTCCCATAACGCCAGATGAAAGATCCCCCTGGGTGGGCACTGTACAAAGCAAACTGAAATTGACAATGTGTGCAGACCCAGATATGTCAATACTTACCCAAGAAAATGGGAAATAATGATCAGGTAGGGGAGATAAGAGAAAAGATGTAAAATTCTCCCGTCCCAGGGCAGTGTAGGATATAGTAACTTTTAGAAAGATCCACATCCAAGAAAAGGAAAGAGATCTATGATTCAAAAGAATAATATTGTCATGTATTGGTCAAATTGCTGATAAGTGGCATTAAATAGAAACTTAATGAGCTTACTGAAGTAAATAGATTGAAAAAATAAAAAGGAATAGTTTTTAGATACCTGATCCTACAGTGTGTTCGTCCTGCTGCCCAGAGGATACTGAAGTGCTAACTTCTATCAAGCAGCTTTATGTGAGTGGCCATTAGCAATCATGGCTAACAGCTGAGTGTTGACAAGAGCCAGGGGGTGTGTGTGGAGGTGTGTCACCGCATCAAGGGGGGGCCGCCCTCCGGGTGCAGTGACGCGCGGAATTCCCGCCCACCCCACCTGGGCCGCCCATGGGAGGAAGCTCGAGTGAGCTCTGGAGGTGGGCGTGACCAGAGACATCACCGAGACTGTCTCCAACAAAGGGCGGAGGAGGGAAGGAAAGAGAAGAGACGCCACGCGTCATAGTCCCGCGACGCGGAGAGAAGGGAGAAGAGAGCGGCGCCAACAGTGCAAAGGCACGAAAGCGCCATCAGAACCCCCCAAATAGAGGAAAAAATCCTTAATTCTCTCCGCGCCGAGTGCCAGAGGCGGTCAAAGCAAAAAATCCCGCATAGGCACTTTTGCGTAAGGAAAAAAGTTCAAAGATGAGGAAACTAATATATACTATCACTGATAAGAAAGGAGAATTGAACATGCCAGTGAAAACATTGTAGTGATGGGAGACTGAACAAGGGGGAGAGAAATGAGCACCAATAAGAAGGATAAGAATCCATCCCATACAGGACGAGAGCCAGGCTCACAATCTAATTACATATCAAACATCATATTGTTAATAGATGACACCAATGGTTCAATTAGGTTACAAATGTACACTGTCACTGACAACTTTCTACATGCAGTATTAATAGATACAGGACATCTTCAACATCATCACGGTAGATGTATAATGTGATAACAAAATGTTGTATTTTGTGTGGGCCTGACGATCAGTTGGCCACATATTAACTCATTAGGGGGGGATCCCATTCGGGGCCACCTGACGAGAAGCCCTCAAGAAAGGGTCTAAAGGAAGTACATCCATTCAGGCCCGGCGGGGAGGTAGCATTTAAAGTGAAAATCCACCTCTGTTCAATTTGTAGCAGTAATTTGTTAGTATCGCCGCCTCTTGGGCTTGTATGAACCCGATCCAGAATGACAAAAGAAATCCGAGGGAACGCTCCACTGTGGATGTTAGTTACATGTCTCCCTAGTGGGAGATCTGGGTTGCATGCTTTCATCGACAGGATGTGCCTGTAGGCCCGTTTCCAGAATGCTTGGATTGTTTTACCTACATAATAGGAAGAGCACTGACATAGTAAAAGGTATACTACTCCCTTTGTTTGACAGTTGGCATAGTGTTTTGGATGGTAACCCTCACCGTTTGGTAGACGTAGATTTTTTTGTGGTGTTCATAAACTGGCAATACTTGCAGCCACCACAAGTAAACGTACCTGGGAGTTTACAGGGGCATCTTTTTCGTGACTGCTTCAATTCGCTTGAAGTCAGATGGTCGCGTAGGGAGCAGGCCCTTCTAAAGGTAAAAGATGGAGCTTTGGTCACATATGGGCCAATTGCTGTGTCCATTGATAACAGATGCCAATATCTCTTGGCAATCTGTTCAATGGCACTATGCTGATTGGAAAACCTTGTGATGATGGATATCGGATTTTTCTTGTTTTTTTTTTGAGGTGGGGTTGAACAATAAATCATTGCGTGATTTTTTGATAGCTCTATTGTAGGCCCTTTTCAGTAACCGATGAGAATTACCTCGACTACGAAGTCGGTCCCTTAAAAGGTCGACTTCTTGTTGGAAATTGGTGTCTGTACAATTTATTTTTATTCTCAGATACTGGCTATATGGGATGGAGGCAATGAGATTTTTTGGATGGAAGCTGCTTGCATGCAGTATTGTGTTCCCTGCAGTTTTTTTGCGATACAAGCTACTACTAAGGATTCCTAGAGGATCCTTATGTATGGTTAAGTCAAGAAAATCAATTGAGGCCTCATTCCAACTCATGGTAAAACGCAAATTGAAATCATTTTGATTTAATGCATCCAAAAAATGTGTCTGTTTGTCATTAGGCCCCTCCCATATGACAAAAATGTTGTCTATATAGCGGTACCACAACTTAACAAACTGCATAAATGGAGCCAGTCCAGGTGATTAGTCAAAGGGTAAGGGAAGCAAGGGGAAGCGCAAGTATCCACTAGTGTACTGGCGATGGTTGTCACCACATGTACTGGATCATATACCTAATTAGGTGATGTTGCTGTAACCATAAATATGATATAACAAAAAAAAGGGGGAAAGAACCGGGGAAAGCGACTGTATGGCCCACTAGGGGCCTGAAGGGGTTACTTGGAGCAACAAAAATAATGATCAGAAATGTTTAAAGATACAAAACAGTATCTATTAATGTGTATCAAAGTTAAAATTATGTACAGCACGACTATATAGGAACTCTAAGGCTGATCGCCTACCTATGTAGGCTGACCACTATGCAAGAAATAACAAAGAAAAGAACAAATAACACTTAGACAAGACTCAGGACAAACACAAAAACATACAAACTATGCGCGCTGTCCGGACACCCTAGTGTTCAGCCCGCACTGTGGATACACTCATATAAAAATGTTTGATGCGGTCATCATAATAGATGAAGTATATTGGGAGGGGGGGGGGGTTATGTGTATCCCCTCCCAGGAGGTCCGCCAAAAAAAAACAAATGGAAGTGTAATCCTATGTGCAAGGGCTGGAGACCAGCTGGATGGATGGGGGTAAGAAGGAGAGGGGAGGGAAGTATGGAGGTGGGAAAGTAGTTGCGTGACTATATTTAGTCATATAACTGAATAACCAAGATTCATATTAAGCTATTGTATATTGAGGAAAATACCAACTGAAAAGAAGGGCCCAGGTGGAACAACAAAAAGTCTAACGATGATTGGCTCTGTGAGTGCTTCCAAATAGCCAACATCTGTTGATTGTCCATAGGCAGTTGTAGATTCAGAGGTAACCAGAGCTCAATATGTAAAGGTGAAAAACTGGTAGCATATTATAGTCCATCATAATCATGTATTGTTTTTAGGCAGGTTATGGTCATTCACAGTATTTTCATATAACGACTGCATTCAGCAAAGCATATTCTGAGTTGTTGAAAAGATTGAACTTGTTGCTTACCATTCATTGGTTTGGTGATGGAAGTAGGAATAGCACAAGTAATACGCTACCACCTCCTTAGCTGCGCGGTCTGCCTCACTCATTTAAGGATCCATGTGTTAGTGAAGCTGTGTCGAGTGGCAAGTTTAACCATTCAGATTGGTGGTGAAGCTGGAGCATTGGTTACGCCTTGATGTTAGTATGACTAGGCAATTTCAGCTGTCATTTGTAGCCTTGAGCCATCGGCTTCTGTTCTGCCAGCTTCGTTGGTACGGCAGCATTTAGAGAGGGGCTGGTATTATTCACCTCCAGATCCCTTCATCCTCCGTTCTCCGTCCGAACCAGCCGGCTTCCGGGGTCACGTGATCACGCTAGCTGGTGACGTCGACGCGTTTCGCCTTGCACACTGGCGTGGCTTCGTCTCGGACGTATTGAACGTCAGAAGGGACGTTGATTTATATGCGTCACCTCTGGCGTTGCTCACCAATAAGAAAGAAGAGGTAAATGTTATGTCATTGTTTTATGGCATCGGATTTGTCTTGTGGCCTTCTTTTCTGATTTATGCTGGGTCATAAGAGACAGCGGAGTTCCGTGTTGTATTTACCTAGTTTAGGAGGAACAGCCAGCAGTGCGTGCGGGGTAAGGTCAGATTGCAAAGTTGCAATATTCCGCACTGCACTGTAAGTTGGCCATTGCTGAGAGACGAGATAACCAATTTTTCATCAAAGATCATTGTGTTCATATACAATATTGAAGAAGGGAAATGACAAAAGGAAAGGTATATGGGAGGAATTGGGGAATGGGGAAAAGGGGAACAACATAATGGAAAAAACAAGAGGAATCAACATGTAACATGAACACAAATGTGGCCTTTTCCTGTGTGGTCTACAAACACACAGGGGGTACCAGATAATAGAATAATATGGTAAATTCTAATTAACTAGTGAGGAGAGCAGGAAACGAAATGACAGGAAATTAAAGATTTTTTTTTAAAAAACAATAAATTATACCTCCCTGTAGTTGTTGTTGACCTATAAGATAACTAAATATGGATGAACACCGCTCTAAAGAGAGGTTTAAGAGCTTTTACTATTTGGGACCATGCCTTGTAACAATGGTACATTATCTACATTAGGGGATTGTATAAGGTGTATAACTGGTATATAGGGATCAACTAGGGGTCCAAGAAGATCTGTAGGTTTAGTTTAGTGTTGAGTCCCACCGGGACCAAAGATTTAAGGTGGTACACCCACCATTTTTCCTTCTTTTGAAGGATGCGATCAAAATCGCCGCGTCTGTTAGGTACTTTAAGTGCATATATGCCCTTGACCGTTAGGCCTTTTGAGCATCTGTTGTGATATTGGGCAAAGTGTTTTGCAAGGGGATTTTCTGGCTCTTTCTCCTTATCATTAATCTTACGTAGGTGTTCCCCCATGCGGACCTTCAATGCGCGCTTAGTTTTGCCCACGTATATTTTGGGGCAAGGGCAGGTAATGACATAAATTACTCTTGTAGTCGAGCAATTAATTAAGCTCCTTATTTCATAGGAGTCATGACCAAGTGCGTCAGTGAAGGTCGAGCTCCTGTCTACGTATGGACAGATTTTACACCTGTTGCAAGGGAACATTCCAAGTGTTCTTGGATAGTTGGATAACCAGGTGGTTTCTGGTTCTTTAGTAAATTCTGATTTTATCAGAATGTCTCCTATGCTCCTGGCTCTGCGCGCAACTAGTTTTGGGGAGTCGCCTACAATATTCGTCAAGGTTGGGGCATTACACAATATGCCCCAATGTTTAACAAGTACCTTGCGTACATTGTCCCATTGTGAGCCATATGGTGTAATAATTCTAATTTGTTCAGTTAGTTGCGGGGTAAGTTTGTCAACCGTCCTTTTCTTGGTGAGAAGGTCCAGTCTGTCACGTATCGCAGGCCTTTTTTTGGCTTTCTTTATTTGGCCATGGGAGTATCCACGCTCACGAAAGCGTGCATAGAGGTCTTGGCTTTTGCGTTTATAGTCAGCCGGGTTAGAGCAATTTCTCTTGATACGGAGAAATTGACCGACTGGTATACCGTTCTTTAGCCAATGAGGGTGGTGGCTAGAAGCATGTAACAAGTTGTTAGCTGCCGTGTCTTTGCGGAATGTACAGGTATGCAGTTGTTGCTGTTTCCTAGTTATTTTTAGGTCCAAGAAGGAGAGATGTTCCTCATCAAAAGTATATGTGAGGTGGATGTTTCGGGCATTGGAGTTAAGTTCTCCCATGAACTGGTGTAATTGTTCAGTTGAGCCCTGTCAAAGCATCAACACGTCATCGATGTACCGCCACCACGTAAGTACGTGGGGGCGGTACATCGGCGACGTGTATACATCCTCCTCCTCCCAGAGGCCTAGGTGGAGACAGGCATAGGCAGGTGCCCAGGGTGCCCCCATCGAGGTACCCCTTATCTGGTGGTAGAATGTAGTCAAGAACTGGAAGAAATTATTATGTAGTGCAAAATGTAGCATCTCTACCAGAAATTCATTCTGGGGTCCGGATGCCGGGTATGTAATTTCAAGAAATTTCTCTACAGCTGCCATCCCCACTACGTGTGGTATCGATGTATATAGAGATTCTACATCGATACCTACAAGTAGTACGTTATCCGTTTGTCCTTCAATGTCTAGTTTGTTAAGTTTAGCCAGGACATGTTGTGTGTCCTTTATAAAGGATTTGAGTTCAGTCACCATCTCTTTTAGCAACAGATCGAGATACTTGCCCAATCATTCAAGGGGACCATGACAGGCTGACACTATTGGTCTGCCAGGAGGTTCATGTAGGCTTTTATGCACTTTGGGGATGATATAAAATGTTGGTATATTGTATTCTTGTACCCCTAAATAGTTGAATTCTTTCACCGTAAGTAAACCTTCATCCTTGGCCGATTTTAATTTTTGATTCAGCTGTTTTACAAGGCTAGGAAAAGGGTTATGATCGAGTTTCTTATAGGTGGATAGATCATTAAGCAGACGTTTAGCCTCTCGTTCATATTGTTCTTGTTTTAGGAGAACTACATTGCCTTCCTTGTCACTATTTTTTATAACTATACTTTTGTTATTTTGTAAGTTTTTCAGAGCGCAGCGTTCATCTTGGGTCAGGTTGTCTGTCATTTAATGAGACCAGTCAATTTTTTCAAGGTCCGTTTGGACCATGTCAAGGAATAAATGTAGCCATCGATTTTTCGATATTGGGGGCATTTTAAGAGACTTAATTTTAAGGTTGGCTCGTCGAATGAGAGTTAAGGGCTCCTCATTATGTGGATTATTTTCGTCCAATAAGGAATTTAGAATATCCAACATTCTTTGGTCGTCAGGACTAACTGTGTCTAGGGGTCCTGGGGTCACCTCTGCCTTTGTGTAGAGTGATCGAAAGAACACCTTACGGAGAAATAGGGCAATGTCCTTGAAGACCGTAAATTTGTCCATGTTGGACACCGGTGAGAAGGACATGCCCTTCTGCAATAGGCTGAGGTGGCTAGAGGTCAGTGGGAGGTCAGTCAGATTGATGACTTTCAAGTCACCTCCGTCTTGCATTGGCAATTTCTCTTGGGATTTAGTTATTTTTTCTGACTCCTGGTATATGTACGTTGGTGTGTTGTTTTTGTGAGTTGGCTTTTTTGGGAGCTGGATTTTGGGGACAACTTTGGGATATTTTCCTGTGGTGCCCCCTGCTGGTCTAAAAAAATCACTGATTTTGTAGTGCCCTCTTCAGTGTCGCTGTTTGATTTGTTACTACGTTTTCGTGATTGCGATCGGGGAATATGACCTTCTGACGTTCAATACGTCCGAGACGAAGCCACGCCAGTGTGCAAGGCGAAACGCGTCGACGTCACCAGCTAGCGTGATCACGTGACCCCGGAAGCCGGCTGGTTCGGACGGAGAACGGAGGATGAAGGGATCTGGAGGTGAATAATACCAGCCCCTCTCTAAATGCTGCCGTACCAACGAAGCTGGCAGAACAGAAGCCGATGGCTCAAGGCTACAAATGACAGCTGAAATTGCCTAGTCATACTAACATCAAGGCGTAACCAATGCTCCAGCTTCACCACCAATCTGAATGGTTAAACTTGCCACTCGACACAGCTTCACTAACACATGGATCCTTAAATGAGTGAGGCACAGACCGCGCAGCTAAGGAGGTGGTAGGTAGCGTATTACTTGTGCTATTCCTACTTCCATCACCAAACCAATGAATGGTAAGCAACAAGTTCAATCTTTTCAACAACTCAGAATATGCTTTGCTGAATGCAGTCGTTATATGAAAATACTGTGAATGACCATAACCTGCCTAAAAACAATACATGATTATGATGGACTATAATATGCTACCAGTTTTTCACCTTTACATATTGAGCTCTGGTTACCTCTGAATCTACAACTGCCTATGGACAATCAATAGATGTTGGCTATTTGGAAGCACTCACAGAGCCAATCATCGTTAGACTTTTTGTTGTTCCACCTGGGCCCTTCTTTTCAGTTGGTATTTTCCTCAATATACAATAGCTTAATATGAATCTTGGTTATTCAGTTATATGACTAAATATAGTCACGCAACTACTTTCCCACCTCCATACTTCCCTCCCCTCTCCTCCTTACCCCCATCCATCCAGCTGGTCTCCAGCCCTTGCACATAGGATTACACTTCCATTTGTTTTTTTTGGCGGACCTCCTGGGAGGGGATACACATACCCCCCCCCCTCCCAATATACTTCATCTATTATGATGACCGCATCAAACATTTTTATATGAGTGTATCCACAGTGCGGGCTGAACACTAGGGTGTCCGGACAGCATGCATAGTTTGTATGTTTTTGTGTTTGTCCTGAGTCTTGTCTAAGTGTTATTTGTTCTTTTCTTTGTTATTTCTTGCATAGTGGTCAGCCTACATAGGTAGGCGATCAGCCTTAGAGTTCCTATATAGTCGTGCTGTACATAATTTTAACTTTGATACACATTAATAAATACTGTTTTGTATCTTTTTTTTCATATCCTTTATTTTTGTTTTTATATCCAAGGGAACAAAAGAGAAATATTCAAAAAGAACACAACAATATCCAAGTAAAGATAAGTACAAAGAACCTAGTCACCTTCATATTGCCTCGCAGGGCTAGATGACACCCACATGAGCCAAGACACGAAGAAATTATGAACAATACAAGTAACACTAAACATTTCAACTCATATATTTCTCTCTTCCCCTGTACTTATAAACCGGTCCGCTTAGTCTGTCCTGTTCATGGCTCTGGGCCCTGCCTTGACTCCTATTCTTCACTCCATTTCCTAAATCTCTTTACTCCCCCTTCTTTATATACCCCACCCATCCCTCCACCCCCCCCCCCAAAGGGAAAGAAAAAAAAAAAGGGCCTAGTTGTATATATAAATAAATAAAGTAATAAAAAAGGTTCCCTCCTCCTCTGTGTGACCCACGATGGAGGCAACATTTCATCTCATTGCTACAGTTCATAGTGACACATCTCGCCCGGGGGGACCCCTCACCCTTCTCTTTCTTCGTTGAACAATCTTTTCCCTTCTTCAGAGAGAACAAATAAATTCCACCCTGACCATGTCTCGATATACTGTTCCCTTTTATTTCGAGCTGAGAGAACCAAATCTTCTATAGCTCCTATCTCCCGGACTCTATTAAGCCAACTCACTATGGAGGGTGTTCTAGTATCTCTCCAATTTAAGGTAATTCCACTTTTAGCAGCATTAATCAGGTGACATAGTACTGATTTTTTATAAATTGACACTGGGATCTGTGAACAATGGAGCAAGAAGAATGCTGGATCGTCTGGTATATGGAACTCTGTAAGTTTTTGGGAGATTCGCTGAACCTCCAACCAATATTGTCTTATTTTCCCACAGGACCAGAATATATGCAGCAGAGTTCCTTGCTCCAGTCCACATCTCCAACAACTTTCTGAATTTTCTATAGAGAATTTATGCATCTTTACTGGGGTGTAGTACCATTGAATAAGAATTTTGTAATTGAGTTCCTGGATTCGCGTACAGACCGAGGAGTTCAGTGCTAAAAAAGTTATGCGTTTACGTTGAATTGGCGTAAAAGTCCTCCCCAGGTCTCTTTCCCATTTACTAATTCCTGGCATCACAGAATCCCTCTGAGGGGAATTTAGCAAACCGTACATCTTAGACACCACTCGTAGTAATGGTCCCTCCTCATCGCAATAAACCTCAAATTTTGTTAACTGACGCCGGAAATCAAGCGGTTGTCCCAGTGACTTCAGAAAGTGATTTACCTGAAACGCTTGCCATAAACCTAGTTCAAAGGTTCCCCCTGGTTTCATTAGTGACTCAATAGATGGCCATACTTCTGTTTGCAAAAAACTTGAAACCTGCACGTTGCCCTTCCTTTTTAAGTTATTGAATGTTCCTCCTTTTAATCCTGGCACAAAACCAGGGTTTCCTACAATCGGGAATAAGGGCGAATAACCTGTTGAAAACTGTGGATTTCGGCAGACTTTAGCCGCCGTTGACAATGTTGGGCCAATTATGGGATGTTTCCTCAGCGTACTTGGTAGTGAATTGTAACACCACGGGGCTCTACGTAATGGTACCGGGCTGATCTGTTGCTCCATATCCACCCATCGTTTGTAGTTCCTATGCCTACACCAGTCTACCAATCTCGTCAGGTGAGCTGCTTGATAATATTTCGCAATATCTGGAACTGCCATCCCCCCAAAGCACTTGGGTAACATAATCAATTCTTTTTTAATTCTTGGTCTTTTCCCTGCCCATATGAATTTCATCAAAAGGGTACTCATTTGTCGTAAGAAATCTGCTGGAATGGCTATCGGCAGGGCTTGGAATAAAAATAAAATTTTCGGTAAAATACTCATTTTAACTATGTTGTTTCGACCAAACCACGAATGAAATCCATGTTGCCACTTATCCAGCAGGATTCTTACAGAGTTATAAAGTGGTATGAAATTAATTTTAAAAACATCATTTAAATTTGAAGGAATTAGTGTACCCAAGTACTTCAGCGCAGTCTTCCACTTAAATCTAAAGTTTGATTGTATTATCTTACAATTCTGGGGTGGCATTGCCACACTCATTGCTTCGGATTTAGCATGATTTATTTTTAGATTCGACAGCTCACCGAATCTTTTAATCTCTTTCACCAGATTGGGCAGTGACACATGTGGGTTAGGCATAGAAAATAACAAATCATCAGCGTAAGCTGATACTTTATGTATCTGTTCCCCTATTTGTACTCCCAATATATCCCCTCATGCTCCCCCCCGATTAGTCGAGCTACTTTGTCCCTCCCTTCTTCCCCTTCAGGATCCCCCCGCCCGATAACAAGCCCCGTATAACCCACGGTTTCCCTTTTTTTTTTTTTTTTTTTTTTTTTTACGTCTGCACGTACTTGTGTGTTCACGATCAATCCCACCTATGAGATGGGATCTCACAATTATGAATAAGTTTTCACAATGGATGACGCAATATTTTAGGAGACTGTAATATTGTATTGTAAATGTGTGTATATATATTTTTTTTATATATATATATATATTTTTTTTTTTTTTTTTAGAGTGTTTTGTTTTTTACTTAACTATTTATTTACCTAGTGGTTTTATGTTTGGAAATTGATTTAATTGTGACACAGTGGGGGGGTAAAAAAAAAAAAAGCACGGAATATTCACAATAGCACAAGGTAATACTCACTGCCCAACTCCCAATAGGAAAGGAATAAGAAGTAGTAGAAGAGATTGGAGAAGCAGTGAGATAATAAATGCACGGAGGGGGAGGGGTGCCCCCCCCTCTCCCCCCCCTTTTTTTTTTCCCTTTTAAAGAATCACATTAAAGAGCGATGTAAGAGTAAAAAGGTTTGATTAACAAATAGGGGCCAGAGAGTGGGGGGACGGGGGGAGGGGGAGGGGACACGTGGTGGGGACAAGGGGGGGATAGGGCGCTAATAGGGGCAATAAGGGCACCCGGATCTGAAAGCTCCTAGAAATGAAGATACAGACTCTCCCAGTGGTTATTAAGGGAATGCGGAATGCGGAGCGTAAATAGGCAGGATTGTAAAATGTATGTGGAAGGGGCACAGACTACATATATAAACTATATAGACTGTATATAAACTGTATATAGACCACTGGCTGGTAGAGGAAGAGAAGAGGAAAGGGAGCTGAGAGGAGAATAAAAATAAATGTAATGTAATAACCTTACCAGTAGGCGGAATGTGGGACGGGCATATATGGATATATAGAGGGGTGAGGCCGGGGAAGTGATAAATAAAGAGGGGGTAGAGGGAGGAGGTAGCATATTTATAGAGGGGAAGGAGGAGAAGGGGAAGGGAGAGGAAGGGGAAGGAAGAAAGGAAAGGAATGGACAGGTATATATATGTCTATGGATACATGGGAGGATATTGGTTTAAATTTCCCTGTTTCTCAGGATTTCCCCATTTATGATTTTATTGCCTGGAGAAATTAGGCCAAAATAGGGTCTAGGAGAATAAGAAGAACAGATGGATGGCTCAGAATGTTATGAAGTAATAATATTTGAGGCGGAAGGTAAAATAGTCGGAGGGTGGGGGGAGGTGGACAGAATGGAACCTCAGACTTGTCAGACCCGGCCCCTAAATTAGGATTACACCCACTGAACCATAGGGGAGGGGGGTTAAAGGTGGGTGACTTCCCTTTGGGGTACTTAGGGGGGAAGGGGAGGCGAGTAGAACTCGGGGAGGTGGGAGGGATAGGGTAGGGTAAGGGATAGTAGGGTTTTTTTTTTTTTCCTCTCTTCTCTGTGTCGCAGGATGGAGGGGATAAAAATAACCTCACTGAACGCTAAGGGACTAAATATCCCAGAAAAAAGAAGGATATTGCTGAATGATCTACGGCGTTCGGGGACAGATATAGCTTATATACAGGAGACGCATTTCAGGACGGGGGGACTCCCACTCCTTCAGAATAGATTCTTCCCATGCGTATGCCACGCAGGAAATCAGGAAGCAAAATCCAAAGGGGTATCAATTTTGATTTCTAACAGAATCCCTTGGATATTAGAGAATAAATGTTTAGACCCAAAAGGTAGATTCCTCTTTCTTAAAGGTAGTATTGGAGGAATTAAAGTGACGCTGGCCACGATGTACTCCCCAAGTGTACATCAAGATGTATTTTTGGGGAAAGCTCTCAAGGAGTTGTTGGATTTTGCGGAGGGTAGGCTAATTCTGGGGGGTGATTTTAATATCTCCCTGAATCCAAAAATTGATACCTCAACAGGTACAACATCAATGCCAGAGGGGGTGAGAAGAGGCGCACTGCGGAAATTGCATGATGCCCATTTAGTCGATGCATGGAGGACAGTACATGGAGAGGAAAGGGATTACACCTTCTTCTCCAACCCACATCAGGTATACTCTCGCATAGACCTGTTTCTGCTCCCCCACTATCTAATATCTTCTGTGACGGCAGTATCCATTGGAAGTATAACATGGTCAGATCATGCTCCAGTCAGCCTGCGCCTCTCACTGACCAACACTATGCTCGCTCAGGAAAAAAAGTGGCGTTTAAACGAGAATTTATTACAGAACCCTGAAGTTAGGGAAGATGTGGCTCGAGAGATTAGGGCCTACTTTCAGGTGAACGACACACCTGGGAGCGACCCGGGAATGGTGTGGGAGGCGCATAAGACCGTAATCAGGGGAATCCTGATTAAACATGGATCTTTCTTAAAAAAAAACGAGAACAACAGGTTAAAAAACTACTGGAGGAAATTTTGGCACTGGAACTCCAACATAAAAGGACACAAGAACCTCATATAGGAAGAGAGTTGGGACAGCTGAGAAGGCAGATTACAGAAATCTTACGTTATAAAGCTAAAGCAATAATTCAACGGGGAGGAAAATAAACTATGAACTAGGAGACAAATGTAGTAAGGTGCTGGCCGGAAAGCTGAAGGAAAAAAATCTTTCAACCTATATCCCGCAAATTAAGGGAGAGGAGGGACAACTAAAACGAAAGCCAAAAGAAATAGCAGAGGAATTTGGTAAATACTATTCCACCCTATACAATCTGGGACAAACATCGGAAGACTCGTCAAAAATAGAGGAATACCTTTCTTTGGCAGACCTAACAAGGGTATCATCCCTAGTTCGAAATAGTCTAGAAACCCCTATTTCGATAGAGGAATTAAATGAAGCATTAAAAACTATGAAGGCTGGGAAAGCTCCAGGCCCCGATGGATACACATTAAGATATTATAAAGAATATGTTGAAATACTAGGGAATCAGATAGTAAAAGTTTTTAATGCAATGGGGCAGACTGCGGCATTCCCGCCGGATGCGCTGTTAGCCCACATTACAGTTATTCCAAAAGAGGGCAAGGATCCGGCGGAATGCGGTAGTTACAGGCCGATCTCATTATTAAACATCGATCTAAAACTTTTTA
Source organism: Rana kukunoris (assembly GCA_029574335.1). Classification (NCBI taxonomy): domain Eukaryota; kingdom Metazoa; phylum Chordata; class Amphibia; order Anura; family Ranidae; genus Rana; species Rana kukunoris. The sequence continues at coordinate 145,645,885 of CM056056.1, forward strand.
CGAAAATATTGGCTAAACGGCTCCAAGAATGGCTTCCTGAGTTGATAGATAGAGATCAAGTGGGTTTTATCCCGTCACGAGAGGCAAGAGATAATACTATAAAAGTCCTTAACCTGGTTCACTATGTAAATGATAGAGACATTCCTTGCGTATTTTTAAATACTGATGCAGAGAAAGCATTTGACAGAGTAAGCTGGTGTTTTCTCTTTTCAGTGCTGCGCCATGTGGGTCTGGGAGAACGAATGATCGGCTGGATCAGGAGCGTCTATACAGTCCCACATGCCGCAGTAAGAGTTAATGGAGTATTCTCCAAACCCTTCAAGATTACAAATGGCACGCGGCAGGGATGCCCCCTCTCACCCTTATTGTTTGCACTTTACTTGGAACCCCTATTAAACAGAGTCCGTCAAAACTGTTTTGTATCTTTAAACATTTCTGATCATTATTTTTGTTGCTCCAAGTAACCCCTTCAGGCCCCTAGTGGGCCGTACAGTCCCTTTCCCCGATTCTTTCCCCCTTTTTTTTTTGTTATATCAGTCCAGGTGATTGCCTGATCATGGTCTCCCACTCCCCCAGGTACAGGTTTGCATAGGAGGGGGCACACCAGGTCCCCATTGCAACTCCCTGTACCTGGAGGTAGTGGGAGCCATTGAAAAGGAAATGATTGTGGTGTAAAATGTAGTCTAGAGCGCTTAAAAGGAAGTTGTTGGTCTTTGGTTCAAACAGGTTGTTGTGGGATAGAATATGGTCTATACAGGCCAGACCCTTGTCATGGGGAATGGAGCTGTATAGAGATTCCACGTCTATGGATACTAGCATTGACGTGGGTACAACACTGAGGCCTTCTACTATTTGTAGCAAATGTAGAGTGTCACGAATGTAACTGGGTATTTGTGTTACATAGGGGCGTAGATGGGCATCGATAAAGGTGCTAAGATTTTCAGTTAGACACCCGTTGCCAGAGACTATGGGTCTACCTGTGGGATTTGTAAGACTCTTATGCAGTTTGGGGAGGGAATAAAACGTAGGGATTTTGGGGATTTTAGTTCTAATAAAATCCCAGTCCGATTTTTTCAAGACGTTTTGAGTATAGGCCAAGTCAACCATTTCATAGAAATGCTCATTAAAGGTTGATATTTTTGACAGACTGATTTTTTGATACCAACTTGTGTTGGAAAGGATCTTTTCACACATATTGATGTAGAAGATGTTGTCCATAATCACAATATTACCCCCCTTATCGGAGGGTTTTATTGTGATGTCGGGGTTTTGTTTGAGCAGTTTGAGAGCTTGTTTTTCTTGAAACGATAGGTTGTCATTATTCAAGTTGGTATCTCGTAGTTTACAGATATCTACCACCAGTTTGACAAAGGCCAAGACATTGGAGTTGGTGGAGAGAGTAGGAAATGTATCTGACTTTTTTTTGAATGAAGGAGGTAAACCTCCTAGTCCATATGGACCACCTCCTTCTTAACCACCTCTTGAGTTGTGGTCTGGGCACTCCCCTCCACCAGGGGGCAGCCAGAAGTACAGGATGTTCCAGGCATGATGGCGTTGCACGGCCACAGGCAGCAGATGGCCCCGCTCCCTCCTGCACATCTGGGGATGACACAAAACATTCAAAAGTTGGTGGACCCACACACTTGTCACATGTTCCCTTCCACCCCCTCACATGCTTCACACCAGATAGTAGATAAAACACACTTACCTGTCCTCAAGGCCTGCTCAACTGAGTCAAAGCCCTCCACTCCCTCCACTTGCTCCCTCTCAAGACACCGGGCAACCACTCTCTCCTCAGGAGTCAACCTAATTCCACTGGCTGGTCCACTTCCAGTGCCCCTGGCATGCTTACTCAGCTCGCCCAGCTATCCTCTGACCACACGCCGCAGGTCGTTTATCTTTTTTAAAATGTCCTGGGGTGTCCTGACCTCATGAGCCAGGGCATTGATCTGTGCGGTGATCTTCATCAGGATCTCCTCCTTCTTGGCCTCACTTGCGGTGCCACTCTCTGCCCCATGGAGGCGAGCATCGTACCTCTCCATGGCCGATATTATAATCACCCTCTCCTCTGGGGAGAAGGTTTTCTTCCTTATATCCTTCCTAAGAGCAGGCATGGCACAAAGCAAGACACAGCGCAAAAGTACTTACACCACAAACTAAAAAATGGGTGTACTTTTGCGCTCGATGGGTGCATGTCTGGGCGTATTTATGCTCTGGGCGTAGGCAGTGGGCCTGCGTATCTCAGGGGTTACGCCGGGCGTAGTTGTGCGGGGTGTGGGACATACGTCCACGTCACAGGGCATGCAACGTTTGTTCGGCCCATCATTTGCATGGGGTCACGCTTCACTTAAATGGATCATGCCCACTTCCCTCCTATTTTGAATTATGTTGGCTTACGCCAACAAATTTACGTTACGCCGACGCATCGCCGGGAGCATTTGCTCTGAGAATACGGTGCTTGCCTCAGGAAGTTATGTCGGCGTAGTGCATCTGATATGCGCTACGCCGGCATAAAGATGCGCCTATGTACGAGAATCTGGCCCACTGTATTTAACCACATAAGCTCCTACCAAGCCACTCCTCCACCTACCCCGCTCTTCATGCCATGCACTTCCTTCACAGGAAGTGAAGGGAAATCTCCTCAAACAGCCACACAAACCTGACAAATGATGACCATTCCCTTCTCCATCCCAAACTACAATAATAAGGAAATGCTGCCAATCGTCCTTCCCTGTATCAGGTGTGGGGAGAGGATCATACAGAAAGAAGAACTCCTCAAAATCCAAAACTCGGCCCCCAAACTGGGCTCCTCAGACACCCCCCCAATAACACAGGCCGGGGGACCCGCCTATCACCAATCATATGATGTGTAGTGTTGCTCACGAATATTCGCATTGCGAATATTCGCTACGAATATTGCATATTCGAGTATTCGCGAATAACACGAATATCGCGGCGAATATTCGCTATTTCGAATATTCGAATTTTTTCAATTTTTTTTTTAGAACAGATCACATCCTAGAGATCCCCACCGATGTCTAAAAGCATTGCTGGTATGATTAGAGACCTTGGGCCGAGTAGCTGCAGCGCTCATTTTATATTGCCGAAAAATCGCAATGCGATTATTCGGCAATAGCGATATCGCGCGATTATTTTATATTGTAATATATCACGAATATTCTGAGCCAATCAGAGTGCTCCATTCCGCATTTCTCGAAATTTCGCAATTATTTAGTATTGTAATATATCACGAATATTCTGAGCCAATCAGAGTGCTCCATTCCGCATTTCTCGAATATTCGCAATTATTTTATATTGTAATATATCACGAATATTCTGAGCCAATCAGAGTGCTCCATTCCGCATTTCTCGAATATTCGCAATTATTTTATATTGTAATATATCACGAATATTCTGAGCCAATCAGAGTGCTCCATTCCGCATTTCTCGAATATTCGCAATTATTTTATATTGTAATATATCACGAATATTCTGAGCCAATCAGAGTGCTCCATTCCGCATTTCTCGAATATTCGCAATTATTTTATATTGTAATATATCACGAATATTCTGAGCCAATCAGAGTGCTCCTTCCGCATTTCTCGAATATTCGCAATTTTTGTGTATTGTAATATATCACGAATATTCTGAGCCAATCAGAGTGCTCCTTCCGCATTTGCCGAATATTCGCAATTATTGTGTATTGTAATATATCACGAATATTCTGAGCCAATCAGAGTGCTCCTTCCGCATTTCTCGAATATTCGCAATTATTTTGTATTGTAAAATATCACGAATATTCTGAGCCAATCAGAGTGCTCCATTCCGCATTTCTCGAAATTTCGCATTCGCATTCGCAATTCGCATTCGCAAATTCGCATTCGCAATAGCGAAAATTCGCAATAATTTAATTTCCAAAAAATATCACGAATATTCGTATTTAGCGAATATATCTCGAATATTCGACTATATATTCGAGATATATCGCGAAATCGAATATGGCATATTCTGCTCAACACTAATGATGTGTAGAAAGGGGGCAAGTTGTACTGCCAGGGCCACTCGAAGCCCATCTCCGCGATCCTTCCTCTAGATCCTTCAGCCCGGAATGAGATCCCCGTCTAAGGTTTCGGTGTACAAGGCAGCTTCCCCAGCCTGCACGCCCGCTCATGTGCACGTCGCCTCTGCTATGGGTCGGTACTGTGTGTGCACATTACTGTCAGCCGAGCTCCCGTACGTCATGCTCGTCACATGACACAGATCAACCTGAGCCTGCCCCCTCTGCATGACGTTTACGAGGGGGGTAGTGTGGGTTCTTACTACAAAAGCTCCCTGATTGTGCAACAGTGTGGGGTGGAGCAAGATGGCCGCGGCTCTGGAGCAAGGCCGAAGCCGGGGACTTTCCTATGGCCGCACCCGAAAATCGCAGGTCATCCATCCTGGAGATCAGGGGGGGAATTTAAACAAGATCACAATTTTCTTACGATTAATCGTGCAGCTCTAATATATATATATATATATATATATATATATATATATATATATATATATATATATAAGCGAAGGAGAGCGGGACTTTAAATGAAGTATGTGCGGGAAATACTTGAAATGGTAAAGGATGATTAAAGTAGATTATGATCATTTAATACTTTCATATAATGTATCATACATAACTATATTACATTATTAAAGAAGATCATAATTATATAGTATTCAATACTTTATATAGAGAGATTCAAATTCATGTCAACAAAAATGACAAGGTTAAAATACATAGACTTTTATAGAAAGCTTAAAGCAGTTCAGAACAAAAATCGGGATATACGGGCTCTTCCTTTAAACAAATAACAGGGACGGAGGTAATTGACTGTGTCATTTCCTCATATAAAGTCCCACTAAACTCTCCGCTTATATAATACATTTCAGTCAGTGTACAGTGTGGTGGTTAAGGGGAACCCTATGACTAAATTAATGTAAAAAAAAAAAAACGGCATGGGGCCCTTTGAGTCTGGCATAGATTTTAAGGGGTACTCTGCACCAAAATTACAAAAATATGTTGGAAGCCTGGCCGTAGGCCAGCCTGAATTTGTGGGAGGAGTCTAAGAGTACTTTAGACTCCCTCCCTGTCAGGGCTGGGTTCGGCATTGGATTCTGGGTGAGGAGGGGGTGTGTCATGTCGGCGTCAGCAGACGCCATTCAGCCGTCGGCTTTGGAGGAGGGAGGGGTTGTCCACCCGCCAGCACGCGCATGGCGGCGCCACTTGTTCTGACCCAGGTTTTGTTTCCTTCCCCCGGGGTTCCACATCTTCCCACCCTACCTGCCTGCCTCTCCAGCCGGTCAGCCAGCCTTCTCCCGCCGCCAGCGGTCACGTGGTTCCTCCGGTACTCGTCCGGGTCCTCCTCTCGCACCGCCCGCCCGCTTGTTCGTCCACACACTAATCCATGTGCGTGCCGGCAGCATCTGCAGGGCCGCCCGCTCATCCATCCACCCACTCCTTCTCCCGCCCGCCGCATCCCCTGGTGTTCACGCTGGGGGGATGCCCGCCCGTCCGCTGTATTTCTCCCTCCAGCATGGAGGGAGCCGCCCGCTGCTTTCCCCAGTGTTCACGCCGGGGGGAGGGGGGATGCCCGCCCGCTGTATTTCTCCCTCCTGCCAGCAGCGGCATGGGGGGGGCTGTCCCCATATTTCATTTGGGTCATACTGGCTGTATGAGGGGCGGTTCATGTATGGGTCTTGCTGGCAGCTGGGGGGGTGTCCGCCATTTTTTTCCAGGGGTCACATGCTGGCTACTTGGGGGGGGGGCTGCCCTCCTGCATCTCTGGGGTCATGCTAGCGGCATTGGGGGGGGGCTGTGCACCTTTTTTTACTCAGGTCAGGGGAGTTTTTCCCAATGGTTTCCTGTCATAGCGTTTCTGCCCCTGGCTTTTAGTCATAACGTTTCTGCCCCTGGCTTTCAGTTTCTGCCCCACGTTTTCTGTCATAGCGTTTCTGCCCCACGTTTTCTGTCATAGCGTTTCTGCCCCACGTTTTCTGTCATAGCGTTTCTGCCCTACGTTTTCCGTCATAGCGTTTCTGCCCCACGTGTTCTGTCATAGCGTTTCTGCCCCACGTTTTCTGTCATAGCGTTTCTGCCCCACGTTTTCTGTCATAGCGTTTCTGCCCCACGTTTTCTGTCATAGCGTTTCTGCTCCACGTTTTCTGTCATAGCGTTTCTGCCCCACGTTTTCTGTCATAGCGTTTCTGCCCCACGTGTTCTGTCATAGCGTTTCTGCCCCGCGTTTTCTGTCATAGCGTTCTGCCCCGCGTTTTCTATCATAGCGTTTCTGTCATAGTGTTTCTGCCCCACGTTTCCTGGCACAATGTTTCTGCCCCTGGTTTTCTGTCATTATGTTTTTGCCCCCAGGTTTGCTGCCATGTTGTTTCTGCCACCTAGGTTTCTGCCCCCAGGGTTTTCCGTCATAGCGTTTCTGTCCCCAGGTTTTCCGTCATAGCGTTTCTGCCCACACGTTTGCTGTCATAGCGTTCTGCCCCCACGTTTGCTGTCATAGCGTTCTGCCCCCACGTTTGCTGTCATAGCGTTCTGCCCCCACGTTTGCTGTCATAGCGTTCTGCCCCCACGTTTGCTGTCATAGCGTTCTGCCCCCACGGTTTCTGTCATAGTGTTTTCTGCCTCCAGGTTTTTCTGTCATAGCGTTTCTGCCCCCAGGTTTTTCTGTCATAGCGTTTCAATCCCCCAGGTTTTTCTGTCATAGCGTTTCTGCCCCCAGGTTTTCTGTCATAGCGTTTCTGCCCCCAGGTTTTTCTGTCATAGGGTTTCTGCCCCCAGGTTTTCTGTCTTATTTCTGCCTCAGCGTGTCAGGAGCAGTGTTTGTCTCACACAATTCTGTCTCGGGTTCTATCCTTGCATTGGCCATAGCTATAGTATCATGCGTTTCTGCACCCAGGTTTTCTGTCTTAGCGTTTCTGCCCCAGGTTTTCTGTCATACCGTTTCTGCCCCAGCTTTTCTGTCATAGCGTTTCTGCCCCAGGTTTTCTGTCATAGCGTTTCTGCCCCAGGTTTTCTGTCATACCGTTTCTGCCCCAGGTTTTCTGTCATACCGTTTCTTCCATAGCTTTTCTGCCCACGTTTTCTGTCTGGGCACTACGGCCCCCACGTTTTCTGTCTGGGCACTACGGCCCCCACGTTTTCTGTCTGGGCACTACGGCCCCCACGTTTTCTGTCTGGGCACTACGGCCCCCACGTTTTCTGTCTGGGCACTACGGCCCCCACGTTTGTCATTTCTGTCTGTCATTGCATTTCTGCCTCGGCATTTCAGGTGGGTCTCATACCATTTATGCCCCAGGTTTGTCATTTTATTTTTGCCTCAGCATTGCTCTCATACCATTTCTGCCCCAGGTTTCTGTCCTATATTATTTTGCCTCGGCATTCAGGTTCAGCGGGTCTCCCATACCGTTTCTGCTCCAGGTTTTGCCATAAGGTTTCAGTCTCAGCAGTTCTGCTGCCCCCACAATTTCTGTCCCTCTCAATTTCTGTCATAGCATTGCTGCCCCCACGAATCCTGTCTGTGTTGGTTTGTCTTAGTGTTGTCAGCTTCGTGGTTACCATGTCTCATTGTACTTTGTCCACGTTGCATCTGGGTTGTTTAGCTAGTGCTCACATCTCAGGATCTGTCACGTCTACAGATTCTTACGGGCTGAGGTTTTCGTTTTTAATTGATTGTTGACCACAATCTTCTCGCCTGTTTACATACGTCATACGTTGCACGTGCATTCATTACACCTACACTATTACCCACAGCAGTCCGTGGGTACACTAACCCTGAGTGTTCAGTTAAATTCCCTGTCTCTGCGCGGCAGGTTACTCAGGCTCACGTGCCAGTCACACTGGGTTGGGGTGTCATCGGGTGCATTCATGCGCAGCGGTCTTAGGTAGGCACAGAGGGCGCTGTTTCATGTGTGTTTTCTGTCTTGTCTAAGTTGTGTCAGCGCACCCCCAGTTCCTGCTCTTCCATTTCTGCCGGCCATGTCATCATCTCTTTGGGTCCGGTCTATCAGGCCTTCTGGTTCATGACTAAGCAATGGGTGTTCCTTGTCAGAGGTGATGGAATCACCCATCCCTGATTCTCTGACATCCCTACTGTGGGTACTTTCAGACCTGCTTTCGGGGCTCATCGCTGCATCATCGGGTTTTTCATCATGTGGCTTCAGCTGACAGTCATGCTTTCGTTACCAATCAAGTTTTTGGAGGCAGCTTTTCCAGGGGTGGTTGGTCTGGTTCTCTACCTTCATGCTGTAGGTGGGGGGCTGGGCCTCTTAGGTACCTAGTGACAAGTTTGGTAGCATTGTTACTACATTACATTGCAGGATCTGTCACGTCTTCAGATCCGTACAGGCTGAGGTTGCGTTTGTTAAGTGATTGTTAGACCACAATCTTCTCCCCTGTACTTCATACGTCATACTGCACGATCATTCATTTCATTCACACCTATCCACCACGGTCTGTGGGTATTGTAGCCAGGGCCGGTACTAGGGGTGGGCGGGAGGGGCAGCTGCCCTTGGCGGGATGATTTAGTGTGAGAAGAGAGCGCAGTTTGCCGGGTACAGCACTTCCCATTACAGAATGTAACACAGGCAGAGAGCGGCTTTGTCCCTGCACGTAGATCGTAGCACTGCACCCGCCCCCCTGCCTGCACACTGCACAGCTCACTGTATTAGTCTCTCAGCAACAGTAGTGGAGCAGGCAGGGCACAAGTGAGTTTGAGACGGTATTAGCCCTGTCCTGATTCAGTGTACAACTTTCCCTCTCCTGGACATTGGCTTCTCTCCCCCTTCTCCAGCTTTCACTTTCACACTGTCCCGATGTTTGTGGGAGATCTCCACCGCGGCCCCCACCCCCCAGCCTTGTGTTATCTCTCCCTGCTGTAGACTATCTCAGAGTCTGTTCCTGCTCTGTATAGTGACCCCCCCTCGTCTCCTGTGCCCTTCTCTCGACCCCCTCCTCTACAAAACCGAGTGATGGACTCTCCTGCCTGTGCTGCTGAACCTGAACCTACTCAGTCTCTACTCAGCCAACAGGTAACAGTAACACACTTTTAGGCTTCATATCACTGCTAATTGCTGTGGAGACAAATGTTATTTCAAATTCTGTTTTTTAGTAAGGGCCCATTCACAAGGGGTGCAAACATGCATCTCCAATGCATGCTGTTGTTTGTCATCATGGGGGGTACATAGGTGTTGTGTGGATTCCCCTTGTCAGCACCCCATTTATATCTACTGGGACGTGAGCCTGCATGGACTCAGCCTCTGTATCCTAACATGACATGCAGGTGCGGGTCCCAATAGACGTGAATGGGACGCTGGCACAGAGATGGCACACAATGCCCGTACATCCCTGTGCTGATAAGAGAGTACACACATGTCTGCACCACATGTGAATGGGCCCCAAAGAACTTGTGTACATGGAGGCTTAGTGAGCTCCCCAGGCATAAGAAAACAGGGGTGACTAAACCCGGCCATAGATGGATGGAAATGTAACGGCTCCGCTGCTCCAGCAAGGAACGGACAAGTTTCAATCCTTCTGTAGTCATTCTTGTTAAAGAGACATCAATTTAATCATCAACTTCTCTCCAACCCGCAGGAATGTTTCTTTAGATTCACAGCACCGACATCGATGTCTCAGCAGAAAGGATTCCCTCACCCACCTTAGTTGTGTGGATTGGGGGATCCATTCATTTTTTTCGATCACATGAAAATAAAAACGATCCATGGCCAGCCTCCAGCTTACCATACATTATACAATCTGATTGTACAATATCTTTTGGATCTACCACCAACACTATGTAGTACAAAGGCCTGCCTGATTGGATACTACTTAAATGAATTGTTTAGGTTGTCCATAGATTACAAAGTTTTCGTAAATCTAAAGGAGATTGTACAATCAGATTGTATAGTGTATGCTATACCTACAGTATAGTGTTTTTGGTTATGAATACTAACAGTGACAAATGTTTTCCCTGTTATATTTATTCTCACCTATGCAGATTTGTTTTCTAGGGAGCTTTGTCTTTGAGTCCATTAAACACCCTGACACATTGTCTAAAGCTGGGTACAAACTAGGGTTGCACCAATACCTATTTTGTACCAACAATACTTGTGCTCAAGTACTCGCCGATACCAGTTGCCAATACTTTCTGTGCAATTTGAGCTATACAAAATGAATGGGCTCAAATCGCACTGTAAAGAACTACATGTGATTTGAACAGGAATGTGGTGCGATTCCTGTCTGAATCACATGTGGTTTCCCCGCACCACTCCTGTGTGAACCGAGGCTGAAGTCATTATGACAAGCCCAGGTTCACACAGAAGCGGTGTGTGAGAAACAGCATGTGATTCAGACAGGAATCGCACCACATTCCTGTTCAAATCACATGTAGTTCTTTACAGTGCAATTTGAGCCCATTCATTTTGTATGAGCTCAAATCGCACATAAAGTATTGGTCCTAGATATTGGAGCATTTGCAAGTACTCTTGCAAATGCTTAGTATGAGTAACGATGACAGTGGTGATGATGAGCGGTGACGATAATGGGGGGGGGGGGCGCAGTTTGCCATCTTCGCCCTGGGCACCAAATGACCTTGTCCCAGCACTGATTGTAGCCCTGAGTGTTTGTTTTTAATTGCCTGTCTTAGCGCAACAGGTTTCTCGGGCTCACACATTTCTTACATTTAAGTCACATTGGTCACGCATTTTCAAGCGCCGTTGGTCTACCACCATTCGCACACATATGTACTTTGACATGTAGGGGTATGCTGGGGGGTACGGTTGCGTTATTATTGTTGGTGTAATTTTTTCCGTAGATACCACCATGTCGCATGTATCGGAGAGCGACAAGTTCGCGTTCATCCCACCTACTCCTCGTAGAGGGTCGGAACATGGCAGCACACCATCATTAAGGAGTTGGACTGTCCTGAGGGTTGTTGCAGAGCTTCGGCGCAAGGGCATTTCTTTCTCAGCTTCGGCTAGGAAAGCGGAACTGTTCAGGTTGTTGTTTCCATCTCCATCCCTGTCGCTGCCATCCACGAGCACGGAACACGCTTCCATACACAATTCATTAATTCAGATTAATGCAGTGTTGAATACACTCTCCACATCCATGGTACAGTTACAGGGTAGGATGGAGGTGATGGAAGCTTGCGCAGTCAGTGCTGTAGTGTCAGCCTCGGCTCCGCCAGCCCCGGCTCCGCCAGCCCCTGCTCCGCCAGCCCCTGCTCCGTCAGCCCCTGCTCCTCCAGGTAATGTCTCATTGTTGCCTTCAGCAGCACCATCACCATTGGCAGCGTTACCTTCCGTGTCCCCGGCTCATTTCATCCCGGCAAATATCAAGAAGGATATTTTGGAAGGGAAGGACGTCAATTTGGCTTCTCTGTTAATAGCTACCCAAGATGTCACCGAGAACAAGTCATTTGCTTGTGGGGAGGTGTCAGTGGTACTCAAAACAAAGGATCCCAGGCTTAATCGCAAGCTCAGCGTGCCGGAGTTCGTTTTGGCATTTGGCATCTTCAGAGACATTGTATGCTCAGTCAGCCCGGGTAGGAGGGAGGAGCTTGACCTTTACCTGTATAAGGTGGTGGATTTAGCACACAAGTACGGGGGTTTTATTTTTTAGCATTATCATCGTTCCTTTTCCGCTAAAGTGGCGGCTACATGGGCCCAATTCCAGGCAGTCACATGTTGGGCCAACATCGACATGGAACTTTTTTGCAGGCGTTTTTGCTAACCAGAAATCGCCAGTGTGTGCCAACTGTCAGTCATCTACACATACCACAGCTTGGTGTCTGAATTTGGAATCTTCTAGTCACATGGGGACCTCCAAGCAGGCGGCCGGGGGTTCTTCCGGTAGTTCAGGTCAGGTGGATAAACTGGGCAGGCCTGTCTGTTATCTGGGTATATCTCAATTATGCAACAACTACAATTATACAAGTTGCAATTACAATCAGTGCAGATTATTACATGTGTGTGCCAATTGCTTCATATCGTGTGTCTGGGCAAGCCGTTTAATGTATCCTCTGTATTATCTGGAGAGTCACCCATCCCCATCGGTTAGGCAGTTTCTGCTAGACGGTTTTTCGGTAGGGTTCCACACTGACCTCATAGCTCTTCCCTTGGAGTCTTTCGAATGTAAGAATTTGAGGTCAGCAGAGAGTCGCACTGCATTTGTTGACGAGTTGCTACAGACGGAAGTGACCAAGGGGTTCCTCATTGGGCCTTTTCTGGCATCGCCATTTTGCATGTGGAGGGTCAGCCCCATTGGGGTAGTCTGTGGCAAATTTTCAAATAAATATTGGTTAATTTATGATTCGTCCACGCCTCATTCTTCACATATTCCTAGCCTCAATGCTCTCATCCCCTCGGAGGAGTTTTCTCTCAAGTACTCATCAGTAGATTTAGCAATCCAGCAGATCGTCCAGTTAGGCCGGGGTGCTTGGCTGTCCAAAGCAGACATCGCGGATGCCTTCAAACTGCTTCCGATTAGTCCTGCTCTTTGGCAGTGGCATGGCATGGCATCAAATGGCGCGGTCAGTATTACTTTGCCACCAGGTTAACTTTTGGGTCAAAGAGCAGCCCTTACCTGTTTGACACCTTTGCCCAAGCTCTTCAGTGGATTTTGGGTAATTGTAGAGGGTGTCAGAAGGTAATTCATTATCTAGACGTTTTTTTGCTATTGGAAGGCCCCGGGGTCCCGTCCAGAGATCTGCATGTGCTGACAGAACTGTTTTCAGAGTTAAATGTCCCCTTAGCCGCACATAAGGTGGAAGGGCCGACAAAATGTATCACGTTTTTGGGAATCACGCTTGATTCCCATCTCATGGTGGCTAGCTGCCCTGGGAGAAGCTGGTAAGGATACGCCAGACTATTCACGTTTTTCAGATCCCCGGTCTGTTCCAAGAAGGAGTTGCAGTCCCTGCTTGGGATCCTTAACCACGCCATGAGGATCATTCCTCAGGGTAGGGCTTTTGTGTCCAGGCTACTGGCCCTTCTTCCGCAATATCTAGATTCTGACTCCACCGTGAAACTTCTAGCTGACGCCCAAGCTGATCTCCTCGTGTGGGATCGGTTTCTGAGTGACTGGAATGGCATCTCCATGTTCATTCCGCAGCCAACTGATAGTTCTCCCAGAGTGTTCACAGACGCAGCTGCGTCGGTCGGCTTTGGGGCCATTTGTGGTCGAGAATGGTTGGCCAGCCACTGGCCCCCAGAGGTTTTTCAACTGCCAAAATTCGCTCTCACGTCAGCCTTGTTCGTAATCTATCCGATTCTGGCAGAGGCTGTCACTTGGGGTCCGGCTTGGTCAGGCAACACGGTCATTTTCTTTACAGACAATTTGGCCACAGGTAAAATTGTCAATAAAGGAAGGTCGGGGTCTCTGCTGATCATGTCATTTATGCGTAGATTGACATGGCTGGGCCTGACATACAACTTTAATTTTTGAGGGGAATTCATCAGTGGGGAGCTCAACGGTGCAGCTGATGCCTTATCCCGGCTCAACATGCCTCAATTTTTCTTGCAGTATCCGGTGGCGGAACGGACGGGGCAGCTAGTTCCCCCTCACGCCCTGCTGATCATGGACTAAACGCCTTCTGGACGCAGGCTATCGAGCTGGCCAACAGGTCCTTATGCAGGAATACTATGAACGCGTATTCAACGGGTTGGAAGACGTTTCGTAGATTCATGGCTTCATATCCTTGTAGTTGCCCGAGGACATTAGTTATATTATGTCTTTCGTGGCATATTGCCATAGTGAATTGGCGTTGTCTGCTAGTACCATCAAGACTTATTTATCGGGCATTCAGCATTTTAGGTCCTTGCATTCTCCTGACAGTCCATCTATTTTTGCGGCTCACCCTCTGAAAGCCATGCTGAGGGGTATTGAGAGGTCCCGGGGGAGGTCACAGACAGTTGTCTCGGTAACCAGTTACTGTTCAGATTTTCCGGGATATGTCAGACATACTGTCTCTTTCCCCTTTTAGCACAGGCCCCAGCTTAGTGCTCAAAGCTGCCATATATCTAAGTTTCTTTGGGTTTCTCCACCCCGGGGAAGTTTCCCAAGCTAGCGTTCAGGTGCCTGTTCTGCTCAGAGGGAGTCTCACCAGATTCCCGAGCATTATGAGTTACAGCTTCACAACAATAAGAATAAACAAATGGGGCAGGGGTTTGTTGTCAAGTACTACCGAACCAATAGCAGGTGGTGCCCGGTTGAAGTGCTTGACTCCCTTTGCAATCTGTTTGTAGTCACCCCTTTGAATAGTCCGCTGGTCCCCTTCACTACACGTCCAATTACTTTGAAACAATTTGTTTCACATATTAGGGTTTTTGCTCGCCAAGTTGGGGTTAGATCCAAAGCGTTTTTCTGGACATTCATTCAGGATCGGGGCAGCATCCGCAGCCTCCAAGCAAGGGGTCCCGTCTTATATCATTAAGCACATGGGGCGCTGGAGGTCCTCCTGCTACAGCAGATACATTCCTGAACCCTGTACGGAGGTTAGCAAGGTTTTTGCCTCTTTGTTAGATTAAATGTCATGCATTCAATAAAGGTTCATAGTTGCCTACATTTGTGTATTTTGCCCTCTTTTAGGCATACCGACCAGCTAGGCCAAGGCACACCGCAGGTCTTGGTCATTAGGGTTATCACATATCACGAGTGAAGACGCTGACTACAAGTCTGAAGGCTGGCCGCAGGTTAGCCTGGATTTGTAGGAGGAGTCTGGGGGTACATATTCCTCCTCCTTCTGCAGGTCCCTCGTCGGCTCGTTTTGCTGGTTCCCACCCTCCCGTCCCCCTTTTTTCAGTTTATGTTAATTTCAGACATCACTCTTTATCATTCTCTCATCTAGGGTATGCCCTCTTTTAGGCGTACCGACCAGCTAGGCCAAGGCACACCACAGGTCTTGGTCATTAAGGTTATCACATATGATATCACGAGTGAAGATGCTGACTACAAGTACAGCCATGGCCAAAAGTTTTGAGAATGACACAAATACTAATTTTCACAAAGTCTGCTGCCTCAGTTTTTGAGATGAAACATTGCATATACTCCAGAATGTTATGAAGAGTGATCAAACGAATTGCAATTAATTGCAAAGTTCCTCTTTGCCATGAAAATTAACTTAATCCCATAAAAAAAAATTCCACTGCATTTGTGAAGAAGGCTTCAGGGTGCCCAAGAAAGTCCAGCAAGCGCCATGACCGCCTCCGGAGTGCCACCAGTGCAGAGCTTTCTCAGGAATGGCAGCAGGCAGGTGTGAGCGCATTTGCACGCACAGTGAGGCGAAGACTTTTGGAAGATGGTTTTGTGTCAAGAAGGGCAGCAAAGAAGCCACTTCTCTTAAAAAAAAACACATCAGAGACAGATTGATCTTCTGAAGAAAGTATGGTGAATGGACTGCTGAGGACTGGAGCAAAGTCATATTCCCAGATGAAGCCTCTTTCCGATTGTTTGGGGCATCAGGTAAAAGGCTTGTCCGGAGAAGAAAGGGTGAGCGCTACCATCAGTCCTGTGTCATGCCAACAGTAAAGCATCCTGAGACCATTCATGTGTGGGGTTGCTTCTTATCCAAGGGAGTGGGCTCACTTACAATTTTGCCCAAAAACACAGCCATGAATAAAGAATGGTACCAAAACACCCTCCAACAGCAACTTCTTCCAACAATCCAACAATAGTTTGGTGAAGAACAATGCATTTTCCAGAACGATGGAGCACCGTGCCATAAGGCAAAAGTGATAACTAAGTGGCTCGGGGACCAAAACTTTGACATTTTGGGTCCATGGCCTGGAAACTCCCCAGATCTTAATTCCATTAAGAACTTGTGGTCAATCCTCAAGAGGCCAATGGACAAACAAAAACCCTCTAATTCTGACAAACTCCAAGAAGTCATTATGAAAGAATGGGTTGCTATCAGTCAGGAATTGGCCCAGAAGTTGATTGAGAGCATGCCCAGTCGAATTGCAGAGGTCCTGAAAAAGAAGGGCCAACACTGCAAATACTGACTCTTTGCATAAATGGCATGTAATTGTCGATAAAAGCCTTTGAAACGTATGAAGTGTGTGTAATTATATTTCACTACATCACAGAAACAACTGAAACAAAGATCTAAAAGCAGTTTAGCAGCAAACTTTGTGAAAACTAATAATTGTGTCATTCTCAAAACTTTTGGCCACAACTGTACATTGTATCCCTCACTGACAAGCACTGATGGGGACTGATGAGGCGGCACTGATGATAAAGCACCGACATGCAGCACTGGTGGGCACTGATAGGTGACACTGATATGCAGCACTTACAGGTGGCACTGATGGGCACTCATAGGTGGCACTGATGGGCCACACTGATGGGCACTTATAGGTGGGACTGATGGACACTGATAGGCAGCACTGATGGGTGTCACTGATCGACATCAATAGATGGCACTGATAGGCAGCACTGATGAGGACGCACTGACAGGCATCCTTGATGGGTCTGCACTGATAATGAATGTGCTGGACCCCCCCACCGGGAGAACCATTGATCCGCTCTCCTCTATTAATGCCTTGTCAGCATGAATATCTCACATGCGTGGTGCAATTTCTGTTTACATATGTCACCAGACCGATGCTTGCATTCACCTTTGCGTGAGAGCAGGGGGAGACAGGGGTGCTTTTTTATTATTATTATTATTATTATTATTATTATCCATTTTTCTTTTTTCTTTTCTTTTTAAATTGTCCCTTTCATTTTTTTTTTATCATTGTTATTGTTATCTCAGGTATTATAAATATCCCCTATGATAGCAATAGGTAGTGACAGGTACTCTTTTTTGAAAAAAAAAAATAGGGTTTATTAGATCCTAGATCTGCCCTGAAAGCATCTGATCACACCAAGATCGGTACATTCCCAATGGCGCTGTATATATCCGGCAAAATCATATTCATGAAATGCTTGTAGCTTGCGGTTTCTTAGGCCATAGAGATGATTGGAGTAATTTTGGTTTCTGATCAGCTCTATGGTCAGCTGATGGAAATACCGGCTGCATTCTCAGGTTCCCAGAGAAAACTATGGAAGATGGTGACAGGGGGGAACATTCCCTCCCACTGCTTGTAAAAGCAATCTATAGGCTAATTAGTCGCTAGGATTGCTTTTACATGAAAGCAAATGGCTGGCTAAAAAGAATGATACCTAAACCCACAGGCATCGGTCTGATATAGCCATTCAAAGTCCAGCAACATACCAGTACGTTGCTGGTCCTTGTTGGGCATATATTGTAATATTTTTTTTCCTGCAGGCTGTGGGATGAACGAAAATGTTTTATTGATCAGTGGGTATGCCCACCATTAGAATACCTTCCTTTATCCACCCACTTCTAATGATGGGCATACATGCACCATTTATATATGTTGAAGCATGTGGGCATCCGCCCAGAAAAGTTTGTTACTTCGGCATATATGCTCTTTTTCTTTAACTGTGGTAGTGAAATCACCTCCTACAGCATTGGAGCCATGGCTTTATGTATCGTGGGAGAAAACGCTGTTGCTGTCAAGATAAATAAATCCGCACTGCAACTGAATGGTGTACCTAGTAAGCAAATTATGTTTAACAATAAAACAAAGTAAAATTACCATATAACAGTAAGACCTTACCATACCATACCTGCAAAGCAAAAAAAAAAAAACTTAGTAAAAAAATAAAACATTTTTTTTTAACACAACCTGTGCCTAAAATATATATATGGAGAACCATGGGGGCATCAATATACCCACCCCTGCTGTCCCCATGCTTCAATATATATGCTCTTTTTTTAACTGTGGTGATAAAATC
Organism: Rana kukunoris; assembly: GCA_029574335.1. Classification (NCBI taxonomy): domain Eukaryota; kingdom Metazoa; phylum Chordata; class Amphibia; order Anura; family Ranidae; genus Rana; species Rana kukunoris. The sequence goes on from CM056056.1 coordinate 145,663,733, forward strand.
ACCTCCTACAACACTGGAGTCACGGCTTTATGTATCGTGTGAGAAAACGCTGTTGCTGTCAAGATAAATAAATCTGTGCTGCAGCTTAATGGCGTACCTGAAAACGAAAAAAAGGTTAAAAATAAAACATCGTAAACAGTAAAGTATAAAAAAAAATACATACCTGAAAAGCAAACATGATAAAACATGATAACAATACAACATTGCAGAATAGAATACAGTAAACAAAAAGCGAGCCGAACAAGAGAGAGAGAGAGAGAGAGAGAGAGAGAACAACAACTATTTTATTTATTTTTTCTTTTTTTACACTTTTTTTGTAACTATAACTTTAATGGTTCGGTTCCAGGTTCGGGTCTCTCAAAATGTGATGGCATCTTGGGAGACCTTGTGAAAGTGTGTTCTAGTCTGTGAAATGCTGTGCCCTATGCTAAAACTGCACTAGTGTGTGGCAGTGTTCAAAATATTCATCAATTCAAAGACCAGGATTGTCAGGACAGCGTGTACAATAATAATGGGTGTCACGCCTATATCTGTGCTTTCTACAGACACAACATTTTCTTTAAGGGGCTCGTTGGGTAGGGGTACTCTCTAAGACATACGGAAAATGCTCTTCATGCAGCCGGATTACTGCATTTGGTTGGGAATGGTGAGGTGAAGCACTGTCTGGATACAGAAGGGCTCTGACGATCTCTTCCTGGAATTTAAGGAAGGATCCAGTCCGTCCTGAAGCTCTGTATAGCACATGAGCGTTCAGCAAAGCCAATTAAAAGAAGTATACAGATACTTTTTTGTACCAGTCTGGCCTTATGGGCAACTAGTAATGGCGCCAACAACTGGTCGTTGAGGTCCACCCCTCCCTTATTTTTAATTTTATTCGTGGACACAGAGGGGTTTCTCCACAACACTAGGTGCCATACGAATTTGGACAGTCATGTCTGGGTGAAGGGAGGACAGAACGAAAACATTCTAATTATGCCTCCACTTCACAGTGAGCAAATTATTACACTTGGAGCAGGCTCCCCCCCAGCCAAAGACGGTAATCTACAAGCCTCTGGGGTAAGCCCCAGCGTTTAGGTCGCACAGTGCCACATGCGCCAATTTGATGATCAAGAAAGTGACTAAAAAGTGGCACGCTTGTGTAATAATTGTCCACATAAAAAATGGTACCCCTTTCCGAATAAGGGTGATACAAAGTTCCACACTATCTTGCCAGCAGTTCTCCGGCTCTATGTGACTATCTCTGCCCTCGTAAACCCTAAAACTACATGTATAGTGGCCTGTCACAGAGCTCATACATCTTGACCCTATATCTGGCACGCTTGCTGGAAAGGTACTGCAAAACGTTAGTTTAAGTGGTTTACGAGGGGCCAAATTTTGTAGAGCCGGTCGTATCCAGGGTCTCCACGAGGACTCTCCTACTCTGTACCCAATTTCTGTTTTATAGTGAGGGGGATAAGCAGAGCTTTTTTTCTCAGAAAATAGGTGCAGGAACTCAACCACGACCCGTTCAGATTTCACAAACAGTAGAAGGGTCTTAAAGGGGCATTAAATACCAGAATTGCATTACATACAGTGTGCAGAGTTCAGGGGGTTACAAAGCAGTCACTTGTAAACACAGAAACCAGACTTCTGTGTTCACAAGTGATTGTGGTGAGCGGGCACCAAAGGGTCTGAGCCAAAGGTGGTGGAACTGAGTTCCACCAAGTTCCCCCAGAAAAAAAGCCCTGGGGATAAGACATAACAAAGTCCATATTATTGGCCTATAGCTGATCAAGCTTCAAAAGCCTTTGCAGTGCATTACTATTACAATGAATTGAGGAGGATGAATTGTTGAGTTCGTTTGGTGAGTCTGCAAACTTTTGAATAGGCTCATTGCTCCTTAAAACCGAGAGTTGTGCTGATTTATAATTCCATTCCTTAACCACTTTAGCCCCGGACCATATTGCTGTCCAATGACCAGAGCACTTTTTGTGATTCGGCACTGCGTCGCTTTAACTGACAATTGCGCGGTCGTGCGATGTGGCTCCCAAACAAAATTGGTGTCTTTTTTTCCCACAAATAGAGCTTTCTTTTGGTGGTATTTGAGCATCTCTGCGGTTTTTATTTTTTGTGCTATAAACAAAAATAGAGCGACAATTTAAAAAAAAATTCAATATTTTTTACGTTTTGCTATAATAAATATCCCCCAAAAATATATAAAAAAACATTTTCTTTCCCTCAGTTTAGGCCGATACGTATTCTTCTACATATTTTTTGTTAAAAAAATAGCAATAAGCGTTTATTGATTGGTTTGCGTAAAAGTTCTAGCGTTTACAAAATAGGGGGTCGTTTTATGGCATTTTTATTAATATTTTTTTTTACTAGTAATGGCGGCGATCAGCATTTTTTTTCAGTACTGAGACATTATGGCGGGCACTTCGGACACTTTTGACACATTTTTGGGGCCATTGGCATTTTTATAGCGATCAATGCTATAAAAATGCATTGTATTACTATAAAAATGCCATTGGCAGTGAAGGGGGCAGGGAAGGGGTTAAGTGTGTTCCTGGTGTGTTCTAACTGTATGGGGGGGGTGGCCTCACTAGGGGAAATCACTGATCTTCTGTTCATACATTGTATGAACAGAAAATCAGCGTTTCCCCCGCTGACAGGAACGAGAGCTTTGTGCCGCCGTCCCGCAGTAATATGACGGCGGGCGGTCGGCAAGCAGTTAATTCTACATCTCTGTCACTATCGGCAGCTTTACAATGATACAGTGTCCATCTCCTATAATACGTACATATTTTTTGTATTTTCATTGTACTTGTTTGTAAACGGCCACTGTTTATTAGACTCACCAGAAAACCGAGGAATCCATACGTTGTTTTTTTTTTTAGGAAGATGATGGCTTTATTAGATAATAAAGCAAAACAAATTAAAAACTGCAGCCATCCATTAATAATTCTTGAAGTCTGAAGTAAAACTGTGTTATGTATATAAATCAGAAACCAATCAGCCAACATCCAGTCTGTTTCCCTGTGCTCTGACTAATTAATTACACCATCTAAGGATGCTATTTTAATAAATGTCCTCATCCAGCACTCCTGCATGACCATTTCCTCCATCAGAGTATTGGTTTGAAACAGGTTTTAACATTTAAAATTATTTTCATGCAGTGCTTCCTCCAGATTAAAAAAAAAGGATTATTCATGTTTGGAAACTGCCATAATAATTATTATTTAATTTATATTGATAATATTACAGCAATTCTTGTTTTAAATTAGCCTTTTACAAGTTCACAAAAATGTCTTACAATTTACCTTGTGTAGATTTGTAGTACTAGTATTAAAATTGTTTTGGAATTTCCAAGAAATGTAGACGTTTCCATGTAACAGCTGCAATGTTGCAAAGTAGTTCCTCAAAAAAGTGTAAAACATTAAACCCTTAACTATTATCCATTTTAAATTGATGCTATGTTAGTTAAGGTGATAGAAAATAAAGTATTTATTTTTCTCAAACACAAGAAATGTGTCTAGGCAAGATTTACCTCCAAAAAGGGAATTGTATACCCAGGACAGTCTGAACCTGGGTAGAAATGTAGGTATATTTCAAAATGTGGTACGTCAGAGGCCAAAAGAAGCAAGGATGGCAAAAATACATGAGGGGGAGGGGGTTACCTCTAGTGGTAACTGAGAGATTGCCATATTTTTTATTGATATTGAGTTATTTACTTTCAGGTCAGGTCATTTCAAGGTGGTATGTTTTACGTCTGAAGAAAAAGAGACTTAAAGGGGTTGTAACATTTTTTTTCCTAAATAGCTTCCTTTACCTTAGTGCAGTCCTCCTTCACTTACCTCATCCTTCGATTTTGCTTTTAAATGTCCTTATTTCTTCGGAGAAATCCTCTCTTCCTGTTCTTCTGTCTGTAACTCCACACAGTAATGAGAGGCTTTCTCCCTGGTGTGGAGTGTCGTGCGCACCCCCTCCCTTGAGGTGGTGAGCAGGAGAGTCAGGGCGCTCTCTTTGTTGCAGATAGAGAAAGGAGCTGTGTGTTAGTGGGCATCCTGACACTCTTGCTCTTAAGGGAGGGGGCAGGCATGACACTACACACCAGGAAGAAAGCCTTGCATTATTGTGTTGAGTTACAGACAGAAGAACAAGAAGTGAGGATTTCTCAGAAGAAACAAGGACATTTAAAAGCAAAATTGAAGGATGAGGTAAGTGAAGGAGGACTACACTAAGCTATTTAGGAAAAACATTTTTTACCTTTACAACCCCTTTAATGTTTACATACAGAAAGGTTTCTCCATAGCAAGAAATGTGAAATGTGAAATGTGGAATAGCCTTCTTCAAGAACTGGTTCTGGCCAGCTCAGTAAATTATACAGTATAATGGGCATTTTTTGTTCGGCTCTCGGGTGCTGCCACCACTATTCGTGGTAAACAAAAGAGAAAAACAGCCACACTCCAGTGATCTTAAAAAATCAGTAGCCTTTTAATGTAAAAAAGGAAGGCACTACAAAATAAAAACAGCAAACAGTGGGATGTATATACAGCTGACACGTTTCACATTGGATAACAATTCTTCGTCATAGCACTATTCGTGGTAAGGGAAATTGGCAGCTCTTTCTAATTGGCCCGGCAGCGGAGGAAGGAGGAGGGGGGCCAAGCTTCCGGGGGACCTCGCCGCAGCCAGGGTTCCTGAAAGTGGGGTTGGGTACCTGTCAAAAGTGGGGGGGGGGGGTGATGCAAACAAGTGGAACTCTGCTTTAATATGCTTGGTGTCTATTTATTCAACGCAAACCCTTATTTTGTATCTTACAAACAATTTGGTATTATATTGTGTTTATTTGAACTAAAACTCATTTTAGTGTATTTTGTTTTCCTGATATATGAGTTAAAAAAAAAACAAGCCACATTAATTTTTATTTTACAAAGCAGCTGCTTTCAAAAAATATATTATGTTCTAAGGGTTTAACTAAGGCTATAGCAATAAATGCAGATTTGCCTAGATAGATACATATTGCACATTTGACTGTTGTATATACAAAACACACATACACATACAGAACATAGGTAATACCAGATGGACTTTAAAAATAAAAATGAAATTAAATGGACTACATTTTCTGTGCCAAACAATAGAAGAAGTCAGTTTTAATAGAAAAGTCATGGCCTGGAGCAGATTGTAGAATAGATCATGAACTGTTAATGTGCAAGCATCAAGTGAAATTGAAGAACAACAAAACTATCAGTCTCCCAAAATAGACCTGTATAACACTGATTAATAGACAACCATATGTGGATCCATCAAACTGTGGATAGAATTAAACAAAAAAATAAAGGATCAATTACATTGAAACTTGGACAAAACAGAAAATAAATTGAAGTGAATAAGAAAGAAAACAAGAAATTAAAGTGCATAACAGAAAAATATCATGACATTTGCAAGAGAAGCAAAAACCAAGAAAGGAAAACATTGTATTAATGAATTAAATTGTGAATTCTAAAGAGCTGGCAGTAAGGAAAAGCACCAAAATGTCATCAAGTTTTGTAAAGGAATTGAAGATGAAAACAAATGTGGAAAAACAAGAATCACATTCCAGAAGATCTATAAAATAAAAAATACATTTCATAATGTATGCTCAAAAATACTGTATCTATGAAAAAAATATCACTGATGGAACAGAGATCAAACAAAGATGGGAGGAATATATACTGTAAAATACCTTTAACCGAAAAGGTTGTAACAAGACACTTTTTTCTGAATTTAAAAGGTGAAGAGTGCTTAATGTGATTGAATGTTAACCAAAATGAATTTGCATCAAATGCCCTGTAGATATTCAGATTTTTTTTACAGTGGATATATAGTACTGTACAAACGTTTTAGGCAGGTGTGAAAAAATGATTGGTTAGTTCTCGAAGATGTTTGGAACAACCTAAAGCCTGCAAGTGAACCTAGAAGAATTTGATCTGATTTGGATGTCTCTTCAGTTCATTTACTATCCATTTTGTTTATTTGTTATCAATTAACTGTTAACCCTTCTGTTTTCTAAAATCATTCTTAAGTTTTATAGCATTTTTTTCACACATTCCTAAGACCTTTGCACAGTACTACATATCTTTAAAAGTTGAACAACATGTTAATTTGAAATTTTTAGTACAACTGCACAAAACATCAACACAATGGCCCAGATTCACGTACATCGGCGCATTATCGGTCCGGCGTAGCGCACCGCCATTATGTTAGACTTGCGCCATGTAGCCGCGTAATCCCCCGATTCACGTAGCTTTTGCGCAGGAAATTGCGCAAGCGTAAAGTTTTTTCCTGAGGCGTAAGGAGGAGTAATACAAATTGGGAGGGACGTGGGCGTGTTACATTGAAATGAGCCGTGACCCCATGCAAATGAAGGGCCGGCCGGCTCGCGCATGCGCGCGTGAAGGAGACCATGTCAGCTCCGCTGTGCGCATGCTCACAACTCGGGAGCGGCGCAATCAGTGAAATTGGAAATGGACTAGGGCAACGTTGTGAACTACGCAGACAGCATAAATAGACACACACAAACGCACTTGCATTGCAAAAGTACATCCCTTTGTGTCCCTTCCCATTTAACCAAGTGCTTTTGTTCCTGTTGTTCGTTGCAGTGTGTCTTGTATTTGTCAGATTAGTGTTCTGTGTGATCAAGTTCTTGTTGGTATATTTGTGAAAGTGTTTTTTGATAAGTGTTTGAGAGACTGTTTGTTTGATTGATATATTTCTGAGCGTTTGTTTTCTTGCTTTATTTTTTCTTTTTTCTTTTTTTGCTGACATTTTTGGCATTTTTAATTTTTTTTTTTGCTGACATTTTTTTTACATTTTGGGTTGTGCATGCTGTTTGAATGTGGGGGTGACATTCCTGCTGGAAAAGGGGTGTCATCCTCAATTTTGGTGGAGAAGGGTTCCCCAGGACCAGGGAGAAGTGATTCCCAGGTCCGTGTGAATGGTGTATGAATGTACAGTGACATAATTGGAGCCTTGACGTGGCGTTACTGCTCACCAGTCGTGCATGGTGGACTGGTGCCAATCCAATTTGATGAGGATGTGGGGTGTGTGTGCTAGGGACCACAGTGGTGTGCATGCATGCATTCTCATTGTGCCATGATTAATGTGTGTGTTTAACGTGCAAAGATGCCCAATGTGAGCTGTCTCCTGACTGCTCTTCCCTCAGAAGACGGGGTATCCTCGGTTAGGGGGGGATTGTCTGGTTGGGGGGTCAGGTCATCACGTAGCTCAACCTGCAGGCCCTTCCTCACTGCGAGATTGTGCAGCATGCAACATGCAACGATGATATGGCACACAAAGTTTGGGGAATACAACAGTGTACCCCCAGACTTATCCAGGCATCGGAAACGTGACTTCAGGAGGCCAAAGGTGCGCTCCACCACTGCTCGGGTTTTGATGTGTGCTTGATTGTATCTTTCCTCTCCTGGGGTTTGGGGGTTCCGGATAGGAGTCATGAGATGGGGTTCCAGTGCATATGCAGAGTCACCTGGAAGGGAAAAGACAGGAGAATGTTAGTCATGCATGTGCCACTTGTGAGGTGTGCATCACGGGAGGGGATAGTCATGCCTGACTCCCATGTCACTCACCAACCAGCCAGGTGTTCCCATACACGTTCTGATAGAATTCCATTCGGATTTGGCATTGATTGTAGATGTAGCTGTCATGGGTGGATCCGGGGTGTTTGGCACGGACGTGCCATATGAGTCCTTGGGCATCAACTATCACCTGTACGTTGATGGAGTGCCAATTCTTCCGATTGCGGTACATGTGCTCTGTGTCATGGGGGGGCTGGAGTGCCACATGTGTGCAATCAATGGCCCCGATGGTGCGTGGGAATCTGGCAATTCTGTAGAAATTTGTCATTGCCTTCAGCCGCAGGTCCTCAGTGGTGGGTTTGATGATTAGGTTGGCCAAGCGTGTGAGGATTGCAGGGACAACCTGGTGCACACATCTGCTCATGGAGGATTGTGACATCCCAGCCACCACTCCGCTTGTACGCTGAAAAGAGCCACTGGCAAGGAAATGGAGTGTTGCCAGTACCTTGACCAGTGGCTGCACTGGATGTGAGCGTTGTGTTGGGCTGGTGATGTCCTCCTGCAGGGTTGTGGTTAATTCCAGGATGGCATGAGGGGGGAATCTGAAGATGTGATACACCTCAGAATCACTCATGCCAAAGAGGTCTATGCGTGTGCGGTATATCCTCTCCCGTGCCCTCCTCCGTGCCCTCCTCCTTCTTTGGTCATCTAAATTCACTAGTGCAGCTATGAGCGACGATGCCCCTGGCATGTTGGCAGTCAAATTGTAGTGCAACACGTGTGTATGGTCTGCTCCTCAGTAACGGTGTTGCTTTCTGTGAGATGTAGACGTTTTTTCAAAATTTAGACCAGCTTTTAGGTGCTCTAACTTTAGACAGGACATTTTGCTGTTGCGCACATCGCGTAGCCTGCGCAGCAACTGCGTTTTTTTGTGGATCCCCGCAACTCCCTCATTAGCATATTTGACTAGCAAATCAATGGTGTGTCTAGCGCATTTTTGCGCAGACGGATGCGTCTGTCTAACGAAATTACGCCGGACAAAAAAAAGTAGATTTCTGGCGTAAATCGTTTTCTGAATCGCGCGCATCTAAACGCACGCGCACATTTAGACTTACGCACGCGCAACACCAGTTGCGCAGGCGTAATCGCTCTGTGAATCTGGGCCAATGTTTGCAAATGCTTACTACATGGGAATGACGGCCTGTCTCATGTGCGCATGTTTGAGTGGCACAAAAGATTCAGCAAAGGGACGTTAAAATTAATTCCCAATAGTTAAATCAGTGCTTAACCAATTTTCAGCTATCAGCATTGTCACACTTTTAATGATAATTGCACGGTCATGTTACACTGTAACCAAATATAATTTTTAGCACTTTGTTCCCACAAATAGAGCTTTCTTTTGTTGGCATTTGATCACCTCTGTGGTTTTTATTTTTTGCTAAACAAATAAAAAAGGCCGAAAATGTTGATTTTTTTTTCTTTTGTTTCTCTCTTATAACATTTTGTAAATAAGTAAGTTTTCTCCTTCACTGATGGGCACTGATAAGGCAGCTCTGACAGGCACTGATAAGGTGGCACCGATGATGTGGCACCAATGAGGTGGCACTGATGGGTACTGACAGGCACTGACGATGGGCATTGATAGGCGGCACTGATGGGCACTGGTAGGCAGTAGGGATGAGCTTTGAGTTTGAGTCGAAGATGAGTTCGACTCGAACAGCGAGTTCGGCGAACAGCGAAAAATTTGGGGTGTTCGTCGCAAATTCGAAAAGCCGCGGAACACCCTGTAAAAGTCTATTGGAGGATTCTAAAGTGCTAATTTTAAAGGTAATTTTCAAGTTATTGTCCTAAAAAGTGTTTGGGGGACCTGAGTCCTGCCCCAGGGGACATGTATCAAAGCAAAAAAAGTTTTAAAAACTTTTTTCAGGAGCAGTGATTTTAACCATGCTTAAAGTGAAACAATAAAAGTGAAATATTCCTTTAAATTTCATCTAAAGTATGCATGTAAAGTAGCGCATGTTTCCCATGCTTAGAATTGTCTCTGCACAAAGTGTCATTTCTGAAGGAGGAAAAGTCATTTAAAACTACTAATAGCTAATCATGAATTAGACAGAGGTCCCCCGACCTGCCATTTTTTTCAATGACTTTTATCTGAATTGCCGGGACCGACAATTCATTAATAGCAGGAGTTGTTTTAAGTGACTTCTTTTTTTTTCTTCAAAAATTACATTTTGTATAGGGAACCAACAAAACAAATGTGTGGGGGTCCCCCCAAATTCTATATCAAGCCCTTCAGGTCCGTCATGTGACCCCATCCCCCTCTAATGTAAGAGGAAAAGCTGGGCTTTCCCATTGACATGGATGGGTGGGGTTTCCGTTGCATCAGAGGGGGGCAAGGTCATCCATGTCACTGGGAAAGCCCGGCATTTCCCCTTGTGTCAGAGGAGGACGGGGTCACATTACGGGTGGCCCTGCCCTCAGGTACATAAGAGCTGTCAGGCTAGCCGCGGTCATTCTTGGGGTGTCTCCGGTGGAGTCAGGATCATGTGCATGTTCCTGGCTGGACATCATCGCTGGAGAGTGAAGATCACCCATCACTGGATACGGAGAGTGGATTCCATTGCTGGAGTGGAGATCGAGAGTAGATCGTTGGAATCATTTTTTTTTTCTTTAAAAAAAAAATGAATAAAGGACTTCTAAAGCTGTTGGAAAAAATGGGGATGGTTGCGCTAACTATGATAGTTCTGCACAGAGTATGAACAAAAATAATACTGATGATTATTAATTGTCACTTAGTGCATATAAATCAGTGAAAACACAAAAGTACATATAATAATCCAATGAACTAAACCATATGGTATTAGTATAGCAAATAGGTATTGTGAATAAATAGGTGAACCCACAAAAACACATGTGATAGTCCAATGAGCTGGTCATATGATATTAATGGGGCAAATTGATAATGTGAATTTAGTGAGTCCAAAGAGAACACAACAAAAAAATATAATAAATAAAAAATCGGTGTGAAGATGGTATAATTAAGCTCCAAACTTGAAACACTTGTGTGAAAAATTCTCTTCCATATACTGTGATTGCTTCACAGAAAAAACTTGTTTAATGTGATCCACCATCGAGAGAAATGCCTGCTTACCGGAACTCAGTGACCCCCCCCCCCCCCATTACAGAGGATCAAAGACAGCCTAGAGATAGTACAGCTCAGTCTGCTCTAGCCGAATCCAAAGGATGGTAATTCAGGTCAACACACTCACAGATTTGATGGATTCCAATCGGTGCTCATAGTTTCGCTGTCCAATGGCCTCGCAGGAACTCAGAGTCGTCTCAGAAGCTTCCTTAGAATCATAAAGCTGTGTCTCTGTGGTTTTTAACAATTTGACTTTTTTTTTTGTGAAATGATAGGGATACAATGTACTCCTTATCAATTCACATGGGGGGCTTCCAGATTCCGATAAGCCCCCTGCCCACAGATCCCCACAACCACCGGGCAAAGGTTGTGGGGATAAGGCCCTTGTCCCCATCAATATGGGGACATCTTCCCCATGTTAAGGGCATGTGGCCTGGTATGGTTCAGGAGGGCGGGGGCGCTCTCTCATCACCTGCCTCTTTTCCTGCCTCTTTTCCTTGCCAGGTTGTGTGCTCGGGTAAAGGGTCTGGTATGGATTTTTAAGGGGGCCCCACACCATTTTTTTTATTTTGGCGTGGAGTTCCCCTTAAAATCCATACCCGGCCTGAAGGGCCTGATATGGAATTTGAGGGGACCCCCACACATTTTTTTATTTTATTTTGGTTCCCTGCAAAAAAAGTCATTTAAAACCTACTTGTGCTATTAATGAATTGTCGAGTCCCCGGCAATACAGATAAAAGTCAGTGAATAAATGGCAGGGGTTCCCCTTAATATTCATACCAGAGCCAAAGGGCCTGTAATTTTTTTCAATTACTTTTCTCTGTATTGACGGGACAATTCATGAATAGTCGGGAGTAGTTTTAAATAACCTTTTTCCTTCAGAAAGGACACTTTGGGAAAAATAGCCTTCAACGCTCTGTGGATGAGCTCCGTCGGCCTATACTAAATCCACAGCCATCCTGTGTCCTGTGACCGACCATCCACGGCCAAATCGCCTGTCCAGGCCCCTGGCTTCCCCCAGGAACATTTTATACCTAAAATAGGAGCCGCAGCCGAGCTATTTCCAGCATTTACTGGCTCCCGGTCGGCTCCATCTGCTCCCATCCAGCCGCCATCTTGCGGCCTAACCGACCTCCGGATCCTCCGCGCTCGATTGCCGTGGCTGCGGTACGAGCGGTGGCACCTCCGACCCCCCCCCTCCTGGACGACTTACCGGGCTATATCCAGCTTGCATCAGTTCCCGGCCGGATCAGTCTGCTGTTAACCAGCCGCCTTCTTGAGGCCTACCAGACCTCCGGAACCTCCGCGCTCGATTGCTGCGGCCGCGGCGTGAGTGGCGGCACCTCCGAACCTCCTCCCGGACACCCAGCACATACTTGGATGCCCACTCGAGACCTGGGAGCTGTAAGGACCCGAGGAAGAGCAACGGCAGCCCGTTTGAGAAGGTGAGCGGTGGCCATATTGCTACACCCGAGGCCTGCCTGTGTTCTCCTAGCCCCCCCCACGATCTGGAGCACTGAAGGGACTTTGCTAACTATTGGCCCTGTTCCCATACTAATAGTGGCCATATTGCTACTCCCTCCAGTAGTGTGGATGCCTAGATCCTTACAAACCAGGCTTGATCTCACTGATTGCACTGGTGCTGCCCAGTGGTTAGGACTGGTGCTTACATTTCCCTCCTGGGATTTCAGAGAAGTGGATTAACACACAGCCTAGAAAGGGGAAGTGTACCTGAGCCCTGGAGCTTTGAAATGCCTGGGATTTGTAAATTTAGTATAGAAAAGTGAATATGAACATTTAATGATGGTTGACATGTAGGGGGAGAGCTTTGGTCCCCGTCTCGCCAATCGCCGCTCCTACAACGCTTCTCTAACCACTACAGCTCTAGGAGCGAATAGAGCACCTGTCCGAACCTCCATTGACGACATATGGGCAAGATCGGATTCCAAAAGGCCATATACAGAGGGTTTGTACCACCGCCATCCACAGGCTCTAACCAAGCAATGGAGCGCTTCCTGTATAGGCCGCAATCCCCGGCCTTAAGTACTGCGACTGCCCCGCCGGAGCTCACCGACTTCCGCTCAGCGGTTCTAACTGACCCTTTGGCTGATGACGGATCCCAATGTTCCCTGTCGGCAGTGGCCACGGATGTGGTCACTGTAGCCATTTTAGATCACAAGCTACAGTCTCTCCTTCATAACCTGACCCATAACATCACCAAAGAGGTGGGTAAGATTACACAGGAGCTCCGGAGGGAGATAGACCAGTTAGGGGAACGTACAGACACGCTTGAGAATAAGTTTGATGAACTTACCCAGTATGTACATGTGTTGTAGGAAGATAATGCTGCCATGAAAAATACCCTCTCCCAGCTTCAACTGCAACAAGAGGATTTAGAGAACAGAGAAAAGCGCCAAAATCTGCGGATCAGAGGGGTATTTGAATCGGTCACAGACAAGGAGCTGCGCCCATATCTTTTGGGCCTATTTGTCACCCTAGCGCCCCACATTCCAGATATTGATTGGCGTTTAGATCGGGCTCATAGATCCTTAGCTCCCAAGCCCCCTGATGGCTCCAACCCCAGAGATGTTGTTGTTCGCTTTCATTATTATGAGAGCAAAGAAGCCCTTACTGTTGCGACCCGCAACAAATCTTGCATAGACTTCAAACAGGCAAAAATACAGATCTTCAACGACCTTTCCCCTATCACTCTGGCGAAGCGCTGTAGCTTTCGTCCTGTCACTACACATCTGCAAAATCACCGGGTGCCCTACCGCTGGGGGTTTCCTTTCTGCCTATCTGTCCTAAAAGATGGAGTCCAGTATTCATTAAGAAGCGTGGGACTATACGAATGCACTTGGATATGCTTAAATGTTAACACGAGTATTAGTAGCTCTGAGGTCGCAGGAACCAAGGAACAGACCAACAGATCTGGTCTGTTCGTTGGTTCCTGCGACCTCAGAGCTACTAATACTAGTGTTAACATTTAAGCATATCCAAGTGCATTCGTATAGTCCCACGCCCCATCCCTTAATTGGGAATATATACCTATTTCTCTACCAGGGACGGTAATGCTACTTGGCTAATTTGATTTACTTACAAGTGCAGGCTCTATATTTACCTTTTTTCTATTCATTAAGAAGCCTCTATGAAAGTGATGCCTTCATGCACAATCTAGGCCTTCCCCCTGTCCCTGAAGAGGATCTTCAACTTCCTGTATCGAATCCTAAACATATGATGACTCCGGCCAAGATCTGGACCCCGGTGCAGCGCAAGTCAAGGAAAGCATTCTCTACCCCACAACGGGTCAACCATTCTAGATCCCAAACCTGAAATCATCCTGCCCTGTAGGATTCCTTATAACCCCCTTTATTTCCTTCCTCTCATGGTAGTTTTTTTTTTTTTTATAAATTCTTTATTTTTGAAATTTTTTTTTTTTTTCCTTTCTTCTTCCATACAGATAACTAAGCAGACTTTAATCAATATCATTTATACAATTACATTCTTATCTTAGTCTGCGTCTTCTTATCAAACAGCTCTACCACTTTTATTATTATTAACCTGGGACCCACCCTGGTTACCCAACCTCCCAATAGAAAAGCTTGCCTCCAACCTTTGGGACAACAAAAAAAAAAACAAAGGGGAGGAAAAAACTGGTTCCTCGCGCCCTTATGAGTTCCGTTCCCTATATTCCCTATATGGTGACCAAATCTCCCAGTATTTTTCTTCTTGTTCTCTCAGTACCATCGTTAGGTTTTCCATCTGCTGAATCTCCGCTATTCTCCCCATCCATTGCGCTTTTGTTGGGGCTACTGTACTTTTCCAAAGGGGTGGTATACACGCTTTTGCTGCAGTAAGTAAATGTCTCAGTAAGGAATTTTTATAATTTTCATTAGATAGCGGAATATCATGCAGTAGGAAAACTGACGGTTTTCCCTCAAGAGACACATCTAAAATTTCTTTGATTGTTTCCAATACCATTTTCCAGAAATCTCTCAGTCTGGGACACTCCCAAAATATGTGCAATATAGTGCCTTCCGCGTTATGACAGCGCCAGCATTGGTTAGACACATGAGGGAATATCCGATTGAGTATTGTCGGAGTTCTATACCACCTGGTTAGGATTTTGTATCCTCCTTCCTGATATTTAGTTGCCATTGATGATTTATGCGCAAATAACAGAATTTTCTTTTTCTGCATTTCCGTGAAGGTGACTCCTAAGTCCCTCTCCCAGGCTTGTACAAAGGCCAATTCTTGAGGGGCTTCCAGTTCTACCAACAGCGCATACATAGCTGATAGTGCATGTCTAATTGGTTCCCCCTTTAAGCAGATCTGTTCAAATCTGGAAAGTGGGCGAATTCCTGATTTAAATTGTGTGAGTGATCTTAGGAACGCATTGAGTTGTAATAGCCTGAAGGGATCTAGGGCTTCAAATTCCCTTTCAATCTCCCCTCTATTCATTACATAGTTATTTCTCATGAAATGGACAATCCTACTCCTTCCTTGCCGCCTTAGTTCCTTGAAACATTGGTCTACTAACCCTGGTTCAAAACTTGGGGTCCCCAATACTGGTACCATGGGGCTTGGACACATCAACATCCTAGTTTTCTTAAATGATTTTTTAATGATTTGTATTGTGGCCCCCACAGTGTGATGTCTTTTCACCTCCTGGGGGATCACATCTTCTGCAATCCATATTATTCCTTCCAGGGGTATAGTAGTTATAGATTGTTCTAATTGTATCCATGGTTTTTCCTTTTGTATTGAGCACCAATCCAAGACACGTGTCAGATGTGATGCCACATAATAGTTTACCGGGTCCGGGAGGCCGACCCCTCCTCTTTCTTTTGGTAACGACAACACCGCTCTACGTACCCTCGGAGGTTTCCCTGCCCAAATAAATTTCACAAACCTCGATCTGAGATCTCTTAGAAAACCTGTAGGTAACCTAATAGGCAGGGTCTGAAAAAGGTATAAGAGTCTGGGCATTACATTTATTTTGATGATATTTATCCTCCCGAACCAAGTAAATGCTTCCTTATCCCACCTCAGAAAATCCTGTTTTATCTGTCGGATTAATAAGGCGTAATTCAGTTCAAAAACTCGATTCAGTTTGTTTGGTATTCTGGTCCCTAAATAACAGATATGTGAGTCAGTCCATCTAAACCCGAAATTCTCAGACAATTGTTGTTTCATTTTCCCATTCATTTCTACTCCCATTGCCTCGGATTTACTGTTGTTTACCTTGAAGTTGGATACCTCTCCATATTTTCGTAACTCCTGTAACAGTACTGTTATAGATAGCACTGGTGACCTTATAAAGAACAGTAAATCATCCACATACGCGGCAACTTTATGTTCTCTATCTTTTGTTACAATACCTTTGACATCTGCATTGGCCCTAATTATCCTCAAAAAGGGTTCTACAGTTAGGATAAATATGATAGGTGAAAGTGGGCATCCCTGCCTTGTTCCATTGCCAATTGCAAATGTTTTAGACATCCGATCGTTCACCTTAAGGCCTTGTACACACGACGGGAAATATCCGCTGTAAACGGTCCCCGGACCGTTTACAGCGTATATTTGCGCCGGGATGTTTTGATCCGATGGCTGTACACACCATCGGATCAAATTCCCCGCCGGCGGACAGCGCGGTGACGCGGCGGTGACGTTGACGCCGCCACGTGACCGCCACGTCACCGCACCAGGAAGTAAACACTTCCGCGCGCATGCGTCGGATCCATTCACAGGATACGACGCATGTGCGGCAAGATATGTCCGCTGGTTTGCCGTACTAACCAGCGGACATATCTGACGGCCAGCTATCCGGCGGAATTATTTCAAAGCATGCTTTGAAATTTTTCCGCCGGATGAATCCGGCAAAAAGCGTCCGTTTGCCCCTACAGACGAGGGGATTTTTCGGCTGAAATGGTCCGTCGGACCATGTTCAGCGGAAATATCCCCTCGTGTGTACAAGGCCTAACACTTGCTTTTGGGCAAGAGTATAGACTTGTGATCCAGTTCATCATCCCTTTTTTCAGCCCTATATGTTGTAGTACCACCCTCAAAAATATCCAATCTACCCGATCGAATGCTTTTTCCGCATCAGCGGAAATAATCACTAACGGTTTCTGTTGTATATGAGCTATCTGTATGGCACTAAGAACCCTTTGGGTGTTCTCCCTCCCTTCTCTCCCTGGGGTAAATCCCACCTGGTCTGGGTGTACAATCGCCGGTACATATCTCACTAATCTGTTAGCTAGAATTTTTGTCAGAATCTTCAGATCTACATTTAATAGCGATATTGGCCGGTAACTGGCACATTGCGTTAGATCTTTTCCCTCTTTAGGGATTAATGTAATATAGGCCTTCAGTGTCTCTTCTCGCATCTCCTGACC
Source organism: Rana kukunoris (assembly GCA_029574335.1). Taxonomy (NCBI): domain Eukaryota; kingdom Metazoa; phylum Chordata; class Amphibia; order Anura; family Ranidae; genus Rana; species Rana kukunoris. Next base: position 145,680,829 of record CM056056.1, read on the forward strand.
TTCCCGGATAGAGTTAAAGGCAGCGAGGAATTTTGGTGCCAGTGCCTCAGCAAAAGTTTTATAGTAAAGCAATGTGTACCCATCAGGACCCGGTGCCCTTCCTGGTTTCAATGCTTTCAAAGCCTCTGTAAATTCCTCTGTACTAATTGGATCATCAATACTCTTTGCTTCTTCTTCCGATAGCCCAGGTAGGCCTGAGGCCAATACATATTCTTTTGCCTGTTGTTCTTTAGATGTCATCTTTACAGTAGCCTGTTGACCTGCTATCCTATAGAGTTTCGAATAGTATTCTCTGAATGTGTTGGCAATTTCTTGTGTAGATTTGACTAGGGTATCTCTCTGCGTTTTTATCTGATCAATATGATTCTTCGATCTTTTTTCTCTAAGAGCATTTGCCAGCATTCTACTGGGTTTGTTTCCAAACTCATAGTATGAACGCCTACATCGAGTTAATTTCGCTTTAGCCCTATCTATCAGTAAGTTATTTAATTCTTCCCGTAGTCTCATAAGTTTTTCTTCTAACAATTGCGTTTGGGTTTTTTTATGTGCGATTTCTAGTACCTTAATTTCCTCTAATAGTGAATCTAGTTTGGCCCCCTGTACTCGTTTCCTAAAAGCCCCTAACGATATGAGAATACCTCTGATATAGCATTTGTGTGTTTCCCAGCAGCATAGTGGAGATATTTCCTCTGCGTTATTAGCTATAAAAAAAGCCTCTATTTCTTGCGCTATTTTATGTTCATATTCGGGTTCCGTCAGGAGTGACTCATTTATCCTCCAGTTCCATTCTTTTGGGCTTGTCTCTCCTAATTCCACTGTGCAACTAATTGGCGCGTGGTCCGATAATGTAAAGGAGTCAATATATGCCTCTCTCATAAGCTGTAATGCATTTTGCGATATGAATATATAATCAATTCTAGTATATGTCTTATGTTTCGCTGAGAAAAACGTATAATCTCTATTATGAGCATTTAAAGTTCTCCACGTGTCCACTAATTGCAGGTCTTGTAATAATCTTTTAGCTCTGTGGAGTTTGGAGTGAGACAAGTGTGACACTCCCTTCGAGACATCCATAGTAGGATCCAGTGCCATATTTAAATCGCCTCCCATTATTATAATCCCCTCTTTGTTTTGATGAACCAAGTTCAGATATTTTTCCAGGGCTCCAACTTGATCCTCATTCGGTAGGTATATATTTACCAATGTCACCTTTTGTTCACATAAAGAGCCGACTATAATAAGGAGGCGACCCGTCTCATCTCTAACTGTCTTATGTTCTTTCCATTGTATTTGACTTGACACCATAATTGTTACACCATTTGCTTTAGCAGTCTGCGATGCACTATGATACACATAAGAGAATCTGCGGTTCCCCAATCTTGGAATTTTATCATTTCTAAAATGTGTCTCTTGTAGGAAAATAATCTGAGATTTTAATCTACTTAATTCAGCTAATAGTCTTGTACGTTTTTCTGGACTATTTAGCCCCTTAACATTGTATGAGGTAAAATTTAACCTTGTCATCTTATCCTCACTACTTCTCAAATAGAGAGCACTATCATACGGCGGGGTTGTACCTGCCTTTCCCCCCTGAAGAAGGAAGAGAAAAAAAAAAAAAAAAAACAGAGCACGGTTCTCGGGATCCGAGGTTCAGCGCCACTCCAAGTTCCGTAATCTCTGGGCTTTTGCAGACTCTATGCCCCAGCAAGTCTGCCTGCGATTTGCCAAAAAAAAAAAAAGAAGAAGAAAAAAAAAAAAAAAGAAAGAATGGTTTAAACGTCTCCGACTTCCCTCCACTTGGAGGAGAGACGTTAAAAATAGGGAAGAGTGGATAACCACAGCGACGACCCGAGCCCCCTTATTTACCCGTATGCACCCGACATATTACCTGCCTATCTTACCCACTACTCTTGTTTCCCCTCCCTCTCATCTTTAGCATTCATTTAATTTCTTATCCTATTCCTACCCCTACTAGAGAAAGCTACAGTCCCTTCTACATCATCAAAACATGGTGTTATAACATTGATATCATATTATTAACATTTGTTATTATCGTCTTCTAATGGCTCCATATATTAAGGATGGCCAACGGGAAAAAAAAAAAAAGAAGAAAAAATAAATAAAAGAATATTACTATTCAGATACACATGTATATACATACATATAACCACCATATCCCCATATAAATTAGCTCAACCTGACAGCACATATATCTCCATATGGTATAAACACATTATTCTAAAATAAATTAACACTTTCCCTCTTATGGGGTCTCTTCATCCATGTATACTCAGTAGAGCCTCTTCAGTCGGTAATTATGCTCTAATTTTCCCTTTCCTGGGTCTAAGTCCCTTTAGTCCTCCCAACCACAGGGTTTTGCCTACCCCCTGTGACCTTTCTTAATATGTGGCTTGTGGTCTGTGATATTTTCTCACTCATTAACTCCCACACTCTTCTACCCTTCCCTTAACGGTGTCCCCTAACCCCGTGCCTTAAAAAAGAGACAACAAAAAAAAAAAAAAAAAAAAAGTGGATTCTTCCCCCTCCTGTGCCTATATTGGATCGCCTAGGTTGATCCTACTCAATGTATACCTACTATGTGAGTCTACAATATGTCGCATTTGCGACATTGGTGACCTTTGTGACCCCCCCTCCCTCCTCCCTTTGGGTGACCCCCCTAACCAGTCAGAGAAAAAAAAAAAAAAAAACAGAACATTTATATATGTATTATGTGATATATGGTGATATATAGTGAGGAAAAAAAAAAAAAAAAGAAGGCAACTCAAACCCCTATAGTCTCCTGTATTGTTGGACCCCTTCCAGTCTATTCTCCATCTCTCACTTTATGTCCCTTCACCCTCTTTCCTACACTATCTCGGCCCCATGGGGAAAAAAAAAAGAGAAAAAAGAAAAGTAAAAATGTCCAGTTATCTCTCCAAACCTCTCTCCAGATATGTATAGACTCAGAGACCAAAAAAAAAAAAAAAAAAAGAAATAACCCCTCCCAAAAAAAAAAGGAGAGAAAAAAAAAAAAAAAACAATTCCATCCTTGATTCAGTTAATTAATCTTATCCAAACTTATCCGGACTTATTGTGTCTCTAAGCTGGGTATTCCCCCACTGTCGGTAACTCTGTCCAATTAGGAATCTCAATAGGCTCCATTTCCAGTCGTCTAAAAAGTTCGGGCAGTTGGCCAGGGTTCTTCAGATTGAAACTTTGTCCCCCCTTTTTTATAAGCACCGCCAATGGATACCTCCATCTATATGTGGCTCCCTTAGATAATAGATAATCCAACAATGGCTTCAAAATACGCCTCCTCATTTTAGTATGTTTACATAGATCTGGGTATATCTGTATTTCGTTATCCATATACATCACTGTACCCTCCTGCCATGCCGCCCTTAATATGTCCTCCTTTACCCTAAAGAAGTGTACTCTACACAGCACATCTCTAGGCTTAGTGTATGTTGGATTGCGGGTAGTGGGTACTTTGTGTATTCGATCAAGCTCGATCGGGGTGTTTGAGGGGCATTTTAAAAGTTGATTCAGAATCGCGGTGACAGTCTCTCTTAAGGCTACTCCTTCCATCTCCTCGGGTATACCCCTTATCCGAATATTATTCCTTCTACTTCTGTTTTCGGATTCCTCAGCCTGCAGCTGTAGCAGGATCATCTGCTGCTGCTGCACAGCTATTTTCTCTTCTAGCATTTCAAAGCGGATATCTGATCTATTTGAATTTTGCTCCAAATTGGTCACTTTAAGATCAACCGCCTCTATTTTATTATGTACTTCCATCATCTCTTCTCTAAATGCCCCTGTAATGCTAGATATTAATTGATGGATGTTGTCCTTACTGGGGAGAGCCTGGATAAGCTGCTTCATTTGGGTAATGTCCTGCTCAATCCCCGTAATATGAATATCCTGCATATTATGCAGACATACCTGGGTGATCTCCTTATTATTATTGGCCGGTGGCGATTCCTTTTCCAACTCACCCCACCTTATGTCTGCTCCAGCCTGCAATGATATGTCACCCGGTTCAAGCCGTGTTCCTTGTCCTTGTCGTATCTCCTCAGACTGTGATACTGGCATTTCTACCTTGCCTTCTGAACGCCTCAGCGAGACCTTTGCCAAACCCCCAGTTAATACTTTGGGGCCACTCTGTGGTATTGACTCTAGACTCGTTACAGCTGATTCCTGCAGTGTTGCTTCTGGGAATGGTTTCTGTGTTAAAGCCATATTAAGGCTATTATCCAGTCCCTGAATCAAGTCCCTCTTCACCGTTAAGTAGCGGGTAATGTATGTATGGGTTGGGGTGGGCGGTACTCTTACACTTCTCCCCCGCTTCGACATGAGCGACCCAGAGACCTAGAGCACAGCCCCCTTGCGATAGGGCTTACCTTCGGGACTGTTACGCGTTAGGCTGCCGGTATGCTGAAGAGCCGTCGGGTCCTAATTCACCGCGAGATCGCGGATGCGCTACTTGCCGCCGAGCTCTGCATCAACAGGGTCTGTATACCCCTACTGCATGGTCTCCTTCCCACGGTCTCCCTCACGATCTCCGTATACTCAGGGTCTGCGCACTCCTACTGTGCGGTCTGTACGGTCTCCCTCACAGTCGCGCTCACCGTTATCTCCGTTTGCGGGGGTGCTTCTCCACTGAACTGCCGCCAATCTATGTGAAAGATAGGCGTCCTATCGCCGGTCTCCTGATTCGGGTGCACACTAGGGCGTTTAGGCTGGGATCTCTCTGGCTCTCACGCCGCCATGCTCAGACCACTCCCCCTTCCAGCGGAAGTCCGACCCAGAAGACAGCCCCTCTCATGGTAGGTTGAGGTTTACCCCGACTTTGTCGGGGACTTTGGTCCCAAGGCCCGTGACTCAAGTTTCCTAGTTACTTTATTGTTTCCCCCTTGTTTTTTTTTCTCTTTTCTCCGGCCTTGTCCCTTCCAACCGTTCTTATCCTTGGAAATGACTGCCACCTCGGACAGCCCTTCAGATGATATACCTGAGGTTTCTTCATGGTTCGGTGCAGACTGTCATGTTTGAAATGGCGGGGACCCACTCCCCCTCGGTTCTCGTTGGCTGTCATGCCCCCCACCCTTACCCCAGGCTGCTGTCTGGGTTCCCTGAAGCTTTTTTTATCTTCAGGGCTTCTTGAACAAATGTGTTTTCAATTATTTTTTCTGTTTTCTTTTGAATTTTTTTATTTTCTTTTTTCCTTTTTGTATTTGTTTTTCCAGGTCTTTTTTTTTTACCTCCCATTGATACCCTGTGTTTTTTGTGTTGCACCAATTCAACTTATTAGCTTGTGTGATTCAATGTGTTTTGCACCATGGATGTTTTACAGTTTAGATATGATAGATAGAAGATATGTGTTATGGTAGCTGTATTACTGATAAACTTTCTATGGCTCCAAGGATTTATTCTTGTAATGTAAAGGGTCTGAATTCCATTGGCAAGAGATGGCAAGCTTTAAGGGAGTACAGATCATCTGATGCGGAGGTGATTATGATCCAAGAGACTCATTTTAAATCTGGTGGTTCCTTTAAATTTGCGTCCAAACATTTCCCCACAGCTTACGTAGCTTCTGACCCATCTGGTAAGGGGGGAGTGGCAATCCTTTTTAAACGTTCCTGTCCGATCCGTATCCTCTCCTCCCATTTGGACCCTAGAGGTCGTTATGTGCTCTTGGAATGTAGTCATCTGAACACCCAGTTTTCATTGGCTAACATATACGCCCCTAATGTGGGTCAGATTGGTTTCCTTACAACTGTTCTTGAGAAACTTCAAACGATCTCCCATCCCTTTATGATACTGGGAGGGGATTTTAATGTATGCATGTCCTCGACCAGGGACAGAAGAGCATTTTTTCGGGACTCCCCAAGCAGTGCTGTCCAAAATCTGTCTGCATCATTTCGCAAATTAACCAGGTCATATAATCTTTTTGATACATGGAGAGTGAAACACCCGACCCAACAAGGGTTCTCCTTTTATTCCCCACCTCATAAGCTATATTCCAGATTAGATCACTTTTTTGTAACGGCCCCTTTGCTTTTCATACGTGGTCTCCTCTGAGATTGGTCCAATCGCCTGGTCGGATCATGCACACATTGAGATTGATATTGTTTTGTCTGCTCCTGCCCCCAGGACGTGCCACTGGCGTCTCAACGAGTCTTTGATTAAGGATCCGCTGGTACAAACACAGTTACTACAAAAACTGTCAGAATTTTTTGATTTAAATGTGGGTTCTGTGACGGAGGTTTCCACTTTGTGGGAGGCCCATAAGGCTTTTTTCAGGGGGGAATGTATTTCTACTATCTCCCGTCTGAAAAGAGATTCCATGAAGCAAAAAGATGAGCTCCTGGTCCAACTCAGAGCTGCGGAAGCACATCTTGATTCCCCTACTGTGGACCGTCTGAGGGTGGTGGTCTCTTTGCGGAATCGTATCAAATCTTTAAATATGAATCAGATTTCCAAGTCTTTGCTCTGGGCTAGACAGAAATTTTATGAGCATGCCAACAAGCCGCACAGAATGCTAGTTAACAGATTGAGACCACGTCCCTTCCTCTCGATCCCTGATCATCTAATGATGGCACTCCCACATACTGCCCCAAAGCTATGACGCACGTTTTTGGAGATTTCTAAAAGAAGTTGTATAACTGCTTGGGTGGTGATCCGCTGACTCAATTTTCTCAGGTTGACTTTGATGCTTTTATGTCTTCCTTAGCTTTACCTAAGTTGTCTTGTGAGCAACTCTCTATACTTAATGCCCCTGTCTCTCTTGAAGAGATATCCAAGGTTGTGAAAGCTCTCCCCCCTCACAAGTCCCCTGGTCCGGATAGACTCCCATATGTTTACTATAAAACCTTCTTGGAAATGTTAAACCCCCATCTTCAGTCTCTGTTCTCCTCATTACTTAAGGGCACCGTTCCCCACACTCACTTTCTACATGCATTCCTGACGGTCATCCCAAAACCAGGTAAAGACCCTTCATTGCCAGATAATTACCGCCCCATTGCGCTATTAAATTCGGATTATAAGATCTTTATTAAACTGTTGGCTAACCGTCTTTCCCCGCTCCTGACGACTTTAATCCACAAAGACCAAGTGGGTTTTGTTACCACGAGACATGCAGGTGACAACACCAGATGTCAGATCAGATCATTTTTTGACTTCATATGTTCTTCCGGACTTTGCTCTCAAAAGAATACAGGCGGGCAATAACATGCGTAAGTCAATCCCATTTCGAAAACTTAAGCCTGTGAACTGTGTTGAATTCAAGAACTGCTATATTAAAACCGACAACGAGATTGACGAGAATAAGCTTGTTGACGATCTCGAAGAAGGTGCTCTCCAATTAGAGAGTGCCTTGGACGATTTTGAATCTAGGCTCAAAAAATCACTGAACGAAGTGGCGCCCTTTCAGGTGGCTAACAACCGACCGAGATTACAGAAATCCCAACCGTGGTATTCATCTAGTCTCCTCCCTCTCAAAAAAAAGAGACGGCTCTTGGAGCGAAAATGGCTAAAATCTCAATGTAATCTGGACAAACAAGCCTACCGCATACATTGCAGAGGTTATGCCAAGGCAGTAAAAACGCTAAAAAGAACATATTATAATACCAAAATTAGCGTTGCCCCTAATCAAACGGGAGAACTGTTTGCCATAGTCCGGGAGATTTTTGAGCCCAAAAGACTCCACTCCAAGATTATGGCATCCCCACAACTGTGTAATGATATCCACCAGTCTTTCATTTCAAAAGTGGAGAAAATCCGTGCTCGATCCTCCTTAGCACCCCCCTGTGCAACACCAAAAGCCAAAACCACCCCGGAAAAACTACAGAATTTTCGCCTAGTGTCAGAGGAGGAAATCAGAGCTATCATCTCAAAACTGAAACCAACCAGTTATCCTGATAACCCCTGCCCTGCCTGGTTCATTCAGAAGCATGTAGACACTCTGGTTACCGACATCTGCAGAGTAATCAATTTGTCCCTCCGCCTGGGTATAGTGCCTTCTAGATTCAAGAGAGCAATCATACTCCCATTATTGAAAAAAGCGTGCCTGGACCCCACGATACTTACCAACTACCGCCCCATTTCTCTACTGCCCTTTCTATCTAAGGTCCTGGATCAGGTTGTGTTTATCCAGCTGCAGGAGCGGTTTGAGTCACACGGTCTGTTCCATGATTGTCAGTCGGGATTTCGACCCGGTCGCGGTACGGAGATGTCTGCCCTAGATATGAGGGAACGTCTGCTGGGTGTCCGCGACGCGGGGGGGTCCGCAGCCTTGGTGCTGCTGGACCTCTCTGCGGCATTTGACACCATTGACCATTCTATCCTTCTCTTTAGAATGCAATCCTTATTTGGCTGTGAGGATGCAGTGTTAAATTGGATTAGATCCTTTTTGTCAGAAAGAACGCACTCCATAAAAATGGCGTCGTACCGCTCAAACACCCTGTCATTGACCTGCGGGGTACCTCAGGGCTCTGCCCTCTCTCCCCTATTCTTTAACTGCTATATGCGCCCACTTGCCGACCTCATTACCAGCTATGGTCTAGGCTGCCAGATCTATGCGGATGACACACAGATCTTGGCAGACCTTGCAAGTGGACCTAATATGCCTGAGCAGCTGAATAAGGGACTATCTAACATCCAACAATGGATGGACACAAACAGGCTAGGCCTTAACGCCGACAAAACGGAGCTATTGCTGATCGGCCCACAGGCCAACTCTACCTTTTTAACTGCCTGGCCATCCTCGTTTGGCTCTGCCCCAATTCCAGCTAAGCAGGTTAAAAATCTGGGTATAATTTTTGATGCTGAACTAAGTTTCATACCTCACGCAAAATATTGCATAAAATCCGCCAACTACCATCTGCAATTATTACGGAAAATTAAGAATCTTTTCACTCAGCACAACCGTATGATCTTAGTTCATGGACTTATCCACTCTAGGTTGGATTGTTCTAACATTTTCTTCCTAGGGCTCCCACAGAAGTGGATAAAACGATTGCAGATTACACAGAACCATGCTGCAAGATTAGTTACAAACTGCCCAAGGCGGAATCGCATCTCCCCGGTATTAAAGAACTTACACTGGCTCCCGATAGTAAAACCGGTTGAGTTCAAGGCACTCTGTTTGGTGTTTCGGGCCTATTGGCAACTAGGTCCGATGTATTAATCAAATATGTCAGAACATTACTGTCCACCCAGAGAGCTTCGTTCGACTGACGCTCTGTTAGCAATTATTAAATCTAGTCGATTAGCTTCGAAAGGTGGCCGCCGGCTCCAAACACTGGGGAATTTTCTGTGGAACCAGCTCCCTCATCAGCTCCGAGCATCCACCTCCTTGATGGCCTTCCGTAAGGGCTTGAAGACACTTTTGTTTTCACAAGCCTATAGATAGAGACCTACCCTTCCAAGCCCTTAGCAGGATGCTGCCTTAATCCTAGGCTGCGGTCCATTGTCAGGGAGTAGGGATAGGCTTGCTGTGCCCTGAAACCCCCCCCCCCCTTCTTTTTTTTTTTTTTAGCTTGTTGGTAAGCGCTTAGAAGCGAGTATCACAACTTGCATTTGGCGCTCTAAAAGTATTTAATCCAATCCAATCCAGAAGGACTGTGGACCTGAGAGATATTTTAACCAAAACTAAACAGACGGTGGTTGTCCTCAGTCTAGACGCACAAAAAGCATTTGATTGCCTTAGCTGGCCTTTTATGTTTGCGGTCCTTGACAGGTATGGGTTTTCGGGCCCTTTTATCCAAGCCCTATGAGCCATTTATTCCATCCCTACCTCCCAAGTACAGCTTTCCTCCTGTCTGTCTCAGCGGTTCTCCCTAAGTAACGGCATTAGACAGGGGTGTCCACTATCGCCCTTACTGTTTATTCTGTGTCTTGAACCTTTGGCAGCGGCCATTAGGCAGCATCCAGACATACGGGGGGTTCCGCTGAGGCGGAGAGATTATAAGCCTTTACTTTTTGCTGATGACATTCTACTGACCCTTACTTATCCTTCTACCTCTTTGCCTGCTTTACATAATGTTCTCTCTGTCTTTGGTAGCATGTCCGGGTTTAAGATCAATAGGTCAAAGACAGAGGCCTTACCGATTAATATGTCACCGGAGATGTTCACATCTCTCCAAGGCAAGTTCAATTATCATTGGTGCCCTACCTCATTAAAATATCTGGGGGTGTATATTACATCTTCATATTCCACCTTATACCGAGCTAATTTCCCGCCCATGTTTGCAGAGATAACTCGTCTCTTGAATTTGTGGTCCTAAAATGTCCATACTCTCTAAAATACTGTGGGGTAGATTCATGTAAAATGGCGCATCGTTGCTCCGGCGTGGCGCATCTTTTTTCCGCTACGCCGTACCAGCGGTGAGAGGCATGTACTGTATTCATCAATTTTCCACTCACCTGCGTAGCGGTTTTTCGACGGCGTAAGGCGGCGGAACTGTAAGTGGGCGTCAACACATGCAAATGATGGTCTGACGGTGGCGCGGCGAGATCCGCACGGTGTATCTTAAACGGCGCATGCGCACTGATGTTACCTGCCTGGCTGGCTCCTTTGCACATGCGCAGTACGGTGCGACGTCACCACCAAGATCCACCGCACCACTTCCTACTAGTGCATAAATACGCACACAGAAGCGCCACTCCCTTGCAAAGCGTGACCAGCATTTTTTTGGAATTGCCAGGGCTTTTGCTTTTAGGATGGCTGCACAAGACACTGCCGGTGACCGCAGAATGTTTAATTTCAGCCCTCAGGAGAAGGCTGTGATCACTGATGCGCTCTCCCAACATGGGTCCCGCCTCTATGGGCCACAGAGTGCCCACACTGGCAAAGCGGAGAAGACACGCATTTATGCGGAAATCACCAGGCAGGTGAATGTTGTTGGTGTGGCAGAGAGGGAGCCCAAGCATATCCGAAAAAAAATTAATGATATGCGGAGAGTGGTCAAAGACAAACTTGTGGCCATCAGAAAGCATGCCAGTGGCACAGGAGGAGGACCAGCCACAAGAATGACCCTGACTGCAGAGGACATGGTGGTGGCCAGTTTGCTGGATAGGGAGCTGGTGGAGGGTCTTCCTGGCTTTGAATCAGGGGAGCAGCCTTTGAGGTCAGGTAAGTCTGTTTTATCTGTTTTGTGGTGACTTGCATGGGTGGGGGGGGGATACATGTGACAAGTGTGTGGCTCCTCCAACATGTGTTTGTTTTGTGTCATCCACAGATGTGCAGGATGGAGCTGGCCCGTCAGTTGATGCAGGGCGACCCACCCCATCCATGGTGGAGATTGCCCCTACAGCAGTGCTTGAGGAGGTGTAGGAGGAGCACGTCGGGGTAGAAGAGGCTGCTGTCTATATTCTGGAGGAGACCCCCATACCTGGCCACTCCCAAACCACCCCCCCCATGCAGGATTCCCCTTCAAGGGACACCATCCCCTCCAGGGATTCCCCCTCAAGGGACACCATCCCCTCCAGGGATTCCCCTTCAAGGGACCTCCCCTACACCCGTCCTCCAGCCTCTCAGGCCTCTAGGAAGGCAACGAGGAAAACCAGAGGAGTCCCTGATGATTTTGAAGATCACCTGGCAAGGGACCAGACAAGACAGACCCGCCATATTGGTTCTCTTGCGGGTGATCTTCATCGGGTGGCAGATGGCCTGGCGTCCTCGGCCGAGAGCCAGGCTGCTTGCACTGTGGTAGTGCAGGAAGCCATCACCCAGCAGGCTGGGCAGAATACTGCAATAAATGATAGCCTGCAGGACGTTGTGGGGAACGGGGCAGCCCTTCTGTCCTGCCTGGTGGACCTGCAGACCACCACATCTGACCTGGTCACCGAGGTCCGGAGCCTGTCAGCTGCTGTCCGTGAGGAGGGGAGGCAGACACGGCGACAGCAGCGCAGCAATACTACCCGCCGGCTGCGGATGCAGGCTGCCACCAATACTTACCTCCACCGGCTAGCCGTGGCAATGGAGGGCAGCCAGGCAGCCAGGGAGAGACTGGTTGAGGTTCAACCACCTGCCCCCCCAGCCCCCCCACCTGTGGCTCGCCCCAGGCAACTGCGCCCCAGGAGCCTAGGGACAAGAAGAAGCCCACGACAGGGCCGTTGATGTTTGTCTAATTATGTTTTATACTCAGATTCTGATTTATATTTTTGTTTATCTCCCTGCACACGGTGAGGAGTGCAGGCTACAGTGTGAATGAGGTGTGAATGTGTGGGGGTGACACTCCTGCCATTAAGGGGTGTCACCCTCAGTCATAGGTGAGAAGTTATCACCACGACACGTGTGAATGGTGTATTAATGTACAGCAACATAATTGGAGCCGTGGCGTGGCGTTGCTGCTCCCAAGTCCCATGTGGTGTACTTGGGTCTAATCCAATTTGATGTGGATGTGGTGTGTCTGTGCTAGGGATCACAGTGGTGTGCATGCATGCATTCTCATTGTGCCATGATTAATGTGTGTGTTTAACGTGAAAAGTAGCCTACCACAAGGACCCTCCTGACTGCTCTTCCCTCAGCAGACGGGGGACCCTCGGGCAAGGGGGGACTGTGTGGGTCGGGGGTCAGGTCATCACGTAGCTCAATCTCCAGGCCCTTTCTCACGGCAAAGTTGTGCAGCATGCAACATGCCCCAATGATCTGGCACACGAAGTTTGGGGAATACAAGAGGGTACCCCCAGACTTATCCAGGCATCGGAAACGTGACTTCAGGAGGCCAAATGTGCGCTCCACCACTGCACGGGTTTTGATGTGTGCTTCATTGTATCTTTGCTCTCCTCTGGTTTGGGGATCCCGGAATGGAGTCATGAGATGGGGTCCCAATGCATATGCCGCGTCACCTGGTAATGAAAAGACAGGAGGATGTTAATAGTGCATGTGCCCGTTGTGAGGTGTGCATCACGGGAGGGGATAGTTATGCCTGCCACCCATGTCACTCACCAACCAGCCAGCTGTCCCCATACACGTTCTGTTCAAATTCTGTGGAGATGGTGCTTTGACGGTATATGTAGCTGTCATGGCTGGCCCCGGGGTCCTTGGCACGGACGTGCCATATGAGGCCTTGGGCATCGACTATCACCTGTACATTGATGGAATGCCAATGCTTCCGATTGCAGTATATGTGCTCTGTGTCCCGGGGGGGCCGTAGTGCCACATGTGTGCAATCAATGGCCCCCACAGTGCATGGGAATCTGGCAAGGTTGTAGAAATCTGTCATTGCCTTCCTCCGCAGCTCCTCAGTGGTGGGTTTGATGATGTGGTTGGCCATGCGTCTGAGGATTGCAGGGACAACCTGGTGCACACATCTGCTCATGGTGGATTGTGACATCCCAGCCACCACTCCACTTGTACGCTGGAATGATCCACTGGCAAGGACATGGAGTGTTGCCAGTACCTTCACCAGTGGCTGCACTGCTTGTGAGCGTTGTGTCTGGCTGGTGATGTCCTCCTGCAGGGTTGTGGTTAGTTCCATGATGGCTTCAGGGCTGAATCTGAATAGGCGAAACACCTCCAAATCACTCATGCCAAAGACGTCAATGCGCGTGCGGAATATCCTCTCCCGTGCCCTTCTACGTGCACGTCGACGCTGTAGGGCTATGAGCAAGGCTGCCCCTGGCATGTTGGCAGACAGATGTGTTGTCCAGCAAGTGTTTTTGCTAAATTCGTCTGTCACAGTGTTGCTTTAGCTGCTCTCCAGCTGATCTGTTCAACTCTTGTGCAAAGTTACCCCTGCTTTATGAGGGGTGACTTTCCGCAGAAAATTCCAGTTACGCGCACCGGCTTACGCCGGCGCAAGAGAAACGTGCGTTTCTGAATCGGAGGATCTCCCTCATTTGCATATTTGAATAGATAATCCATGGGAACGGTTGATCTGTCGCGCGTAAAGATGCGCCAAAGACACGCCGGCGTGGAAAAGTTACACCGGAAAAAATTACCCGATTTTAAGGCGGATCTGGTATAGTAGGTACGACGCATGGATCCGACGGCGCAAAATAGCAGTTACGCCGCACATCTCTAAAAACGCCGGAGTAATTGCTACATGAATCTACCCCTGTATCTTTTCGAGACGCTTCCTACTTCGGTCCCAATGTCACAGTTGAAACTCCTCCAGAGGCGATGTCTCAAGTTTATCTGGAACAATGCTTCCCATAGGATTGCACAGTCAGTAGTATACGCTCTTTAGCATAGAGGTGGGTAGGCGGCTCCGGACATTATTAAATACTATTACGCCTCTCACCTCCGTATATTAACCTCTTGGGTGTCTAGAAAGGCCCCTTCCAGGTGGGCAGAGATAGAAATGGGGATTACCGCGCCGGTACATTCCCTGTTATATGCTTTGGCCATCTTCCACTAAATTCATGCCCCAGCTGAGAGCTTTATGTTTGGCTCCAATGCTGTTTACCCTGGCTATTTGGAGGAGATGTGTGGAGCGGTTCTCCCTTTCCTCCAAGTGTTCCCCCCTGATGAATGTCCTTTTTAATCCAGATATTCCTGGACTCAAGCTGGAATTTTTCAGTTGCGACATTTAGTCAATCCGGTCACACGTATTTTTTTATCTTTTTCAGATCTACAAGCGAAATATGATCTGCCATCCTCCCTTCCGTACTCTTATCTACAATTCAAGCATTTTTTTCTTTCTGCTTTCCCTTCCTTATCGCTAGAGAGACCCACAGATTTTGAGCTTCTATGTGTAGCGGGTCCCTATGAACTTATGCAGATTTCATCCATATATAAAATTTTACATGAAACCCCCCTTTGACGGACTCTACGCATAACTATATAAAAAAAATGGTCTACTATACTAAAACGCCCGATTTGGTTATTGGATTGGGGGAAAATATGTGCTAACACTTTGAAGATCTTGCGTTGTGTAGTACAGAGGAAGACAGCCTTTAACATTTTGTTATTTTGTTATAGGACCCCGGTCTTATTGCACGCTCGTGACCCTACCCTCTCTAAGTTTTGCTGGAGATGCATGGGGTCCGTGGGCTATCTTTTTCATATTTTCTGGGAATGTCCTCTCATTGGCCCTTTTTGGATAAAGATTTAAGAGCTTCTACAGTCACTGCTTTCTCATCCCGTGCCCCTGTCACCTTTACACTTCATATTGGGCCTGCCCCTTTCCGGTTTGCCTAAGACATCACAGAAACCTATGTCTTTTGTCCTTTTAGCCGCGAAGAGAGCCATCCCTAGGCTATGGCTTTCCACTTAACCCCCCACTATTCACCATGTCCTTTCAATAGTAGTAGATACACGTAGGATGGAACACTTAACTGCTAAGATTGAAGACACTTTGCCTTTGTTTGAGAGCATTTGGAAACTGTGGGATGATTCTGAGTTCGCATCCGGTTATATATCTGAACATGATCCTTGACTCCCATGGTGCATGTTTTACGTTTGTTCTCTCTTTGTTTTTGTTTTTCTTGTTCATTCTCTATCTTTTATCTGGTAATCAGGGCCGGTACAAGGCAGGGGCGGAAGGGGCGGGTGCCCAGGGCGGTACCATTTTCTGAAGGGAGGGGGGCGCAGGTGAAGTGCCTGCGCTGCTAATAGTTGTGCTGTACGTCCCCCCGGTCACATCAGGTTTTATGCCGCTGTGCCTGTATGTGGGCGACTGGGTAACGAGGGAAGGGTACGTGAAGAAAAAAAAATATGTGACAGACCACTCCCCTCGCACGGGACCGCTGAGTTGAATGGGCGGGCCATCAGCTCTCCACAGAACATCGTATCCAGACTGCCTCCAAGCAGCGTGAGTTTTCTCCCTGTCCCTGCTGCTCTGTGAGCTGATTCCACCCCTCCACCTCTTACATCTCTCACTGCAAGTCAGTGCGATCTTATCTCTCCTGCCACCCCACTCCATCCCCCCTCACCTGTCCTCAGTCATGGTGAGGTCCGGCTGGGGATACGTGCTTTTAAGCTGGAGCCATTCGGAGCCAGAGAAGTTGCTGCAAGCAATTTCACCAAGAGGTCAGATGCAAGGGTTGGGGGGTATGTGGAGGGAGTTGGAGCATTCTAAAGTCCAGCCTGGACACTGACATGGCTAGGGGGGCTTCCATACATTGAGGGGACTGAGACTTCCCTGGACTCCCCCCTGTTCTGGGAACATCCCATATGTGAGGAAGTGACAGGAACCCAGCATGGAAAAGGGGGAGTCCTGGACATGCTGGGACTTGTAGTGACTGTGTGGCTATCCCTAATTCAGTGCCACAAGAGGTTCAGTTGAATGTGCAAATAACATAAGGAACACCCATAACAGAGATCATTAATACACTACTGGATTATATTACAACTAAGAACCCCAGTGCTGCACATATTTAAAAATATGAAGCAGAATAAACTGATAAAAAGAAAAAATCCGTATATACAGATGAAATTCATCAATAAAGTTCAAGTGAATCTGCACATAACAAATAAATACAATAAGACAACCTTAACCCACTGGATATTGCAACCAAAAGCACCAGTGCTGTAAAAAATCAACGGTCTTGATGTGACGTCTGAGGTGAGCTGTTAGCACATATGGAGTGATCACACCATCATATATGCATTTCTATCACCACTGGGATCTGTTTGATGTATTTATTTGCTTGGACACATTGATGTGGGATGTGAAACACAGAAAAGAACACTTTATTGATGAAATTTATTATCCTATGAAATATATTTGGTTTATCTATTTATTCGCCATATTTGCACATATTTAGATGTTTTACAGCACTGGTGCATTTGGTTGCAGTACCCAGCAGGGGCATCTTATTTGAATATTGCTACCGCATTAATGAACTTTATCTGCATGTGGAATTATCTTGCTTTGCACAATTTTTTATATTTGCAGCACTGGTGCTTTTGGGTGCAATATCCAGTAGGGTACTATTGATTTTTATGTATTTTATATATTTATTTGTTTTTTGCACATTCGAATGAACTTCATTGATGAATTTGATCTGTATATATGGTATTTTTCCTTTTTATCTATTCCGCTTTGTTTGCACATTTTTAATTATGCGCAGCACTGGTGTTTTTAGTTGTTATATTTAGTAGTATATTAATGATCTCTGTTATTGATATTCCTTATGTTGTTTGCTTATTATTTGTACATTCATCTGAACCTCTTGCAGCGCTGGGGTTTTGATTTAGTACCCAATAGGTCTTTTTGTGTTATGCATTTTTTACACTTTGTTTTATTGATCCGTCTGGATCCGATTGGGGGAGGGGAGAATGCTGAGGGGAGGTTAATTACCAATGTTATTACATTTCTGTAATATGAAGCATGAGGGGGTTAATGTATTGCCATTGGTCACTGATGCATTGGTGACCAGTGGCAATTAATTAACCCCTTTGTGCATTAGTGGCATCAGCACCCAGTCAAACACCATTGATAAAAGTCCCAATGTGATTAAAGCTAATCGCAGCTACCCATCCTCCCGGGATTTCGAGAAGCGCAGTGACATCAGCTGACGGAGTGACGCGCTGACGTCACCGCACTTCTCGAATTCCCAGAAGGACAATTAGCTACGATTAGCCAGTCGGCTTGTTTTGATCCTAAAGCGATTAAATGTTTTTTCTGTTAAGTGCAATATTTTATACCCTAAAATTAAATTTTTAAAGATATTTATAGTATGGCGAGCAAGCCTTTTGTATTTTGGGGATGGGGGGCGCAGTTTGCCATCTTCGCCCTGGGCACCAAATGACCTTGTCCCGGCACTGCTGGTAATAGCTGATTTTTTACGAGTTCTGTCTGCCTTGGACTGTGGCTAGCTTACATTGCCTTGATACTTCATTATCTTACATGATTTTATCAGATAGCGCCTGTAACTCCACACTGTGTAAGGTTTGCTTGCTATGTATTACCAAAAGTTGAATATACTTGTCACAATGTCATACATTGTATGTTGTCTTTGAAAATTTCATAAATAAAAAAAATAAAAAAAAGAACACTTTGTGCAGGGACAATTCTAAACACTGGAAAATATGCGCTACTTTACATGCATACTTTAGACGCCCCCCCAGGTACGAAATTTAAAGGAATAATTGAATTTTATTGTTTCACTTTAAGTATTATTAAAATCACTGCTCCCGAAAAAATGCCTGTTTTTAAAACTTTTTTTTACATTGATACATGTGGCATGGGGTAGGACCCAGGTCCCCAAACACTTTTTAGGACAATAACTTGCATATTACAATTTTAAATTAGCACTTTTAATTTTTCATGTTCGTGTCCCATATACTGTAATGGTGTTCACGTGTTTGAACACATTTTTAGCCTGTTAGCATGTTCTGGTGCAAATTAAACTGGGGGTTGTTCGGCTTAGTAGGCGGGAAGGATGGGTGGCACTGATGGGCATTGATGTGCACTGATACGTGGCGCTAATGGTCACTTATATGCGGCACTGGTAGGCATCCCTGGCAGGTATTGTGAATGGGCACTGATTGGCAGCTGCCTGGGCATTGATTGGCAGCTGCCTTGGCACTGATTGGTATATCCATGGTGGTCTAAGGTGGCATGTCTGGTGGTCCTGGTGGCACCCTGATGGTCCTGGGTGGGCATCTTAGGGGGGGCTGCGCTGGTAAACAATCAGCACAGACCCCCCCATCAAGAGAGCAGCTGATCGCCTCTCTTCTACTTGCATCTGTCAGATGTGAGGAAAAGTCGATCAACGGCTCTTCCTGTTTACATGAACAGCTGTGTGCAATCACCATCAGAAGCTTTTTACAGAGATCAGTGTAGCGGTGTGTTAAACTGACACGCCACCCAACCAATTGCAGTGATGTGTGCCCCCACGGGCGCGTGGCGCTTGTTATCCTGCTGGACGTCAGTATAACTGACCCACGCCTGGCCGTCATTCTGCTATAGGCCGGGCGTGAAGTGGTTAAAGGGACACGTTTTGAGTTGGTGCTATAAAGAAGAAAGCGGCGTATGTGTTGAAACCGCTGATAGAAATTGATTTTCTTTACGCCTTCGGCCAGTGGAAAACAAGACTGCAGCAATGTATTAGTGCAAATGGGGAATGTATTGAAGGGGACAAGCATTCAATTTGTAATACATGTAAATAAAGATTTGTTTGATTGTTTAATAGACCCACCTCATATGTTTTTTTTTATTTTTTTATTCAGATGTCAGTGGGGAAGGCCATTGACAGCTGATGACTCATTGGTTGTTAATGTCACCATGGCCAGATTCCCGGCTCTGTTTCTGAACACCAAGTTTTACTGTGCCCTGATTGGGCAAAGCTTTGCCCAATCAAAGTGCAGAAAGCAATTTTCAGTGGTGCGAAATGCGCAGTTCATTGCAGGGCATTCAGTGGGGGGAACAGCCGATGCTCGGCCCAAACTCATGCTCAGGCTGAACCGTTCGCCCAACACTACTCACCAGTCCCTGGGGTATTGTGGTGACCTCTTCCTCCAGGACGAAGTGATCCCCGCAGTCTCTCTCTGAAAGCCTCCGGTGAGCAGATTGTGAGTGGATGCTCCAATCTCCCTGCAGCAGCAGTGCAGGTGTTGTGACATGAGTGTTGTTGCACCTGCCTTTGGGTGTCTAAATCTCAGGCTTGGATCTCCACTGGTATGGTCTTCTGCTACCAGGTGAATATACAGTCAGAGGTGCTCTTTCTTTAATCTCCTAATCCTCAATGCCAAAAGGATAAACTTTCCCAGGCAGTTTAACAAAAATAATTTTGCCTTTCCTCCTACTGCTCAGTGCTTTTTGGGATCTGTAGTGTAAGGAGTCTGTTTGTCCAATTATATGGGTGCCTTCTCAAACTAGAAAAAAATCTGATTCTCAGAACTCTGCTTAGAGGTCTATGGGCTTGCTTAGCTTTAGCACTCCCCCTGCTCACCAGAGGAGAATGGTGCAGCATAGCATCAATATCTCCGTAAAGAGAGAAAATAATAAAAGGCAATGTCTCTTTCTCCATATTGTTGTAGCCCAACACCTGGGTACATTATCTTGAAATTGCACATGCCAACTTGTGTGATGGATGTAGAAAGTGGAACAAGTTTATAAATTGTATGAACAACTTTGTTGGTAAATGGTAAAGAGTGGCCACAACTGACCCTTTTTAAGTCTCTATTGGTTCCCTGGACAATCTGGCTAAAACTGTGTGTATCAGGTAGTTTGTCTGATACCTATGGAATTAGAACACAATCTGAGGAAAGCTTTATTTCTCGCTATTGATGGGCGAAAGCTTCGGCCTGAGCATGAGTTTGGCCCAAACATTTGCCTGTTAAGCTATTCGCTGAATACCCGACTTTGTAGGGTGTTCAAAGTGCATTCTGCACCCTAATTGGGAAAAGCTTTGCCCAATCAGGGCGCAGTATAAGCTGGTTGTTAACCACTTGAGGACCCGCTCATGTACATATACGTTGGTACCTTAAAGATGGATATCTCGGTAACGGCAGCAGCTGCTGCCACAACCGAGATATCCATCTTTTCTTTGAGCGGTCCTGTAAACGATAACGGTCGTTTCTGCGGCTGATTCACCGTTATTGGTGGTGGGAGAGGGGCCGGAGCCGTCGGCAGCAAAGGAGGTCCTGTCCTCTCCTCGGCTGGGATACGAGTGAGGGCAAGATGGCCCCCACCCGTCCCCATAGAAAAACATCACTTCCGCCCATGTGTCTTAAAGCAATTTTTTCTGGTTGTCATTTTTATAAAATGACAAAAAACATATTTTTTTTGCATTTAAGTCTAAATATGGGATCTGAGGTCTTTTTGACCCCAGATCTCATATTTAAGAGGACCTGTCATGCTTTTTTCTATCACAAGGGATGTTTACATTCCTTGTAATAGGAATAAAAGTGACCCATTTTTTTTTTTGTAAAAATTAATAAAATAAATACAAATAAATAAGAAAACAAAAACATTTTTTTTTTTAAAGCGCCCCATCCTGATGAGCTCGCGAGTAGAACCGAACGCATATGTGAATAACGCCCGCATATGAAATCGGTGTTCAAACCACACAAGTGAGGTATTACCGCGATCGTTAGAGCAAGAGCAATAGTTCTAGCCCTAGACCTTCTCTGTAATTCAAAAGATGCAACCTATAGAATTTTTTAAACGTTGCCTATGGAGATTTTTAAGGTTAAAAGTTTGACGCCATTCCACGAGCGGGCACAATTTTGAAGCGTGACATGTTGGGTATCATTTTACTTGGCGTAACAGTATCTTTCACAATATAAAAAAGCCGGGAAAACTTTACTGTTGTCTTATATTTTTATTTAAAAAAGTGAATTTTTTCCAAAAAAAAGTGCGCTTGTAAGACCACCATTTTATTCTCTAGGGTGTTAGAAAAAAAATATATAATGATATATATAATGTTTGGGGGTTTTAAGTAATTTTCTAGCAAAAAAAAACTATTTTAATCTTGTAAATACCAAATCTGAAAAACAGCCAATGTCCTTAAGTGGTTAAGGAGCAGGGCACAAAAGTTTCCCTAACAACCAATGAGTCATCAGCTGTCAATGGGTTTCCCCTGGATAAGGGTCTGGTGCAGATTTAGAGGGGAACCCCATACCAAAATATAAAATAAATAAATGCCTGAGGTCCCCCCTAAAATCCATACCTGACCCTTATCTGGGCATGCAGCCTGGCAGCTCAGGAAAGGGGTAGGAGAATGAGCTAGCACCCCCTCCTAAACCATACCACATGCTCTCAACATGGGAGGGAAGATGAATTGTGGCAGGGGGGTCTGTGGGCAGGGGGCTTTTTGGAATCTGGAAGCCCCTTTAACAAGGGGGCCCCCAGATCGCAGCCCCACATTGCGCCTGGTAGCCTTGCCCCCCCATGCACAGTCAATGATGTCAGTAGGGTTGGTGCCACCAGGAGACATAGCCAGGTGGCCCCCGCCCCTATATAACCACTATAGGCCCCACCCTGCCTATAGCAAAATGATGGCTGGGAAGTGGTTCAGTTATCCTGACTGGACTCCCAGCAGGATAAACCGTGATTGGACGGTTGTGACACACTGCATCACGATTTCTGTAAAGAGCCTCTGATAGAGGCTCTTTACCACTTGATCAGCTGTGTCCAATCATGGATGATCATGATGTAAACAGGAAGAGACATTTATCAGCTTTTCCTCACTCACAGCGACTCTCCTGACAAGGGGGGTCTGTGCTGATGGTTTATCAGCGCAGCGCCCTCGCGGATGCCCACTCAGGACCACTAGGAATGCCGCCAGGACCACCAGGGATATGCCAAAGAGCCCAGACAGCTGCTTATCAGTGCCCATTAATAATGCCTGCCAGTGCCATCAGTGATGCCTATCAGTGCCCATTAGTGCTGCATTTCAGTGCCCATCCCTGCATTTTTTTATTTGTTTAGCAAAAAAAATTAATTGCAGAGGTGATCAAATACCTCCAAAATAAAGCTCTATTTGTGGGAATAAAATTATAAAAATTTGGTTTGAGTACAGTGTAGCATAATTGTCATTTAAAGGGTGATAGTTCAGCAAAGTTTAGTAAAGTTTCAGCAAAATTTCAGCACAGTTTCAACACAGTTTAGCACAGCCTAGCGCTGTTTAGCACAGTTTAGGCAAAGTATAGCACAGTTCAGCACAGCCAAGCGCAGTTTAGCACAGTTTAGCTCTGTTTAGCACAAATCCACAACAATAACTTAAGCCTCACAGACAGGAGACCAGAACACTCTCCCCACTTTTCGGCACTCTAATCCCTCCTGAACTGGTCTGGAATGCTCACACTTCCGATCATTTTGCTGTATTTTGATCGATTTATCTGCCGTATTCCTGTTCTGATCAGTCGCTGACACGCTCCACAATCTAGTGTCTGAAGCTGATGTGTCCAACACCTCGGTATCTCAGCCAGCCAAGCCAACCAATCCAGGAAACTCCAGAAAGGCAACGCCAGGACACAGACCACATCAGTCGGAAGACAGCAAAAGACAACACAATCAGCTCTGGCAACAACTGATGTCCCTGTATCTGTCCAGTTCGGTACAGTGAGCATGGAAACACACGTTGAAACACACTGTAACACACCATTCTGTCTCCTGTCTCCTGTGATAAGCCTGCTTCTACACCGCAAGTTCCACAACCAATATTCTCAGCTCAGGTAAGCCTGTGCACAGTTGATATTAAGCTAGTAAACAGCAGGATCAGGAGCAAAGCCAGGTCATGTCTGCTAAACTGTCCTAAACTATGCTGAACTGTGCTAAACGGTGATAAACTGCAGAATGGTGCTGAACAGTGTTGTGCAGAATGGTGCTGAACAATGCTGTGCAGTACAGAGCTAAATTGTGCTGTACTGTGCTTATCCATGTGAAATTGTGCTGAACTCTGCTGAAACCGTGCTAAAACTGTTCTAAACTGTGATGGACTGTACTAAACTGTGCTGAACAGTGTTGAATGGTGCTGAACAGTGTTAAATGATGCTGAACAGTGCAGAATCGTGCTGAATGGTGCGGAACCGTGCTGAACAGTGCTGTGCTGTACTGTGTTGTACTGTCCTGTGCGGTGCTGAACCATGCTGAACTGTGCTGAATGGTGCTAAACTGTGCCGTGCTGAACAGTAGGCATGAGCCCGATGTTCAAGTCAAATGTAAGTTTGACTCAAACATTGGGTGTTCGGCTAATAGCGAACAATTTGTGGTATTTGCGGCAAATTCGAAAAAGCCGCGGAACACCCTTTAAAAGTCTATAGGAGAAATCAAAAGTGTTAATATGCAAGTTATTGTCCTAAAAAGTGTTTGGGGACCTGGGTCCTGCCCTAGGGGACATGTATCAATGCAAAAATAAGTTTTAAATATGGCCGTTTTTTCATGAGCAATGTTTTTAATAATGCCCAAAGTGAAACAATGAAAGTGAAGTCTATAGTATGCATGTAAAGTGGTAGTGCATCCTACCTCATCAAGATGGCTTTTAAAAGTATTATCTTATTTCCACTATCTTTAGGATTGCACCCCCAAATCTATTTAAGGTTGGATCCAGTATCATATTGCATTCTCCCATACATATTACATATGCATTGTGTTATTGAGCCATAAACAGCACTGCATCCTTCACCACATGCATACCTGCTTGGATTATAATATTTCATAGATAAACACCATCCGGGTCACATTTATAACTGATGCACTCCCATGGCACCGATCAGTGTATAGACACTCCCCTTAAATAAGATGTGTAATATGAATAATAGGTATGGTTAACCTAGGGCTTCTTCAAATATTTTAAATGATCTTTTATCATATGCGTTTCCTGCAAACATACTATTTTAGCTTTAGTCTGTTGAATCATCATAAATATCTGACTTCTCTTAGGGGTTGCTCCCATTCCTCTTACATTCCATGATAAAAAAGTGCACTGTTCACTCTGTGACAAGGTCGCAGAAATAGCGGTGATGTAATGCAGCAAAGTCGCTGATCTTAAGCAATAAATACGGCTTTATTGCACTCAAAAGAAATAATACAAAACAAAATGGCCTACTCCAATTTAGGAGGCTAACTAACAGTAGTGTCCCTCACTACACTGTACTGGAGGGGCTATTCCAGCCTCCAGTATAAAACAAACAGAATAACAGTCCAAATAAACAATTATCTGTGACAGATCTTGTTCCTCCAATGCAGACAGTTTCCAACCTGTCCGTCCGGCTCAGCATACCTGTCACACTGAGCTCTCCCTTTCCACTTCCTTACCAGGTGACTGTTAAATAATAGGGGGAAGAGAGGAGGTTTACCTGTTGGCCAGGCTTAACCCCTTCCAGGGCAGGGAACGCTGACCTTTCCAGTTTCTCACTGGTGTACATACAATCGTGTACCCTGTCACACATCCTCCCCACAGCTTAACACTTGGGTGGGAAGTGGCCACCTCTACAAACCCATGTACTTGGGACAGAGCATCTGCATTACTGTGGAGGAGACCTGCCCTATGTTGTACCACAAAAGAAAAGGGCTGAAGGGACAGAAACCACCTCGTGACCCGAGCGTTCTTGTCCCTGTTGGTGTTCATCCACTTTAACGGAGCATGGTCTGTGACGAGGGTAAACTGCCTGCCCAACAAATAGTAGAGGAGTGTTTCTACTGCCCACTTGATCGCCAAACACTCTTTTTCCACTGCGGCATAGCGCTGTTCTCGAGGTAACAACTTCCGACTCAAATACAGCACAGGGTGTTCCTCACCATCCACATATTGGGACAAAACTGCACCCAGACCCACCTCTGAGGCATCGGTCTGGAGAAAGAACTCCTTTCTAAAGTCAGGAGCCACAAGCACAGGTTGGGCACAAAGCGCTGCCCGCAGACAAGTAAAGGCTTCCTCAGCCTCGCTGTTCTACTTTACAGTGTCTGGACTTCTGGCTTTAATAAGGTCAGTGAGCGGAGCAGCAAAGTGAGGAATAAACCTCCGATAGTAGCCTACAATCCCCAAGAAATCTCTGACTTGTTTTTTCCTCAGCGGTCTGGGCCAGCTCTGTATAGCTCCTATCTTGTTCATTTGTGGTTTAACAAGTCCTCTGCCAACCAGGTAACCCAAGTATCTAGCCTCTGCTAGACCCAAGGCACATTTAGAGGGGTTAGCTGTCAGACCCGCTCTTCTAAAAGTGTCCAACACTGCCTGTACTTTATCCAGATGGTTTTCCCAGTCCGGGCTATGAATGATCACATCATCCAAGTATGCGGCTGCATACTCAGTGTGGGGCCTGAGCAACTTATCCATTAGCCTTTGGAAAGTGGCTGGAGCTCCATGGAGGCCAAAAGGCATGATCCTGTACTGGAATAGGCCATCAGGAGTGGCAAAGGCTGTCTTCTCTCGGGCGCGCTTTGTCAATGGGATCTGCCAATAACCCTTTGTCAGATCCAACGTTGTGAAGAACCTATATTTGGCTAATCGCTCTACTAGTTCATCCACCCTAGGCATGGGTTAGGCGTCAATCTTAGACACTTTGTTTAACTTCCTGAAGTCATTACAAAACCTGATGGACCCATCAGGTTTGGGCACTAGAACAATGGGGCTGGACCACTGGCTTTGAGACTCCTCTATCACTCCAAGCTCAAGCATTTTCCTGACTTCATCCCTTACAGCTTCCCTCTTGCCCTCTGGAATGCGGTAAGACTTCACTCTTACGACAACCCCTGGTTCTGTAATAATGTCATGGGTAATCTCTTGGGTTTGTCCAGGGTTGGGGTAGAAAACATCATTATTGCTCTCAACCAAGCCTCTAGCTTCTTTTATTTGCTCAGGTGTCAGCTCTGGAGAGATTGTCACTGAAGGCCTAGGTGCCTGTGGACTAGGTGTGGTGTCCCCCACTGCGGCCATGCAGTCCTCTCTAGTCCTCCATGGCTTAAGAAGGTTTATGTGGAACACGGCCTCCTTCTTCCGGCGTCCCGGCTGACTAACTTTATAATTTACTGGGCTCACTTTTTCCAAGACCTCATAGGGTCCCTGCCACTGTGCTAGAAGTTTGCTTTCTGCGGTGGGTACTAGAACCATTACTCTGTCCCCCCTTTCAAACTGTCTCACTAGGGCCCTTTGGTCATAGTAGGACTTCTACCTACTCTGCACCTGCTCCATATGCTGGTGAACAAGAGGGGCAATCTGAGCCATACGCACCCGCATATCTTCAACATACTGGAGGACATTGGTCCCAGTTACCCCCTGTTCTTCCCAGGGTTCCTTTAGGATATCCAGTATACCCCTGGGATGCCTACCATATAAAAGCTCAAACGGGGAGAAGCCCGTATAACTTTGGGGAATCTCTCGAACTGCAAACAACAGGTAAGGAAGTAACAAGTCCCAATCCTTCCCATCCCTGCTAACGACTTTTCTCAACATCCCCTTTAGGGTCCAGTTAAACCTTTCTACCAACCCATCTGTCTGGGGGTGATACACTGACGTTCTCAGAGTCTGTACATTAAATAGCTGACATAGCTCTTTCATAATACGGGAGACAAACGGTGTCCCCTGATCCGTGAGCAATGTCTTGGGTATCCCCACCCGTGTAAACATCTGAACCAACTCTTTTGCAAAACTTCTAGCATTCTCCTTACGTAGTGAAATTGGCCTCCGGGTATCTGGTGGCATAATCGCGGATGACAAGGATGTACTGGTGCCCTTGAGCTGTTTTCTCTAAAGGGACCCACTAGGTCCATGCCAATCCTCTCAAACAGAACGTCAACTATGGGGAGAGGTATGAGTGGGGCTCTCAACTTCGGTCTGGGAGATGCCAGCTGGCATTCCGGGCAAGAAGCACAATACCTTTTAATCCCCTCATATACCCCAGGCCAGAAGAACCTCCTGAGCACCCGTTCTTGGGTTTTCTCCACCCCTAAGTGTCCCCCCAGAAGATGAGAGTGAGAGTAATCCAGGATTTTTCGGGTGTATGATGAAGGCACAACCAGTTGTTCAAGTTCTTGTCCCTCATCGGAGGTTACTCTGTAAAGGAGATCGTTTTTAAGGATAAAATAGGGATAGGCCTTTCCCGTTACCCCTTCCACTGGTACCCCATTAACCTCTACAACATTACTCCTGCAACAGGGGATCATCTGCCTGGTCACGGCCAAAGCCACTACCCGAAATATCCAGGATATCTGTATCCCCCTCATTGCCTTCACTGGTAGCCTCTGGGGCGGGTTCCGGTTGACCAACCTCTGCCTCATCTTCTGTCTGTCATGGGGCCCCGCCTCTCCTGGACTGCTCTCCACGCTGATTTAACAGGACTTCCTTGACAGCCCTATTAAATCTTAGCTTGCTCTCCCTGCGTTCCCATCTTGTTTTACCTCTTTTTGGATTAGAGATATACAAGTCAGGATGAGCAAAGGGAAATACTTCATGGACCCCTGTATTTCTCTGCTCCACTTCAGGTTCCCCTTGTTCTCCCATCACAGGGGGCTGTAACAGAGCATGGAAATTAGGGAAATTCCTTCCTATTATCAAAGGATTTGGTAGACGAGGAACTACCACCGCTACGATCCTTACCAAACTGCCCTGTACTAACACTTCTATGTTGACAGTGGGATACCGCACAGTACACCCATGAATACACAAAACCCCCATGGTTCTATGCTTCTGAATCCAACAAGGTTTTACCAATTTACTGGCTACCAAAGTCAGGGCACTGCCAGAGTCCACCAGGGCCACTGTCTCTTGTTTGTCCAGCAGGACAGGTACTCGGAAGGTATGTCCCCCTTCTACCAGGCCTGCTAAACAAATGAGCCCGCAAAAGTCAGAGGAATCTTCCCCTAGTCCACACTGCATTGGCTCAGGAAGATTGGGGCATCTCGCCCTGACATGTCCTTTGGCGCCACACTCAAAACTAGTTATGGAGTTTCTCCTAGAATGGTCCTCTTTCCCAGGGTTTTGACTTCTAAAGTCTGTTTTGGAAAAACGGGCCCCGGATCCGAAGTCTGCTTCCACTCCACTCCTCCGGTCTCCTGGTCTCTGTATTTTCCCGATCGTCCTAGAGAGACATCGGTCCAAATTTTTGGTAGACAGGTACCGCTCCACTTGTGCGACCATACTACCACAGTCCAGAGGATTTCCCTGAGTGACCCACTCCCGGAGGCCATTTGGAAGCTCTCTCATGTAACGGTCCAGTACAAGCGCTTCTATAATCTGTGCAGGGGTTTGAGTCTCTGGTTTGAGCCACTTCCAAGCCAGATGAATTAAATCGAACATCTGGGATCTTGGCGCTTTTCCTTCTTTGAACCTCCAGTTGTAGAAACGCTGGGCCCTCACTGTGGAAGTCACCCCTAAGCGAGCCAGGATCTGTCCTTTCAGTTTGGGATAGTCTGCAGCAGCCACCTCATCCAGATCAAAATAGGCTTTCTGTGCATCTCCCAGGAGGAAGGGTGCAATGATTCCAGCCCACTGTTCTGGGGCCCAGCCTTCTCGGGTGGCGGTCCGTTCGAACGCCAGTAGGTAAGTCTCCACATCATCATCCGGGGTAATTTTCTGCAGACAGCTGCTTGCACATATTTGGCTTACCCCCCTTGCTGGTGGGTTAGAAGACCCTTGGGTAGTCATCTGATGCAGGATTGCTTTGAGAACAGCATGGTCTGACTTTTGTGCTTCAGTCAAAGCTTCAATCTTTAAAGTCAGGAGCCTGTTGGGCTCCTGTTGTACTGCAGCTGCGGCAGCTGCCTGTCTACTAATCTCTTGTTGCGCTGCAGCGGATTGTCTATTAGTCTCTTGTTGTGCTGCAGCTGAGGCCGCTACCTGTCTATTAGTCTCTTGCTGCACAGAGACAGCTTGAAACAGGGCTTTCACAATATCTTCCATTTTCTGGGTCCTGTACCTTTAAGGCCACTATAACTGTAAATTAACCGGTACAACAGCAAACATCCCACTTCTGACACCACTTGTGACAAAGTCGCAGAAATAGCGGTAATGTAATGCAGCAAAGTCGCTGATCTTAAGCAATAAATACGGCTTTATTGCACTCAAAAGAAATAATACAAAA
Organism: Rana kukunoris; assembly: GCA_029574335.1. Classification (NCBI taxonomy): domain Eukaryota; kingdom Metazoa; phylum Chordata; class Amphibia; order Anura; family Ranidae; genus Rana; species Rana kukunoris. Next base: position 145,710,245 of record CM056056.1, read on the forward strand.
CAAAATGGCCTACTCCAATTTAGGAGGCTAACTAACAGTAGTGTCCCTCACTACACTGTACTGGAGGGGCTATTCCAGCCTCCAGTATAAAACAAACAGAATAACAGTCCAAATAAACAATTATCTGTGATAGATCTTGTTCCTCCAATGCAGACAGTTTCCAACCTGTCCGTCCGGCTCAGCATACCTGTCACACTGAGCTCTCCCTTACCAGGTGACTGTTAATTAATAGGGGGAAGAGAGGAGGTTTACCTGTTGGCCAGGCTTAACCCCTTCCAGCCTGGGAACACTGACCTTTCCAGTCTCTCACTGGTGTACATACAATCGTGTACCCTGTCACAACTCATATTTCCCGTAGATAGTTATTAATAGGGACTATATCCACTAGGTGTCCTATCTTCCATCCTATTTATCTGTTTTAAGTGAAGTGGTGTCCCTGCAGCCATTGATATCCAGATTGAAATAACTCTACATCTCCTGACCCCAATAACTTAAAAATATTTTATTAATTCAGAGTGCGAAAAATAAAAAATTTAGACATTGCAAAAAAATTCCAAGAAAAGTGTCCAGCCTATTTAAGCTTAAGATTACCGATATTTATTTTACTTACTTAACTATATATCCCAAATAGCCCAAAAAATGGGAAAACAGAGAAGAGGAGGAAAAGGAGTGGCCCGGGAGATTCAAAAGGAAAAAATAATTTCCTCAAGACATATAACAAATATTTATATAAATCTTCTTACCCTCCCCCTCACCTCCCCCTTCTGATTTAATACAGGGGTAGTTCCCCTCTCTTCCAACCCCCCTTATAGAATATCAATTATCCCCTCTTGTGCTATTTCTTTAGCCCATCTAAAGATGAATTAATAAAGTGCAATAATAAAGTGCATTAATAAAGTGAAAGGGTAGAAAAATTTACCAATAGCTAACATGTAAATGATGAACTACAAATTGTGAGGGATTTAGCGGGTGTGTGTGACTCCCTGGATGGGTTCACTACACGCTGAACTATACAGAAAGGCAGTTGAGGATGGTTGAAAACAAAGGATATGGTTTAATCTTCCATATTGCTGAATACAAGTACAAGCATCAAAACAGCATAAACAAAACAAAACATAAAATAAACCCTGGCCACTTGGGGCATCTACCTTCACCACACAGGAACCTGCCTATGAAGTCTGGCACAGCCTACTGCTGGGCAGACACTGCTGGCCATACAGCAAAAAACAAAACGTCTCTTTGATATTTATCACAGAGAAATACTGATACGACCTCACCTTCAGAAGTCTTTCTAAGTCCACTGCTCTCCTTAACTCAAAGACCTCAGGATGCAGCAATCAGTAGTCACCCTCTGGGTGACTTATAGAGGCCTTAATTGCCTCATACTGAACAGCTGAAGTTTTCCAACACCCTAAACCATGGGTCCTCAAACTACGGCCCTCCAGCTGTTCAGGAACTACAATTCCCATCATGCCCTAGTCATGTCTGTGAATGTCAGTGTGTTACAATGCCTCATGGGATGTGTAGTTCTACAACATCTGGAGGGCCGTAGTTTGAGGATCCCTGCCCTAAACCTTTCTGGCTATTTCTGCAGCCGACACCTAATAGTAATTGGTGAATTGTCTAAACAAGGCAGAAATGTATCTCCCGTCTGTGACAACACCCACAGATTTACCTGACTTCCTGTCACAAAATATATAATCAAAAAGATACAAGGTACACGTTATATCATATATATAAATAAAATGTGTCCAATAAAGTGCAAATGTGTATTTAAATACCTCAAACCTTCTATATCAGTTTAAGGATACCTGTCTACTGAAAGCAATACCATATATCCATTATTGTGCCAAAAAAAAAACTTTTTATTTCCCTTTAAGGGAAATAGGAGAAAACATGAATATCTGTCCTCTTCTTTATTTCTCCCTTAATAAAGAGAAAGGAAAGGGAGCGGGGGATGGGGGGTTAGTCCAAAAATCTTAATGCCAAAGTCTAGTCTGTGGGTGATTTTTATTGGTCCATAACCATTCGTAAGCCTGTTCTGGTATAGTAAAAAATAAAATCTTCCTTCTGTCCTCCACTCTTTTTTTTGTTTCAATGTTTTTATTGGAATTTTCCATTAAAAAAAAAAAAATTACAAATATACGTATTACATACAGGTAGATTCTTCAGATATAAACAGATATTTTTGTTCACAATTAGAAATAGATAAAAATAATAAACAAAAAGATTCATACAAGTAGGAATCAATAAATATGTATCAATACAGTAATACGTTTTCGTACAAGAGAGAAAAGCTGTTATGTGCATAAGTTATTCATTAAACAAGTATCCTCAATGTATCAATTGTTACATTCCCCCGTACTTTATTTATATAAAAAAGGGAATATAATTTACAGAAAACTGGTGTCTAAGTGAACTATTAAACTTTCTGATCTAGCCATTTTTTCCAAGGAGCCCACGAGATATCGTGTTTGTGTAAAGTATTCATGGATATAGCCAATAAACGCTCATACGTCAGATGTAGATTTGTTAGATCGACAGCTTCAAGCACAGATGGAGGGGAAGAATCCTTCCATCACCTTGTGATTGATAGCCTGGCAGCAAGAAGTAAGTGTACAATAGGTTTACGAAGAATGAGCGGAAAATCGTCTATACCCAAGGACAACAAAGCCAACTCTGGACTAGGTTTTATTTTAGTACCTGTCATAGTCATTAAAATATCGAATATGCTTAACCAGTAATATACGATTTTAGGACAGTTCCAAAAAATATGGAGAGGGTCTCCCCTAGCTCCACACTGTCTCCAACATCTGTCGGAGTGCTGGTTACCAAACTTGGATAAAATATCAGGTGTATAATACCACCTCAATGTAATCTTAACCGACAGTTCCCATAGGGACGTACATTTGGAGGATGACTGATTCATTTTACACGCAACATACCATTGGTCGTCAGTAAATGAATGTCCCAAATCCTCTTCCCATCGAAAGTGGGAAGAGGATTTCGTAAATCTTCTCTTTTGTTGAAGTATATTGTAAAAGAGGGAGATACCTTTTTTCCCTAATACTAGCGACATTAAAAAGGACCATGCACCAGTGTGTACGTAAAGGTTGGTATCGTTCAATTCATTCAAGAAGCGTATTATCCTCTTAGAAAAGAATTCAACTCATGTAAGGTGACATGTAGTTGCCATCATCCCTTGATATGTCAAACAATTGAAATAACCTCAAATAATTGGGATTGTATAGGCAACAAAACAGAAAAATCCAAAATTGAAAAAAGATACAAATTTATTACAAAATTATATAAATATTACAATACAAAAAAAGAAAGAAAACATGAAAAACATGTATAGTTGATATAATGTAAATACTGTCCATTATGAACTGCCATCATCAGATGTTTTTATGACAGATTGAAGCGGATAACCGACGCGTTTCGAATGATAGAAAACATTCTTCCTCAGGGTATATAATAGTATCACATCTATAACAAATCAAAATAGATATTAAACATAATACAAAAAACCTCACCATCCCACATGGAATTGTGTATAGTGAAAACTTACTTGTCTAAAATAACTGGGCTTGAAAGGTCATGCACTACATGGCGTCATCAAATGCGGGTGCCTCCACACTATATATATAATGCACAAAAATATATATATATCTCCTCCTCCCTGCCACCCATGGGGTGGACTGAATTAATAAATTCAAAGATTGGTGTTTGTAAAGTCCTCACCACCACTGCAAAGGGAGAGAGGATAAAAAAGGAAGACAAAAGAAAAAAGAAAAAGAAACAAAAAAGGGGGAAGGGAAAAGAGAAAAAATATACACAATGATTATCATGTACGGGTGGTATAACCATATGAAAAGGGAGCAAAAAATAATTCTTAACCCCCAATCCATACTTACCACCGTAACAGAGGATCAAAGTTCTCCCCGGATAGATGCAAGGCCTATTGAAGTAAGCCCTATTCAGCCACAAGTCCTATCCGTTGCAGCAGCAGAAATTTTTGCCTCCTTAATCTCCACAGAGTGGAGAGGAAATGACACCAAACGTCCCCCCTGGCCTTCCTTTTAAACTCACCTGTCCACGTTCATGGATGATGGGCCACTCCCATCTCTAATTCCTACCTGTGTGTGGAAAAACAGGTGTATACATCCTGTATGGACGTCAGCTCGTCGCGTCATAAAGACGCGACGCGAGTCTCCTATCGCTATTGGCAAAAAGGCCCGCTGATGTCATCCCCGGAACCGGAAACTCCGCCGCGGCCATCTTGCTGAAGGGCTTCAGCAATGCTAGGTCGAGGACGTCATAACCGGAACCGGAAATAGCGCCGCGGCCATCTTGCCAATGGGCTCCGCTCACACTAAAGACCTGGCAAAAAGCCCAGACTAGATGTGAGATCGGAACCTGCAAGGGGAGAGAGAAAAGAGGGAGGGGGGCCATGATAGGCCAGGTAGATAGAATACCCCAGCTAACGAACGGGATAATATGGGAGCTCAGATGGAAAAATGCTCCAAAAAATATGTTATATTGGGCCTTTGCAACAGTGCCACCTGGTGGTAAAGAGGTCCAAATTATTAATTCAGTCCACCCCATGGGTGGCAGGGAGGAGGAGATATATATATATTTTTGTGCATTATATATATAGTGTGGAGGCACCCGCATTTGATGACGCCATGTAGTGCATGACCTTTCAAGCCCAGTTATTTTAGACAAGTAAGTTTTCACTATACACAATTCCATGTGGGATGGTGAGGTTTTTTGTATTATGTTTAATATCTATTTTGATTTGTTATAGATGTGATACTATTATATACCCTGAGGAAGAATGTTTTCTATCATTCGAAACGCGTCGGTTATCCGCTTCAATCTGTCATAAAAACATCTGATGATGGCAGTTCATAATGGACAGTATTTACATTATATCAACTATACATGTTTTTCATGTTTTCTTTCTTTTTTTGTATTGTAATATTTATATAATTTTGTAATAAATTTGTATCTTTTTTCAATTTTGGATTTTTCTGTTTTGTTGCCTATACAATCCCAATTATTTGAGGTTATTTCAATTGTTTGGCGTATTATCCTCTTATATTGAATTAAGCAATTATCAGGTAAACTGTATTCATTTTTAATATCTTCAAATGATTTAAGTTTGCTACCATTGAAAAGGTCGTGAAGAAATTCAATACCATGTGTGCTCCATTGTTCCATAGTACTTTGACTTATAACAAGTTGCAAAACACAAAAGGGAATTTTCACTTTAACCTTGGTCAGTGGGTTCTGCAACCTTTAGGAATTTAAGCCATGTTGAAATAGAAATCTTCATTGTAGGTGGAAGATGTGTAGGGATTTTAAATCCTAACTGTGCTCCAAATAGCCATAATTTAGTCATTTTGTGAATACCATACGAGGATTCTATTAAACCCCAGTTTGTCGTTGGGGTAGAATGGAACCATTCTTTTATCTGAGTTAGAATGGAGCTATAGAAGTAGTCCTGGAAATCAATGTAACCGACCCCTCCCCACATCCTATGTTTAATCACCTTATGATGGGCACACCTGGATTTTTTCCCTCCCCAGACATACCTGGATAGAATTGTTTGAAGAGATTTGAAAAAACTAACGTGAGTCGGAATGGGGAGACACCTAAATAAGTATAAAACCTGAGGTAAATGCATCATCTTGAACGCTGAGAGTCTACCCCACCACGAAACTTCATGTTTACTTAATTTTAATAAATCCATTTGCAATTTCTGTTTCAGGGGAATATGATTGTGGGCGAACAAAGACTTGGCGGATCTTGTTAAACGAATAACTAAGTATGGAATATCAGTATCTGCCCAAGTGTAGGGAAAGTGATGTTGGAGAAGATTACTTGAAACTGTGTCTATACCTATATCAAGGACGGATGACTTCAGAGTGTTTATCTTATAATAAGATATCTTGCTGAACCAAGACAACGTTTCTTGTAGTTCAGTTAAAGAACTGAATGGACATGTTAACATTAATATAACATCATCAGCAAATAGACTGATCTTATGTACTTGCGAGCCTATAGTTACCCCTGATATCTTGGGCCGCGTACACACGAGGGGATATGTCCGCTGAAAACGGTCCGATGGACCGTTTCAGCAGACATCTCCGCTCGTGTGTATGGGCTAGCGGACAGATTTCTCCACCCGACAGATTTCAAAGCAAGCTTTGAAATCTATCCGGTGGGAATCTGTCCGCCCGACATGTCTGCTGGTTAGTACACTTACCAGCAGACATGTCGTCCCCCACCGCCGCCGCGCCGCTGCCGAATGGATTCGGCGCATGCGCGGAAGTGTTTTACTTCCTGGTGCGGTGACGTGGCGGTGACGCGGCGGCGTCAACGTAACCGCCACGTCACCGCGCCGTCCGGCGGCGGGGAATTTGATCCGATGGTGTGTACACGCCATCGGATCAAACTCCCGATCGGACATATCCGATGGAAATGGTCCGCGGACCGTTTTCATCGGATATGTCCGATCGTGTGTATGGGGCCTTGAAGTTAGATCTGATATGTTCTGCCAAGGGTTCCATCGTTAAGTTAAAGATCAAGGGGGACAGGGGGTAACCCTGTCTGGTTCCATTAGAGATAAAAAAGGGTTGAGATAGCAGGTTGGAAGCCAAAACTTGAGCATTGGGGTTCGAGTAAAGGGACAGTATAGATTTTAAAATAAAACCCTCAAAACCAAATTTCTGAAGAGTCAATGATAGATAACTCCAATTGACCCTGTCAAACGCCTTCTCTGCATCCAAAGATAGAAGCAGAGAAGGCGTTCCCGTCCTGTTCACATTATGGATAACATCTATCAGTCTCCTAGTAGCATCCGAAGCCTGACGCCCCTTGGTGAATCCAGTCTGATCAATATGTATTAAAGTAGGGAGTATGTCGACAAGCCTATTCGCTATTGTCTTGGCAAATATCTTTTTATCAATGTTAAGAAGGGAAATAGGACCGAAATTCGATGGAGATGTTGGATCCTTTCCCGGTTTGGGAAGGGTTATTATCAATGCAGATAACATTTCATCCGGAAAAGAAGATTTAGAGGCAGAGTGGTTAAACGTATCTCACATATGTGGTATCAGTAATTTTTTAAATGTCTTAACATATTCACCAGTGAAACCATCCGGACCAGGTGCCTTGCCCCCAGGAAGGGAGTCAATGGTGTTTGATAATTCCAAATCAGTGAAAGGGGCGTTTAGTGTTTTAAGAGTTTCCGCTGATAATTTTGGTAAATCTATGCGAGAGAGGAAAGATTGAATTTCACTGGTAGAAGGCTGATGGATATTGCCATCACTATTGAAGTTGTAGAGTTTGCTGTAATACAATCTGAATTCATCCGCTATTTTTTGAGGATTTATTATTTTAGATTGATTAGTAGGGTCAACAAGGTGGGAAATCCTGGTTCTAGTTCTATATCCTTTGATACGGTTAGCTAACATTTTCCCTGCTTTGTTTCCCGTTGCATATGTGTTAGCTTTCAGCCTCCTAAGTCAAAAATCATAAGACTCCATAAGCATTGAACGCAAATCATGTCTTAATTTAAAAATTTCAGTACGTAGGGCAGATGAGGGATTATTTTTATTCCTCGCATCCAATTCTTCTAGTTTTTTAGTCATGTCATAAATTTTCTTGGATCTTTTCTTTTTAGTTTGTGACCCCCAGTTGTATGAAAAGACCCCGCACAAAAGATTTATGCGCGATCCACAATACCGCCGGGTCGGAAACAGAACCCACGTTGTCAGAAAAAAACTCATCGAGCTTCTGAGATATATATTGAATATTATCAGATACCTGCAACAGGTAGTTGTTCATACGCCATAAGTAAGAATTCTGATGGGAGTTCGTATTTTTCACTCTGACGCTAATCAGGGCATGGTCCGACCATGCCCCGATTATGTGTGGACGCGTGATTCAATCACATTTTGAAGTAACCATTTGTCTGAAATGAATAGATCAATTCGGGAGTAAGTGTTATGTCGCGAGGAGTGGAACGTATAGTCCCTCTCTGATGCATGGTAACATCTCCATACGTCGAAGAGATCGTTGTCCAAAAAAAATTTTGATAAAGGAGAAGCAAACCTTTTAGTACCAGAAGAAGAATCAATGTCCACATCTGGGACCAAATTGAAGTCTCCACATATCAAAAGATGACCCATCTGTACTTCACGTATTTTCTTCAATACTTTCTTATGAAAACCCATTTGTCTGATATTTGGGGCGTAAACATTTACAAGTGTGTATGGTACATTGTTCAGCTTGCACACCAAAATGATATACCTACCACCCGTATCTGAGCAGCAGTTCAACAATTCAAAATTCAAGGAGTCACGAATCGCAATTAAGATACCTCTTTGCTTACAAGTAAAGTCGGCCCTGAAAATATGAGGAAAGTTTTTATGCTGACATTGTGGAGCGTTACCAAGAGTAAAATGAGTTTCTTGCACACAAAGGGCCAGATTCAGGTAGAGTTAGGCTGAAATATCAGTGATACTCCAGCCTAACTGTCACTTTAAGCCGGCGTTTCTGTTTTCTGTAACCAGAAAACAAGAAACGCCGGGTTGGAGTTCCGATGCGATCGGCATAATTGAATTTCGCCATCGCTTCGCAACTTTAATTTAAAAATGGCGCCGGAGGCATTCCCGCTGATTTAAGCTGAAAAAATATGTTAATCAGCGGGAATCGGCAATTCACGATCGTATTCGGGCGCGACGCAGTGACTTTTCGACGTTTCCGTAAGCGATACGCGGCGTAAGGATAAAGCAGCCCCCTAGTGGAGTATCCTATGTTAAGTAAAGCCGTCGTCATCGCGTCGAAAAAAAAAAAAATCGCGTCGCTTGCGTAAAACGTCCATGAATGGGGATTTGACGTCATTGACGTTCACTGACAGAATTTGGAGCATGCGCACTGGGATGCATTGACAGTCGACACATGCGCAGTACGTTCGCCGCGGGATCGCGCTTAGTTTAAATAATACACGCCCCGTACCCACCCGATTTGAATTCCGCCGGCTCATTTACGATACGCTGCCGCAACTTTAGGAGCAAGTGCTTCATGAATAACAGCACTTGCTCCTAAAATTTCGCCAGAGTAACGTAAATGAGAAACGTTACTCCAGAGCAAAGATGCTCCCATCTACCTGAATCTGGCCCATGGTACGTCAGTTCCATTAGTTAACGCAGTCTTCCACATAGAAGACCTCATGGCTGGGTGGTTCAAGCCATTTGCATTAACAGAGAGAAATTTGACGGACATATCAGCGTGAGGTGTGACTCAATTGGTCAAATATATACAAGTCTAGAGTATACCCAGTTGGACAGGTACAGGTAATGTTGCAGGTATAATCAAGCTAGAAGCGATTTATATAGAGTAGGTTAACCAGACACCGCCTAACTTCTAAAAGGAAAAATAAAACTCAGAACAAAAGTAAACAAAAAGAAAGTAAACAAAACAAAAAAGAAATAGAACAAATAAGGTGAACAAAGAACAGATAAACAGATTGCAATCTAAGTAAACTAGCAACGAAAATGTAATACAATACCCTTTTTCTTTGTATATGATATTAAATTAAAACTATATCCCACAACTGTGGCATATACACTAAAATATAAAGGGAATGCTATAAGCACAATACAAGTCGGGTATATAAATAAACAACCGACCAGTAAAAGGGGGTAAAGTTCAAAAAATGACAAAAATTGCAGAGCAGATACCATGGGTATACGTGGATATTGAAAAAGGATATAAAGGAAAGGACAAAAAAGGAAGAGGACAGTCCCCCATCAACATATTCTCAGTCTGTCTCCCTTCTCATGTTCTTCTCAACTGCTTCTGTCTTCTATTCCATGCTCCTTTTATTTTTCTTAGTCATTTCTTCCATTTTCTTTCGTATTTCTAATGTTCTTAAGGGAGAAGGTATCCTTCTCGGATGTTGCTAACATGTTTTGAACCCTCCTTACTTCCTCAATCCTGAGAGAGCACTGGCGACATGCCCCAAGAATGTAGGAGACGCATTCCTTCCTTTGGATCAGATATGATATTGGTTATTCCATCTTTGGTGATTCTCAGTGTTGCAGGATGTTTCCACTTATTGTATTTTACGGTCATACAAAGTTTTGGTAATAACTTTCAATTGTCTCCTTAAGGCCAAAGTATGTTGTGACAGGTCTGCATATATTTGGATATCTTTATAGGGCTCAGGCAATGATTTTAAGTCTTTGGCTTTAGCAAGTAGTCTCTCCTTAATATGAAAGAAATGAATCTTCACAAGTATGTCTCTTGGGATAGAAGCGTTTAGGTGTTTGGGTTTGGGTATGCGGTATATCTGATCAATTGTGCGCTCAATCCGAGAGACATTTGGCACTAAGGTATCAATCAAATTGTCCGCATATTTGTGTAGCTCGCTTGGAATAATGGATTCCGGGACTCCTCGCAATTTCACGTTACATCGCCTTGATCAGTCCTCCAGGTCTGCGATTTCAACATTTAGGACCCTAACATTTAGACCTTTCAATTCGACAGATACGTTTTTCATCATGTCCGTCAAATTAGACATTAGCGATGTTTGCAGCGAAATTAGCATTTCCTTCATCGTAGTGTTCATTACAGGTAACCCGGACGTGGGGTAGTTGTAAATTGATGACGCAGTATTGGGGCCTGTCATAACATATCCATCCATCGTTATAACTGACTGATGAATTAGAGCTGCGTCATCAATCCTCCGTTTTGTTTTCACCGGGCTTTGAAATGAAGGACTTTTCGGTGGTGAATCTTGAACAGCTTTGAGTTGTTCCGTCGAATCCTGAATGATAGGATCATCGTCAGGGAGATCTGTGTATGAAGCCGTTTTTTTTTTAACTGCGTCACTACCACCATCTTGAAGCAGCTCTTCCCCACGGTCTGCAGCATCCAGGATGTTAGCCAACATCTTAGCTTGTTTTTGGTTCTTCCGTTTGCGCGTCGACATCGGGAACACTGTCCTCCGGTTGATCGAATCTTTCTTTCGATCGGTATTCGCGGTTAAAATGATTATTTGGCCGAAAAACCCCCGGTGATCCGTGGAGCAACTCACTTAGGCGGCCATCACAGTCACACGCAAGCCACGCCCCCTCTGTCCTCCACTCGTAACCAAGCTGGATAAGCCATTGAATACACAGTCCCATTTTCTTGCAGCTTCTGTTTGATTTAATTAAAGCCCACATGCTGCTTTTGTAGATCTTGGGAGAAATCTGGAAATATTGACATTTTTACATTTTCATATTGTATCATCCCCTTCTTTCGGGCTCTTTGCAGTTCAATAAACATGGTAAAAGTGGCCCCCTGTGGTGGTTTTGCAGGGACTTTATGTGCTCTCTCAGTGGCAAACACACATGAGAATTCAGCATCTGGGAATGTGGCTTTTAGCCATCTTTCAAGAAACTCTCCTGAATTCTGCCCCTCATCTCTCTCTGGTAGACCTATGATTCTGATATTATTTCTGAACATACGATTTTCAAATTCATCCAATTTCTGCTGCCACATTGCTACCTGTTTCTCAGTTATCATCTGCATTTAATTTACCATAGGTAACACAGTGGGCCAGATTCTCGTAGATGCACGCCTAATTATGCAGGCGTTGCGCATCTCAGATGCACTACGCGGACGTAACGTGGAGTGGCAAGTACCATATTCCCTAAGTAAATGCGCTCCAAGATGCGCCTGCGTCGCGTAAAATCATCGGCGTAATCCGGCGCAACAACAAAGTAGGAGGGAAGTGGGCGTGTTGCATTGTAATGAAGCGTGACCCCATGCAAATGCAGGCCGGGACGAACGGAGCATGCGCCGTGACGTGGATGACCCACGCCGTGACGTGGTTGACCCGCGCCGTGACGTGGATGTCTTCTGCGCATGCGCAAAGCCTCCCTACGATTCGCCGGCGCAGGGTATATAATGCGGCCACACATTTTCTTGATTGTGACGGCCAAACTTTGTGCAGGACAAAATGACCAGTGTTGTTAAGGAGAGGAGGAAGAAACATTTCTCCCCAGAGGAGAGGGCCATTGTTGTGAGGGCAATGGAGAAATATGATTCGCGGCTCCATGATGCTGCGATTGCTCGGCATGCCAGGGGCACTGGAGGGGGCCCATCCTGCACCGTCCGCCTGACTGAGGAGGAGAAGGTGGTTGCCCGATGCCTGCAGACGGAGCAGGTTGAGGGAGTTGGGGGCTATGAGTCCGAAAAGCCAGCCCTGAGGACAGGTAAGTGTGTTTTATATTCTATCTGTTGTGTAGCATGTGTGGGGGTGGAAGGGAACATGTGCCAAGTGTGTGGGTCAACCAACATGGGCATCTTTTGTGTCATCCACAGATGTGCAGGAGGGAGCGGGGCCATCTGTTGCTGCCAGGGCCCGTCAGGATCCATCCCCCGAGCATCCAGTCCCTCTGGCTGCCCCCCTGGAACAGGACTTGGAGGGAAGTGGGCACACCTCAACGGAGGAGGTGGTTGAGGAGGATCTCGTAGACCAGGACCAGGACCTCTACCTTTGTTTTGGAGGAGGACGATGGGTTGCCCGGACCAGCCCAGGCTATCCCCCCATCTTTATCGAACCCCTCAGTGTCCCCCCCCAACCTCTCCAGTCCCTCTGATTCCCCCCCCCCTCATCTCCGGCCCCTCAACATCCTCCCCTTATGCCCGGTCCCCTGCCACTCCCCGGAAGGCGACGTGCAAGACCAGGGGTGTTCACAAGGTCCTGCCGGAACAGCTGGCCAGACAGCAGGACCAGCAAAATCGGCACCTGTCAGAGGTCGTGGAGGAGATGAGGCACCTGGCCGACAGCCTGGCCTCCTCGGGACACCTTACAGATGCCATACAAGACATTGCTGGCAACAGCGCAGCAACGCTGACCAGCCTGGGGGAGCTGCAGGCGACCACCTCCGACCTTGTAGGGGAGGTTCATGCCCTGCGCCTTGCAGTCGAGGAGCAGACAGCTGTGCAGACCCGCATATCGGTTGCCCTGGAGGGCATGGAGGCAGCCAGAGAGGGACGTGGGGATGCTCCTCCTCCACCTGCTACCCCACCCCCCCACCTGTGGCTGCCCCCAGGCAAGTGAGGGGCAGGAGCCGTAGCACCAGGCGGAGCCCCCGCCAGGCCCATTAATTAATTTATTTATTATTATTTTGCTCTGGTTAAGAGCTTTTTATTTTTATTTATATTATGCTCTGGTTAAGAGCTTTTTATTTTTATTTATATTATGCTCTGGTTAAGAGCTTTTTTTTTTACTTGATACTGCACACGGTGCAGTGTGAATGGTGTGTGAATGTGAGGGGTGGCACTCCTGCCAGTAAGGGGTGTCACCCTCGGCCGTTGGGGAGAAGTTATCCCCACGGCTGTGTGATTGGTGTATGAATGGACAGCAACATCATTGGGGCCTTGACGTGGCATTGCTGCTCCCAAGTCCTACATGCTGGACTTGGGCTAATCCAATGTGATGTGGATGTGGGGTGTGTGATCTAGGGACCACAGTGGTGTACACACATGCATTGTCTGTGTGCCATGATGAATGTGTGTGTTTAACGGTCAAAGATTCGTAACACGAGGACCCTCCTGACAGCTATTCCATCAGCAGACGGGGTCTCCTCTGGCAGAGGGGGGCTGTGTGGTTGGGGGTCAGGTCATCACGTAGGGCAATCTGCAGGCCCTTTCTCATGGCAAAGTTGTGCAGAATGCAACATGCACCGATGATCTGACCCACAAAGTTGGGGGAATACAATAGGGCCCCCCCAGACTTATCCAGGCATCGGAAACGGGACTTCAGGAGGCCAAATGTGCGCTCCACCACTGCACGGGTTTTGATGTGTGCTTCATTGTATCTTCTCTCTCCTCTGGTTTGGGGGTTCCGGAAAGGAGTCATGAGATGGGGTCCCAGTACATATGCAGAGTCACCTGTAAGGGAAAAGACAGGAGGATGTTAGTCATGCATAGTGTTGAGCAAAATATGCCATATTCGATTTCGCGATATATCACGAATATATAGTCGAATATTCGAGATATATTCGCTAAATACGAATATTCGTGATATATTTTGGAAATGAAATCATTGCGAATTTTCGCTATCGCGAATGCGAATGCGAATTGCGAATTGCGAATGCGAATATTCGAGAAATGCGGAATGGAGCACTCTGATTGGCTCAGAATATTCGTGATATATTACAATATAAAATAATTGCGAATATTCGAGAAATGCGGAATGGAGCACTCTGATTGGCTCAGAATATTCGTGATATATTACAATATAAAATAATTGCGAATATTCGAGAAATGCGGAATGGAGCACTCTGATTGGCTCAGAATATTCGTGATATATTACAATACACAATAATTGCGAATATTCGGCAAATGCGGAAGGAGCACTCTGATTGGCTCAGAATATTCGTGATATATTACAATACACAATAATTGCGAATATTCGGCAAATGCGGAAGGAGCACTCTGATTGGCTCAGAATATTCGTGATATATTATAATACACAATAATTGCGAATATTCGAGAAATGCGGAAGGAGCACTCTGATTGGCTCAGAATATTTGTGATATATTACAATATAAAATAATTGCGAATATTCGAGAAATGCGGAAGGAGCACTCTGATTGGCTCAGAATATTCGTGATATATTACAATATAAAATAATTGCGAAATTTCGAGAAATGCGGAATGGAGCACTCTGATTGGCTCAGAATATTCGTGATATATTACAATATAAAATAATTGCGAAATTTCGAGAAATGCTGAATGGAGCACTCTGATTGGCTCAGAATATTCGTGATATATTACAATACAAAATAATCGCGCGATATCGCTATTGCCGAATAATCGCATTGCGATTTTTCGGGAATATAAAATGAGCGCTGCAGCTACTCGGCCCAGGGTCTCTAATCATACCAGCAATGCTTTTAGACGTCGATGGGGATCTCTAGGATGTGATCTGTTCTAAAAAAAAATTGAAAAAATACGAATATTCGAAATAGCGAATATTTGCCGCGATATTCGCGTTATTCGCGAATACTCGGAATATGCAATATTCGTAGCGAATATTCGCAATGCGAATATTCGTGAGCAACACTAGTCATGCATGTGCCCCTTGTGATGTCAGCATCATGGGGGGGTACAGTCATGCCTGCCACCCATGTCACTCACCAACCAGCCAGCTATCCCCATACATGTCCTGCTCAAAATCTTCTGGGATGTTGCTTTGATGGTATATGTAGCTGTCATGGCTGGACCCGGGGTCTTTGGCACGGACGTACCATATGAGGTATTTGGCATCGGCTATCACCTGTACGTTGATGGAGTGCCAATCATTCTATGCTCCTCTTCCTCTGCATACATTAGTAGTGATAAGACCATGGCTGCCCCTGGCATGTTGGCATACAAATGTGTTGTCCAGTAAGTGTGATTGCTCAGCTCGTCCGTTATGGTGCTGCTGTAGTTGCTCTCCAGCTGACTTGCACAGCGGTCTTGAGCAAAGTTAGCCGTGCTTTTATGAGGGGTATGTTTACTCAAGGCTTTCGTGTTACGCGCACCACGAGTAGCCAACGCCGAACGCGTGTATTATTTGGGAATCCGCGCATCTCCCTCATTTGCATATTTGCATGCTAATTCAATGGGAACTGAATATTTATGATGCGTAACTATGCGCCTACGCCGTGCTAGCTTAAAGCATTTTCGCCGCTCAGACGAAAAAGATTTTCTCGCGTATGTGGTTCTGTGTTTACCGCGCATCGATACGCAGGCGCACATTTACAATTACGCCGCGCATATCTATTTACGCAGGCGTAGCGCCGCTGAGAATCTGGCCCAGTGTCTTCCAGAGCTAACATTCTATTTTCAGCTTCAGTAATCCGCTCTCGCATACATTGCATGTGCTGTCTCAGAAAACCAATATCAGTCTTATATTCAGTCTTAATTTCCCCCATTTTACCTGAAAAAGCCTTGTTGGCGGTCTGTATAGCCACCAGCAGCTAAGCAAAGAGAATACCTTGATGCACCTCTAACATTAGGAGAATTAAATAGGGCAGTTTCAGATTACCCTAATGCAGGCATGTACAAAGTCTGGCCCGCAGAACCAATCGCGGCCCGTGTTCTGGTTTCGGTGGCCCACCTGGTCATTTTGACATGTATGTCTTTTGTGGCCCCCAATGAATCCCCGAGCGCCGGGGGCCACAAAAGAAATACATGGTGACTGCCTTGGAGGAAGGAGGGACGAGTGCCGTGCATACAGGAGTACTTTCTGTTTACACTGCGACCTGTGTAAAAGGAAGTCCCGTCTCCTGCGCTGCTATTGGATGACTGTTCTGTCCATCACAGGAGGTGGGGCTTTCGATTAAAGAGGCTGCCGATAAAACAGGAAATTTTCTTGTATGTCTGTTGGTGCTTGTCCCTCTCTGTCTCCTCCAATGCTGCAGATGAATTAATCAGGCTGCAATGGTGAGTCTACATTCATGGAAAGAGGGGTGCTGCATTCAGAGAAAGGGGTGCTGCATTCAGGGCACGGGGTGCTGCATTCAGGGCATGGGGTGTTGCATTCATGGCAAGGGGGTGTTGCATTCATGACAATGGGGGTGCTGCATTCAGGACAACTGGGGTGCTGCATTCATGGCAAGAGGGGTGCTGCATTCAGGAAAACAAGGGTGCTGCATTTATGCCAAGGGGGTGCTGCATTTAGGGCAAGGAGGGTGCTGCATTCAGGAAAAAGGGATATGCTGCATTCAGGACAACGGGGGTGCTGCATTCAGGACAATGGGGGTGCTGCATTTGGGACAATGGGGGTGCTGCATTCAGGGCAAGTGAGGTGCTGCATTCAGGGCAATGGGGGTGCTGCATTCAGGATAATGGGGGTGCTGCATTCAGGGCAAGGAAGGTGCTGCATTCAGGGCAATGGGTATGCTGCATTCAGGACAACAAAGGTACTGCATTCATGGCAAGGGGGTGCTGCATTCATGACAATGGGGGTGCTGCATTCATGACAATGAGTGTGTTGCATTCAGGGCAAGGGAGTTGCTGCATTCAGGGCAAAGGAGGTGCTGCATTCATGAAAATGGGGGTGTTGCATTCAGGGCAAGGGAGGTGCTGCATTCAGGACAACCGCGGTGCTGCATTCAGGACAACCACGGTGCTGCATTTAGGGCAACAGGGGTGCTGCATTTAGGGCAACAGGGGTGCTGCATTCAGGACAATGGGGGTGCTGCATTCATGACTATGGGGGTGTTGCATTCAGGGCAACGGGGTTGCTGCATTCAGGGCAACAGTGGTGCTGCATTCAGGGCAACAGGGGTACTGTATTTATGGCACTTGTGAGGCTGTATTGATGGGCTGTGACCCTTATTTTGATTCACACTTCTTTATTTAAAATTTAAGATTTGTTTTAAAGTGAAGGTGCGTGTTATACGCCAATAAATACGGTATATCCAAATAACACAACCAAGCTCATCTCTTCACCACACACAGCCACAAAGGCAAGGGAATTCTTGTTGGGCAGTGTATTAGTGCTCAGAGGAACACACTTAGACCAAATTGTAATGGTTCACAGAATGTCAGGCACAATTGTCAGCCCTCGCGCATGTTCACTTCTTTAAATCTGGCACTCATTGAAAACGTTTTGGACACCCCTGCCCTAATGGAAAAGCTCCTGGTTTAGATGGTTTACCATCAAGAATGTATAAAAATGATGGAGATATTTTGTTGCCAGGACTGTTGAAATTGTTGAATCATGCATTTGCATCATTTAAGCTTCCAGATGCTATGAATGATGCCTGTATACAGTGGCGGCCCATCCATAGGGGGCGCCTGGTCGCCGCCCCCCCCCCCAAGTCAGTAAAAAAAAAAATTAAACATGTTTAAAAAAAAAGCAAAAAAAAGCTCTTTATGTGCACTGTGCCCGTGCGCCGGGCACAGTGCATACGAGTAGCGCCACGTCTGTGCAATCACAAGATTGCCGACGGGGTGCTATATTTACAGGCAAAAAATGCCATTGTGGCAATGCCCATCGTGCCACAGCTTCTGTCGCGATGGTCTTGTGGCCGGGCGGGTGACGTTGGCACTATGCAACTCAGAGGGACGCATCACTGAGAGCCAGGTAAGGAAGCGGGCTCCCGAACCCCCTCTCCCTACA